>CM053625.1:323235022-323263077 GCA_028646595.1 Phalanger gymnotis | reverse complement strand
GGCCACAGGGTAGAGGTGCCTTCTGATGGGAGATATAGCCAACGGGCAGAGTGTGCTTCCAAGGTGAGGTGAATCCAGAGGAGAGGCCGGAGGGCAGCTCCAGTGCCCCTTTGGAAACTGTCTTATAGCATTTTCTGTGGCATTTCCCTGGTCACTTAGAAGGTGCTAATTGACAGTCCCTCTCCTCTTCCGTTTGTTTGATTGTGGAGCCTTGAAAGGAGAGCCACATGCCGTGGCATCCGTGGAGGGGATGGGGCAGAGGGGATGTTGGCCAGCTTTCCAGACCACCTCTAATCAGGTTCTCACCCGCAACTTTGAGTCCCAAGTGTCTTTTAAAAAGTGAATCCTCTGTTAACATTCATTCATTCACTTGTCCATTGCCTGATGTGAGCACATCTTAGGGGGACTGTATTTGGATCAGTGGCTGGAATGTGACTCTGTCAGCTGTAACTGAGGGTCAGGTGTAGAACAATGATGTTTCTTTTCTTTGCAGGCAGCCCCCGGTCAGTGAGTCTCATTGGAAGGTGTTGCTACAGGATATGTTGGCTATGCAGCGGACCGTCTACACCTGCTTGGAACCAGAAGCTTGTTATGAGGTCATTATATCCTTCCCTTTTTTTTGAGCCATCCCTCCATTACTGTGAAGGAGGTTGGCTTGGAAGCTCAGTATGGGGTTCGCTGGTCATTCAACTGGGACAGGAGAAATTTATATTACTACTTAAGTCCTCATGCTTCCAATGGAGAATGGACCTTCTGGCATTTTGTAAACAACAAAAGCTATTTCTGTGATAGATGATCCCAAGTAGGAAGTCTTCCATTTGAGTGTTCCCATTGGGTGGATACCAGCCAGCCCTGAGCTGGGTGCCCTGACCTGAGTGGCCAAGCTCATTCTGCTGTCACAAAGTGGAGGCTGCTGATGGAGTGAGAGCCAAGAAAAACAGCAGTCATGTCTTAATCCAGGAGACTCTGTGCCAGGCACACACACGCGACTGAAGAATGGCCAGCCTCCCCTTTAAATGTGATTCTTGTTCAGCGCTTGACTGAGCACTGAGTTCCATTCCCAGCATGTCCCCATGGGCCCTAGATGGCTGCCTCTAGTTTTCTGTTTGCCCTTACAGTGAAACTTAAAATCCAATTTCAGGAGAAAAGGATCTGCATGCATTTCACGTCTAGGACAAAACTGTCATTAGTATTTCTGAAATGCTGTTATTATGTTGGAGTAGAATTATGGCAATGTTTGTGTATTTGCATATTTTCTTTAATATTCTACACTAAGTGTGTGGGCCTTGAATAAGTTTCTTCATGGAGTCATCTGTCTCAGAAATTTGACATCCTTTAAAAGTTTAATATTATTTTAAACTCTTTTTATTATAGCTTACAGCCTTAATTGCTTATGGCCGCCAATCTTCATCTCCTGGGAAGGCATTTGAAAGCATATTAAAAGAATTTTGAAAAAGCTATTAAAATGTTCCATAGGAGATGCAATTAAGACTTGAAATGTCATTCCTTCCTTCCTCCTTGCCCCAAAAGCAGAAAATTTTAAGTGATTCTTCTGCAGTTTTCCTTCAGGACCTCATGGGTTAATCTTTTGAGGGAGGAGGGGTGTGTGTGAATTCAGACAGAAGGCATTTGTGACTGTGTTAGGGGGCTATTTTCAGATATGAGAATATACTTTCAGGCTGGGTGCTTGTACAGCTTTGTCTGTAGCTAAAGAGTGTAGCACAGGGGAAAGCACAATGGTTCTGGGTTCAAATCCTGCTTCTAGAACCTACTATCTGTGTGACCTAGGGCAAGTTGTTTAACCACCCTGGGCCTCTGTTTCCTTATCTGTAAAATAAAAGAGCTGGACTAGACAGCAGCCCCAGATCTAGGATTCCTGTCCCAATATGATATCGTGCTGTTCTTAGGAGATGGAAAAGCTCTTCAGTGTGGTTTCCATTCTGCTCTCTCAGGAGTCCCCGGCCAGGGACACCTTCACAAGGAGGGGCCATGGAAAGAAGGGCCTGGCTGCTGCTTCTTGTCCCTGGAGAGGCCAGTCATTTAATCCCAGTATCCCTGAGGGGAGCTCATAGGCAGGATTCTCCAGTGGTAGGGGGCTACGTGGGAAGAAGGGGGCTCCTGACAGTCATGAGAATCTCTCTGCCTTGCTCACTGCTGGAGTCCCAGAACAAATCTCCGTCTTGGTTTTGGGGAAGCTGAAATCTGAATGTAAACTGTCTCAGCTCTAGGCTATCTAATTGCTATGTATTAATTTCATGTTAATTGGCCCTATTAGGTATCTAGCAGAGCACAGTCATTTCTATGTGAAATCCTCATTCATCAGTGGCTTGTTTTCTTCAAATATTCTTTGGTAGCAGGTCAGACAGGCAGACCTCAGTGTGGCAGCTGGATGACTGGGCTTCTGGTTAGGTAGGCTGGGGAGGTGGGCCATCTTTCAATGTGACTTTCGTAAATAATCCACTGAAAGAGCCAGTCCTTTGATGTGGGAGGTGCCACAGCTTCCCACTGGTGAGGAACCTCAACATTTGAGACTCCGTTCGTGAGTTAAGAGTGTGGTTCCTTTGGGCATGGGGGGTGAATCAGGTTTTTCCCTCCCTCCAAGCTGGCTTTCAGGGAGTCGGCCTCTGGGTTTGGAATGTTGTTGCTGTTCTGCCTAATTTGGATCTCCCCTTTGTCCAGATTTTCACAGAAAGCCTCCTGTGCTCCAGTCGCCTGGACACGCTCCACCTGGCAGGCCAGATGATGCAGTGCAGTGCTGGTGTGAGCGGGCCCCCAGGCAGTGGGCCCCACAAAGGGAAGGCTCCCTTCAGGGTCAGTTATGAGAAGAGCGTGGCCTTGGTGTTGGCTGCCAGCCGAGAGTACTTCAACTCCTCCACCAACCTCACCGACGGCTGCATGGACTTAGCGAGGTACGGGCTCGGCCCCACTTTGTTCAGAGTCTAATGAGTGTTTGTGATGCTGTGTTAGGAAATGGGTTCTTTTCTGGCCACCTTCTAGTGCCGGGTTGGTGGAGGACCTCCAGGGGAATTAAGAATGTGCATATTAACATGGAGTTATTAACTGTTAGCCGGTAATCCTGTAATGCTGAGATCTTTCTGTGAGCTGCCGCTAGAATGGGTGATGGGGAGATTTGGGAATACCATTTCCTGGATATTTCCCAGTGCAGGTGAGTAGCAGCTGTTGGACTCCCAAGCTGGAAGGATCCCTGCTGGGAGCACATTAGGTCCTCTGACTCTAAGCTTGAAGGTTCTTCTTTGAATCAGAAGCACCATATATTAGCACTGGGACACACCTTGGAGAGCTCCTTGTCCAACCTTATCATTTTACATCCAAGAAAACTAATATGCGGCTTTGAAGGGATCCCCTGGGCTGGGGCAGGGGAGGGTGGGGCTGCACATCTGAGATCTTTAAAGGGGCTGGGCTAGGTCATCTAGAGAGGTTTCAGGGCCCCACCTCCACAGTGCCCAGGCCATGGAGGAACTTTGAGTCAGGAAGCCAGCATCTTGGCTGTCTGGTACCAGTCAGTTAATCATTCGAGCATTTATTAATAAGCACAGTGCCTGATTTTTTGATCTTGGGGGCATGGGGGCCACTTGGCTGACGCTGACCCTGCCGTGGTCTCAGGGCGAGCTGTTTCCTGCAGACCTGGCCACTCTCATCGAGCCCTGGCTTGTACTCATGGAAGCAGTGACTTGGCCAAGGTCCTGTGGGGAGTCATCCCACCCATGGGACTTGCCTTTCAGGGCTCTCTCCAGGCCCCAGCCTTGGGCTTCTCAGGCTCTGTTGCCCCAGAGGGCCTGGGCACAGGTCTCCCCACTGTGCCTGTACTTCGTACAGTAACAGTCCAGTGTTGGCCTGCCTTTCTCCAGAGGATTTTCTCTGTCTTTTGGAATTAAAATGAAAATTTGGAAACTGCCTGAAGTTTAAATCAATAGCTTGCAATCATGCCAAGGTCTCTCCTCGCAGTTGTAGGTGATTGCCAGCTCCCTCGAGGTTTCTGGGCAAAGCCAATTGAAAAGGCCTCTGGGGCCACATCAGTCAGTTAGTCAGCACTGCTCAGTGTTGGCCACTGTGGAAAGACCTCCTTCCACATTCTCTTGGCTTCCCTGGAACGCCAGCCCCAGCACATGCCTGGCCAGAGGAAGGGCTTTGGCCATGCTTGGTGATTGGTCAGTTAGAGGGAGAGGCTAGTGTTTGTTTCCTTCACCAGTCTGAAGGGCCCTCATGGGAAGGGGCATGGATCATAGAGCCCCAGGATGGGGCTGTTCAGCTGAGGTTAGGTCCCTCTCTTCCTGGATGGTGGCTCCCTCACCAGCCTGGCAGATCCAGGCTTTGGTTTCATCTCAGCCACAAGCCAGCTGTGTCTCTGTATATCTCTGAGTCTCAGTTTTCCCATCTATAGAGTGGGAATGATAGTAATTAAACAGACCTTTTCTTAGGTGTGAAGAACAGAAACATGGAAAGATGTGGAAAGATGAGGTGACAATTGGCTGGATCCCTTTAAAGTTCCTGTGCAGGCTTTCAGGCCATTCATTTATCTGATGACTTTGAAAGTCACATGACTTTGCATAACCATAAGAAGGGTATCATCTGTAAAATGAAGAGCTTGGGATTGGGGAGGGGGGCAGTCTCTTAAGGGTCTCCCTCCCCCAGTTGGAGATCCTTACCCTTTCCAAATGAACACATCACATGTTTTAGTTTATTATTATTTACCCATGAGCAGTAATTACCTGTGTTATGTGTCCAGAGTTGGCTCATAATGGCTGATTTGCCTGTCTTTATTGAAAGCTTTATTAATTTCTGTGGGCCAACCAGCTCCTCATCAGCCAGAGACAGCAGGGAACAAAGCTGTTTGCTTTTTCCCAGCAAGGTTTTAAAGAAACTTTATTTTCTTGGATTGATACCTTCTCTGGGAGATAATCATCTTTTCTCCAACTGTGTTATTAAACTTGACAAAATTGTTTAAAGTACTTAATGTATTTTCCTTGCTCCCTTAAGGGTTCATATTTTTTCCTTCATATAAAGAAAACATCCAATGCAACCACCTTTGAGACCAAGGTTTCGGTTCACTCTAATTATTTTTGGCAGGAGGCCCTCAAGGATTCTCGGGTAAAAGTCCAGCCTCCCCCTGCCCCCATCCCCTCCCTCCCTCCACCTCTGCCCCATCCCCTTGCACCTTTGTCCGGGCTGTTCCCCAGCCCCCAGCCCTGCGCCAGAGGTGGAGCATCCTTTTAGAAAGACAGGTTCTGAGGGTTCAGCAGCAGCTTCATGCTTTTCTCCATCACCCTTGGGATCACACCGCCCAGTGAAAGCTCCAGGCCCCAAACAGCAGGGTGGGGAGGACTTAGGTGAATGCTAGCCCCCACCTGCAGGAACCCCCTGGCCTGGAAGATCACAATTCCGCACTGTGTTTTCTTCTTTGAGTTATCATTCCCGACCCTGCTGGCATTGGCCTGACTTTGCTTCTCTGAGCTTTTCTTCATTGACTTTAGGGACTCTCCATCTGGTTTTCCTTTGTGCTCCCCACTGGTTATCTATCACTTTCCTCTGTTTTCTATTTGTGGAAACCAGGGAACCCTTACAGGCCCCTGCAGATTTGTCAGAAGATCTCAGAATCCCATAGAATGTGGGAGGCCAGAAGGACTTCAGAAGCAATGGCTACTTTGGAGTCCCAGGGTTGGGTCCAGCTGTGGGCCCTACTGTTTGCTCCTTGGGTCACCTTGGGTGGGTCAGTTCACTTGCTTGGGCCTCAGTCTTTTCACCTGTAAAATGAGTGGGTTGGGTGAGATGGCTGCTGTCAGTGGGAACAATCTCCTTATATTATAGATGAGGAAACAGGCCCCAAGGGACAGACTCATGCGCCTAAAGCCTTGTGATCTGTCGGAGGCTTCAGCCACATACCCACTGCCCTTCTTTCTTTAGCAGGCTTAGCTTTATTCTGTGGTCTCCCCTCCCTGCCCCGCCCCGCCCCCGTCACGTCCTCTACAGACAGGAGATGAATGGATGGGTTATATTTTTGGAATGAGGATCAGTATGAGGAGACTGAGAGTGAGACAGAAGTGTCTGAATCTCAGTCTCAGACCAGCTGCCTTGAAAGGCTTTGGCTTTCCCACACTAGGAGGTCTTCAGGTCTCTGAGGGTGGTCCTGACCCCTCAGGCACCATCCAACCCCAAGATTCTCTTTACTGCAGCAGGTAGGCATTTATTGTTGAGGGCTCACTGTGTGCCTAGCTCTAGGAGTATCAGACAAAGAAGGAGAAAGCCTCTGCTCTTGAAGAGCTGGCAGTCCAGCAGATACATTCTCAGTCACTCCACTGGTCAGTCAGCCAATGCATACTAAATGGATGCAAAATAAAGACGAGGTGATGGTGAAAATGGCAGATTAAAAGCAGTAACTCAGCTGGATTCTCAACATTCCCCTCCAAACAACTTTAAAATAATACCTCAGATCAAATTTTGGAGCGGTAGAGCTGATGAAAAGTCAGGGTAAGACATTTTTCTGGCTTAAGGGAACTTAGCATTTTGGTCAGAGGGGCCTGATGCTGAGGTGGAGGCCTTTCAGGAGCACACACACGCCATGGCATGAAGAATGGGCGCAGCAACAGCAGCAGTTTTGGGAGCTCACAGTCCAGAGAAGAAAGGGGGTCCGACAGCTGGTCAGGATGAGATTACAGGGGACTCTGCTAGCACTTGGTACAGCTGGCATGGATTGGCAGCTGTGTTGCACACATGAAGTTATGGATATAGAGGAGGACTTGTGGTCAGTCACAAGGAAGCAGGGACTAGGGTCGCAGTTCTAAGGCAAAGAAGGGCACTAGCTCTTGCACCTGCAGGAGAGCAGGGGCTCTTCTTGGGTAAAGACCATATCTACACCAAGAGAGCTGTGACCACGCCTCTCTCAGGATCACAGCACGTGGAAGCACTTGTAGATCCCCTGTAACTAACTCTGAAAACAGTAGCATGAAAAAGCCTGACACTTGGGAGAGTACCTTCCCACCCCTAGGTAAACAGAGTCCAAACTTAACATAAAGTTCAAAGTGAAGAAATAGGCTAGAAACTTGAGCAAACAACAACAACAAAAGAACTTCACCATAAAAAGTCACTACAGTGGCAGGGAAGACCAAGATACAAATTCAGAAGAAGACAATAGTGTGAAAATAGCTACAAGCAAAGCCTCAAAGAAGAAACGCTAATTGGACCCAAGCCCAACAAGAATTTCAGGAAGAGTTAACAACAGAGCAGAGTGGTAAGGGAAAAATTGGGGAACAAAATGAGAGTGATGCAAAAAAAATTTACAAAAAGGGGCTATCCCTTGACCTACTTCTTAAAGAGGCCTGTTCACTGAATGGGCTTTACTTCAGTCAAAGAGAACCTTAAAATGCCTTAGCCTGAAAGAGCAGGGGTCTCCTGTAGCACAGTAATATTCCATTACAATCTTATATCACATCTTGTTTAGCATCATCAGTGATGCTCGTAGTCTTGATGAATATCAGTCCACTGGACCTGGATGGCTCAGGAGGAGAAAGTGAGGCCGGTGACCTTACACAGCCCTCCCTCACTGAAATCAAAGTTAGCTGCAAGTCGTATCATCATTTTCCTGATGTCATGGTCATCTTCGAAAACAAAGGATGAACACAACAAGCAATCAGATATTGGTTGTACATGTGCAATTATGTAAAACATTTCTACATTAGTCATTTTGTGCAAAAACACTTGAATAAAAGATAAAAAGTGAAAGAAAGAAAAATAGCCTGCTTTAGGCTATACTCAGACAATATTAGTTCTTTCTTTGGAGGCAGATAGTATGCTTTGTCATTAGTCCTTTGGGATTGTCTCGGATCATTGTATTTCTGAGAATGGCTAAGGCATTCACATCTGCTTGTCGTTACACTGTTTCTTTTACTGTGTACGGTGGTCTCCTGGTTCTGTTTACTTCACTCTGCATCAGTTCGTGTAAGTCTTCCCAGGTTTTTGAGATCATCCTCCTTATTTCTTGCAGCTCAGTAATATTCCATTACAATCATATACCACATCTAGTTTAACCATTCCTCAGTTGATGAGCATCCCTTCGATTTCCAGCTCTCAGCTAACACAAAAGAGCTGTCTAGCAGCTGTTATGGTGTCAAAAAACTGGAAATGGGCGGGGCGGGGCGGGCGGATAGGGATACTTATCAAATAAGCAATGACTGAACAAGTTGTTGCGTGTGATTGTGATGGTGTACCATTGTGCGGTTAAAAAATGATGAGGGAGGCGGCTTCAGAAAAAAAGATGGCAAGACATTTGTGAGCAGAGGCAAAGTGAAGGGAAAATAACCTGGAGACCAACGTGCTCAGGAACAGCAGTGTTGCGATGACGATCAGCTGTGAAAGACTCGGCCGCTCTGCTCAAGACATTGATCCAAGCAGTTCCAAAGGACTCATGAAGAAATGCTCTCCACCTCCAGAGAGAACCCATGAACTCCGAGTGCAGATTGAAGTATATTTTTCTCACTTCTTTATTGCTTTTTTCAATATGAAAATGTTTCATGTGATTTCATGTATATAATCGATGTCATATTTCTTCCCTTCTCAGTGGGTGGGGGAGGGGTGAGAGGGAGGGAGAGAATTTGGAACTCAAAAAAGAAAAAGAATGCTGAAATAAATAAATAAATAAATAATAGATTGGAGAAAAGACAGAGTCATTAAAAATAGCTTAGTCATGCAGAATGGGGGTCTGGGCAAGTTTCTGGGATCACAGTCACCCTCAGAAGCTGGAGACGGAGCCATCTGTTCCTGGTCCCCTCCCCTAGCACCTTGGAGATGACTTGCTGCCTTTGTGACATTGTCACCTCTTCCTTCTCTGGGCTCCAACCCAATGGTGAATATGGTGAAGCATTTGCTCTTCTACCCGATTGGACCTTGTGCATGGTTTAGGGTATTCTTTATGGGTTTCCCTCATCAATTGTTTCATTCATTCATCGAACACAGATTCTGAAAAGCCTGCCCCAGTGTCTGTAGCACCAGCACTCGGCACAGGGCTGGGCACACCCCAAGTGCTCAGTCAATGCTCTTGTGTCTGTTGGGTTGCTCCGGGTCCTTCTGTGCCTCGTCCTGGTGTCAGGGGAGCTTGGGTGTACAAAGGTGCTTCCTGGTGAAGGGAGGGCCAGGGAAGCTGGCGGAATCTCCAGGACAGTCCAGCGAGAGGCTTGGCTCTATGCCGCTCGTCTAAGGGCTGGCCTAATTTTGGAGATGCTGATCGCGAGGTTGTTTTTCGGCTATGGCAACTCACAGAAATTGTCTTTGAAGAAGTGAAATCTGTTGGTGGAAAGATAGTCCCACACCACAGTGCCCCAGAACTCTGAATTAGGGAGGGCTCTGTACAGGCCTGTTTGAGATGCATCCTCAGGAGAGCTAAGCTGTGGTCCTGGCCTCAGTCTGGCCAGGGTCAATAATATCTACCACTCATGCTGCCCTCTGAGTGGTACAAGGAATATTAAGTAACTTTAATGTAACTCACCCCAGAACACAAGAGGATGGAATGAGCAGGAGGAAGCTTAGTTGACAAACATTTATGAAGCACCTACTGTATGCGGAAGCCCATAATGCTTCCCTGCCCCCAGGGTACTTTGAGATTCCAGTATTACACTTTATTTGAGACTTCTGAGTCAGTGTGCCATTTGATGGTCTCTCACGCATGGCGGGCAGAAGCTTTTCCAGAAATGATAGGAATGCTGTACTTTTACAAGAGAACAATCACCTCCTGGGGCCTTTTTTACTAACTAGCTGCATGTTCCAAACCAGACGAGGGCCAGGGGCCGGTGGTTTCATCTCTGGAGGCGTTCCTTCCCCTGGTGCAGATTGCCATCCACCTCTAACTTAGGAGGTGGATTCAGAGGGGTCATGGGACTTTCCTGGGGTCACACAGTTTGGCAGTGTCCGAGCTGGGACTCCAAGCCCGCTGACCTGGCTGGGTGACTGCCTCTCACACTGTATGACTGTGAGGTTCTGGGTGTCCCCTTCTCCTTTCTTCCTGATGAGGTCTTTGTTTTGTAGGTCTTGCTTGCAACTGATCACGGATTGTCCCCGGGCCGTCCAGGAGGAGCTTGATCTCATTCGGGCCCTTGGGTACCTCGAAGAGTTTGGGGTAAAGAGCCTTCCTTTGCAAGGTGAGATTTCCTGATGGGCCTAGTTAGTTTACTTCTGGTCCATTAGCATTGTTCTTTGGTCACTCCATCATGCCTGACTCTCCGTGACCTCATTTGGGGTTTTCTTGGCAAAGACACTGGAGTGCTCTGCCATTTCCTCCTCTAGCTCATTTTACAGATGGAGAAACTGAGGCAAGCAGGGGTAAGTGACTTGCCTAGAGTCACCCAGCTAGTAGGTGTCTGAGGCTGGATTTGAGCTCAAGTCTTTCTCACTCCAGGCCTGGTGGTCTTATCTGCTACACCACCTAGCTGCCCTCCGTTAGCATGGTGGGCCATTTAAAAGAAACAAATAAAATATTCAGGCGGTTGTATCTCTGGGGCTTGAGCCCCATGTCATTTGTAATGGTTTAAAAGCTAATTAAAAAAGTGTTTGTACTGTCAGAGGCAGCATGACTTGTGGATAGAGAGCTAGCCTTAAATTTAGCTGGGAAGACATGGGTTCAAGTCCTACCACTGACACCCTCTGGCTATGTGACCCTGGGCAGGTCCCATTGCTTCTCAGTGTCTCATATTACTTCCTGGGAGCAGGGTGGGTGCTGAGCTGCTTTGGAGGAGGGAGCTTCCTCACTTGGGAATTCTCCGTAGTAATGAAATCACCAGTCCAGGCCACACCCCAGGCCCTGGCCCTACTTGTACTGTTGGCCTAGTCTGTCCAATGTGTTTGGATGAAGCATGGTACCGGGCAGTCAGGCTTTTAAGAAATCAAATGCTCATTTACCCCCTGGAAGTTCATCCAACCTCCTCATGGCCGGTGGGAGTCCTGGCCCTTGTGACTTGATCTCAGCCATGGAAGGCTCTCCCATCCTCTGACAGACCCACAGCGTGGCCCAGCATCCTGGCTTTGTCACTGACTCTTTGGGGACCGTCCAGCTTGTAAAATGAGCAGCTTGTCCTGATGGACTTCTGGGGAGTGTTAGCACTAAGCCTGAGTCAGATCCAGAGCGTGTGGGAAGCCCCTGCCTGGAGACAAAGCTCAGTGAAGACCACCTGAAAGGAGAGGGGGCGGGAAGGCAGGCCCTCACTCCTGGTCGGCTCCTGGCTGGACGGTGGATGGAGACCAAGGATGAAAACTATCCAGCGGCGGGGGACCCTGAGCGCGACTTCTCAAGTGGCGAGCCTGAACAATGGAATGTCTGCTCAGTTCCGTGTTCTCCTGCTGCCCATTTTCTGTCTCAGGATGTGGAAGATGGGAAGAAGGATCTTTTTCATAGGATTTCACTGTGACGTGGCCTCTTTAACCAGACATGGCCCAGCTGTTAATTCCCAGCAGAGTGACTTTTCTCCAAGCCACCTGACTGGCAGCCTTTGCCTGAAGACCTCCAAGGAGGGAGCTTCCACTGTCCCTGGCAGCAGCCTGCTCTGCTCTGGGACAGTACTCATCGGGAGGATGTTGTTGACGTCCAGCTGCAATAGTCCTCTGTAAATTGCATGCATTGCCCATCATTCTGCTTGGTGGGACTCAGCAGAACCTTCTACTTCACACAGGTTTCCTGTCTTCCCAAGGTCTTCTCTTGTCCAGGCCAAACTGGCCCAGTTCCTTCTCCTGATCCTTACATGGCATGGACCCAGGGCCCTTTACCATCCTGATTGCCCTCCTTTAGGAAACCTCCAGCTCATCAGTGTTCTTTCCAGAATGAACTTCTCCTCAGAACTGAACGCGATACTCTGGAACCCCTGCAGTGAGGGCAGGATCCAGCCAGACGGTTGTGTTTCTTCTCCCTGGAAGTCTTGCCTCTTTGGTGACTGCTGCTTCACACTGCAGACTCCGATGGAGAGGCCATGTCACCTGAGCCCCCAGCTCTTCTAAAGACAGATGACTTTTTAAGTGCCATTGGTGCCAGACAGAGGACGTCCTGTGGCTCCTCAGGGTGATGGGCCAGTGCATTACTGAGAAGGGGCTGATGTGCCCAGAGCAGGGCTTCCAGACGGTCATCGTGGCTGTTGTGGGGGGCCGCCCATGAGCCAGGAGGCCATTTGGAAGGCTTGTGCTGGGAAAAGCTGTGAGCCTGGGGAGTTTCACAGAGATGGTGGCATTTGGGCCAACCTTTGATGGATGGGTAGGATTCACAGCCTCAGGGAATTCAAGGTAGGGCGGCCTTGGGGGCTGGCTGAGATTGTGGGGTGGGATGGTAGTGGTGGGGGCAGAGTGATTGTGAGGATTTAGGAGTCATCTGGCTGGGGTTGAGCATCAGAAATGCAAATGAAAGCTTTGTGAGAGAGAGCTGCATTGGGACAATCAGGAATGCTGGGCCAGGGAGCTGGACACTATTATTTTATTTGAAGGATTTCATCAGTGAAATGATGTGGCCAGAGCTCTGGATTACTCCTCAGTGCCTGGCACTGCGCTATGTCCATACAAGTACAAGCCAAACCAAAGAGAGCCCCTGCCTGCTAGGAGCTTATGCTCTGATGGGGGAAGACAGCCTAGAACAGGGAAGGGGAAGGGAGCAGTTACCCTCACGGGGGTTTTCCTGGAGAAGTCAAGAGGGAACAATTGGGAACCAAGCCCTGAGAGGAGTCAAGGAGTGAGCATGACTGGCCTGGGGGTCCTGGGAGGAGCTCACCCATTGGGGAAAGGGGTCTGGGGCTGGAGGCAGCTTCCAGGGTGAGAAGACTGCTTGGGCATGGAGGAGTCCAGACTCAGGAGAGGAGGGAAGGAGGTGAGGGAAGTCACTTGGCAGATGTGGGAGGGATGCAATGGGCATCCCACCCTGAACCAGCCTGGCTGTGGGACCTTAGGGAGGGTCCCTTCTGCAACTGAGTGGGGTCAGGGAAGGGGAAGAGACCAAGACTATGCTTCTGTCAGGCAGACCTGTGCCTCCAAATGATGCTCTTGAGGTGCTAGAGGGATCCAAGCACTTTTAAAGAAGAAAGAGATCTTAGAAAGCCAAGCTTCAGTTATCTGGAAAATTCATCTTTGGGGAATTGTTTTCTGTACCAGGAGAGGGTTGGCCCTGCTTGTATGTGCTCTGGCCCAGGCTTCTGCCACCACCTAGGATTTTTTCACTCTGAGGACCAGGGGGCTGCACATGGACATCTGACAGTGACTGCCTGGGGCCTCTCTGGGTGTGTCTGCCCTGGCCTCTGGAGGAGCTCTGTCTGACACCATGGGCTTAGAGCCGGGGGCCCCTTCTCTCCATGGGAAGTGCCCTCCGTGTGCACGGCCATGCCCGCGTCCTGGAAGGCTCACCCTCACGGGGGCGGGGGGGGAGCTCCTTGGTCCCCTTCCCACTTCTGCCCATTGCTGCTCATTTGGAGCAGAGACCCGCCTCAGTCGTGGCTTCCCCTTGCTGGGCTTAACTGGCTGCCTCTCCACTACGTGGGATAGGGTCTGATCTTTCCTGCCCAGGGCAGCCATCACCCAGCTGGGAAAGGGTTCCTGGCCTCTGCCCCCAACCTCGATGGCCCCTGCCCGCAGCGGCCCCCTACCGCATTCTCTAAGAGTACACGGGTGGCTTTTGTCACAGTCCCAGTGCTGCTGCTTCTGTAGAGTTTGAAGGTTCATGCTACAAATACTGCCCCATTTGATCCTCACAAGGACCCTGGGAGGGCAGCGCTGTTATTCCCATTTTATAGATGAGGATACTGAGGCAGGCAGGGGGAGGTGCCTTGCCCAGGGTCACCCAGCTAGGGAATGTCTGAGGCCAGATTTGAACTCAGGTCTTCCTCTGTGCCCAGGGCTCTCATGAGCTGCCTCTGCCTTCTGCGTCTGTCTTTGTGGTTCTGGCTATGATGGGAAGAACAGCGGCCTGATCTCAAGGAGGTTTTGGCTGGGTGCTGGGTCAAGAAGATGGAAGTTCAGATTGTGCTGCAGACATTTACTAGCTCTGTGACCCTAGGCAAGACCCTCCAGCCGTCTTAACCTCAGTTTCTTCACCTGGAAAATGGGCGTACTAATGGAACCTCCAACTGTTAATCTGATCTGATCTTTACAAAAGCCCTGATTGTTATAAAATGCTTAGCCTAGCATACAGTAGGTACTTAATAAATGCATGTTTCTTTTCTTGTTTGAACGCCAGTCCAGCCCCAATTCTCACTGACTCTGGGCAGATTAGGACTTACCTCTGAGCCTCAGGGTCCTCAGCTGCAGAGTAGAAACTATGGCTGAGGGTAAAGCTCAGTGTTTAGAGAGGAGGCTTTTTCTGGGCTGTCAGAAGCTGGTCAGAGCAAGGTGTGAGGCTTCTGCTTGGAGTCTGAGTTGAGGGGAGCAGTTCTTTTATTTGGAAGCCCCTGAGTCTCCATTGCCACCTCTCTGCTCATTTAGTCACCATCACGTCCTTTTTGCCCAATGGTACCAGGAAGGCTCTGGGTGGCTGCTTCCTCCCAAAACTCAGATCCCCGGTCTGAGCATCCCAGGACATTCTCCACGTGGGAGTGGCTTCGTAAAGAAGCCTCACATCCGCAGTGGTTTTGCCCAAACCCACACACTTTTACTCTGGTTCTGTCCTCTTTAATTTTTTAAAAAATTAGCTAGATTTAACTCAGACAGATTGATCTGCCAACCATGATCTGCAGCCCCCAAATGCTAATGAAGTTTGAAATTTTCAGCGAAGCCCTGATCTTTTTAGGGGGTCGATTAGTAACATTTCGAGTGATGATAAGTGTTTGTAGAGCAGCTGTGGAGTGTGATTGTCTGTGAATCGCACCAGCTGTTGTGTGGTGACACTGAGCGCTTCTCCAGTGAGCTGAAGGGGCAGCAGCCGTGAGGACGTGCCAGTGCTGGTGCTGTCGGGCTTCATTGATCCCGAGGCTCCCGTGATCGTACCTGCTGATGGAGGTGCCTCTGCCGCAGGGCTCCTCATGCTGCTCACGTCATCACAGGGCTGGAGATTTCATCGAGGACCGCTGGCCTTGGCGTTGCAAGCTCCTCAGTTAGCAGGCCACAGATTTCTTGTCTCTTTCCTTGATGGTGTAAATGCTCCCTCCTTAATGGATACAAAATTGAATGAATTAACATGGACTAATCTAAGGATTGAGAAGAAGCTCATGCAGAAAAGTTGGTTGTTCAGAAGGTGCTGATGAAGCTCTTTCAGCATTCAGAGGGTTGTGTGTGCTAGTTCAGATGTGTGTGTTAGACAAGAGTAGTTGTGTCAGCCTGGCAGGGGGGTAACACACACACGCGCGCACACACGCACACGCGCACACACACACACACACATACACACACACGCACTCATGTACACGCATCACTTTTATACAAAACAATAAGTTACAAGAGGCACCAAGTGTGCTAAGAGTGTCTGTTGGGAAGGACTGTGCCCGTGGTCCACTGGGGGGGGATCAGAGAGACCCCCCTGAAGGCAGTGTAGAAATTGAACTCAGCTTCAGTGGAAGGGAAGGATTTGTAACAGGTGACATGTGACATGTGGCAGGCGGGTGTCCCTGTGGCGGGAATGTCCTGGGAGGCCACCGTTTTCCCCTTTCCTTTTCCCTCCCATTGTGGCCTCTGTGTGTGGTCCTCACCTTTCCTCCTGCTCATTTTGCCGTGGTGAGCCTTGTCTTCCTCACGCTGACTGGCTTGGATTAGTACCTTGCATCTCAGCTAGCTTTTCTTAAGGCCCCGTAATGCACAGAGAGCGCGTCTGCTTGGGCCCACCGGGCAGATGCGGGAGTGACCAAGAAGCGCCCAGCCAGAGCCAGCCTGATGAGGACTGCGTCGTCTTGGGACATAGGAGGCGGCTGGGTGGTGCAGCAGACAGAGTCTGGGCCTGGAGTCAGGAAGACCCGAGTTCAAATCCAGCCTTAGACACCAGCTGCGAGACCCTGGGCAAGTCCCTTCACTGCTCCCTGCCTCAGCTTCTTCAGTTGTAAAATGAAGATCATACTAGCACCCGCCTCCCAGGGCTCTGTTAAAGATCAAATGAGGGAATGTTTGTAAAGCAGCCTATTGTTGGCTCTACAAAAACACTAGCAGTTATTATGATGAATCTGCCAGCCAGTGTCACTTGATTCCGGGTTGGGAATGCACCACTTCCTGGGCTCTGGGCGAGGCCGCTGAGGCTCTGGCTGCTCTCCAGCTCTAAGGCTTGGGCATCTGGGAGGGGTTCAAGGTTTTGTGCTGGACTCTGGAGGAGGCGCCAGTCTGGATACCCTTGTGCACTGTTAGGAGCCCTGGAAGCTTTGCTTGAGGGTGTCAGAGAGGGCGGAGTGGAGGGCCTGCTGGGAGGGCCCCCGCAGCCCAGAAGGCTCTGCCAGAAGGGGCCGTTGAAGGATGAGCGGCAGTTCCTATGCGGAACCGAGGTGGGGTCTCGGGGATGCGAGGAAATTCTCCATTCAGAGAATTAGTATTTGCCCCATTCTTCCTGGAATCCACCAGGGACTGATCAGCTTTAATTGCCTTATCTTGGGCGGCTGTGAGCCGACAACCCGGTGTCCTGGGGGCACCCACAGGATGTGACCTCAGAACCCCTTCCTGGCTTTCTAGAGCAGGCCACTGAGCTCAGCCCTCTTCTTTTATATGTGGAGAAATGGAGGCCCAGAGAGCTGGTGATTGTTGGAGGCTGTGCTTGTTCTTCTGCGATCCTTGGCTCTGTCCCTGCCTCACCATCGAGGGAGCAGCAGTACTGGTCCTGGGGTGTTTCCAGGCGCTGACTGTGCTAGGCCCTTGGGCGTGGCAGCTCCCCTCCTCCCCCGCCCCGTCCTGCTCCTTGTGCCCCCTTTATAATCGCTACAACTTCTCCTTCTGCCTTCTCTCACAGTGCGTCTGTGCCCAGATCGCCTCAGCCTCATCAAGGAATGCATTGCCCAGGCCCCGACCTGCTACAAGCAGTCCGCCAAACTCTTGGGACTGGCCAACCTGCTCCAGGTAGCAGGTAAGTCTTGACACTGAAGCCAATGCAGGGTTCTGGGTGGACCTCAGATGTCTGCCTGGGAGCAGGAAAGGTCTAGGGAGTGGTGAGAGGCATCCTGACAGACCCATCCTTCGCCAGAGGGCCCTCCCACAGCAAACCTGGCACCCCTGGCTAATGCAGGTTCCGCAGCAGCAGTCATCAGGCTGCCCACTAAGGATTCTGGGAACAAGCCTCAGGGTATTTTTCTGAAGGAGAGACAAGCATTTGTATTGGCACAATCCTAGAAAATACTATTGACCCTTTGTGAACGTGTCCTGAAAGTTTAGGGGCAGTGCTGGGTTCTGTCTAGGGCGTGAGGCCAGGAGGCAGCAGTTCTGGGTTCCAATCTTGCCTCTCCTACCCATGGCATGCCCTTTCTCTGGGCCCCAGGTCACTACCCGGAAAATGACGTGCTGGGGGTTCTTTGTGGTCCCTTCTAGCTCTGACCTTCTCTGCTGACCCCCCCCCCCACATACACACACAATACAGACACGCACAGACACACTCATTCATAGCAGATGCACTCACATGTGTGCACAGATACACAACACACATGCACATATATGCACACACAATAATAGACACAGCATTCATAGTAGATGTACTCATATGTGCATAGCACACACCTGGGTCACACACAGATAACACATATGTACACACATGTGCACATGCATTCTCCAAACACTGACTTTAGGGTCCTTCTTTGTTACAGCCTTGGAGGCTATCCCTCAGAGGTGGCAGTATGATCTTGGTTTCCGTGTGTGGTAAGCCCTTCCCACAGGGAGATTACCACCCCTGGAAAAGGGCATCAGAGGGAGTCTGCCCTTTCTTCTCTTCCTCCCTTGCCTTATATCACCTTAGGCAGGTTGCTGAACTTCCTTGGCCTCAGTTTTCTCAAATGTCGATGAAGGGGTTGGGCCAGAGGACCTCTGAGGTCATCTTTGAGCCTCTGGTTGGACACCTTGGGTCACTGGCAGCTGCTCTCTTTGTGTTTACTTGTTCACACACTTGTAGCATCTCAGAAAGACAGGTCATCCTCATGTACAACCACTGGGAAGAAGTTAGAGGTTGTCAGGTATCGTCTTTAATGACTTATCTGGGCTAGTCTCTTCAGTTCCTCATCCTGGTGAAAGCGAGCATTTTCTTCTAGCAGGACTTAAAAAAACCCCAACCCTCTGAAAGCTACTATTTACCCTTGTTTTTTCCACAATGTTGCTCATGTAATAATCTCTGTAAAATCTTGCCCTCTCGGGAAAGTCAGGTGAATTCGACTTTTATATATTTTTTATTTTGAATTTTGAAATCAAGTGAAAATGAAATAGAAACAATTGTACCCACGCTTCATCTTCTAAGAGTCCAGAGCCTTGAGAGTGAAGGCCTATCCTCCCGTGTAGACTGTGAAAGCCTGGGCAGACCTTTCCAAAGCAATTACATTGGAAATAGGTTTTCTTCCCAGGGTGGTATTATGCACAGTTAGAATTGAGAAAGGCTGCCTCCATTTGCTCCATAAGACTTGTTATGACTAAAAAAATGAGTGTATATTTATCTAGTAATAAAAGTAAGTGTAGGACTGGACAATTTGGTATCACTTTTTTGGGGAGGTCTTTTAGAATAGGGTAGACAAACATCTGTCTGGGATGTTTTAAGCACTGACCTCCTTGGCAGCCAATGGCTGGTGTAGATGTCGTCTCAAGGCCCTTTAAAGGGTGGATGTGCTGGGATTGTTTTCTTTTAAGAGGACGCTGCATTCAAGCACCTATGAGAATCATTTAGCTTGGTGTGTGTGTGTGTGTGTGTGTGTGTGTGTGTGTGTGTGTGTGTGTGTGTGACCTTTAGGTTTGCATCTGGGGACGTATTGAGCAGGGATATGATGGGGTCTGAGCTGAGCTTTAGGACCGTCATGTTGGCAGAGAGTACTGGTCAGTCTGGAGACGAGGTGGGTGAGGGCCATTGTCTGGTCTCGCCAAAGTGACTTGTGTATGAAAGTGGGACCTGATGCTGGATTATATGAGTTCCATGGGATTTTCAGGTTGATCAGAACCAACAAATGATTGAGCCCACTCTCAGTGGTCTCCCATGAGGATTCGTGGGGCAGGGGGGAGCCAGGTAGATTAGATGATGGGCCCAAAGAGACACTGCAGGTTAATCTCTCAAGAATATTTGTAGTCCTTACTTTAGACACAGTGGGTGCTTGGTAAATGCTTACTGATGAGACTTCTAGCCTAGGAGATAGCCAACGGAATTTGGCCATAACAGATAATGAGGCTGATAGAACACAGTGTAGACAATATCAGTACCTCCTTAGGAAGTCATGGGAGGTAGCTGGGGCATTCCTGGTGCTATGCCTCACTGCCCATCTGGCTGCACTGCCCCAGGAACCTGGAAGTTCACTTCAGCCCCAGGGCGCTCATCTAGCCAGAATTCCCTGCCTCTGGGGCTTCTCCCATGGAACCTTTGCTTAAGGAGGGTGCCCAGGCATCAAGCTCCTGTGCTCACACCTCCCCTGCAGCTCCCCTTTCCAGCCTCCTTTTGTGTATGTTCTTGTCCTGTTAGATTATAAGCTCCTTGAGGGCAGGGTCCTTCCTCCCTCCCTCCCTCCATACCTCCCTCCCTTCCTTCCTGTACATTGCCTGATATACAGTACTTAATAATGAGTCCTGGAACAGAACACTGGTCACAGAATCTTGGTCCCATTACTGCCAAGCTGTGACTTTGGCTGAGTCCCTTAAGCTCATGAGGCCTCCACTTGCTTGTTGGTAGAATGAGCACCCAGATTCCCAGGTCTTGCACTCCTGTAGCAGTCAGCTACTGAAGCCATTGGAATCCCTTCTCAGAAAAATGCTTTAAATGCACATAATGAAGTGCCCAGAATTACCGAGGAAACCAATTATACATAATGGATACTTAAATAAGACAAGTTCCTAGACCAAGGCCAAGAACTTCTGCTCTAAATTAGATTAGATAAAGGCTTTATTAATGGCCTCCTAAGTGCTGGGCACTGCGTGAAGGGCTAAGAATACGAATAGAAGCAAAAAGAAAGTCTCTCTCCTCAAGGAGCTTACTGTCCAGCCAGGGAGGGGGCCCTTAGCAGGGTGGGTCTGGGACTTGTTCCCATGGAGGTTCTGAGTAGGAACAAGGGGAGCTGTAATTCCTTCTCTGATTCTTATCCAGTTTGATTAAAGAAAGCTTTGAATATGAACATGAATGAGGTCATGAATTTTCATTCATTATTTCTAGTATCTGTCCTGTACTTAGCAGCAGTGTGGGACCAAGGACCTCAGTACTTGTCCCCAAGGGTTTGACATTCTAATGGGAGGTGTAGTCTGGGAAGTCTCAGGATGAGGGGATGGGGTGGGGAAAGCCATCCATGGGCAAAGACTGGGCATTGGGGAGTCCTGGGGGAGACTAGCTCCCTGGCTCTCTGGGGACTTTCTGTGCAGGACCACCATGTTGGAGAGCTGGGATTTCTGTGAAATGCTGTGCATGGGGATAAATGCAAGAGTTAAATAGTCTCATGAGGCAGAAATTGTGACTTAAGAACAATTTGTATTGTTTTTTTTTTACTTGGTAAAAGCTGGTAAAGACACGTTAATTGCATTCCCCTTTACATATGAGGCGGTAATGACTTTGCTTTTTACGTTGTTGAACATATCACTATAGAAATGGTTTTATTAATCCACAGTGGGGAGAAAAAAATGAAGACTCACCAAGTACAGAGGGCCTTTATTTGTACTGTCCGCGATTAATGAATGTTAATTTGCAACAACATATTTATTATAAAAGGCATATCATCCGTTGTGTATTGCTGGGCCTATTTTTTCTGTAATTAGCCTCTTGAAGGAAACCATTTAAAAATTTAATTTGATAATTGCATAATATTATATTTTGCGGTGTTCTTGTGATGATACTTAGAAGAGTCATCACATGAAATATATTTTATAGTTGTTTAAAATCTCTTTCTGGAGTCACTGCGCCTCTTCTGCCGAACTCCTCTCTCACAACTCTCTGTGGGCTGGGTCTCCAGGGAAGAGATCACCAACTCTCCAGGGCCTGTTCCATTCCATTAGCTTGTTTATCCTTCTTACAAATGTCTTCAGCCCCTGACTTCTGCAAGGCCTTAACTTAAACCCTTTTGGCCTTCTCTGAACCTGATGGACACTAGACCCTGCTTCTCTGGTGCTCACAGTCTGGCCTTGGGGCACGAGTGGGGTCCTTTGGACCCCTGCCAAGGGTTTGCATGTGGGGCTGATGGATAGGCTACCTTCCTTCTGCCCCTGCTCAGACACATAATTGATCTCCCTTTGTTTTGGTGCATCCCATTATTCTGAAAAACATGTTACTGAGAATTGACTTGCGCTAATTTTATTGATTTTTAATTGATTTACACTAATCACAGCAAGTACTGCCTTCTGTTTCCAGGTGAGGACCATGAAGAAAGGAAGGGACAGGTCTTGGTGCTTTTGGTCCAACAAGCTCTTCATTTCCAGGACTACAAAGCCGCCAGCATGCACTGTCAGGAGCTGATGGCAACAGGTAACACAGACACGCCCTGTGATGGCTTGGCCCAGGTCTGACCTGTTGTGAACGTCCGGGCGGGAAAGGTCTGGCCTCAAACCACGTGACCACAGTAGTTGGTCAGCCCCGTAGGTCAGTCCCATACCGTGTTTGGAGCTAAGGAGACATCCTGCACTGACGCCCCTTGCTGGCCTGTGCTCATGGGTCAGACAGGCTGGTCTCAGGCGCAGTTTTCACTAGGCGGGCTTGGGTTGGTTTTCTTCCATGTCGTGTTAAAACCCTGTTCTTGATTTCATGAGTCATTTTGTATTAAATCATTTGTCCTCGTCGTATGGATTTGTTGTCAAATTTGCATGATTGAGTTCCCCTTCCTGTAAACACCTACTAAACTTTCACGTCCTTTTTGTTGATCTTTCTGTCAGAAATAGAACATTCGCCCTCGGCAGTTCAGAGTATCTCCTTCCCAAATGTCAGGCATTCCCAACCGAACCTGAGAATCCAGTGTCTGTGGAGCCTGGGGCCGTGGCTTCTGCCCGGGGGAAGCTTGACGGCAACTACCCTGTAGCCTGGAGTCCAGGGGGGAGGCCTGCCCCTGGCTCGGCGACCGGGCACCCCCTCACAGAATTACGCCGTTGTTCCGTCTGCCTTAGTCGCTGGCAAGGCCTCTTGTGCCACATCCTGCCTCCTGTTTGAGAGGCATCCCATTGGAAGGCATCTTTTAATTAGCCACCCCTGAATCCCAGATAGTTCTTGCTTTCTGGGGAAAAGGGCTGTTGGTTTTGGACCATAATGCTTTATCTTCAGCTCGATAGTAATTGTCCTTCTTATTTGAGTGGTTTATTTACATAGTTAGGGGAAAAATGATTGTGGCAGAAACTTCAGTCCTTGGTGTCTAAACTGTCCTGTTAGTCTTTAGATTTCCCCAACTCTCTCCTTTAGTGATTGGGCCTTTAGATGGAGACTGAGCGGGGGGATGTAGGCTGACCCTGGACCTGGTATCAGAAGAGGCGTGGCCTCAGTGCCTTACTAGTTAATAATACTAGTAATGGTAATGATATTAATGCTAACACTATTAATAAGAGCGATTATAATAATAACCACAGTAATGATAATAGCAGTAGTGATGACGATCATGGCAATAATTATAACAACAGTAATGATGATGCCACCCCTTCTGGCCCTGGGACCCAGCGGGGCTTTTCAGGGACTGCTGTTCTGTCCAGTTCCACTGCTCCTCGGAGCAGCTTGAAGCTGCTTTGGTGCTGTGGCGTCCCGGTCAGATGGGCATTTCTGCCTCCTTAAGGTTGCTCGGGCTTGTCCTGGGATGGTGTGGCCAGTGAGAATGTTGCTCCTTTCCTCCAATGAGAACTCCCAGAATCCTCCTTTCTTGTGCTTTCCTTTTGCAGGCTACTCTCCAAGCTGGGATGTCTGTAGCCAGCTGGGACAGTGTGAAAGCTTCCAGGACTTGGCTGCTCGCCAGGAGCTCATGGCTTTTGCCCTGACACATTGTCCTCCCAGTTCCATCGAGTGTCTTCTGGCAGCAAGCAGTTCTCTCCAGACAGAAGTAAGTTTCAGACAGGAAAAGGCCTAAATGTGTCATAAATTCATTTTGTCAGACATTTGTTAGATACTTATGTTTGGGATAGTCATTAAAAATGAATATCTATTAGGTACCTAATATGTGTGTTTATCTCCTGTCAATCAGTAAACATATATTAAGCACCCACTATGTACCGGGCACTGTGCTAAGCACTAGAGATACAAAAAGAGGTAAAAAGACAGTACCTGTCCTCAAGGAATTTACAGTCTAACAGGCAGACAACAAGCAAACATGTACAAGCAAGCTAGATGTCCGATAAATTGGAAATAATCAGGAGAGAAGGTGCTAGAATTAAGGGGGGATTGGGAAAGGCTTCTGTAGAAGGTGGGATTCTTGTTGGGACTTAAGGCAAGGAAGCCAATTAGTGGAGATGAGGGAGGAGAGCGTTCTAGCCATGGAACCAGAGAAGCCAGAGGAAACACCCAGAGCCAGGAGAAGGAGTCTCTTGTTGGTAGAACAGCGAGGAGACCAGGATCACTGGACTGAAGAATACATGTGGGGGAGTGAGGCATAAGAAGCCTGGAAAGGGAGCACAGTGATGGGTTTGAAGGTGTTTGAAGGCCAAACAGAGAATTTTGTATTTGATCCTGGAGGCGATCAGGAGCCACTGGAGTTTATTGAGCAGGGGGTGACATGATCAGACCTGCGCTTTAGGAAAGTCACTTCGGTGATTGAATGAGGATGGACTAGGCTGGGGAGAGACTTGAGGCAGGCAGACTCCCCAGCAGCTGTTCCAATGAGGACTTGCATGAGGAGATAAGGGCAGATGTTGCAGTAGGGAAACCAGTGATAGATGCTGCAGAGGTGAAATGGACTAGAGATGCAGCGGAGGTGGAAGTGACCAGAGACGCAGCGGAGGTGGAACCCACCAGAGGTGCTGCAGAGGTGGAACCAACCAGAGATGCTGTGGAAGTGGAACCAACCAAGGATGCTACAGAGTTGGTATTGATGAGAGATTCTGCAGAGGTGGAATTGACCAGAGATGTGGCAGAGATGAAATTGACAGGCCTTAGCACCATATTGGATTGGGGTGGGGTGGGGTTATGTGTGAGAGAGTGAGGAGTCCAGGATGATTCCTAAGTTGGGAGTGTGAGGGTCTGGGAGGAGGTGTTGCCCTTGACAGTTACAGGGAAAGTAGGAAGAGAGGAGGGTGAGTTCAGTTTGGGACATTTTGAGTTCCAGATGTCTACTGGATATCCAGTTTGAGACATCCAGTAGGCACTTAGAGATATGAGACTGGAAGTCAGCTGAGGACTTGGGCCAGAATAGGTAGATTTGAGAATCATATGCATTGAGATGGGAATTAAATCCATGAGAGCTGATGACATCACCCAGTGAAGTAGTCTAGAGGGAGTAGAGCACTCAGGACAGACCCCTGAGGGACACCCCTGGTTAGCGGACATGATCTGGAGGAGGATTCAACAAAAGAGACTGAGAAGGAGCGGTCAGAGAGGGAGGAGGAGAACCAGGAGAGGCTAGGGTGGGTGTGTCTGAAAAATCTTAGCTAGAAGAGTGTCCAGGAGAAGATGCATCATTTCAATTTGTAGATGAGCTAGTTAAGAAACAAGTGTCACTTGTTAAAAAAAGGGAATAAGAAATCTGGGGAGTGGGGAGGAGTGTGTGCACAGACTTTTGGTGTTAGACATCAAGAATGATGGGAGAGATCAAGAAAGGTTTGCCAGTTGCTCAGATTTTATTCAGCACCTCCTGGGGGACATGGATTGTCCTGGCTGCCGACCATACAAAGAGAAATACTTGGTCCTTCACACCTTTTACATGTTATGTGGAAAAAAATGTTGGGAAATTGAACAACTTGACCTGATGAAACAAAATCCCAGTTAGTGTCATGGAGTGCCAAAGGCCTCTTGCTTCAGTTCCACAGTGCTTTTCATAAGCCATATCCATGTCAGGATTTTCAGTTACTCCATAAAGAGATCTCCATATTCCTAGAAAACATGGGTAAGGGCTTGAAGGAAACACGAGAGGAAATTGAGGTCCACTTTAAGGAGAGAGCAGCTGTTTTCCCCCAAAGTTGAGATTCATTCTGCTTATTACAATCCTAATTGGGAGGAGAGTTGAAACTTCCAGAGCCAATGCAGACTATCCTCTGGTCTCCTTTCAGATTCTTTATCAGAGAGTGAATTTCCAGATGTATCCATCAGAAGGAGGAGAAAATCCCAATGTTTCCATCTTACCAGCACAGTGTCTTAACAAGGGGCCTCCGGAGGTAAGCTGTGAAGCTAGGGCTAAAAGGGGAAGAGGAAGGGAGGGAATAAGCTTTTTATTAAGCACCTTTTGTTGTCCAGTGTTTCAGTCTGTTCGATTCTTTGTGACCCCATTTGGCAGAGATACTGGAGTGCTTTGCCATTTCTTTCTCTAGCTCATTTTACAGATGAGAAAACTGAGGCAAACAAGGTTAAGCGATTTTCCCCAGGGCTAGTATGTGTGTGAGGCTGGATTTGAACTTGTGAAGTTGAGTTTTCTTGCCCTGTTCATTGTTCCACCTATCATACTATGTGTCAAGCACCGTGTGGAGTGCTTACAAATACCATCTCATTCAGAGTTCACAACCACTCTGGGAGGCAGGTGCTCCTGGTATCCCCTTTTTTTATGGGTAGGCAAACTCTTCCTCGGGTACAGACTGTAGCATGAGTCATGTAGTGGACTTTTGCAAATGGAAATCCCACTCCAGGCCTCCCTTGGCTGGTTGGGTCTCGAATGCATGGGATTCTTGTTTGCTAATCACATGGAGACAATCCTGGCCTGGTGAGGGGGACCCAGTGAGGAGGGAGGTTGGCACCCACATAATGCTCTTTGGGAGGCCCTGATGGCATTGGGCAGGCCATGCCATAGACTGGCGGCTTCTGAATCCTAGGGATGAATGGCAATGCTTATGTGATGGAGGAGACATCTTAGCTAGCTACGTCCTGCTCCAGCCAGACATTGTGTACCTGGAGAGATATTCAGGGGGTAATTGACCACATTGTAATGAGATTTCTTGTAAAATGTCTTTAAATGGCAAGCTTCTGGAATGTGTGTAAGGGACACGCTCTGGGATTCCATTTTCTTTTCTGTGCAAAGGAGGCGATGAGGGCCCCCTTGCCTTTTTCTGCCTTAATGTAAGTGTGTATATTGCTAAGTTCTCTCATGACTATTCAGGAGAATGTCTAGAGCTCCCAGGAAACTCATCTAATACCTTGTGTCTTGTAGCATGGGCTAATTTTGATTGCATCATTAATAATTGTTGAGATTCATAACTTTTTCATTCACAAGCATTTGTTAAATGGTTCCTACATGGCAGGCACTAGGCTAGACATGGGGCTACAAAGTCCCCAGCCAAATGGCCTTGCCCTCAAGGGGCTTACATTTTACTAGAGGGAAGAACCATTTATACGTAGAAGTAAGTGTGGAATATATACAAAGTTAAAAATAATACTTTTTGGGGGGTATCTGCATGATCACTTAGGAGGTTATTGGTTGAATTGGGCCTTGAAGGTATTTTGAGATTCTGTGAGGCTTTTGTGAGGAGGGAGCATATTCCCCCTTTAGCATGGAGACCAGCCTGAGCAAAGGCCTGGGGACAAGAGATGGAATGTCTTGAGATGAAGGCAGTGCCTGGGCCAGTATGGGGGTGGGGTGGGATAGGTGATATGTGGACAGGAATGTGTGAAACATTCCTATAATGGTACACCTACAGGCAATCGGAATTGGAATTGAAAGTATTTATTAAGCCCTTTCTGTGTGCCAGGCTAAGAACTAAGAAAGGCAAAAGATAGTCCCTGGCTTCAAGGAGCTCATAATCTAATGCATAGGTTCCTAAAGTAGGTGGGGCCATCCCCGGCACCCCACCCCCACCCCTTGCCCCCAGGTGGGGGGCCGGGGCCGCAGGCAATGGAATGAACCATAGGAGTGATAGTAGCCTCAGGCCTCAGGTGCAATTGGGGGGTGTTGAATAAAAACAAAGGGGTGGTGGAAACATAAGGAAAGAAGAGAAAACATTTTGAAAAACTGTTGGAACATGTTTCATCTGTTGTGTAACAGAGTTAAAGTCACAGTGATTGCATTATTTTCCAAATAAATCCGCATAATGCAATTTATAACCCATCAGTGGTCAAGTCCATTGACAGGCCTTAACAAGCAGGTGTGGGCAGGTGAGCTTGTCACACATTGTTGGGAAGTCCAGTATGCATCGGCAGGAATATGTGCTTACATGTGTGTAATGACTTGTTTACAATATAATACTATGTGGTACAATATTGCGTCATCAAAATTTCAATGCAGGAAAAGCCTCACAGACTTACCATAAATTGTTAAATTTAAGAGTCATAATTTTTTAAAAAAATAAATTTTATATTATTTTGAAAAGATGCAAATTAAAAAAGTTAAAGGATTAAAGAACGTAGATTTCCAGGGGGGCACTGAGTAATCTTTTTTTTTTTAAAAGGGGGTGGTAGGCCAAATAAGTTTGGGAACCTCTGGCCTAATGGAAGAGAACATGCAAATAACTGTACAAATAAGCTGGATGAATAGGGAATAATCAAGAAGGGGAAGGCACAGGAATTAGGAGGGGTTGGCACGTGCTTCCTGTGGAAGGTGGTATTTTAGTTTGGACTTAGAGGAAGCCGGGGAGCTCAGGAGTTTGAAATGAGGCGAGTGAACATTCTGGGTATGGGGGAACAGCCAGAGAGAGGGCCCAGACCTAGAGATGGAGGGCCCTGTTTATGGAGCAGCTGGGAGGTGGGGGCCATGCCCTCTTATACATCATCTTCCTGGTTTTTTTTTAAATTTTATTTAATATATTTAGTTTTCAGCATTGATTTTCCCAAGAGTTTGAATTACAACTTTTCTCCCCATTTCTACCCTCCCCCCCACTCCAAGATGGCATATATTCTGGTTGCCCTGTTCCCCAGTCAGCCCTCCCTTCTG
>CM053625.1:323175338-323224906 GCA_028646595.1 Phalanger gymnotis | reverse complement strand
CTCCAGAGAACCTGCTCAGCCCCATCTGTGGGTGAGGAAGTCCTCCTCCTGTGCCCCTCTCCACTCCTCCTCTCCCAGCAGCCCAGGGTGGAATTCAACCTTTAGGAGCTGTCAGGAGAAAGGAGGAAGGCTCCAGCCATAGCTGTGGGCCCTCCTGCCCACCTGCCATTGGTGAATCTCGGGGGTGTGGGCAGCAGTGACAAGGAGGTGCTGGAGTAGAGGGGGCAGATCTGCCTTCTTGTGGGGAGAGGCTGTAATTGGCACTGGGCCTCCTCCCAGAGTTCTGGTCTGTGTATCATTGCCATTTGTGAATTATTCTGAAAGAGCACAAGCTGCTGAAGCAGGTCCCATCCCAGGCCTGCCTGAGCCGCGTGGCTGCCCTAGTCCCTTTCCCTGGGCCAGCCTGTGTCCCTTTGATGGGTACAGGCCCAAGAAGACATGTTCGCCCCTTACCCCAAAAGAATTTGGTATTTGTTGAGGGGGGAATGGCAGTTTGGGTCCTGGAACGCCCCCCCCCCCCAACTTTCCTTGAACTTTCCCACATAGCCAAGTCTCTGGCATTAGCCTGAGTCATTGACCCATCCCAGTCAGCTGGCCTTTCATTGTGGCCTAAGCCCAAATCTCCAGTTCTCTGTTACCTTTAACCTAGGCCAGCCCTTCATTGTCAGTTGCCTCCAGATTGCTGGAGGCAATCTCACCCTCATCAAATCTCACCCTTGATTCTATCTAGACGCCATTCTCCCTTGGCCACTTGGTCCAGGTCCCTGGTGTTTGCCTATGGTATCTCCCGGTCACCTTGGACTCCTTGGCCACTCCCATCTAGATCTTCCCACTTGTTGACCACTGTATATAAGATCCATCTTGCCTCCATTAAAGTGCTCAGATTCCTTAAGATGCTCAGATTCAATCTGGCTACTTGTCAATACAAGTGTCACAAATATGGCGGATCTTTGGAATCGTGCCCTCCTTGACCGATGTTCTAATAAACCTTGTCTTTGGCTGAAAGAAGGCTTGGGTTGAATTCATTTGAGGCAGGACCCGTGCATTGCTTGCCCTAAACCTCAATACCTTCATGCTCAGTTCTTCTCTGATTGGCTCCTCAGCTCCTTCTCAGGACAGGAGGTCTTGCTTCTCCTGGACTCCTACCCAGCTAGACCGAGGATCTGGTGTAATAATTACCTTTGCAAAGGTGTGATGTGTCGCGGTGGCTTGGAAACAAGATGTTTGTTTAGTGTGAAATCCTGTCTTCTGGTTGTTTTTAATGTGGATTTCATGCCTGTTTTATAGCAGCCTCCTTCTCATGGCTCCAGGCAATGCAGCTGTTAACATGCACCATTTCATAAAACATAGATGTCCTGTTGTCAGACCTAAATGGGCTCAGCCTGTTTCCACAATGTATTAAGTGTTACTCTGTGACATTCAGGAAGTGGATCTAAGCTGAGAAAGGCTGGGAAAGGCATTTTAGGAGTGGGGAAAGGAGGGGAGGGGGAAAGGAGGGGAGAGGGAAAGGAGAGCAGCCATCCACCTACATGGGGCATGGCCCTGCTCTGACGCTGTCCTTGGTCCTGCTTCCTTCGCTGCACCAGGTCATGGCAGGCTGCTAGAGATTCCTTTAGTCTTCACATTTCACAGTCATCTGTTGTTGTGCCCTTACTCACAGAAAGTGCTGCTCAAAAGGTTTTGGTTGATTGGGGGCCTTCCCCTCAGTCCTTGCCCCCAGCCTTGCAGGGGGCCTCCCAGCCTGTAGCTTCTCTTCTTTTGGGTCCATCTTCCAAGTAGCTGCCTCATGGACTGGGCCAAAGGGCAGTGGGGCCGTGTTCCTCCTCTGCTTGAGAAGTCAGTGATTCCCATAGAGGCTGTACTAGGCCTTCTTCCTTGGCCCATGGCCTGCTGATCCCCCTTACCACTCTGCTTTCCAGCCAGATCAGTCTGCAGAGTGCTCCCTTTTCTGTGCCTTGGCAGTCAGTCAGCAACCCCTTGTAACATGCCTCTCATGTTCCAGGCCCTGTGAAATGGTCCCTGCTCCTGAGGAGTTTATATATTCAAAGAGGGAAATAAAATGTATATCCATACATGTCACTTGTGGACACACATGTAAATGCACATGTTCAAGGTCCATAACAGATAACTGCATCCAGAGCCAGGATGGCCCATGTAGATCCAAGTTGGGAGGTGGCCTTGGAGCTGAGCTTGGAAAGGCACCAGAGATTCTGAAAGGGAAAGCTGGTGAGGACAGCTGAGAGGCCAGAGGGGAGATGGCCAGCAGGATGGTGTGGCCAAGCTGAATTCTGACTGACTGCCAGTCAAACTGTTCATGGTGGGATTTCATTTGTGGATGGGTTGGACAAGATGGTGGCTGCTGAGGTCCCTCCCAAGGCTCACCTTCTATGATTCTGTGAGCATAGCAGAAAGCTGAGTGGTGGGTAATAAACCTGGGAGAATAATTGGGAGCTGGGTGGTGAAAGGCTAGAAGTGAGGTAACTGGGAACCAGTGGAGGTTCCTGAGCAAGGCAGGAACAGCATCAGTCTTGGGCTTTGGGGCCAGATGGGAGAAGAGAGAGGCTGAGGCAGGGAGCCTAATTAAGAGGCTCATCTGTTTACATTCTAACTTACTCCCCCGCCACCCGTTATTCTCCTTAATATTCTACGCTTTCTGTTCCTCCAGATGAATTTTGTTCTTATTTTGTTAAGTTCTATATAGTGATCCCTGGATAGAGTGATTTGTAGAGTGCTAAATCTGTACAATATTTTAGGTAACATTGTCATTTTCATTATATCGGAATAGCACAGCTATGAATCATGACTGTCTTTCCAGTGGTTTAAGCCTTTATTTCTGGAAAGACTTTCTTTAAAATAAGTTTTATGTGTGTCTTGATAGGTTAAGACCCAAACATTTTGTGTATTTCAGTTATTTTAATTAATTCTCTCTTTTCTGGATTTTGTTAGCAAAATCATTTCTTTGGATTTGTTTTATGTCCTACTACTTTTATTGAAAATATCAACTGCTTGAATTAAATTTTTCATTGCATTTTTGAATTCTTAGTGAGAGATGGTATCCTCTGTGCATAGAGATAATTTTGTGTCACATTTTCCTGTTCTTTTTAGATAAGTGATAGAGGTAATAGCTGTCTATCCTTGCTTTACCTTTTATGCTATGGAGAACACTTCTAGTATTACGAGTTTTTGGTTTTAGATAACTTTCATTTTCAAGAAAGATCCTTTTATTCATTTTGCCATCTTGTTTTTATAGAATGAACACACTTTTCATTTTATTGAAGACTTTTTTGTTGTCTATTGATATGTGATTTAAAATTTTCTTATTGATATGATTTATTGTGGTTATAGTTTTCCTAATAACGAACCATCTATTTGGTCCAGCTTATATCCATTCTTATTATAGCAATTACTTTTTTTGGAACATATTACTTTAACTGTTTTGCTGCTATTTCAATATTTTTATATTAAATTAATTAGTGATACTGGTTATAATGTTCTTTTTCTCTGCATCCTTCCCTTGCTTAGGGAATCAGGACCATAGTTTTCTTCGCAGAAATAGGATCGTAGATTTAAAATTGGCTGGACCTGTGTTTGGCAGGGTGCCCTCTTTCTCTGTAAATCTGGTCTCAGTGTTTTTGAGTAGGAGTTCATTTATGTCTCCTTTAATTTTTATTTCTGAGACTTCTTAAAATTTCTTTTTTTGTTAATCTTAATTTTATATTTTTGTGAACCATCTATTTGAAAAAATTGGTTTTGTTGGCACATGATTGAGTATAATAAATAGTTCTTAATACTTTCTGTTGCTTCTGTTCCATTCATTGCAAAATAATTCTTTGTGCTTTTTTGATATTGGTAATTTACTCATCTTCTTCCTTTATAAAATCAAAATTAACTAATTCTTTATGTATTTTGTCTTCAAATAGTTCTTGGTTCATTGTCTCAGTCTTTTAAAAATATATGTATACATAATTCCCCCCCCCATTACATGTTAAAACAATGTTTTTTAACAATTTTAAAAAAAATTTGAGTTCCAAATTCTGTCCCTCCCTCCTTTCCCCCTTCCCCCTCGCTGAGACAGCAACTAATTACATACAGGTTATACATGTGCAGTCAAGCAAAAAACTTGAATATTGGTCATTTTGTACAAGAAGATTTGAATGAAAGAAAGTGAAAAATAGCATGCTTCATTCTATATTTAGATACTATCACTTCTTTCTTTGGAGGCAGATGGTCTGCTTTGTCATTAGTCCTTTGGGATTGTCTTGGATCATTGTATTGCTGAGAATAGATAGTTATTCACAATTCTTCATCGAACAATGTTGCTGTTACTTGTGTATAACGTTCTCCTGGTTCTGTTCACTTCACTTTGCGTCAGTTCATGTTTTTCTGAAATCATCCTGCTTGTCATTTCTTAGAGCACAATAAGATTCCACCACTGTCATATACCACAGCTTGTTTAGCCATTCCCCAAATGATGGGCATCCCTTCAATGTCCAGTTCTTAGCCACCACAAAGAGAGCTGCTATAAATATTTTTGTACAAATAGATCTTTTTTTTGATATCTTTAGTTTATAGACCTATATTACTAGATCAAAGGGTATGCATAGTTTTGTAGCCCTTTGGACATAGTTCCAAATTGCTCTTCAGAATGGTTGGATCAGTTTACAACTCCACCAACAGTGCAATAGTGTCCCAGTTTTCCCACATTCCTTCCAGCATTTATCATTTTCCTTTTTTGTTATATTAGCCAATCTGATAGGTAAGCGGTAGTACCTCAGAGTTGTTTTAATTTGCATTTCTCTATCAGTAGTGACTTAGAGCATCATTTATATGACTATAGATAGCTTTGATTTCTTTGTCTGAAAATTGCCTGTTTATATCCTTTGACCATTTATCAGTTGGGGAATATCTTGTATTTTTATAAATTTGACTCAGTTCTCTATACATTTGAGAAATGAGACCTTTATCAGACATATTTGTTGCAAATTTCTACCCCCCCCCAGTTTTCTGCTTTCCTTCAAATTTCAATTGCATTGGTTTTGTTTGTTCAAAACCTTTTTAATTTTATATAATCAAAATGATCTATTTTACATTTTGAAATGCTCTCTCTATTTTCTTTGGTGCCATATTCTTCTCTTATCCATAGATCTGACAGATAAACTATTCCATGCACTCCTAATTTGCTTATGGTATCACCCTTTATGTGTAAATCTGGTACCCATTTTGACCTTATTTTGGTATATGATATGAGATATTGGTCTATAGTTTCTGCCATACTGTTTTCTAGTTTTCCTAGCAATTTTTGTCAAATAATGAATTTTTGTTCCAAAAGCTTGGATCTTTGGTTTTATCATATACTAGAGTACTATGGTCATTTACTATAATGTAATTTGTACCTAATCTATTCCACTGATCCACCACTCCATTTCTTCATCTCAGTCTTTTTGTTTTCCAGTTTATTTATTCCTTTGATTTTTAGAATTTCCACTTTTCAGTTTATTACTAATTTGTTGGTTTTCTTGAGTTTTAGTTGCATACTCATCTCACTGATTGTTTTTGTCTCTGATAGAAAACACATGTTTAAAACTCTAATTTTTTTTAACCAAGTACCACTTTTGGTGCCATCATAGAAATTTTAGTTTCTTTTTGTGATGTTATTTTCCTTAGTAGTTTTTAATAAATTGTTGCTATGATTAATTTTTTTGACTTATTATTTTGGAATGAATTATTTAATTTCCATCAACCTTAGTTCTTAATTGTACTTGTCATTTAGATATCTTTGCCTTTCTCCATCACTGCTGCTCTCTTCTAGTTTTGTGACTTTTAGTTTCCTTTCTGGCAGATGAAGAGGTTGGGCTTGGGGACCTTCCCTGTTGGGTCTACCATCATGTGATGTTGGCCACCACCAGAACAGGTGGATTGAAGCTGTTATACAAGGTCTTTCCCCTTGCTAAGCCTTAGTTGCTGCACCTTACAAATGGGATGCGGGTGGGGTGCGAAGGTCATGTTGAGCTCAGTGGATTCCGGGTAGCTTCAGGCCTTGGCCTTCTGTGGTGTCAGACATGAAGAGACTCGATCTTCCAGGTTTTAACACTTGCCATTTCTGACAGGACGAAACCGGGATCCCAACCAGCCACTCGGGGGATCTGCTGCATTGGACCACAGCCACCACTATGAAGGTCCTCTCGAACACAAGCACCACCACCAAAGCCGTGCTGCACGCTGTCAGCGATAGGCAGTGGTGGAAGAGGTCCTTGGCCTACCTCCGACCCTTGCATGTAAGGAGGGCATGGCAGAGGCTGGCTCCCCATGTCACATTCATCTTAGTTCCCACGCCTTCTTTGGGCCACCGGGCTCAGTCTGGCCCAGCGGTCTCAGGTGATCCTGCTGCACAGAGGAGATGCTGCCTCACCTTGGGCTCATGTGTTTGAGCTTCAGGGTCTTGGAGACCCAGCAGGAAGCCGGGAAGGCGGTTGGCAGCACATTCTCCTCTTTAGAAGGTGCACAGACCTTAGAAGGGGCATCTTGTGAGAGCCACCGATCCCTCCATCATCCTTGTGGGTTCTGTGCCCCTGAGCTCTTCCTTCTGGCTGCTCTTCCCTGTCCCTGGCTCTGTTGGAGGGACCAGCAGCTCATCCTTCAGGGCCTTCCATGCCTCATGTTTGGCCCTTTCTGCCTGGTCTGCCATTTTTCTTTTTCTTTTCCTTTTGTGCCTCTGGGGTGGGAGGGGGGTGTCTCCCTGGGTGGGCGTGGCTCTTCCTATTGGCTCTGACCTTTTCTGCCATGGATTGGTGCTGGGCCACGTTCCAAAGGGCGAGTACACACAGGTGATCACTGTGATATCAGAGCATTGGGAGCAGCTTTTGAGTAGCCTCATGATAGACAGAAAGCAAGAGGAGGCTAAGCAATCTCACTGACTGCCGTGTCCCCAGGCTGGTCAGTCCAGCCATGTGAGTGGGATGCCCCTGGTGCCTGGGCACATGCCAGATGCATGACACCATCTGGGCCCAAGCGGGCCTCAGGCTGAACCAGTCCCATTTCCCTCTGTTCTCTCTCATTGGCTCACAAACAGTAACACGCTTGTTTTGCTCTCTCGGTTTCCTCTGGTCCCCAGACCAGTGTTTCTGATGCATTGGCTTCCACTTTCATCCACTCAGGGCCAAGACTTCTTTGATGTTTATGGCCGGGGAATGGGTGCCAACGTGGGCCTAGAGAAGCAAGGCTGCCATCCATTTTATGAGTCCCTCCTGGCCAACCCTTTTGTCTCTGAGGTGAGTGTGAGGTGTGGGTGTGAGCCCTGCTTCCAGTCGCCTGTGCAGTTTTCCTGGCTGTCTTGGTGGCGTTTCATGGTACCAGGGAAATCCTTTGCTACCTGAAAATGACTTGCCGCTCCCCATTGCTAACTCCTCCTCTTCTGAGTGATTTATTTCACCATTCACTGCCAGATTTGAGTATCACAAGGGAGGTTTTTCATTTTACCCAAAATAATTTCTTTTTGAAAATGAGGCGATTAGCTGAAGGACCCTGAAGTGCAAATTCAGAGAATGTCAACTCCTAAATAGAATCAAAATGATCCTTTAAGAAAAAAAAATCCTGTTAACCTTGGCTTCAGCACCTCATTTTTTCCCAGTCTGAAGTGACCTATACTACGTACCAGCACAATGCGACAGAAAGCTTCGCGGAGGTCTTGCTGAGAACGGGGAAGTTAGCAGAAACCAAGAGTGAAGGAGATGAAGGATTTCCAACAACTGAAGGTAAGGAAGCAGGTTTTCCAACCTAAGACAAGAAAAAGGGCCTTGTTCATGTTGTTTGCTCCTCTGAGTCCTTCTTGCGGCACCTGCAAAGCCTGTGATTTCTCATCTCCTTCCCTCTCAGGAGGGCTCCTCCCTCCCTGCTGGCGGCCGAGGCCCTCGGTGCCTGGACAGGCACCTTCCCTGGGGCGCCACGGCCTTGGTCCCCTGAGGGCCACTGTCTAGTGGCATGACACTGTGGAGGCACTAATTGTAGACATAGGAGTTTAGCTGCAAAGGACAGGAGAGATAGAGGAGGACAGTGAGTGGGGTTGGAAGAGCCAAGTGAGGTTCTTTTCAAAATGGAGGAGACATGGGCATGTTTTCGGGCAGGAGGGAAGGAATCAGTGGAGAGGGAGACACTGAAGACTGGTGGGGGGGGACGGGGAGCAGCCTGCTTGAGGAGATGGGATGGTAGGGTTGGCTTTGGTCAGGAGTCAGGTCACTTCAACAGGGACAAGAGCGAAGGAGGAGATGGTGGCAGAAGGCATCTGAGTGATAGGAGATGAGGAAGAGAAAGGATGAGGGAGCTCATAATTGGCCTCAATTTTTTCTGTAAGACGTGAGACTATTTTCAGCTGAGAACGTGGGGAGTGGGAGAGCCATGGGAAGTTTGAGGAGGGATGAGAAAATGTAGAAAAACTGCTGTGGAGACTGAGAGAGTGCATTGATGAGAGATAGAGCAGGATTGCCATGCAGCAGTGAGGGCCCAGTTGAGCTTGTATGAGACAAATTTAGAATGAACCCCTCCAGAACAGTTGCATGATTTTCTACACCTTCATTCAGCACATAGAGGAGCAAAGGCAGCCCATGGTATGAGTGATCTAGGGCTAAGCCTTGGCTGGGTGTCATTGGCAATATCAGTAGGTGAGGGGTTCAAGGTAGAGATAGGAGGACAGAGTGGCTGGTGTAGGGAAGATGGCCTGGGAGAGGAGTGGGGCCTGGAGGTCATGGTTCAGATAAGGAGCAGGATTATGTCAGGAGAGTCAGAGTGGTGAAAAGCCAGGAGCATGGAGGTGGTAGATTTCTGAGTGATGGTGGGATCAAGGGGCTGAGGTGGGAGCAGGAGTAGCTCATGGGAGGTGTAGTAGGGTGAGTGTCTACAGTATTTGAGGGAGAATCAGCACATATGTTGAAGGATGCCCCTGAGGGTGAGGGCAGGAGTTGGGGTGGAGAGAAAAATTGTGAGTAGGTACCAGACTCATGGAGGAAGGGAAGAGTGTGACCTGGGGTCTGTAGACAAGAGCTTCCAGGATTTACATTGGCTGGTAGATAGGAGGAGGAGAGGCTGCTGAGTGAAGGAGGAAGGGAGAGTACCTAGAAGTGGCTGCGGGGAGCTGGCCTTTAGTGGTGAGCCAAAGAGAAGGAGTGAAGGGGCAGCCATGCCTGGAAGGGTGGCCAGGGAGGCTGCATCATTGGGAGGGAGCCAGGTTCAGTGAGAACTGGTGTGAATTGGGAGAGAAAAAGATTTCAGAGGAAGAGACATTTGCCACCTATGGAAGAGGCATTGTAGAGGGCACTGCAGCAGGGCAGGACACCTCTCCTCCTCTACCTCCGCCCCCCTCCTCATAGCCTCCCCCACCATTGCTGCGGTACTTTAAGATTTATCATATGCTTTCCTCATGATGAGAACCCACGTGAGCACAGATATTACCATTAGTATCTCACAGAGCGGTACACAGAGGTTCTGAGAGGGGTATGACCCATTTAGTTTTACATGGCCGATAAATGGGCGACCTGGTTTCACAATCTAGCCTGCTGCCTCTTGGCTCAGGACTCGCTTGTTTGCTGACAACTTCCCACCAGTCCCTCCAAAGAACCCACTGGTTGAGATGGAGATCTTGTCCAGCTGTCTCATCTACAGATAGAGAAACTGAGGCCAAGAGAAACAGAGTGATTCACCCACATTCTCCCCCCAGGGGTCTGCCCAGGCCCTCTGCTTCTGCAGTGAGTGGTTTTCCAAGACGGCATGCCGCTCTGCCATCCAGGGAGCTCCCTTAACTGCCTGTACCCATTAATCATAGCTTAGACCTCTTGTCCCGGCTTTGGCCCAAGGACTGTGGTCTGATTCTCTGTTCTTTACTTCTTCACGAGGTTTTTCTTTCCCCTCTGTATTCCCAGTTGAGCATGTTCAAATGGAGACCGTTCTGTGGGACAGCTCGTCACTGGCTCCCAGCATTGTTGGAAGCTGAGCAAATTTGGGTGAGTGGGTGGGCTGGCTTGTGTGTGGTTCCCGAGCTGTTCCCGAGTGTTCTCTGGCTTAGCTGAGATGACCACCTAGCTCCTGGGGAGCACTGCGGTATTGGCCTAAGGTACATGCATACACACACACACGCACACGCACATGCACACATAGAAACACACACAGACACATGCATGCACACACACAGATCTGTGTGTCCTCATGACAAAGGCAGTTAAGTCTTGGTGGTCATTCACATTCAGCTGCCCTGCTCCCAAGGTGCTATCTGCCCTGAAGCTGGGTCTTCCTGTGTGACCTGTCACCATGCAGGTGGTGCCTACTAGCATGTGTGGGGGAGTGCGGGGCCAGTGATGGGGAACGGGGCTGTGCAAGCCTGGCAGCACTGTGTCACCAGTGTTGTGATTACTGTTACTAAGGTCGCCGAGGACGTGCATGGCAAAGGGGATGGGCAGTCCTCCCGTGCAGGACGCGCTTCCTAGATGACACTTAGTGCTCCAGAACTGGTGACAGGGTGGCGAGAGCAAGGATGATGGCCGGTCATCCGGGGGTGCCGTGGAGAGTTAATAGCCCTAGAGCCAGCCCTGCCCACTGGCTGGGGAGCACAGGACAAAGGCCTCTTAGTGGGGAAGGCGTGGCTCCTCAGCACAGTCTGTCTTGTTGTGCGTGTGCCCGGTGCTTGGGGCCCATGATGAAGGAAGGAGCATTGCAGTGTGCACTGTTGGGGGTGTTGCCTGTTGGTCAGCTCTCTGCTCCACTGAAGTGGGTCATAAGCTCTGAAGAGCGGCATCCATGTTGGACGAGCCTCATGTGCACGGTTCTTGTGTTACCCTAGTTTGGTTCTGGGTCCCCAGGCTGTAACACCTGGGCCAGCCTGGGCTCCAGCTCAGCCTCTGACTCCTGGCAGCTGGTGGCAGGGCTGGTAGCAGCAGCAGCAGCACCAGATACAGCCCTGTGCCAGGGTTTGGAGGGCTACAGGGGACCTGCAAAGGGAGTAGTGGTCTGTGGCACTGTTGGCTTAGGTTAAGCAAGAGCTGGCTGTATTGGCCACTCAGTAGGTGCTTAATTAATGTGTGAACACCTTTTAGGAAAGGGTTACATATTTCTTTAAAGCATGTTTTCGATCAGATGCAGGAGGATCGGGGCACAAGGAACGAGGCCTGTGAGAAGATGGAGGCCCCTTTGCGTGGCCCTCGTCTGTCTCTTGTGAAGCCGCTCACGTGCGTGTCAGATTTTGGACACTTCACATTGACACATTTGACTGTCTCAGAATATTAATCCTTTGTCAGAAACTCGTCAAAAGGGAAGCGTGGCTTGGGTTAAATGACACAAATTGAAAATCATTGTCAAATGTCATTCTTAGCTCTTGCTTCTAAATAGGTCACAGTGTAAATTGAACTTTCCACTGGATCTGACTTTGGAGAATTCCTAAGTTCAGAGTTGATGAGACAGCCCAGATGGAGAATGGCAGTGAAAGATCAGCCATTATTTATTTAACTCAATAAATGATTGGATGGTAATGATTTCTAAATCAATAACACAGGCAGCTTTCCCTCTGTGAATTTAGCTCTGAAATGAAATTCCTTCCAGCTTAGGTTCCAAGGCAGGCGTTTTGCATGCCCCAAGTACAGAGAGATTTCCTATGAATTTTAGAGGATGCCTTGTTCTCAGGCTTCTAGAATCAGCATTGCAAATCAAATTCATGCATCCTGTGAGCTAGGGAGCCACCGAATTTAGCAGGAGAGGCATTTTAAAGCATATGTGGCTGAATCCTTTGACCTCGGGATAGTCCAGGCCTGTCTGGAGACCAGGATGAACGTGGCTCTGGTCATAGTCACCCCTTCCTCAAGAATCCTCTGTGGCTCCCTCTTTCAGGGATAAAAGATCGCTCTTTGCTGTCCAGCTCCCAGACTCATCTTGTATTCTTCCCTTCCCACATGCTGCCATCTCCCACTGCCATAACATTGTGGCATGAGTCTCCTGTGCCTGTCTTGTGCTTCCTCCTCCACTCAAATGCTGCCTCCTGCCCAAAGCCTTCCACAGCTGATAGCGCTGGCTCCCCTGAGAAGTAACTGTGTGCGACTTCTGTCTCCCCCACGTGCATGTAGACCCCGCTAGGGCAGAGAGGAGACCTTGACCTAGAGCTGGGCCATGCACAGAGATGGTGCTTAATACATATGTGTCTTTTTTTTTTTTAATCCAATGCTCCTCTCCCTGGATCCAGAGAATCCCATTGATTTGCTTTTGGGGTTATCGGAGGCATTTGGTCCCAAGCTAAGGTAGGCTTCTCTGAATTCCTTCAGGGACAGAGCCATGTTTTACTTACCTAAAGACCTGGGATTGATGATGGGGGTTTGAGAGAGGGGTCCCAGGCTCCACCAGCTCCTCCTTCTTCTTGATGAGGACTGTGAGGCCGCACAGTATTCTGTAAGTGGGCAGAATCGGGGGATCGCTGCACCAGACAGACCCCACAAGCCCAGAGAGGGCCTCTAAGATCACCCTGGCCATACCTGCCCAAGCTGGAATGGGAGTGGGAGTTTCTTGTCTTCATCTCAAGTGCTTCTCAGTCCACCTCGCTACCCAGTGAGTCAGTCACTGCCTAGGTGACTGTGGGGTCTTGGGCTCCTTGTCCTCTTTTATAAAGTGGGACAGATAATACTTAGAGGCAGTGAGGTACTGCAGAGCTAGAGCGCTGGGCCTGGAGTCAGTGTGACCTTGGGCGAGTCCCCTCTGCTTCAGTTTCCTCCGCTGTAACATGGGGATAGTTGTCTTTCAAGGCTGCTGTGAGGACAAACAGAGGTTGACCATATAAAGGCTTTGTAAGGCTTCAAGCACTCTGTCAGCATGCTGACCATTGTCATCACTTCTGCTACCTGCTTCCCAGGGTGGTTGTGGTGTGATGGCTTAGTAAATCCTGAAGTGCTATAGTTATTGCCCCTGTTATGACTCTTGGTATTATTACCATGGCAACGGGCATGTTGGCAGCTTCCAGCCATGCCTAGTTATCTACTTGAAAGAGTATGGAGGGAACTTTTGCATCGTGGAGGAGAAGTCAGGAGACGAGATGGGAGGAGAAGACCCAGCGGTCAGCCTCTATTGTCAGAGCAGGGTTGAACATTGTCTGGGTGGGCAGCAGGACAACTGTGGTCTTTCTGAAGTAGACTTTGCCCACTTGAGAGGCAGCCCAGGGATAGAAAGAACGAATCAGGGATGAACTCTGGACGCCAGGTTACCCGGGGTTAAATGTCAATCATGCCTCAGACACTGTCCTAGGTGGTAGAGACTCGACCCCCAACCCCCCTCCCCCAACAACAACAAAAATAGTAAAGGTAACTTGATTGGAGCATGTGTGTGAATACACAGCCACATGAAACATCTGTGATTATCAGCTCGGTGGGCTCTACAAATGCAAATTCCCTCCTCTGGCACAGGTGAACAACTCATCTGTAAAGGGGCAGATAAGCCACAGTGAGTGGCCTTTATCCACAGGCGCAAAGTAACTTTCTCATCTATGGCTGGGGAAGAGTTCTTAACCAAAGATTAGAGACCATCCCATGATATCAAATAGAGCATTCGGATTATGTGAAAGTGACAGATTCTGTACTGACAAATCCATACAACTAGGAGGAAGGAAGCCAAACTGTCAACTGAAAAAAACATTTGGCTTGGAAATCTCTAGTAAATGCCTAATATCCTGGCTGTATAGGGAGCCACACAAATGGAGAAGATGAAGTTCTCCAGAGAATGACAAACTCTGAACATTCAAGAAGGATTTCTCCAAATCACCAGAAATAGAAGAGATGCAAAACAGAAGAACCTCATGGTTTCACCTCATGCCCAGCAAAGTGGTCAAGATAGCAAGAGATGAGAAGAGTCCAAATCGGAGCAACTGTTGGGAAAACAAGGGACTAAAATGGCAGCAGCCTTTGACCCTCTAGGCACAAGGCACACCCCGAAGAGGTGTAAAGAAGGAAGAAAGATCCTATCCATCCCCAGATATTTGTGATAGCCTTTGTGTAGCAGCGAAGACCTGGAAACAAAGTAAATGCCCAGAAATTTCAAATTGACCCAAAATGCAATATATAAATGTGATGGAATATTACTGCAAAGTAAGAACTGAGGAAAATGAAGACATCTTGGGAGGATGATTTATGTGAACTGACACAAGGTAGCATGAGCAGAACCGAGAAGATGATGTACATAGCAAATACCATAATGGAAATGGAAATTGCAACAAGTGCAACAAACCTGGATAGAATGTTGTTTCCTAATAATGGGCAAGCTCGTCTGCTGCCTCTGGGGCTGGGCCACCAGGTCTCAGCTGCCTTCTCATCAGGGAACTGTGCCCTTGGCCCCTCTGGCCCCTGTAGGCCAGCCTGCCTTCTTCCTCTCCCATCTCTTCTCCTGACTTCTCGTGCTTTGCCCCCCTGCCTCTTGCAGGTATCTTCTCCTATTCCTCCTCCTCCTGCTTTTCAGCCCCCTTTTTTGTGTTGTCTTTTCCTCAGACTGGCTTCTTGACTATATTTGAATTCCTAGGGCTTAGCCTAGTTCTTGGTGCAGAGTTAAGTGATTAATAAATACATGTTTGCTTGACTTATCCCTGTAGCAAAGAGGAGAAAATAACTTCTCTACCTTCTTTGTACAGGTAGGAGACTGGTTACTTTTTCTGTCAGACTCAGGTTAATTTGGCTGAACTGCAGTTAAAATTTTTTTTTCAATAAATTTATTATTTTAGAGATTTATTTAAAAAAATGAGTTCTGGATTGTTTCCCTTCCTCCTGTCCCCTCTCTCACCCCTTGAGAAGGCAAGAAGTGTGATATCAATTATACATGTGAAATTCTGCAAAACACAGTTCCACCTTGGCCATGTTGCAAAAGAAAAGCAAGAAAAATAAAGTGAAAAAATAATTCTTCAATCTGCATTCAGACTTCGTTAATTCTCTCTCTGGAGGTAGACAGCATTTTTCATCATACATCCTTTGAAGTTATCTTGGATCATTGTCTTGATCAGAGTAACTGAGTCTTTCACAGTTGACCATCCTTACAATGTTGCTGTTACCGTATACAATGGTCTCCTGGTTCTGCTCACTTCACTTTGCATCATTTCATGTAAGTTTTCTCAGGTTTTTCTGAAGCCATCTCGTCATTTCTTTTTTTTTTTGGAAGGAGGAAGGCAGGGCAATTGGGGTTAAGTGACTTGCCCAAGATTACATAGCTAGTAAGTGTATCAAGTGTCTGAGGCCAGATTTGAACTCAGGTCTTCCTGACTCCAGGGCCCGTACTCTACTCACTGTACCACCTAGCCGCTCCTCTCTCATCATTTTTTATAGCACAATAGTACTCTGTCATGATCATATATTACAACTTGCTCAGCCATTCCGCAACTGATGGGCATCTCCTCGATTTCCAATTTTTTGCTACCACAAAAATTGCTGCTAGAAATATTTTTGTACAAATAGATCCTTTTCCCTTTTCTTTGGCCTCTTTTGGATACAGACCTAGCAGTGATATTGCTGGATCAAAGGGTGTGCCGTTTGGTTGCCCTTTGGATATAGTTCCAAACTGCTCTCCAGAGTGGTTGGACCAGTTCACTACTCCTCCAACAGCTCATCAGTGTTCCAGTTTTCCCTCATCCTTTCTGCATTTGCCATTTTCCTTTTTTGTCAAGTTAGCCTGTCCAATAGCTGTGAGATGGCATCTCAGAGTCATTTTAATTTGCATTTCCTTAATCTCCTTTTGCTCATCTGGACAATTCGTCCATCTCACTTGAATTGCAGTTCTTTTTTCCTTTTTATATTTTAGTTACAAGGGATGACTTGCAGTGTATAGGTGTGAAAAGGCTATATTTGCAAATGAAGGTGATGTAAAAGCAAAATATACTTCAATATTAAGTAAAAACTTCAATACCCAGTCCAGTTCCCTCACCTTTTAAGGTGCTTTTGTTACTCTGGGTGCTAGCTGCCCTCCCAGCCGTGTACTATCTGCACTGCTCATGAGACTGCCCTCTTTGCCTTTATCTAAGTCACAGATGAAAACATGAAGGCACAAAGGGCTCCAGGCACTACCCCTGCGACCCTCCACTGGACGATTGCTTGTCTGATGACATTCTGTTGCAAAGTCCTTTTCTCTCAGCTGGCAGTAATCATCTAAACACACAGTATGTGCATTTATTAAGATCCATTTTGCCGAGAGGGACACTGAGGTTCGGGGTGAAATGATTTTCTGACAGTCACAACTAACTTAGGGCTCGACCTGGGTTTCAAATACAGGCCTTCTGACTCCCCAATGGAGTAATACAGGTTTAGAACTGCCAGGCCCTCAATGATTAATCTGCTCTCACTCTCTTTTTGTACAGATGAGGAAACTGAAGCCTAGATGGATCAAGTGCAGGGTCACTCAGCTGGTGACAGAGGCAGGGTCTGATGCTGGCTTCTGTGACTCTCAGTCTAGGCTCTGTCCACTCCTCCATCCCAATGTGCCTTTCAGCAGTGTTGGGCACAGCAGGATTTTGTAGCAGAATTTTTGTAGCCTAAAAATGGTCTGTCTGTCTGTCTGTGTCTCTGTCTCTGTGTCTGTCTCTCTCTCTCTCTCTCTTGCACACAATTAGTGGCTCAGAGTTGCTGCAATAGAATGTTGGCCACAAAAGCAAGAAGCATATGGAGTTAAAGAAAGTTTCTAGTGCGGATAGGGAGCCAAGGCTGGACAGTGGCCTTGAGGTTCAGCTCTCAAAGAAAGAGTCCAGTAGGAGGGCAGCCAGTGGCCCTGCAGGCCAGTAGTGCTGCCCCAAGCCGCTGGAGGTCAGTGCTGAGGGCATTGTTTCACGTTACGCTCCAGGGCACACACCCCTGAGAAGGGCTCAGGGGAAGAAAAGACCACAAAGGGAGCAGGACTGGCCTTGTCTCTGAGTTTTCCTTTTGATAATGAGGAACAAATTTTGGTTGCTAAGGGTTGTGAAGAATAACTAATTATGATGGTTAGAAAGCATTCAGTGAATAGAAAATGCTAAATAACAGTAATAAATGTGGGAGCAGGAGTGTGTCAGATAATCAGGAGCGACTCTTTAAATCTGCAGTTTTGTGTTTGGCTAAATTAGTCGGCATGTCCAAATGCAGTTGGTTCATTAAAAATTATGATTTATTTAGTACTGAGAATAATTTTTCTGCTGTTTTAAAAAAATGGCAGTTATTAAGGGAAGAAGAGGCCATTATCTGTCATTTAGGAGGAATGTTCTACTGGAAATGGTTGTCTTTTTACCCCTCCTGTGTGGAACTTTTCAGGACAGATTCTGTTTTCTTTCTCTGTCAGTGTTTGAAGAATTTGACAAGCTCTGCACCCAGTACTATAGGCAAGCAGTAGTTACAGGCACTTGAAGGAGTATTTGTACTTGAGGGTCCTTCAGTTGTTGCTGGCCCTGTGCCACTGAAAACATTCATGTTGGTAGAACAGTTGGTGAGGGTCTTGGGCCTTCCAGGGAAGCCCCAACTTTGTCAGTATCCACTCCCATCTAGGTTCCTGGCCCCCGTTGTCCCACAAATCCTCCAGTTGTCTGTGTATATCATGAAACCTTCCTGTTGGCCATCTCTCTCCTTCCTTTCCTTCTTCCTTTTCTTTGGCTGCTTGGTTGACTTTTCTCCTTGCCTGATCACATTTGCTCTGCTGGATAGGACATGTAGAATGAAGCAGCATCTCATCGAGACCTTTAGGTTTAAGAATGTAATTTTGTTGCATGCCTCCTCCACACCCAAAGTCATCCTCCAGTGACTTGTTGCAGTCAGGACAAGGGTCCTGAAAGTTTCTACCTGTGGAGCACAAACTCTGGTTTGACTGTCCTTTGGCCACAGACTGGCCTGGTCACATCAGGGAGGCTCAGCATCAGCCAGATGATGGCGGAGGAACTCTTCAGCCACACCAGCTTTGCGCAAGCAGTGGTAGGAGCCCCTGGGGAAAACCACCAGACTGTCTAGGTTTGACCTACACAACATCCCTTATGAGTATGAAGTGGAGGTGATGAAGAGATTAGATCTGGTAGACAGAGTATCTGAAGAACAATGGACAGAGATTTGCAACAGGAGGCAGCCACAGAAACCATCTCAAAGAAAAAGAAGAGCAAGAAAGCAAAAATGGCGCCTGGTGAGGCTTTACAAAGGGCCAAGGAAAGAAGGAAAGGGAAAGGAAAGGTGAAAGAGAGATAGATCCAACTGAGTGCAGAATTCCAGAGACTAGCATGGAGAGAGAAGGTTTTCTTAGATGAGCGATGCAAGGAATAGAAGAAAAGAATAGACTCTCTTCAAGAAAACGAGAGATCTCTTCAAGAAAAGTAGGGAGATCAAGGGAAAATTCATGCAACAGTGGGCACGACAAAAGACAAAAATGGTAGGGACTTAACAGAAGTAGAAGAGATTAAGAAGGGGTGGCAAGAATACAGAGAAGACTATGCAAGACAGATCTTAACTTCACCAGTAACCACGATGATGTGGTTACTGATCTAGAGCCAGACATCCTGGAGGATGAAGTCAAGTGGGCTTCAGGAGACATTGCTAACTACAGGACTAGTGGAGGTGATGGAATTCCAACTGAGCTATTTAAAATCCTAAAAGATGAGGCTTTTAAAATGCTGCACCCAATACGCCAGCAAATTTGGAAAACTCAGCAGTGGCCACTAGATTGGAGATGATCAGTTTATATCCCAATTTTAAAGAAAGGAAATGCCAAAGATGTTCAAATTACTGAACAATTCTGCTCATTTCACATGCCAGTAAGATTATGCTTATGATTCTCTAAGCTAGGCATTAGTAATATGTGAACCAAGAATTCCCAGAAGAGCAGGCTGGTTTTCATAGAAGCAGAGGAACTAGAGACCAAATTGCCAGCATTTGCAGGATTGTGGAGAAAGCAAGGGAGTGCCAGAAAAAAAAAAACCCTACTTCTGCTTCATTGACACCAATAAAGCCTTTGACTCTGTGGGTCACAAAAAAATGTGGCAAGTCCTCAAATACATGAGAGTACCAGATCATTTTACTTGTCTCCTGAAGAACCCGTATGTAGGCCAAGAAGCAACAGTGAGAACCAAACGTGGAATAACTGATTGGTTCAGGATTAGGAAAGGAGTAGGACACGGCTTTGTATTGTCACCTTATTTGACTGATATGCAGAGTATATCATGTGAAATGCCAGGCTGGAGGAATCAAAAGCTGGAATCAAGGTTGACAGGAGAAATATCAACATTCTCAGATATGCAGATGAAACCATTCTGATGGCAGAAAATGAAGAAGAATTAAGAAGCTTCTTGATGAAGGCGAAAGAAGAGAGTGTAAAAGCTGGCTTGAGGCTTAACATTGAAAAAATGAAGGTCTTGGCAACTAGTCCCATTTCTTCCTGGTAAATAGAGAAGCAGTGTCAGAGTTTATGTCCTTGGGCTCCAAGATCACTGCAGACGGAAGCTGCAGCCATGAAATTACGAGACGCGTGCTCCTCAGAAGGAAAGCTCTGGCACATCTGGACAGCAGACTAACAAGCAGAGAGGCCACCTTGCCAACAAGGGTTTGTACAATCCAAGCTTTGGTTTTTCCAGTAGCAGTGCATGGCTGTGAGAGTTGGATTGTAAGGAAAGCTGAGCACTGCAGAATCAGTTTCAAAGCGTGGTGCTGGATAAGACTTTTGAGAGTCCCTTGGACAGCAAGGAGATCAAATCAATCAAAATTAAAGAAATTAATTCTGGCATTCACTGGAAGGTCAAATACCGAAGTGGAAGCTTAACTACTTTGGTCACATAATGAGAAGATAGGACTCATTGGAAAAGAGTCTGATGTTGGGAAAGATTGAAGGCAAAAGGAGAAAGGGACGACAGAAGAGGAGTTGGATAGATAGTGTCGTGGAATCAATGAGCTTGAGCTCGGACAGACTTTGAGAGATCGTGGAGGACAGAAGGGCCTAGTATGCTGTGGTCTGTGGGGTCACAGAGAGTCAGACATGACTGCACAACAACCACAACAACACAGTTAGCCAGCATTGACTTTACGAAGTTTTTCTTCCATTAATTTGAATTAATTTAACCCCAGGGCTTCAGAGATAGGGATAGGGCAGGATGGCTCAGCATGTGTTAGGAGATGATTAATTGATTGAATTGATAAAAAAGCATTACGTGTTTGTGACGTGCCAAGAGTTGGTGATGGACTGATGGGCCACATGGTCTGGACACATGGCCCAGCCTAGAGAGCCTGAGGGGGCGTCATAAAGTTGGATGGCTGTGCCTGGCCGGGACAGGGGCTTAAGCCTGGCTGGTCTTGCTCTCAGCAGCTGACTCAGGCTGGGTGAGCGGCTCCCCTGCTACCCCAGGTGATTGGGGAGGGTTGTGGAGGGAAAAGAAGACAAGAGGAGAGGGTGCCCTTAATCTAAATATGGCTCAGGGTCCAGAAAAGACAGAGGCCAGGCTGCTAACCTGTCTCTTCCCACAAAATGTAAGCTTCCTGGGGGCAGGGCCTGCTTCATTTTTCTCTTTGTACCCTGCAGTGCCCAGCACAATTCTGGGCACCTGAATGAGGCTTAATAAATTCTTGTGGATACTAAGTAACTGATCTCTCAATGGCCTTCCTTTACATTGTGAATCCTTTCTTCAGGAGTGGAGTTGGTGAGTACTGAGTGATACTGCAAGTTGTAAAATTGATTCTATGTTAACAGACCATTACTGACGTGACATTTAGCAAGAGTGACTCTCCTGCTGGGACCACAGATCTGGGGACGTTTTAGAGTTACTGCAAATACCGTCTTTTAGCATCTTTTATCTTCCCCAGAGCCTGGCTCAGTGCTCCACATTCTGCTGTTGTTATCCATAACACAGATGTTTATCAAACTGCTTTAAATCCATATTCCTTTTAAAAATGAATCTACCTGAGCTCAGACTTCCAGCGGAGTGTTGTCTCCCTCAGAGCTTCTCCTGGGAAGCTGTCTCTCTATTCCATTGTGGCTTTTCAGTTAAGCAATATGCTTCTTGAAGTTGGTTTCCTCCATTGTTAAATGACTGGCTTGGTCTTGGTCACCTGGAACGTTTCCTTGAGCCCTGGCATTTTTTGTCATTGCTTAGAGCATTTCTGAGCTCCCCTTTGGGAATTTCCTTCAGGGTTTCTGTCCATCCTCTGCAGTCTCTGTAAGGGTGGCCTTCTTCCTTTTTTAAAGAGGCCAAAAGTCTGACCCATAAGGTGAGCGAGCACCTTATGTCTGCCCAGAGAGCAAGAAAAGAGATTTTCTCTTGGCGCTGCCTCACTGACAGACTCCAGTGGGTGATTCCCAAAGAGGAGACTGGGCGTATATGTGAGTGTGCGTGTGTGTGAATGTGAGTGTGTGTGTGCATGTGTGTACATGCTTGTCTGTGTGTGTGTACATGTGTGTACATGCTTGTCTGTGTGTGTGCATGTGTATGAGTGTGCGCGTGTGTACATGTGCATGCATGTGTGTATGTGTGTGTGTGTGTGTATGTGTGTGTGTACGTGTGTGTACGTGTGTGAACCTCCCCCCAGGTTGGATTGAGAATCCTCACCTTTGCATTTGGGAGCTTCAGGAAATTTCTCAAATACTTAGACTTCCTGCTTGGTAGCCAGCCTTCATTTATCAAAGGAAGCAGAGAAGACCGTCCTGCCTGGATGAGGGAGGACAGGAGCACCAGCAGTGAGATGATGCGTCCCCAGCTGGAATGATGTCTTCCAAGAGGATGCAGAAAGATCCTATGAATGTTCACAAATCAAAGCGATTTCCTCTGAACAGCCTGCAGAATATCTCTGAATTGTGAGGTCAGAGAACTAGAGTTGGAATTCAGATTCTATCTGGAAGACCTTGGACAAGTCATTGACCTTGGGCCTCAGTTCTCTGTACAATGGCAGGGTTGACCAAGAGTATCTGTTCGGTACCTTCTCACATTAATCCTGCAACCCTTATCAGGACTCTGTACAGGAAGTGCAGATGTTGTCACTCCCATTCTGCAGATGGGAGAGCTGAGGCTAGGAGCCATGAAGCCCTGACCTTGGTTGCCAGGCTAGGTCCATGTCTGAGGTTGGATTTGAGGCCGTCTCCTGGCTCTACTGCCAGTGTGCTTTTCACTGCAGTGTTCTGATGAGGGAGGCCCCCGGGCTTGCGCCTGGTAAAGATGGCAGGAATATGCCTGCCTGCTCCAGCATTGGCCAAATGCAGCCGCTCATGGGGTTCCTCCAAACTGCCTGCCCATGGCGGCTTGCTCAGCTCTCTGGAGCTTTCTCCTTCCTGACTGATGGGCCACGTGGCTCTCCCTCAAGCTGCCGTTTACTTGACCTCTGACTCATTGGGCAGAGCATCCGGCATGGGAATATACGTGCTGGTCCAGCACAACCCTGTGACAGCAGCCTGGTTGTGGGAGGGGATCAGCTCTGGGCCCCCGCTGCTGCTCCCAGGGCTGCCTGCACCAGGGACCAGCTTGGGCATGTGGATGGAGGCGTGTGATGTCATGGAGCCGGTGGGACACCAGGCTTGGCCATGCTGGCTTTTCCCTTTACCTCCCTTTACCTTCTGGGCCTCAGTTGTCTCATTTGTAAAATGAGGGGCTTGGACTGAGCGGTTGTGGCTGCCTCTGTGGCACATTCGGCTTTGGAGCTGGCCCTGGCTCGGTGAGCCCCCTCTCCCTCCCTGCCATGTCTGCTGGGGCTTACTCAGGGATGGCAAACTAATTTAATATTAGTCAAAAGGAAATACAATTAGGAAGGTAAATCTGTAAATAAACGGATAAGCGCATATTTCCAGAGCCAGATATTAATTGCTCATGGACTGTAGTTCCCCTCCATCAGGGCGCATCATCAGGAAGGATTCTCCTTGGAAAGCTTGCTCCACTCTGCAGTGGCTTTGGGATGTTGCGTTTTCATTAAACACTTAGACTTTTTGAGCCCTTCTTCATCCTATGCATATTTTAATGTGAGCGTTTTCTGTTTTTAATGGGATCTGCAGAACCTTTTCTGGAAGGATGTTGTGGGGGAGGGAGGTACTGCCTGCAGAAGCTTTAGATGAGGAAATGCACATTGAATGTAGAAAAAGAATGGCTTTCACTGGCCAGCCTGTCCACCCAGGAGCCAAGTAGTGTCTGGTGTGCCTATGAGGGCCTAGCCCTGTGCCTGCTGGAGAATTGTTGACTAGAATAGGTTATCAGAGCAGCGCCTGAGAGAAATGTGGACAGGGCCATGAGTATGGATCCTACCTGGCCCTTTGTGCAGCTCTGGGCTTCTTAGGGTAGGTGGGCATTGAACAGCATTCCAGGCATGTCTGGGTGTATGGCCTAGCCTGGGAACACAGAGCTGACTAGTTTGGATGGGGTGTAGACTGTGTAGGCCAGTCCTGAGACAGGGAAGATGTGCAGGTCAGCTGTGCAGGCAGGTTGTGTAGACTGCATGGGCCAGTCTTGGGAGATGGTGAGGACCTTTCCTGTGGGAAGAGCAGGGCTCCCATCTAGAATGTGGACCATTGACAATGTGATTATTTTTCCCACATTGTGAGTTGTCTCTCCACCTCTTGCTGAGTCACATTCCCTTTAAATACATGTCCTGAAAGGTTTGTTATGAAAGTCACAGCCAGGCAGTTACCTGGAGGTGCTACCAGGGAGCAGGTAGACTTGTAGCTGCTGCACCTTAATCACATGTGCGTATTTGAGGCCTGCTGTGTTGGGCCTCCCAGTGCAGGGGAAATCATATTGCAGCCTGATTCCCCACAGTGAGAGGGCACTGAGTTAGGGTTCTGTTCATTACCCCTTTCTAGCCTCACAGTGCATGAGGTCGTTCAGCCAGTCAGCAAGCATTGATTAGTGGCCAGACCGTGCCCTGTGCTGAACGTGGGACCGGAGTTTCTCAGTGGCTTTGCCATCCCAGCCTGTGTTCTCCCAGGTAAGCCCCTCACAAGGTGGAAGGGCTTGGAGGATGAGCGCCAGGCTCAGGGTCTTTTGTCTAGGCCCCAGCCTGGCTAGGGCTGGGGAGTCTCATCACAGGAGTATTGGCTCTCCTCTCCCACTGTGGCCACACACGAAGGGAGATCCTGGACCCATGCTGTCATCTGCCCTCGTGCTGGGTGTGCCCACGATGTGGAGGTCAGAGATTCGGGAGAGGTCATGATATGGCATCCTTCCCATGAGAACCTTTTACAGTTCCACCCACATGAAGGGAGACGCATCAAGCCCATGTCATCCAGGATAAAGGGTGATAAAACTGTTGTTGAGCTGTCCTTGGTGCAGGGGGCCAGGGTGGGACCCCTGAGTGTAGGCTGAGCCAGTACAAAAGACATGTGATGCAGGGGGCTGTTGGGCATGGCTCCCAGGTGGGCCAGGTGGAGGCGGGGCAGCTGTGCCCCCAATCATGGCCCTGGCACCTTCTCTGCTGCACAGGACAGATGGTCACCTTGTCCTTCTTTCTTCCCTTTCAGTCATCCTACAGCTGGCGAGTGATGCTTTCCCACATGACATGACCTTGGCCTTGGCCTACCTGCTCGCCTTGCCACAGGTGAGTTGTCACACAGCAGGCGAATGGAGGGATGTCCACTTCCTGGCGCCGTCCCTTGTCCTTTCCATGGCGACCGTTGAACTGCATCAGAATTCCATTTTGTGAGTGCGTAATGTGGCCACTGGCTGTCAGCATCTCCAGGCGTGGACAGTGGAAGCCTGTAGCTTCTTGTGAATCTGGATGAGATGGTCTGGACGGTCCCATCTGGCTCTGAATCTGGGGGTCTGGGACAGGCAGATTTATGGGGCGAAGTAGAGAGAGGGCTGGACCGAGGCATAAATCTGGCCTTCAGTGTCAGTGACTGGACAGCTCATTTAACTGCTTGGAGCCTTGGTTTCTTCATCTGTTTGGCTGAAATCATAATAACCCATTAGCCTGTTATAAAGTTCAGATGAGCTCAGAAAGAAGTCTTGAAAAGCTGCCTCCGTTATTAGTCAGTGAGTCAGTCAGTCAGTGTTGATTTCATGCCTACGTGTGCTGGGCACAGGACTAGGGGCTGAGGAGACACAGGCAAAAATGGAAATCCTCTCTGCCTCCAAAAGCTTCCATTTGCCAGGGACCAGAAGCACTTGTGTATCTGGGTTTACAGAATCAGGACAGATCAGAAGGGAGGAGGCATCTCCAAGCTGGGATGGGGCTGGGGGTCGGGGAGAAGGTGGGGTTTCGTCCTGTCCTGAGGGTGGGAGGGAGACAGAAACAGAAGGAATGAATTCTGGGCAAAGGTGTGGACATGAAAGATGGAGCGCTTTGTTAGGCTCTGAGGGAAGGGCAGCTTGGGTGCAGAGTGTCTTGGGCTTGCAAAGCCTGGCTGAGGCCACATTGCCAAGGGCTTTAGCAAATAAAGAGTTCCTGTTTCTTTCTAGAGGCCATAGGGAGCCCCTGGGATCTATGGAGTCCAGGGGTGAGGTGTTCCAACCTGTGCTTCAGGAAAATCCCCTTGGCAGCGGTGGGGCAGGGGCCTGGCCCTGATGGACGTCCCCTCCGGATGGGCTTGGGACCAGAGCCATCACGTGTTCCTGTTCTGAGCCTCAGTCATCAGGCATGAATTTTAGAGCAGTGGATGTGGGCAGAGCTCGGGGTTTCCTGAACCCAGACCTCCTCGTGCCTTCTTGGGATGCTTTGTGTTCAGAAGGCTCAGCCCAGCTGCTCACTCACTCCCTTTGCCTTCTAGGTGGTGGACGCCAGCAAGTGCTTTGAGAAGCAGGCACCGTCGGCCTTGTCGCTTCAGCTGGCTGCTTACTATTACAGCCTGGAGATCTACTCACGTTTGGTGCCCTGTTTCCAGGACAGATGCCATCCACTCTACAGGGTGAGTCCGTTGGTGAGCACAGCTCCATATAACCCTGGCCCGTACTCCAAGCAGGCCAGCAGTGTTGCTTCCTGTGGGCCTCCTCAGAAGACTCCTCCATGCCGGGCACTTGATGAGCTTAAGAGGGAGGACAGCCAGCCTGGGGAAGGACCTCAAGCCCCTGTCATATGGGTACCAATTCAGGGAACCGGTCCTGTTTAGGCTGGATCAGACAGGAGAGCTGGTGGTCTGCCGGTGTTCAGGGGCTGCAGGTGAGGAAGGACCATGAGACTAGCTCTGCTGGCCCCTGAGGGCTGAACCCAGAGCTGTGGGGGCAGATGTAGCCTAAAGACCCCCAGCTTTGCTGTCCAGGGAAGCTTGGAGCTCTTCTGGTGTAGGATAGGCCATCCCAGGGTCAGGGCAGGGTGTTGAATGGACTCCTTTCCCTGGTGTTGGGACAGCATGATGAATGGGCTCCCTTCCCTGGGGATCATCACTTTTGCCAGAGAGGGAGGCCCCTTCCATCTCCGTGGCATTTCACTGCATTAACAAAACAGCTTCCTTTTGAGGCTCTGATTTTTCTTTCTAGCTCAAGAATTCTTTAATTTGCTTTTTTTTACAAAAGGTCAGAACTGAAGAGAAAAGAATTAATTAGCATCCGAAAGAGGGCACTTGGTTCTTTAGTCGCCTGCCCAAAGGAAAAACAGGCCTGTCTGTCTTAGCTTTGGCTCTGCTGGTCATACTTCCCTTTGACCGTAGGGCTCCGAGTGACCCACTTAGCCATAGTGACAGTCAGAATCAGGACCAAGCCTCCTCACAGCCCGGCTACTGGGGCTCCCTCCCCATCAGAGGGTCTTTTTCTGTGGACACAGAAGGATGCAGGGTGGCTTAGACAGGTGTGATATCTGGGTGCTTGGCATGGCAGGACTACATTGGGGGAGGGGAGGTGCTGTTAGCAATGCTTCCCTGTGGTAGATGATGGCCTCACAGTCACAATAGTGACTGACAAATGCAGCCAATACAAGTGTGGTGTTTGTTGATTAAAAAGAAAGAAAAGGTTTGATTTGGGCACGTGAAGCCCAGTTAAGGGCTGTCCTCACAGGGGGAAGCTCCAGATATCTGTGGAGGTCAGATCGGACTCCTAAATAAATACAACCCCTGAGACACTCTGGCCGGTGACCCTCCACTGAGTCATCAGAGAGGACACCCCATCACTCTCCTGTCATGGAGAAGGTCCTGCTGAGGGCCCAGGTAGAACAGGGATTCCTCATGTGGTGAGGGCCTCCATCTGGTTTTGCTTTTGAATGATTCTGTGCTGAGGGCATCCAGCTTCAGGGGTGAGGAAGTGAATATTTACTCAGGAGACATTGGCCACTTAGGTAAATCCCAGTGGATGACCCAGGCCTAGTGTCTGAGCTGGCAGACTAGTGAGTGACCAGTGCACGGAGTGAGGACATCGGCATATGTATCTCAGGCTGTAGAAATGGACAATGAGTAGGACTTTGAATTGTAGAGGGAGACAGGAATGGTTGGATTGCATACAGGTGATTGACTGGTCGGTGCTCCTAATGTTCTGAAGCTGCTTCGTGTCACAGAAATATCCACGTTTAACCCCATTGCCCTCTGGATGACGCTACGTGATTCCAGATCTCAGAATACCATAGTCTCTGAGGAAGCCATTCTGCCTGTGAGCCAGAGGCCGTTGTAGAGACGCATGGTGGAAAAACTCACCTGCAAAACAGTGATGTGAAACAGTGGTGCAGGTCATATTACCCCAAAAAGGTGTGATTAGACTTGGGGGCAGGCCAGTATTAGACCACTGAGATTGAGAGATGAGGGATAGGGCCCATGAAGTATACAATGACCCAAAAGAAAGATGCTGACATGCTGTGCAAATCTTCTTTGGAGGGATTGGGAGGTCCCTGGAACAACTTGAATTAGGATCTCATTGAATGCAAAGTGTTTGGGGACTGCTATCTGTACTGAGGGAGTACTTACCTTGGTGTGATCAGAATCTGGGAGCTGGAAGGGACCTCAGAAGCCTTCTAGGGCCATCTCTTTGAACTAGAATCCCCCCAAAACTCCCTTGACAGATGATCACCCAGTCCTTGGGTGAGGACCTCCAGGTAGGGTAAAGTCATGACCATCTCCTGATGCAACCCCTTCCCTAGATCCACAGATCATGGGAAATTTGAAGAGGTAAAAATTAACATTTTGAAACGATCCTTTTTATCATTCCGTATGGTACTTCAAAAGTGGGACAATAAATTGTAAACGATTGTATCTCCCTCTGCAGTTAAAACGGGACCCAAACGCAAGTCCTCATGGGACTTACCTTATCCTGTATCAAGCTGTGAGCAAATGATAATCCCAGGGTGCTGCTGTTTATCCATACAGCCTCCCAGCTAGAACATAGTTGGGAGCCCACAGTGACTCATACAAAGTTGGAGAGACACCGTTTTGGGTTAATTAATCATTTTATGAATTGTGCCTAGTGAGTAATTAATAAAAGGATTGGCCACTTGGCTGTATCTTGTGTGGATCATGGTGGCCTCTTGGTACTTCTGTGCCCTTGGAAGAGTGGTTGCTCCCAACAGCTGGCAGTCAACAATTGGGTAACAATTAATGAGAGAATGCACACTATAATGAGAGGTGGATCTGTTCTGCTGAGGGGCTGGGGGACAGGACCGATTATGTCCCTCTTAATCCCCCAGCCTGAGCAGAACACAGTGAGCTTCCCAGGTTGGGTGGGCTCTGACCAACACTGAGGAAGTCTCCTCAGGAGAATCCAGTCTCATTGTCAGCATCATCCTTCAGATGCTGGTTTGATCTGGTAGAGGATGAGGAAAAAGGAAGGGAAAAGAGCCTGCATCTCCCTGAGAATTGGTTATTTAATAATCATTTCTTCCACCAGAAATAATCTAAGGCCCTTTAAGCAGTGACTGGCCAAGGTGGGATCTTCCCCTTCAGCCAACATTTATTAAGTGCTTTCCACATACAGAGGGTCCCAGTAGGCCCTGCGTGAGAAGACCAAATGGAAGGAGATAGAGGCCTGGCTGCCTTGACTCGGGACTTTGCTAGAGTGGGGCCACATCAAGAACCAACACTAATATAAAAAGGCATGTCCCACCTTGTCTAGGAGGGTGGAAATGGTTTAGACTAAGTTCGAGGGGGCGTGGATGAGATATTCTGTGAGTTGGGCCTTAGCTGTAAGGCCCAGATTTCAGAAGGTGTAGGATGGTAGGAAGGAGGGTGTTTCAGGCATCAGAGCATGGTGGGACAGTGTGGGATGTGCCTAGTGGGCAGTGGGATGCCAGGGAGGGGATAGAGTCAGGTGATGCCTTAGTGTGCAGGATCGCGAAGGCCTGCTCAGGCACCAAGGACCTTTTCTCTGCTGGTAACAGAGTCTTTGGAAGGTTTTGGGCAGACAATTGATCTGATCAGAATTTTGCCAAAGGGCAATGTATCCTAAAGTTGGGAGGCTGGAGCAGTCATGGCAGAGGCCTTGGGCACCAGCATGTGGTGCTGGGCAGCTTTGCCGAAGGAGGAGTCTTAGGCGGCTAAAGTGGCTGGGCTGAGTCTGAGGGGCCAGTCTGAGGTCCTGGAGCCAGAGGTATGGGGGACTTGGGGCTCTCAGGCTGCCCAGGCTGAGTGGGAGGAATAGCCACCAACCACGGGGAGGCCAGCATGGAGCCCGGCAGTCTGGGACCTGAGAGGAAGGCCCTTCTGCTGCCTCAGCTTGACCTCTCTGTGCTGGTGCCTAACTCTCGTCCTGGCTCCTCTGCCCTTTGTAGCTAACCTCCTCCATCTACAGTGGGCGCCACTACTTCCCCTCCTCTCACCCCCTTAATAGCAGGGCCCTCATGATAACCATCTCAAGGGTAGCCATGGTTGGTTTGCAGTGCCCGCCCTGTTCCTGCAGTGCCTGACCTGGCTTCCGCCCTCTTCACAGGCTTTTGCTGACCTCTGGCTCCTCCCCTCCTGCCCACACACATGCCCACGTCTCTCCCGTCCTCAAAAAACCCTTCCCAGACTCTTCCATCCCTGCTGGCTCTTGTCCTCTCTCTCTCTCTTGCCCTCTGTAGATAAACTCCTCAAAAGCTCTTTTCCAATGGAGGCCCCCCTCTCCCTCCTCTCCCTCTCTTATTAACCCCTTATGGTCTGTCTTCTGACCTCATTCCACCAGAACTGCACTCTCCAAAGGGAGCAATGATCCTTTAGTTAGCACATCCAGTGGCCTTTTCTCCATCCTCATTCTCTGTGGCCTCTGACATTGTTGGTCACTCTCTCTTCCTTGGCACCCTCTTCTCTCTAGGTTTTTGGGACACTCCTTTCACTCCTGGTTCTCGTCCTACCTCTCGGACCACCCCTTCTCTGACTTTTTGGCTGGCTCTTCCTCTAGATCACACCCTCAGTAACTACAGGTGTCCTCCAGGGTCTGTCCTGGGCCCTGTCCTCTTCTCCCTCTGGATTACTTTGGTTGGTGATCTCCTCAGCTCCCATGGATCTAATGACCACCTCTACGCTGATGATTCTCAGATTCACCTGGCTGGCCCCAACCTCTCTGCTGACCTCCAGCCTCACATCTCCAGCTTCCAGCTGTCTTTCAGACTTTTGGTAGACTTCTTGTCCTAAACACAACTCCTGACCTTTCTCCCTAAGCCCTTCCCTTTTACTGTGGAGGACTGCACCCTCCTCCTAGGCTCTCTGGTTCTCCCAGCCTAGGAGTCGTCCTTGGTCTCCTCACCATCTCTCACTCCTCCCATAGCCAATATGGTGCCACGGCTTGTTGATTTCACCTTGTCTCTTGGCATCTCTTGTATATATGCCCCCTTCTTCCCTCTGTCGCCGCCCTCGCCTGGTGCAGACCCTCATCGTGCCATGCCTTGATCATTGCAGTCACTGCTGGGGGCTCTGCCTGCCTCCAGATCCCTCCCCACTCCAGCCTATCCTCTAGGGGCTCCTTATGGCCACACAAAATGCTGTGTTTGCTGTTCAAAGTCCCGTCCTCCCTCTCTAGTTCTCTTCCACCTCCTTCCCCATCGTGTATTCTTTGCTCCACTGGTCCTCGTCTCTTGGCTGTCTTATGAACAGGATACTCCATCACTTTCTCTGGCTATACCACACACCTGGAGCACTCCTCCCTCTTCCTTTCTTTCTTAGCCCCTCTTCCTTCCATTGCTTTCCCCTGTCATAGCAGATTGTCTCCTCCACTAGATTGTAAGTGCCTTGAGGGCAGGTACTGTCTCTTGTCTCCTTTTGTGTTCCCAGAGCTTAGCAGTGTGCCTGGCATACAGTAGACACTTTTTGACTGATTGATTGAGGCAGGTCTGGACTCCTTAGCAGCTTTGGTGAAAATCTCCAGGAAGGGTTATGGTCAGAAGTTTGCTGGAGAGCATTATGGTCCTTCCTAAGGAGAATCCTTGAGCATGGTGAGGTGAAATGGGGGCGTGATGCGGTCATGACCCAGAGGCCTGGCTTCCATTAATGGCTCAAACACCGAGTAGCTCTCTGAGCCTCAGTTTGAGCCCTCCTCAGATCTGGGCAAGTGGCCATTTAAGTTTGCATCATGACACACAGGGCACTGAGCTCCAGGGGCCTCAGACACCCACTGGCCATCTGGGCAAGGCCCTGTGTGGGCCTCAGTCTCCTCATCTGCAAAATGGGGACCATGATGGCACCACCTCCTAGGGCTGTGAGGATCCAATGAAGTGATGCCTGTCGAAGCACCCAGCAGACCACACAGCTCTCATCTTACAGCTGCAGCTCTCAGTTTCCTGCTTCTAATTGATGGTCTCCTTTCAGCAGCCACCTGCAGGGGCACCCCCGCCCCGCCCCCCTCAAATCTGGTCCTCTTCTTCTGCCTTGTGCTGGGCCTTAGAATTAGCTACAGAGGCATCTCGGTGGGTCCAGGAGCTTCGGACTTGAATTCAGAGCCCCTCCGTCCGACCCTGGCTCAATGACGTCTCTGGGCTCAGGTGCACTCGGGGCCCTTCCAACTGGGCTGGCCTGACTCCCTGCTCTCTGGTCCTCTTCTTCTGCCTCATGCTGGACCCTAGAATTAGCTACAGAGTCATCTCAATGGGTCCAGGAGCCCTGGACTTGAATTTAGAACCCTTGCCTCTGACCCTGGCTCAATGACCTCTCTGGGCTCTGGTGCACTTGAGGCTCTTCCAGCTGGGCTAGCCTGACTCCCCGCTGTCTTGTGGGACTGTTTGGCAGATTTTCTTTCTTTCTTTTAAACTGTTTTTCTGCAATAGATCAGATGTTTTGTGCGTGGGAACTATGCTGTTTCTTCTCAGATTTTCCAGGTCACTTCTGCATTTAAGCTAAGTGGTAAGCATGAATTAGCCATTATGCCGTGAATGTGGATGGTGGCTGTGCTTGGGAGGGCAGGAGGCAGGTAGGAAATGTCCCTGGCTTGAGCTTGGTTTGGTCAGGATGGAATTAGATGCCATCTCTCTCTGTTACATCTGAGTGAATGGCAGAGTGATTTGGTTCATGGTATTTTGTCATCTTCATTGCTTGTGTCCACATGGAAACACTCTTATCTTTTAATTGGCTGTGTGTAGGTAGAAAAATAACTCGTGGTTCCTTGCCTTTTGCTCCCAGAGTTCCCAAGGAGGCTGCATCTAGCAGGAAGGAACAAGGGCTTGTGCATCTGGCTGAGATTTCTAGGGAAAACTCTAGACAAAGCAGTGTTAAGAGGGGGAGAGAGGAGGCCCAGAGCCCCTTGACACTCCTTTCTGAGTGTGGACGCCCCTGACAATACATGGAAGTCCAGTGTGGGACAGAGAGTCAATGCCTGGCTCTGGTGACCCTTGAAGGGGAGGGGACAGTGTGAGGAACAGCAGTGAGAGGCCCACCGTGGGCTGAGGCTGCACTCTTTAAGCTATCTCCTGTAACTGCTGAGGGCACCACCCTCCTCCGGTGCCCTGGGCTCATCAGCCGGGAGCCATCCTGGACCCTGCATTCTCTCACCCCCTGTGCCCCCACATCTAAGCAGCTGCCAATGCCTGTGACTTCACCTTCCCAGCATGGCTTGGACGCGCCCTCTCATCTCCTCTGCTGTGGCCCCCACCCTGGTACGGACCCTTGGCATCTTAGGACTGGGCTGTGGCAGCACCTGCTGGGGGGCCTCCTACCTCGTGTCTCTCCCCACTCTGGTCCATCTTCTAGTCAGCTGGGAAGCTGATCTTCCTGAAGCCCAGCTCTGACCGTGGCCCCTCTACTCAGGGAACCCTAGGGGCTCCCCATTGTCTCCAAGATTGATACAAAACTCTCTGTCATCCAAAGCCCCCCTCCCTCTCCTGTCACTGACATCTCCCTCCTGACATCTCCCTCCCAGTGATCCAGTGGCATTCTCTCTTCTCTGACTATCCCTCCCCCAGGCCTGGACTGTTGTCCATCCTCTGCTCCAAATACTGACTGCTCCACTTCCTGTAGCAAGCCCCTGCCATCATTTCCTGTTCATCCTGCATAGAGCTTTCTTTGTACATATCTGTGTATGTTGTCTCTCCCATTAGATGGTAAGCTCCTCTTTGTATCCCCAGCACTTAGCTCAGTGCTTGGCACATAGGAGGTGCCTAACAGATGTTCCTTGACTGATTGCTTCATCTTCCCTAGTTGCTCGTGCCCATTCGCCCTTCACTGCCTTGTATTTCCCTGCTGGCGGCCCCCTTACTCCGTGTCCTGGATAGGCCTGGGGACGTCCTTGCTGTGTCTCCCATTAGACTGTCAGCTCCTTCCGAGGAGGACTTGGCTCATCCTCTCCCCTCCAGGCACAATGCCTGCCTGCATCTCGCTGGCCCTGCCCACGTCCCGGATCCCGTCCTGTGAACTTGGTCGGCCTTGGTTTCTCCCTTGGTGAGTCTCTCCAGCCCCTCCATCCAGCAGGCGCCTCCTCGGGTGCTTAGCGATATGGCGCAGGGCACTAGGAGCCTTCTGGGAAGGCAGAGGCCTTTCGCTCCTCTAGGTCCAAGCGTCCTGTGGCTCATCTAACGGAAGCTGGTTAGCTTGTTTTCAGCGGCTGATCCTTTGTTGAATGAGACTGCTGAGTTCAGAATTAAATATGGCAAATTTCTGATGAGTCCTCCAAAGGCAAAAAATGGAAATCAGAGTCATTTTGATTTGTTGCCTGCACACAGAAGCCTGCTCCCTGGGACCTCGGTCTGTCTCACTTGTCATTTGCTCTCCCATGCTCTCATCTGTAGGCTTTTCCCATTTTTCCTGATTCTCCCCTGAAACTCCAGATGCTGACTTAGTCAAAGTGGTCTGATTTCTTTAGAAGCTTTGGCGTGACCACCAGGCTTCCTTTGGAGGAGAGGCCTGGGTGGGGCAAGAGGTGGGGCCGGCTCTAAGCAGCCTGAGGACTGACTGGCAGGGGATGCCCTGCCGTCCTCCCTCCCACATCCCCAGCTTAGCAGAAGATCGAATGCCATGGTTCACTCAGCAAATGGCTGGTTGAGATCACTTTGCCTCCTGGTACTTTAAGATATATTTTGCATTAATGAACAGCCTTCAGGGCCAACATCAGTTGTGACTGGAAACTTGCCTTTTGTTCCACCAGGACAGAAGAAGAAATGGAGGGAGATGTGCGACCAGAAACTTTGCTCTGCAGAAGACAATGACTTTAGTTCTTTATGACCTTAATTCTCTAAGATTTTTGGAGGAAGGAAGACCTGGGTTCAGATCCTGCCTTGGACACTTACTAGCACCCTCAGTGATTGTTAGGACCAAGTGAAGTTACATTCAGACAGTGTCTGTTATTACTCTGGTCCGGCAGCATTTGGAGAATGAAATTGTGCGTTCAGTTTTGGCTCCATCTGATAAAGGATGACCACCACAGGATGGTGGAAAGACTTTCGATTCTGGACCCAAATAATCTGCACTTCGACTTCCAGTCCCTTTCCTGGGCCTCAGTTTCCTTGTCTATAGAATGGGGTGGGGTGGGGTAGAGAGGTTGGACCCAATGCAGAGCTAACAGCACGTTTGCCATCACTCGGGAAGGGCTATTTCTCTAAAGTTCCATCAAAGGCTGGGTTATTTTCTGCCTCTCTGCAGTTACTGCTGTCATCTCTCTGTCTCTCCTCCCCTGTCACCTAATCCTCAGATGGCCTGTGCATGACCTTTTGCCATCCCAATTATCCGCTGCTCCACCTTCCCAGATTGTCCACATCCTTCCTAAGCAGTCATAGCCCAGACTGAGCCTTAGGGTATTCTTTTGTTGGGGTCTGACCACAGCAGAGCAGCCCGGGACCACCTTCTCCCTGTCCTGGCAGCTCAGCTTCTCAAGGATGCCCAGGATCTCCTTAGCTTTCTTGGCTGCCGTATCACACTTGGGACCCTTTTTGGGCCGGTGGCCCACCAAATTCCCACATTATTTTCAAATCGCTATCTTCTCCATCCTATACTTCTGAAGTCAATTCCCTGAACCCTGGTATATGACTTCACATTGATCCCCGTTACGTTTCTCTTTCCTGTGTTTGTCCCTGCGTTCTAGCTGGTGCTTTTCTGTGGATCCTGACTTAGTCATCCCTCCTGATGCATCACCCCACCTTTCCCGCTTTCTGCTGAGCTGGGTCGTCTTGGCCTGGATGGCAGGGGTGTGTCCTGTGGCTCTTGTGTGCCCTCACTGGGCCTAGTGTCAGACTGGGACCATGGAGATGCTCAGATGGGTGCAGCTGATTGGATCCGGTTTTGAACCCTATTACCTTGGTTAACATTCATTCAGGCCTTCCTATTTGCGGGGCGGCCTTCCTGATGGTTGTTGTTGGGCTTTCTCTAAGAACACCAGGACATCAGGAAGGTGATGCCATGAGAGGGCGAGTGAATTGGATTTAAGTGAGGCAGGGCTGTGCAAGGTCACTAGCCTCACTCCCTTCTCTGGAGCTGTCTGAGTCCAGTGGCCAGACAGGATCAGGACAACTGCAGATGGCCTGGGATGTAGTGGGAGATCCTGGCCTGGGCATGGCACACAACAGGAACTTCATGAATGCACATTGTTCAGACTGAGTGACAATGAGAGGGGCCATGGGCAGCAGTTTATAGAACCTTATGTTCCATTTCCCTCTGATCCTCATGACTGCCCTGCCAGGCAGGGGCCGTCTTCCCTGTAGTTTTGTCATTTCCATTTCTTTCTCTTTATTTTGGAGGCAGTTGGGGTTAAGTGACTTGCCCAGGGTCACACACTAGTAAGTGTCGGAGGCTGTATTTGAATTCAGGTCCCCTTGTCTCCCGGGCTGGCGCTCTGTCCACTGTGCCACCCAGCTGCCCCTGTCCCCCTTTCTACTGATGGGGAAACTGAGACACAGAGCACTGAGCTGGTTTGCCCAGTGTTGCAGAGCTCTGGTCCTGATGGCAATTTCGGAGTGCTTCAAACTTAGCAGAACCGCCCCCCACTGGTCTGCAGAAACGGTTGGGTTTTTGTCAAACCTTTATCCAAAGCCCATCTGCCGAAACTGGGAAATATTTTGTTAATTACTGTTTATCTGCTCTCCTGGATTGTCCCATAATGGGATCAACCACGAAGATGTCAGGTTAGGTTTTGTGATGCGTTGCGGACCCCTGTGGTGTGAAATAATGGCTCCATCAGTGGCTGGTGGTCTGTTCTAATTAGGGATTGGGCCCCGAGGGCCCCAGGCCGGTGTCCCGGATGGCTCTGGATTCATTGCATTAAATGTGTAAGTTGGGAAGGAAGGCGTCAGTGCTGTCTTTGGGAAAGGGCTTTACAAATGCTGCTATCATTACTATCATCATTCCCAAATTCATTGAGTGGTTCTGCAGGTGAATCTGGAAAGGACTCCCAGGGATAAGATACCCCACCCCCCACCCTCCAGCTCTAATGCCCGGGGACCCACATGGGTGTATGAATGAGTGTGGAACCTCGGGCTACACCAAGAGGGAGGGATGTGGGCTGGGTCTGGACAGTGCTGTTGGTGGAGAAGACCTTCCTGTGATCAGTCAGATTGGGGGCTGGCCTGGAGCATGTGCTCAGAACCGAGCCACCCCAGGGGCTGAGGGGCTGCTGGAGGGGACCCGTCCTGCGCCAAGGGCCATGGCTGTGGCAGCTCCATGGAGTGTGGGCTGCTGCTGCTGCATCCCTGACCCCAAATGCAGAAGCAAGTTCTAGTGAAAAGGTGTAGGGGGCATTACTCCCTCCTTTACACCTTCTCCCTTCTAAGGAATTCTAGGTTTTGTGTCCGGTCACACTTTTTTGTTATTGTCAGAGAAGCTGCCAGAAATAACACAGGGGTGGGTCATCAGACCTGAGATCTGAGCCTCCGCTGGGGAGCTTCCCTGGGGTGCGGGGCAGCAGTGCCTGGCAGCCAGCAGCATGGGCCTTTGGTTCAGTGGTCTGGGCATCCGACAGCCCACTTCTGGGCTGGGGCTGGGGCTGGGGCTGGAGCTGGGGCTGCTGCTGCTGCTGGCCATCTATACTCCTCAAGAGGAGATTCATCCAGAGCCGGCGATGGCAAAGAGTGCAGAATGTACACATACCCCCATGTTAGTGGAACAGATGGGCTGTGTACAAGGCCCTGGTAAATGGCAGAGAATCACAATTGTTGGGAAGGAAGCTTCTTGCAGCAAAGTTGGGCTCCTGGGCTTGCACTTGCAGATACCATTGGGTCCAACGCCTGTGTTTTATGGATGAGGAAACTGAGGCCCAGAGATGGCATCCTCTGACACATGGTTCAGTGTGCTTACTGTACTGAAGTGTGCTCACTGCTCTCAGCCTCATTCTTCTCGTCTCTAAAATGGGAATGATAGTCTCTGCTGCCCTGATGCTGTTGTGAGGCCTGAAGGAGAGGGTGGGTGTGAGAAGTGAGGGCTCCCCCGGCCACGGTGGCCACGACCTGCCTGACATGTGTTTGTTTCTTGGGGCCGGGGCACTTCAGGCCGATCCCAATGAACTTGTCCAGATGGTCACCAAGCACATCTCTGACCTGGATGATCAGGCCTGGCCCGATGACCTCGGGGTGCTGGTCCAGCACTTGGGCTTCTACCACGAGCGACTCCTGGATCTCACCCAGGCCCAGCTGCTCCAGGGCCTGCGCAAGGGTGTGGATGTGGCCCGCTTCACTGCGGATGACCAATACAAGAGGGAGACCATCCTCGGGCTGGCAGAGTAAGTAGCAGCGTCCTCCATGCCCCTGCTCCATGCCGGGGGTGACCTTGGTCATGAGGCCACGCCTCACTCAAATGAGCAGTTCCAACACTGGACGATCTCTTGGGTCCCTTCCAGGTCTCACCTGTGCCAGTTCTGGGTTCAGGTGTTTCCCCCACCCCCAACTCTCATGTCAGGAGGCCCCACACTTCAGCTTGTAGCGGCCGCGAACTTCTGGCAGTCCCCCCCTTTCCTGGCTGGGAAGGTCACACAGTCTGCTTGCGGTCTGGGCATGCGGGAACGAGTCCCTGAGCTTGGGTGTTGTGGGGCATGTTTCACTAGTGAAGGGGGATGTAGGAGAAGAGGCTAAATGCGGAAGTCCTCCAGCCAGGGCGGCCCACCTTTAAGCACCTACTGTGTGCTGGGCCCTGTGCTGAGCTCTCACTCTCTGATGGAGGAAACTACCTGGGGACAAAGAGTCACATGGGAGATAGCTACCAGCAAGCCCCAGGCAGGGGCATTGGCGTGGAGGGGAATGAAGGGGCTGTGTCTTGTTTCCCCCATAAGAGAGAGCAGCAGCTTCTGAAGGCAGGGACTGCATTACAATCCCCATAGGACCTTGTCCACAGGACAGGCTCGGGAGAGACTTAGTGAGCAGCTGACTCAAGTAAGTGATTGGTAATTAAAGGGAAAACTGACAAACCTGCCTTGATTTAAGCCATTCTGAGAAAATGAATTCTCATAAATGAATGTGACCTGATAATTTGTCTGCGGTGCCCTCGCTCGGCTGATTGGACAGAGGACTTCCTTGTGATTCAGTGTTCAGCGATTTCTCTTCTCTGTCCTCCGCTGCTTGTTGATTTGTGCAGAAAAGCAAAACGGCAAATAATTGTGCCTTCAAATCTGCGTTTGATGAGCCGCAAAAATGCTCTTCTCCCCAAACCTCGCTCCGGCAGGAAGCTGGTGCAGCGATCCGGCCAGCAGCTGCTGCGGGGGCGAAAGAGCAACGAGCCCAACAGCAAAGACGCTGCCAGCACAGGTTCTTTTGATCTGCTTTACTAAGGAAAGCAACATTAAGGGGTTAACAATCTTATTTCAGTCCAACATATAAACATCATTCACTTCGTTGAGGGGAAAGAGCCAGCACCCTGAACTTCAGAGCAAATACAAACAAATTACAAACATATGTTATAAACAGACCAAATGCAATTCATAATTACCAAGAAACCATCAACATCTGGGTGGGCCTGGAGACTCTTGGAGCGGCTGCCCGGAGTCCTGTGCCTCCAGGAGTGAGAGCCTCAGCAAATAGCTCTGTTCTCTTTTTTTTATATACTCTTTAGTCTTCATCAAACGTCATCTGAGCGACCAGAACTTAGGCTCCTACTATTGGCTCTGGTCTTAGCAACTCCCCTTAGGACCTTGAGGGCTTCATGCCCACACAGGCTTAGCACCTAGTAGATAGGGGTTTGGACCTGGGGCTTTGCACCTACAAAGGCTCAATCAAAGACACTTAATTTATCATTCTAAAATGGTAAAAAGTCCCAATTTAATTGATATTACAGAAGCATCTGTCCTTCTTAATGCTCAGGACTTTGGTATTCCTAGAGATCTCTTGGCTCAGCCAAGTTTCTTCTCACAACCCCATACCTCAGTAGATGCAGTGGCCAAAAATGTCACCACCTGGTGTCCAGCCTCCTGGCCATGAGCCCCATTGAATATGTGGGGACTGGGCTGGCCTCAGGTGACAGGCACATGCCCCCTTGCTGGCATGCACTGTAAACCTTCCCAGCTGGCTTTCCAGAACTTGCTTCCACTATCCTGGCCTTTGAAGACCCCTTGTCCTTTCCTGGTCCAGTGAAGCCTCAGCAGAGGATGTTAGTGGAGGAGCAGAAGGTGTAGATCTGGACAGGCCCTAGGCCTCCTCTAGGCCCTTTCTGTCCATCACTAACAGAAAAGTGAGGCACGGAGAGGAGTCCCCAAGGTTACCTAGGCAGTGAGTCCTAGAGCTGGGATTCCTGCCCATGGCCCCCACCTTAGTTAAACAATGTGTCCTGAGGGCCTCCTGTTCACAGAGGGCTGTGCTGGGAAGAGGCATCCTATAGACCGGCCCAGGTGCAGGGCCCTTCTCTGCTGTGTGCGTGCAGCCGTCCAGCTTAAAACAGCTTCAGGGGTCTTCCTGTCTCTCTCCCCTTTGAGGGAATTGAAGCCACATTGTGAGGCAGACACCTTGATTATCCCCCTTTCAGAGATGTGGAAGCTGAGTCCCAGAGAAGTCCTGGTCATATGGACTTGGATCCAGCCATCATGGGACAGCTGGCCCTTTCATCTCAGGCATGGGATCCCACAACTTGGGGAAGCATTGAGGGAGGCTTCTCATGGCCCTGCCCACAAGCCCCTGCTGTGTCTGAATGACTCGTCCAAGGTCATGTTGTTAATGTGCCGTGGAGCTGGGGTCCCATGGTCTCCTGTGTGAAATGACCCCTGGGGTATTTCTGGTGCTGAAGGGGTAGATTGTGGTGGCCTCCCCTGCAGACTGAAGACCGCTGTGTCTTGAGGTCAGGAACGTGGATCCTTTCTAGGTTTTCCCCCTTTTGTGTGGGCCCCGTGTGATGTTCCAGTGCACTGACCCTGACCACTGGGCAAACCCACAAAATGTCATACTCAGGGGGATGACGTCCCCTGAATGACCTACTGGGGAGTTGGGCCTCTGAATGTTTTCTGTGTGGCTCATGGCGACCTGTTTCCCTTTCTTCCCTTGGGGCTGGTCATCCTTCCAGGACGCTTGAGAACAACGTATACAACATTGCCCTTTCCTTGGCCCAGCGGTACAGTGTGCCACGTTGGGAGGTTTTCATGACCCACCTGGAGTTCCTGTTCACCGACACCAGGTGAGGCTGTGCTCATTTCCTTTGTGTAGGTAGACTCCCCGCTTGGTGAATCTCGGGAGTGATGTGTGCAGCTCAGGGGTTTTCTCACGGCCGAGGACTTTTGGATGAGCCGAGTTCTAGACTCTCATATTCCCCTTGCAGTGCCGCTCAGAAGGACCTGGCTGAGAAGCTGTGGCGGGGGCCTGACTTGTGTGCATGTGCCCGTCTTGTTTTCTCTGGTGTTTGCTGAAGATTCTTCCACTCCTTTTTCAGACACATGTTTAGCCCATCCACAGGTCACCGTGCCCTGGCCTCTCCCAACAAGACACCCCTCCCTTGGCACAGCATTCAAATATAAACAGCTGTGGGGAAACCAGGAAGCAGCAGCAGCGTGATCGTTTTTAGGTGTCAGTGATTCCAGAGCTGTCACTAAAGAATCCTGTCATTTCCAGCCTCCATATGTGTGCATCTGTCCCTTCCCTCGACTCCCTCAACCACTGCTCTAGCTCACCCCTTATCCCACCACCTTGGCTCATAGCAGCAGATGCATTCATTGTGTCCCTGTTGCCTTCAGCCATCTTCAGCCTCCCCCATCTTTGAAACATACCTGCCCTCTCCTACCATCCCAGCTGTTCAGTCTGGTCTGAGTGTGGGTCCGTGGGTCCGCAGCACCTTGGTGCTGTGCAGGGGATTTTCTTGGCAGAGACACTGGAGCACTTCGCCATTTCCTTCTGCAGTGGATGAAGGCAAACAGAGGCTAAGTGACTTGCCCAGCGCCACATGGCCAGAAAGTGCCTGGGCTAGATTTGAACTCGGGTCTTTCCTGACTCCAGCTTTGCCGCTCTATGGCCGCTGTTTTCCGTGGCACTTCTGGAGGTCAGGCTTGGGCTCCTCCTGTTGCTGCTTTCTTGGGCTTGTGGGTGTTGTGTTATTCTAGGCTCTCAGGGACACCTTGGAGACCCAGAGGGGCCAGATGCCCAGCTCCCCTTGTCTGAGCTCTGCCGGTTCCTGAGCAAGAGGAGATGCTGCTGGCCTCCGCCCTTGTCAGGCAGGACTAGAGCCTCCCTTATGGCTTGGGATTCCTGCCCTGGTTATTCCTTTCATGCCTGGGCTGGATGCTGGAACCGAGTCCCTGCTCTGCACCTGGGTGGAGCTGCACCTCTTCTTGGCGCACTGCCCTGGTCTCCCTGTGTGGGAACACCAACGTTGTGTGCGGGGCGCCTTCTCTCTTGGGCCACTCTGGATCAGTGACTTGGACCTGGGGAGCGGGCCATCCACAGGTCAGTTTGCACCCATCCCTGCTGCAGTGTGCTGGTATGGATGTGCCCCAGGATGGCTCTGGCACCTCCTCTTACCCTGCGGCCCAGCCTTGTTTGCCAGTGGATTCTTTCTGAGCTCTGGATAGGACCTGGTGGCCTTTCCTCTCTCTGATTTTGTCTTTTCTTTAGTTCTTAAGTGTGTTCTTGAAAATTTCCTTTTGTTGATGGTTATGAAATTTCTTTTTTAAAGTACCAAGGTGTGTATGTATGTGTGTGTATATATATATATACGTATATGTGTGTGTATGTATATGTATATATATATATATATTTGTGTGTGTATGTGTGTATAATTCCACTTAGAAGTTAAACCAGTGCAAATTAATTGCTAAACCAATGAGCTCTGAGGCACCTAGATGGCATCTTTATCAGCAAACATGTGACTTGTTTGCCCAGTGGAGAGCTAGCTGCCAAAGACAACACTGGTTAGAATAGAAACCCCGTCTGTAAAGTTTCACGGAGGATGACAGATGGCCGCGAGCAGCCCTGGCTGGTAAACCCAGAGATATTGAGGAGGGCGGAGGCTGTTTGGGGAAAGCTTTGTGTGGTCTCGAGCCAAGGGGAGTCATCCCAAGACAGGGGTGGGGCACGTGCCACCCTGAGGCCCCATGTGGCCCTCTCGGTCCTCGGCGTGGCCCTTTGACCGAATCCAAACTTCACAGAACAAATCCCCTTAATAGCATAAAGAGCACTGGGCTGCCCGTGTCGGGGAGGGCACGGTCTTGCGTGGACAGACGGATGGATGTCATTGGAGGGAGCTTTCGAATCTTCTAAAAGGTTGGTTGGTTGCGTTTCCTTCACAAGTCTGTGTTCTAACCAGTGTCTGCCAAGAAAGAGCCATTCCGCCCTCTGTGTGAACCCATGGTATTTCTCTCCTTACCTCGAGGCCACACCCTCCTTGGACTTAACAGGCCACATCTCCACAAGGCGAGTCAGCATCGTCTGGTGGGGGGAGTGCGGACTTGGGCCATAGCTCCCCCACGATGCCCCTTGATGATAGAGTAGCAGACATTGATTGACGCCTTCAGTTTTGCTGAGCGCTCTACAAATGTCATCTCATTTGATCTTTACAACAGCCCTTTGACTTAGAGGTGGTTGTTCTCGCTGTTCTACAGATGAGGAAACTGAGGCCAGAACCATGACGTGATTTGCCTGGCTGCAGTCCCCAGCGGGAAGGTGTTGGAGGTGAGGCTGGAGCCCAGTCTTTCCTCACTCTCCCGCTAATCAATACTCTCTCTCTCTCTCTCTTTCTCTCTCTCTCTCTCTCTCTCTCTCTCTATCTCTATTGCTCTCCCTCTCGCTCTCTTTTTCTGTCTGTCTCTCTCCTCTGTTATCTCTCTGTCTCCTCTCTTCTCTGTCTCTCCCTCTCTGTCTCTCTCCTTTCTTATCTACCTCCTTTCTTCTCTCTCTCTGTCTCCTTTCTTATCTATCTCCTTTCTTCTCTCTCTCTGTTTTTCTGTCTCTCTCTGTCTCCTCTCTTCTCTCTCTGTCTCTCTCTCTGATACTGTGCTGCCCATTTTCCTTCCCTTTAGAAGGCGATCTGTAATCTGTAGGCCCCTAGCTCTGGATCCTTTGGTTTGATGAAATGCCATGGCCCCTAGGGCAGCCTTCTGCTGGGGATCCTCTCTGAGCTCAGCTCAGCCAGGTTTTGGCTGATGGCTGCCAGAGTGGGGCCAGAGGTACCCCCTCTGAAGCCTTTCCTATGCGGAGGCTCTGTGAGAGCTAGTGCTCTGCTATCCAAGCCTTGGAAAAGCTTAGGTCCTACACAGGCCAAGAGGGCATCTTTGGAGGACTCTGCCAGAGTGATCCATCTGGCCTTAATCTCCTTTCTGTCTTTGTGTGCACTAAGAATTAGCCTTTGGCGTAGGGCCCGGAACCCCGAAGTAGATCTCCGTGAAAGAGATGCTGGAAAGTTAGCTCAATTCAGAACTATTTATATCAAGGCAAAGAAAGCGCCCGGGCTGCGCTCCCCCATTTGTTTTCTTCTCTGTGCCGCCTGCGTTAGTATTCATGGCAGATTGAGAGAAGACTAAATACATTTAAATAAATTATTTGTCCTATAATTGCACGCGGCCCTTCCACACGCGCATTTCTTGAATCCATCTTCCTGGTGTGATTGACAACTTGAAGCCATTATAGTACACCTTAATCATAGGATTAGTATTAATAATTCATGCCTTGTGCATTGTGTGCTGCTAAAAGCTAGTTTATGCCAATAGTTAATCTTTGATAGTCAAATATTCCCTATTTGTATAAGCTGCTTTATAGCTAAAACTTGGAGGGGGGAGAAAGGCACTCAGCTGTTTATGAGGGTAATCTTTTATTTGGGTAAAGAAGAGCCAAGAGTGATTGCCGGGCACCCACTGGTGGCCCTTTGAATGTGGATTCCTTGGAATGCTTTTCTAAGATTTCATTTCATGTTCCAAGGGGAGAGATAACAGCTTCTTTCTCTGGAGCCTATTAAAATGGGCTATTGATCACAGATGTTTGTAAAAGATGTTAGCACATTGTAATTTCCTGGGGAAGGAGGTGTCTGTATTTATCATGTGCCACTAAAGGCATTCCAGTACATGTGTCAATCTTGACAAGATAATTAACCTAAATTGCTGATGAGACAGACCCAATTGTGGGCACAGTAAAATCTAGGGATCGGGAATGGGGGGAGATGTAATTTTGACTAAGATTGAGATTACACCCTGTACGAAGTGGAGAAAGTGAGAGTTGTTATCTTTCCTTTGTGTGGACAGATCCACCCAAATGTTCTAGCTCCCAGAGTGTTAGGTGAAGGGTGATGGTAGAATCCCTTTGTGAAAGGGTCAAGACAGGCATCTGTTTAGGCAACAGTGTGAGATATGGTTCTGTAGATTGGGTCACCTCTCGGAGGCTTTTGGACATCACCTGTTTTGTGGTTGATGTGAGGTGCGTCCACCTCCGTCATGCTGTATTGGGAGGGAGAGAGGACCGCAGATTCATCTCATTTGCTTTTTGTCCAGTTTTACCTTCCCACTAATTTGAAACATTTTCAAGTGAATTTTGGGAAAAAACCCAAACCATTTTGGATGAATTCCTCACACCACGCTAGAGATTTGGTTTTTCTCTTTGCAGCCAGGTGACCTTGGGCAAGTCATGCAGATTTTCAGTCTTCCTCTTTTGGAAAATGATCACATGATAGTTGATTGAAAGACCTGAGGATGTTGTCTGGGAGTAGAGGAGATGTGGACTGGGAGGCGGGGAGCTGTCTTCAGGTGAGATTAGACTTGTTGACCTTGAACAACGTGTAGCTGTGGCTGGAAGTGAAAGTATCACGTTTTGGCTGCCTGGGGGACTACGGCTCCTCGCCCCAGAAGGTCTTCAGGACAAGAAGATGGAGGGCTCTGGTGGGGAGATGCTTCCAGAGGATCCTCGTTCCATTATGTTCGGACTGGATGGTTGCGGAGGGCTGTTCCGGCTCTAGATGCTTATGCATGCTTCCTCTGGGCCCCAGAGCCCATGGTGGCTGTGAGAGGGAAGGTCCTGTGCATAGGAGGCTTGTGGGGCCTAAGAGAGGTCAGGCCAACTTGCCCTCGTCTAGAGCCAGCGGGTCCTGGGCAGCAAGATGGGCTAGTACTGCTTGTAACCTAATAGTGAGGACCAGCAGCCCCCTGGGTGGGAGGAAACTCTGAAGAGGTGAGCCCCAACGTGCACCTGCTGTTCTCAGCATTGTTGCCATTTTGTGCTTATGGCTGTCAGTGGGCTGTGTGTCAGGGTGATCCTAATGGCTTCCTTCTTATCTTTGGAGGAGCTGGTCCTGCACCGAGGCGCCAGTCTGTCATTCCTTCAAGCCCCACATTCTCAGTCTTGTTGCCCACTTAACCGAGCAAGGGCTTCGTATGCCTGGATGAGTGTATTAAGATGCCTGCTCCCATGACGCGCCCCCAGGACGACGATGAGGGGCCGGTCCTCATCTCAGCCTGTTCTCACAGCACTTTGATCTTCTGTCATAGGGCTCAATAGCTTGAAAAAAGTTCTTTCCAAGGACTTTGGAGGTGATGAGAGCTTGGTAGGACAACATAGAGTAAAAACCTTCCTGAGTTTTTATCAGTGCTGTTCTATCCTGTGATCGTGAACCACGATTCTGCCTCGTTGATGCTCTGTTCTTTTATTTGTGGACTTCCTGAGGACATAAAACTGAGATCTGTTATTTGTAGGATGGACATTTGTCCTTCGTTAGTATGTGAAAGCTTGCAATGTATAATTCTAGCCACTAGCAGATTGCAGTGGTTTGCTATATAGATGCCTGTTTCCTTGTTCCCTGAGTCTGGGCTGTGAAAGGATAACTTTCTGTCATTGTGACCTGGCCCTGACATGCTATCATGGACCCCTTGGTTTCTGTAAGTACAGCCATATGTACAGTGGTCTGTTTGAGGTTAACAGATGGTTGGTTGAATTCTTACTCATGTCACCCATGGAGGGCCTTTTGGGCCCACTCTTGGGTTCCAGCCTTTTGTTTGGCACTGTCTTGAAGAAACCACTTTGGGTTGCATTCAGGAAATCCAGTGGCTTATGCCTGTTTTTAATCTCCTTGTTCAGAAAGTGTTTCCCTAGGTTTTGACCTGTCTCATGTGTTCTGAGGACGCCAGTCGATCTTCTGCCTTTTTGGGGAGGAGGTGTCAATCTTACTAAATCTATTTACGGTGATGTTTTGAAATGGATGAATTTTTGCGATGATAGTTTTCATTCTTTCCATAAAGCCTATCCCAATTTCCTTAAAACATTCTTTCCTTACACAGACTTTCCCAAAGAATGTTGTCTGGGTCTCTTCTACCCCTAACACATTCGACCTTAGGTTTTATTTTTGGATGTCTCTCCTTCCCCCCATGTACTCACTGTAAGGTCTCTGCAGAGAGGCATCCTGTCCTGCGTCCCTGTGGTATGCACCTCTGTCCTGTCCTAGGATCTTCACAGAATAACTTGTTAATCAGTGCTTGCTGAATTTAAATTTTAAAATGACAGTGATAACAATAATATTACCTCATGTTCATAGAGGGCTTTCGGGCTCATAAAACACTCTCTAGAATCACACATGGGGATGTGTCAGCTGCAGCTCTGATGAGCTTGCCATGCCTGCCTTGATCCAGATCCCCCATAAAAAGGCTAAGCGGCATGGCTGTAGCCCAGCACAGATTCCCGGGGCACTCCACTGCAGACCTCCTGTCTGGTGGACACAGACTCTTTACACCCAGCCAGTTATCCGTTTCTATTCTCCCCACCGTGGTGCTTTGCTACAGTTCCCGCCACATCGACAGACGTGCCTGGCAGTTTGATTGAAGCCCCCATCACCAGCCTGTCCTGCTTCTGAGAGGTGGAGAGCTCTCTTCCAGACTTTGCCCGTTTTCCCTTTAGCCCAAAGTAGTTGACAGCCAGATTCAGTGACTGCATCGTTTCTGCCACTCTTCACCCCAGCCCCAACCTGCTCTTACCAATCCTGCTCTTGTCCGAGTAGCCCCCAGCAGGACAGCGTTGGACTCTTGGCTGGGAGCCCTCTTGGGACTCGTCACCTGTGCATGGTTCCTTTCTCTGTAGATGTTGGAGAATGAGGGCTTGTTGCTTAGGCCTTGTCTCCTGGGGATGCCACTGTTCTGCTCCCTTCCTGTGGGGCAGCTGCTCTTACACTGGTATTTGGGTACTTTTGTCTTTATGTCCCCCAGGCTCAGGCAGGGCCTTGAACATTCCTAAAAGAAGCCTCCTTCTTGTGGCCCCTGAGATGTTTTGCCCATGTGCTGGGGCCTTCTTCGCTTCTTCCTCCTGTCTTATAGCAAGTGCACATTGCGGAGCACATGGGCTTTGCCTGCTGTCCCTCACCCCCACTTGGTGACCAGCCCCTTCCCCGATGACCCCCAGCTCTCAAAGGTCTTTTCCACGTGAGCCATGTGCTTAGGAGAAGGCCCCTTGGCTCTCCTCTGCCTTTTAGGTGACTGTCCTTTCCATCTCTTCATAGACCCTGGTCCTCTGTCTCATGGCCATGTAGCAGCAGGGCAGACTTTGGGTGTTACAGATGTGGGGTTTTGTGGGTTGAGGTCGTTACAGGAGCTTTGCAGTTTCCTGAGGGCAGGAAGGCCTTCAGGCCACTGTCCCTTCCTGTTCAGCTGTGGGCCAAGTCTTCCCTTTGGATTCTCAGTCTCAGATAGACACAAACAGTGGCAAGTTCTCAGATTGATGGAATGCCCCCCAGACTCTGGGCCATGAACTTTGTTCATCGCTACTGGTGGCTGTGGCCTTGAACACGGTAGATTATAGCCCTCTCCTTGTTGCCTCCTCTGTCCCTGTCCCCATTTCCTTCCCTTCAGGAAGCTGGCCTCTACCTCTGCCGTGTCCTTTCCTTGCTCAGAATGACTTTGTGCAGCTCTTCCACTGGACTGTTTGTGTAACTGAACTGTCAATGGTGGGCGCCATTTTGATCGTACTGGAATTCTCTCTCGTTGGGAGTTTTTCTGTCCTTACACTCTAGTGTCCTGGTCAATAGTCAGAGCTTGCTTGGCCTTGTCCGCTTCCTCCAGGCTGGTTGCAGAGAGGGCCCTAGCAAGAAGGGCCAGGGGAGGTGCGAGGTTATGGGGAAAGGCTGAGGAGGTCGCCGAGCCGAGACCCTAAGATAGAGTCTTTTGCCTCTGTGCCAGTCACGTTATAGAGTGCGACTGGTGGAAACATAGCTCTTCATTTTGTTTTATGTCGTGGCTGCTGTGGAAAGGCCAAACCTGGCATAAGTGTATGGGCAAACTTGGGCAAACTCGGTTCTTCTAGGAGAGCGATCCCTGGGAGTCCCCTGACCCCTCAGATGAGTCCCTGGATGGTCAGTATGTTCACTTTAGCGTAAGAAGCTTCCTTTCTCTCCATCTTGGTAAAGAACCCATGTACTTCCCCAAGGAAGCTGATCAGGAGTTGGCCAAGGCCAAGAGAACAGGATGGAAAGCCCCGGGGATGTCATTGGAGCACCTCCCCTCCCCTGTGTGGGCTGCCACACCCCTCTCCTTGTCCTGCTGCAGTCTGGCAGATGTCCTTTATGCCTCCCCTTGCTGGCTCCTGGCTCTGTCCCCATCCCTGTCACTTTGGCCCTTGCCCACCCTACGAGTCCTGGCCCAGACAGCATCTTCTTCATGGAGCCCTGCCTCGGTCTCCCTGTCTGAAGCTCGGCTCCTTTTCTTAGATTTCAGGCGGCACATTATAGACCCTTGTCTCAGACTCTGTTTTGTTGCCTTGTGTGTGATAGCCGTTAGCGTGTTCATCTGTTCCTCCCTCTCCCAGATGGCCACCAGAGGTCAGGACCTAGCTCTCCCCAGCCACAGGGCTCTCCATGGCTGTCCTGGGTTATCTGTCCATTAGATGTGCCCTCCACCCTCTGTTGTGGCTGGACATCTGCTTGCCCCGCAGCCCCAGTGGCTGGGCTTTCTCTGCCCTTACTTGCCCTGGAAGCCCTGCAGGCCGCATGGGGCAGAGGGGGAGCAGGGGGTGGGCCGGCTGAAATGG
>CM053625.1:323147342-323174838 GCA_028646595.1 Phalanger gymnotis | reverse complement strand
GTGACGATCCGGACACAAGGACTCAGCCATCGGAGTAGCTGCTCAGGTAACGGCCATTTGGTCCGTGCCTGCCGTGTTTTCACGTCGCTGTACTCCTGTGATCTTGTTTGAGCCACACAGCAGCTCTGGGAAGTAGGTGCTCCTCGTACCCATTTTTCATTAAAGCCAATGAGACATCGAGGTTTGGTCCCAGACAGTCGCGATAAGGGGTGACGCCAGAAATCAGGCTCTCGGTCTGAGGACCCTTTACTCAGTTGTACACATCCTAGGAGAGAGGGAAAAGCCCTGGGGGCTCCGTGTTGGTGTGGTTCTAGTGACTGCCTCCCACCTCTTGCCTGTGGGAGCAGAATATTCAGAATCAGGAGGCGATTCAGGGCACTGGCCTTGGGAGTCGGGGGCTCAGTTCTGGGCCTTGGTCATGCTTTGGGAAGGACATTGACAGCCAGGACACTCGGGCCATCTGAGGCTCCATCTGAGGTAGAAGGAAGATGTGGAAGGACAAGTCACCTGACCACAGGGACCTGAAGTGTGTCACAGCAGAGACTGGCTTCCTTCTCTTTGGTCCCAGAGGGCAGAGCTGGGTGCAGCAGGGCAAGTGGCTGAGAGGAAGATAGGAATCCAGGGATAAGAAAAAGAACTGTGAGCCCAGGACAGCGGCGCACTGGGCCTCCTTGGAAGGAGGAAAGCTTTCTGTAGTGCGGGTCCACGGAAGGTTGTGGCTTCTAGTAGGGGTAGATGTACATGGGTAGATGTATATATGACACCTGTCCTGGTGTCGTATATAAGACAGGCTGACCCCTAAGGCCAATCACTGCCTCCTCCTCCTTGGGCCTCTGTGATCCAGCTTTCTCCTGGCTTTTCTCCTTCCTTCTCGCTCACCTTTGCTGGATCGTCATCATCTTGGTCCCACCTCCTGATTGGAAGATCCCCAAGGCATCTGTTCTGGGCCCTCATCTGTGCTCCCCTGGCTTAGTTACCACCTCCACGCCAATGATCCCCAGGTCTGAGAGCCACCTTTGTCTTCTGAGCTCCAGCCTCAGACTGTCAAGTGCCTACTAGACATTTCCATCTGCCTCTCTCATTGTTGTCTCAAACGCAACACAATCAAAGGGGAACTCATTTTGTCTTCCTTCCCTCAAAGTGCCTAAGGCAAGAGCCAGGCAGCCCTCCAGGCCCCCCATTTCCATTGAGGGCACCGCCAACTTCCCAGTCACCGTCTCCTCGGCACTAGCCTCGTCTTCTCCTCCTGTGTGCCCACCGCATGTCTTGCCTGTGGCCCCTCAGCACCTGCAGGTTCTCTGTCACCATCCTAGCTCTGGCCCTTCCCAGCGTGGTGATGCCGTCTCTGGCTCAGCCAGACTGTCCCTGGCTTTGGCGTCTCTGCCCAGGAGGGCAGCTGTGCTGGCGGTGTCTTTTCTGGTCCCCACGGCCTCATGGAATGCCTGGGCTCCTTCAAGGCCCAGTGTGGGCACCAGCCCTCCTCAGGGTCCCTTCCAGACCCCCTTGTCCTCGTGCTGTCCTCAGAATCGCAGCATGTCCACAGCAGCATCACGCTCCTTATAGATTGGCAATTTCTTCCCAGCACAACATAAGCTCCTGGAGGACAAAGGCTTTCTGCTCTGTCTGTGTATCTCCCATGCCCAGCCCAGGAAGACCTGGGCTCCATTCTAGCCTGTGACACAGACTTGCTCTGTGATGCTGGGCCTCAGTCTCCTTATCTGTCGCCTGAGGTTCTGCTCGAGGAAAGGGTGCAGTTGCTGTTTTGGGCACCGAGGTAGACCTGGAGTTTCACTAGAACAGAACTGGCCCCTGCTGTATTCCTTGGAGTCTCCGAGTGGGGCTCGTTGTGGTCATGCAGCTACCGGGTGACCCTCCAAGGCTGGCCCTCTGTCCTGGGCTGTGCTCGCACTCACCTGGCACCTTGTGGGAGTGTTTGGTGGCTTTTTCAATTCTGAGGCTCAGTCCTGCTCACTGTGCATTTATTGACGGTTGCAGCCAGGATGTGTCAGAGACAGGGCTTGGGCCTCGGAGGAGCCGTCTTTCTGCTGAGCGGAGTCAGGGTGACCCCAGGAAGAGCACCCGGGTCATTTGGGGAGGGGGAACCTGTTGATGGCTCAGAATCAGAAGAATGATTTTACAGTCACAGGCTGCTTGTCACCACATCACGCGCTGCTCATTTCATTGTGGCCTTTGCGTCCTACCAGGCATTGGAGGGCCGGCCTTCACAGCAGGCCTCTCAGAATAGCCTGGAGCTCTCTCCCAGGGTTCCTGATTTAGAAAGATGTGGCACAGGTTATTCCAGAACCAGGGATCATTTGAATTCTGAACGACCCATGGCCCTGTGAGAAGACTCTTAAGGACCAGGCCCCAGCTGCGCGGCCCTGCACAGGCTGGAGCATAGCAAGGAAAGCCTGTTTTCTCTGTTAGAATTCTTAACCTCATTATTTGTTTGTATCACAAGAAAATTAGTTTTTAAAAACTGCTGCATTAAATTCCAGTGTTAAATTTGTGTTCCTGGAAGAGTATCCGAGGGCCTTTGGGGAATGGACATGTTTTTGTAAATTCGTAAAAAGCAGCCACAACCTGAGTCAAATAAACCCCACGGCCAGCAGGGAACAGCCCTGAGCCTCTCCATTCTTAATGTGGTTTGGTTTCTGGGAGAATCGTGTCATCTCTGAATAGTAAATATGGTCCTGAATTTGTTTACGTGGGATTCTGTTAATAAATGTCTGGTTGCATTTTGTTTTTTAAAAAAGCGTTCAGCTAAAGATCACTTGAAGTGAGAAGTCAACAAGTAAACAGATATTTACTAGAGCTTACTTTAGGCCAGGCCCTTGGCTAAGCTCTGAGAAGAACCCTTGTCCTCAGGGAGCTTCTGTTCCAGTGGAGGAGGGCCACCCATTGGAAGGGGCTGGACAAAGGGGAGTCGAGGTGGGGTGCGGAGCAGGGTATAGACCCTGTCTGGAGAAGAGGCCTTGGGCATGTTCCTCACAGTGGAGAGCTGCTGAGCCGGATGCGAGACTGAGCTGGGCGCAGGGCCGAGGGTGGAGCCAGAAGGCCCTTTCTGTCCCATGGTGGGGTGGAAGCCAAGGGGGCCTTCCTGGGACTCCACTCACTTGTCCACTGCAATCTTCCATATGAGCTTTGTTCAGTGTACAGTCATATGAAACATGTCCACATTAGTCATGTTGTGAAAGGGGAATCAGAACAAAATGGAAAAACCACGAAAAAGAAAAGACAAGAAAAAGTGAATCCAGTCGGCTTTGATCTGCATTCAGACGCCATAGATCTTTCTGTGGACATGGATGGATCTGGAGTTGTCTTAGATGCTTGCATTGCTGAGAAGAGCCAAGGCTGTCAAAGCTGGTCATCGCACAGTGTCGCTGTTACCGTGCACAGTGTTCTCCGGGGTCTACTCACTTCACTCAACATCCGTTCATGCAAAGAAAGGCCTTGATTTAGAAGTAGGCCAAGGTCACCCACTGTGGCCTTGACCTTTACCTTGCCCCTGGACTTCGGTGATCTTGAAAGAGGCAGTGAGGCTGCTTGGCCTCGCTGTAATTCAGTTCATGAGTAAGTCAAGTGGTTGCCTTTGTGCTGCTTGGGTCTGAACAAAGGCCAAACAACAACCAGAATTACGGGGATCAGGAGAGGCTTCCTGTAGAAGGAGGGACCCCAGCCAGGAGGTAGAGATGGGGACAAAAGACATTCCCAGCATGGTGCACAGCTGGGAAAATGCCTGGAGATGGGAGATGGAGGCTTTGGGGCAAGGAACAGCCAGGAGGTCCATGGGGGCTGGGGGAAGGTAGAATAAGATTGGAAAGGTGGAAAGGGGTCTCATTAGGGAGGGCTTTAAGGGCCAAATGGAGGATTTTTTCTTTGATCCTGAGGGAGATAGGGAGCCATTAGAGTTGACAGGAGTCGACTCTAGTTTTGGGAACATCACTTTGATTGAGGGCAAGGTGGGCTGGGGCAGGGAGAGGCTGGAGGCAGGAAGAACCCCACCCCCTACCCCGTCCCAGCAGCTACTGCAGTAGTCCAGGGGTGAAGGATGAAGCATGGTGATAAGGGGGAGGGGGTTATGATACAAAAGTGGAAATGTTTTCTGGCCTCAAGGCCTAAATGGACAAAGGACAGTGGCATTGGGGGCTGGGGGGTGGGGTGGGCTGCAATCTTGATGTTAAGAGGGCACGAATGCTTTCCCCCACCCAGGGCAAGAATAGTAAGGTCTTGTTTGCCCAAAGTTTCTCCAGTGGGGGGCACTGTAGGGAGGTGCCCGGGAGCCCACGATGGGATTGGAGGGAAAGCCTGAGCAAAGCCCAAAGACTTGCTTTCCTTCCCCCCGAAGCTGACCGTGGATGCCCGTACAGAAATGACGAGGAAGGCCGTCACCAGCGTCAAACATTTTATTGAGAAGCGGAGGAAGAGAAATCCAGACCAGGATTCAGAGGAGCCAGCTACTTCCTCTATCACCTATGAGGACGCCTTGAGACACCTGGAGCAGTCCCTCGCTCACCTGGAGACGCTCCAGCACAGCTTCATCGCTTCCCTGAAGAACAGTGAGCAGGTGAGTCCCCTCACAAGCCCCCTGCCAGAGTCTGTGTGTATGTGAGTGAGTGAGTAAACAGACATAGACAGATGGAGGGAGGGGCAGACTGTGCAGTGTTATGGGGAGCTGATGCCTTCTGGCCTGTGACCTGGGGCAGGCCCCTTTGTTGGCCAGGCTCTTGGCCAGGAGAGGTGCCAGCTGGCCTTGACTGGAGGTCTCTTCCACACTGAAAGCTCCCTATGCTAACTAGCTCCGGGCAGCTGAGTGCCCGCTTTGCAAGCTCTTGGGGTGCACAGGACGCCCTCCGGCCTATGCACCTCACCGGGATGCTGAGTGGTCTCTTCATGAGGGCTGGCCGTAGCCCCCAGGGAACCTCCGGGTCTGCCCCCTGGATGGTGCCTGCTTACGCCCTTTCTGTCAATCTCTTCCCCAGGACAAGGTCCGGCGCTATGCTGACCTCTATGACCTCTCACGGTCCGAGAAGGCCAAGATCCAGGAGCAGGCCATCGCCATGTGTCTGGATGGGCAGCCACTGGCCATGGTGCAGCAGCTGTTGGATGTGGCCATTGGCCCCCTGGACCTTTCCACCAAGATGGTCGTCCATGATGCAGTCATGCATGTGCTGTCCTTGTTGAGGTGAGCAAGGGGGTGAGTGCCAACAGCATGAAAGGAGGCATCTTTCCATAGCCGTCTCTCTGAGGAGTGGTAAGCTGGGGTGTTGTCTGATGGGCATCCAGGCAGGCCACCGCCTCGCGGTTCTTGTCTGGCAGGAGTCTAGACAGGCCAGTACCTTGTGGTTCTCATCTGATGGGAGTCTAGGTGGGCCACCACTTTGAGGTTCATGTCTGGTGGGCTCCCAGGCAGGCCACTCCCAGGTGGGCCACTGCCTTGCATTTCTCATCTGGTGGGCTCCCAGGCAGGCCACTGCCTCATGGTTCTCATCTGACAGGAGTCCAGGCAGGCCACCACCTCATGGTTTTCTTGTTTCCGGCATTCTGACAGGACTGGCGATTTTGGGGGTTTCTCTGCCTTCCCTCGTAGCTCACTGGGTTGGGAGTTTGCTGCAAACACACCCTGTTTGCCTGCGCAGACAGCCCCTGCGCTGCATCTTCTAGTGTTAGGGCTGAGACACTGGGTGGCCAGCGCTCTCTGCTGCCCCATGCTTCCTCTCAACCTCCTTGTTCACAAAGGATGAGCTGGAGCCCCTGGGAGTGGAGTCCCTTAGCTGTGGTCCCAGGCTTGTCTATGGTGGCTGCCACAGCTGTCCATGTGACTCAGCAAGGAGTCCTCTTCAGCCTTTGTGAATGTCCAGTGGTATGTAGAGACAGGCCCCATTGGTTGGGGAAGGCCAGGCCTCTAGCAGCTGCCTGGCCCTGCAGGACAGGGACTCCACAAAGTCCTTGACTGCAAGGGCCACATCCAGCCTGTGGCTTACCCCTAATTCTGGGTCAGCACGATCCCACCGCAGGCCCCTTGTGTCCTGTGAGTCCTGGGGGGAGAGGTCAGTAAGAGCTGGGAAAAGCATTGCCCTGCCTCCAGGAGATCTGGGATCACACCCCATTTCCATGAGGTCAGTGACCATGGACATCTCAGTTTCCCCATCCATAAAATGGGAACAGTCACACCTGTACTACCTGCCTAATGGGCCTAAAGCAGTGTGAGTTGTTACCATGACTAATGATGGAGGAGTCAGCAGAGGCTTCCTGGGGGGTGTAGGGGGAGTTTGATGTGGCTTTTCAGGGGCTGGGCAGGTCAGCAGGGAAAGCTGAGAAGGAGCAGAGCAGGAGCTGTGCTCCAGTGTGGCAGGTGTGGCTGCCAATGTGGCTGGCTGGGGCTGACTAGAGGACAAGAGTGTGAGGTATGGCCCTAAGAACTTTGTGGACGGCTTTGAGAGCCTTCTTGAGCACTTGGGACAGACGTCTAGGAGCCTTGAAGGGTTTTCAGAAAACCAGAGACACGGGCAGACCTAGACCCAAGGACGAAGAGGAGGGCTATCATCGGAGGGCACGAGGAGGCAGAGACCCTGTGACCCAGGCTGGGTTGGCGGGGAGTTGGCCGGAACAAAGGGAGGGGTCAGGCCTGGAGGTACCGTGGAACCAGCGGGATAGATAAAGGAGAAGCTGTGTTATCAGACTGATGAAAGGAGGGGCCGGACCTGGGGGTACTGAGGGGCTGGAGCTGGAGCTGGCGGGAAGGGAGAAGGAGAAGCTGTGTTGTTGGGCTGAGGCGGGAAGAAGAGAACCGAGGTTTGAGGCTTGTGGCCTCTTGAGGTGCCAGTGGGCAGCAGATCACCTCCAAGCACTTATTTAGTGCCTGCTGAGTGCCAGGCTTTGAGCTGGAGACAGCATGGGCCTGTGCAGCTGTACACCAACCACAAAAAGCCCAAGGCCTGTTACCTCCTGGAAGTTCTGGGGTAGAGGTTGGAGGTTTAGGAAGGAGCAGTGGGGAGCACACTGGGCATGGAGTCAGGATAGCTAGGTGACCTTGGGCACGTTCCTGAACCCTCCATCCTCCTCAGGTTCCTCTACTAGGGAGATAACAATAGCACCGACCCACCAGGGTTGTTGTGAATGTCAAATGACGTGATATTTGTAAAGCTCTTTAGAAGTCTTGAAGCACTAGATAAAGGCTAGTTATTCTGAATGTTATTGCGGTAGACTGGGCAGTTGTCAGCACAGAGGAGATCGTTGGGGCTGTGACGTGAATGAGGGAGCCGAGGGAAAACATGGACTGGAGAAGAAGGTCCAGGACAGACCCTGGGCTTGGGATTTCTTCAGCATTGCACTGAAGTGGGTGCAAGGAGATGAAGGCTGGGCCCTGGGGAGTGGAAATGACCTTCTGTGACCCAGAGGAGGAAGGAGGTGGAGAATGACGCTGGGCCTCCCAAGCCCTTGTGCCAGCAAGCGGAGTGACCTTCTGTCCAGTGGTCTTGGTGGGAGAGGAGGCTGAGCCATGGGCCCCGTGGGTCCTAGCTGAGAGATAAGGCTGGTCACGGAGCCAGTGGATCCTGGGTGGAAGAGGAGGCTGGTCATGGGGCTTGTGGACCCTGAGTGGGAGAAGAGGCTGGTCATGGGCCACGTGGGTCCTGGCTGAGAGAAAAGGCTGGTTATGGAGCAAGTGGATCGTGGGTGGGAGAGGAGGCTGGTCATGGACCAGTTGGGTCCTGGCTGGGAGAGGAAGCTGGTCATTGGCCAGGTGGGGAGGAAGGAAGGGTGACTCTGAGTGACTGGTGAGTTGGATGTGGTGCCTTTCCCAGAGGGGTCAGCACCACCGAGACATGGGGAGGCCAGGGAAGCCAGAGCAGGTTGGATCCGAGGGGCTGGAAGTGCCGGTGAGGGCAGTGAATGACCCTTTCCACGTCGGGGTGGAGTATCACGGATGGAGCTGGAGAAGGTGAACGGCTCCTGTTTCACCTGCTTCCTTGGGCTCTTCCCCTTCGTATTTATGTACCAAAGCCATGGGGGCTGTGACAGTGCTTGGCCTTTAGGTAAATGTCAGGCGTTTTCCGGTGCTGGGAGGCCTCTGGTGTCTTGGATGGGTCCTGGGTGGGCCAGCCTTGGCCAGGCTCAGAGGAGGCCTCGAATGTGATTAGAGTCAGGGGAGGGACCCCCTGCCCCATGAGATCCTGGTTCCTTGGGACTGCTGCTTGAAAGGAAGCTCCACATTCTGGGCCAGAGTGAGGATGCTCTTTGGGGTCTTGGTGTGTGACCATCTGAGGAGATGAGAAGTGGGGAGCAAGCCCAGAAAGGGAGCTTAGAGAATAACAAGGCATCGAGTGCTTTCCTTCGGATCACGTAATGAGGCCAGAAGATTTAGCAGCGTCTAATTTATTCTCCTCTGAAGCATCCTTTGTAATTCTTCGCCGCTCTTGACGAACTCTGATTAAATGCAGTTGCTTTTCGGCAGCTGAGCCGCAATCCAATGAGTCTTTATCACTTTAATTACACTCGCCTCACGCCAGGTTCACCTTAATGCTTGGGGGGCTCTGGCGGCTGCTTGGCTTTTTCCTGGGGACATAAAATACCATATGATTTTTGGAAATAACTCATTCTGAAGTGATTCAGCTCCGTTCCCTCGTCGGCTTGCAGAGATTTGGAGTTGTTGGTTGTCAGAATCAAAACAATGAGGGACGTGTCCCTCTCCAGCCATGACAGCTCATTTGTATCTCCCATCCGAGCCCTGGGACTTGTAATTGTCTTTCCCTTTTGTTATTATTTTTGCTTCTCTAGCCAAGCTTTAAGCTGTGCACATGGGCAGAGCAGCCCTAGGGCCTAACGTGTTTTTGATGATTTAATTTTCCCATTTGGATGCTCCTGTTTTCAGGCTATGGTTTGTGGCTGTAGCCTTTCACTTAGCTGCTCTCCCCGCTTGGAACGCTTCCACTTAGCCGCTTTGCGGAGACTCTATCCCCCTGTGCTTTGTGGGGGGCAGCAGCCTGGCCCAGGGAGCTAGCTGGCCGGACCGGGGCCTCTTTGCTTCTCGTCACTAGTCAGACCAGACCAGCGATGAAGAAAATACCAGACTCCTCCCAGAAAGCCCCTCCAGGGAAATCCTGAGACCTGGGAGCCTGGGCTCTCAGAGGGGCATCCGGCTGCTCGTTTCACCCCTCCCTCTGTGGGTCCATCTGCTGTTAAGTCTTCCAGATATGCCCGGGAGGGTAGCATGTGCTAACATTGGGCATACATGTGATTAGCTGTTAGCATGTGCATGTTCTTCCTGAATCTGTTTGACAGTATTTTGATGAGGAAGCTCCAGGAGTATGCAGAGGCAGTGGAGTACTCATCATGGCCACCTGCTCCTGACGCTGCAGGAAGGACGTGTGCATCTTGCTAGAGCCTCCTAAATGCCACCTTTCTGTTTGTGGTGGAGCCTGATGACCCAGGCTGCCACCATGGGCACCCTGAGCTCCTGCCTCTGAGACAGTGGAGTTCCGTGCTTCTGAAAGCTTGCTGCTTTGGGAGGGTCTGTATGGACTCTTAGCCAGCCAGTCAGTAAATAAGCATTTATTGAGCACCTACTGTGTGCCAGGCATGGTGCTGTAGTTGTCAGTACAAGTTAGACTGTGAGCTCCATGAGGCCAGAGACTTTTTTGTGTTTGTGTCTCCAGGATATAGCACAGGGCCTGGCCCTTAATATGCACGTAGCAAAGTTTGCTGGCTGACCTGGCTTGCCTGCCATTCAGCTGGGGACATACCCCCAAGTACACTCTGCTCCCCCAGAAAAGCCACTGAGGAAAGGCTGTGCTTGGAGCTGGCGTTGGCTGCTCTGTGAACAGCTTCTGGGACTGGACTGTGTCCTTAGAAGTCAGAGGCTCAGCTCTGCTTCAGACACGTGCCCACAGATAGGTGCCCCCGCCTTGCTGCTCCCAGGGATGGGATGGAGGGGGTTGGGGACATGAGATACTCTGTCTGTTTGGGCCCCTTGTGTGATGCGAAATCCAGAGGCCAGTGCGGGCTCCTCCTCGGCCTCGGTGGCTAAGGACTGGCCCTCCCTGCTTGTGTGATGGCTGTTTCAATAAGCTCCTCTCTTTTTCTTTTCCTCGGACAGTGGGGGTAGCCCTGACCCGCCTGTCCCTGGGGACCCGCTCCAGGTCCTGGAGAGCATCATTTCATCAGTGCATACAAGCGTGGAAAAGGGGTAAGTGTGAAGCCAACCCCCACTGGGGCCTGTACCTGAAGGCTCACAATTGGACAGCTGGGAGAGTGCCCAGCTCTCCCCCCAGGTCTGAAGCCAGTGGCTGCGCAGATACCTGAGGGTTCCCGAGGAGTCCTAGGTGGAGAGCTGGAAGGGACCATCAAGGTCATCAAGGCCATTTCAGTCAATAAACACTGATCAAGCGCCCACACTGCGCTCAGTGCCGGGGATACAAAGAATAGACAGGCCCTGCCTTCAAGGAGCTTACAGTCTGAGGGGAAGACAACAAACCAGCACTTAGACAAAGCGAGCCCTGGGCAGGATAGATAGGAAATCAGTAAAGAAGGCAGGGGCTGGCATTGAGGAGGTTTGGAGAGGCTTCGTTTCATCTTAAAGGTGGGGAAACAGGCTGAGAGAGGTGGAGGGGTTTGCTCAAGATTATGCTAGTCATTATAAACATGAACAAATGTCATAATACTGATGACAGCAATCGTAACCAGCAAAGTACCTTACAGTTATGATCCCATGTGATCCTCACACCCACAGCAGGGGGGCGCTGTTAGGATTTCCACTTTACAGATGAGGACACTGAGGCAGACAGGTGAATGACTTGCCCAGGCTGCACAGCTAGTGTGTGTCTGAGGCAGGATTTGCACTCAGGTCTTCCAGACTTCAGGCCTGGCACTCCGTTCACTTCCCCTGGGTTTAGTTGAACCGAATGTGTGCTGGACAAATGTTTTGTCTTGGGCTTCTCTGCCCTATCTCGTGGGCAGCCTCTAAAGCCTCTCTTTCTGGAAATTCTGTTTGTCTCTGTGTTCACATCTCTTCCCTGGTTCTTCAGGGAAATTGTGTTTTCCTTTCTTTTTCACACCTCACGCAGTAACTGCCCCAAACGGCATGAGCTGCTTACCCTGTAATTACCATCCCATCTGTGAGCATGCTGAGCAGGCAGAGAACCAGGCTCGTTGCCTCCGAGGACTGAACCACGAGTCATTAGTAACCATGGAGTGAGCGTAGCGTTTGGGGCTGGGGACGCAAGAACAAAGCAGGCAACAAACAGTTCTCCCTCTGAGGAGCATCCGGTCTAATGGGGAAGACAATCTGGACAAAACAGGCAAATACAGATCCCAAGAGGCTCCCCCGAAGGTAGTGCCAGAGAAGCCTCTTAGAGGTGAGGAAGGAAGACCTTCCAGGTATCGGGGCCTCGAGATGGAGGAGGATCGTCACGAGGGAGAACCAGCGAGAGGCCCGCTTTAGCTTGATCGTTGGATTGGGGCGGGGGCTGCAGAGCTGGAGCTCCTTGGAGAAATGGGGAGCCGTCACAGGCGGGTGAGGGGAAGAGTGCCGGAGTTGGCAGCAGCGCCTGGGGTGGGAGAGTGGGCAGCTCGGGAGGCAGGGAGACTCACGATGACAGAGTGAGCGGCGATACCAGCATGGTGAGAGCGTGGACGAGGCAGAGTCCAAAGACGCCGCGAAGGGAAATACGTCAAGATTTGTGGCTGGCTGGATGTGCAGGATGGGGGACGCCAAGGAGAGGAGGCTAGTCGGGGTCCGAGCCAGAGGGAGCGGAGGGACGGCTGTACCTTCGGTGGGAGTGACCTCATGACCACGTAATTAAAGCCCGTGGCCAACCTCAGTGTGCTAGGGGACTGTGGCTCTTAGGATGATTTTAATATCATCATCTTCGTACGGGAAAGCCGACGAGAAAGAGGAGGAGTTCGGGGTTCAAAAGCTCTGTGACGTCACAGAGAGGGCGGTCAGGGTTTGACTGTATGATGCTAAAGGGTCGTTCCAAAGCCTCAGCACCAAGAGCTTTCCGCGGGGTTTGCCAGGAAATGGGCCGTGGGCCAACTGGAGAAAGCGCGGCTATTCTGGGTGGCAGAGCAGAGTCAGGATCCGAGACAATCTGGACGGGCTAAAGCGCCGAGCTTCACCAAGCCCCGCGGAGTGTCCTGGGTCTGCACACAAACTCTCACTGTCAGCTCCTGTACGAGAAGGGAAGCCTGGCTAGCTAGCAGTTACTCTGAAAGCAGTCTGAGGGTCCTAGTGGCCTGCTAGCGCAGCATGAGTTACCAGTGTGATAGCGAAATCACCATTGGTCATGCAGCTTTGGACTATACCAAGGATAGAGTATCCAGAACAGAGAGGGCGAGCGTCTTGCTGTTCTCTTCAGCGGCCAAACCTTACTCGAAGAACTGTGTTCTATTCAGGGTATCCCGGTTTTTAATGAACTGACTTACTTAGCCTGCTCATCTTTGTAGCTGTCCCTAATCAGGACGAAAGTATGTGCTCCCTAGGCAGCTACCCATCATCTCCATGGCACTGCCCTCCAGCCTGTTGGCTTTATTCATTTCTCATCAGCTCTTTCTTCCTCCATCCACTGTGCTGACGGGCTCAGGTGTTTGGTTTCCGCTGCAGATCCCTGCCACAGTTTGAGGAGGGAAGTCCAGGCAGCTCTGAGAAGCAGACTCACCAACAGTCATGTCAAGTGGTGGATGATAGGAGGAACAGCAAATGAAAGAACTCTGAACACTAGACAAACTGACTCAGCAGCAAAGCATGAGGAGCCAACGTGCCTCAGATAGACCACCAGCTTGGCGCCTCTGTGGGCTTCATTGTGTGTGAGCACCGTCACGATGACTCCAGTTGGTCCAAAAATGCTTCTGCTAAGTTTGTACGGACAGTGCAGTGTGGGGACCCTCCAGAAGACCCTGGGGTTCCAGTAACAATGCAGCAGGGTGGAGATAGAGCAGATAGAGAGCCTGCCTCAGGCTCCCCAAGATCTAAGTTCAAGTCTCACCCATCCCATAGGGCACGTCTTCTGAGGTGGTCAGAGGATGATTCCTTACTGTGAAATCTGAGGTCCAGTAAGAGAATGGAAGCAGCGTTGGTGAGGCTTGACATTTCTCTCAAAGTTTGCAGAGCCTTTCATAGAGACTGACTTCATTCTGATTGGGAATGCTGGGTGAATAAAAGCCATGCCATCTTAGTGCGGTTTCTCTCCCTGATCACTGTCATGGAATCTGAGTCAGAACTGGGTTTTAGGAGCCATCTTGTCCATCACCCCCGGGAGCTTTCTGGATGGATGGCTGTTTTGGCCTCTGCTTGACCACCCGATGATGGAGATCTGGCTGCTTAATAAGGGAGCACGTGCTGGTTTATCTAGCTCAAATTGTTAGGAAATCCCTCTTTGTGGGGAGCTGAAATGTAGCAGCTCATGACTTCCTTCCACTGTTCCTGGTTCTGGCCTCTGTACCAACCATCCTAAGTAAATCAAGTCCTTTTTCCATCTGATAGCCCTTGGGGTGACTGTAGACTACAATGGTTTTCTCACTTACACATTTAACATTCCTGTTCTTTCAGCTGACCCTTGTATACCCTGACTTTTAGTCCCTTCACAGTCTTGGATACCTTCTTCTAGACATGGCCCTGCTTGCCAGTGTCCATCCTGCAGTGTGGCCCAGACCCTGAGACAATGGAGCTCTTGCCTCCCTCCATCTGTGCCCAGACTTTAATCAGTGCATACAACAGAGTCTCCAGTGGGGGAGGTGACATCTTGCTATATTCCATGTAATTGTCTTCATATCACTATGACAGCGCCTTATAATTACCACCCTGCTAAACCATGAAGTATTCAGTTCAGAATATTAGACAGCATTGTAGAATTGGAAGAAAATCTTCTTTGCCATCTGCATTAAAGAATCTATATGAGGACAGAGAAATCTATTTCCCCTTTTTTGTGGAAGCCTCTTCTCAGTTTGATATATGCTTTTGAATGTAGTCAGTGAGATTCATTTTTTTAAAAAGTTCTTATGGTTAATTTTTTACATCACTTACATTTTCCAACCCAAGAGCCATGCCTTATAATGATGAATAAAAAAGAGGGAAAAAAACAGTTTGGCAAAGCTAATCAGCCTTGAAAAAAGTCTGAGCCTGTGTATAACATTCCCTATCCATAGTCCCCCACCTCTGCAGGAAAGTGGAGAAGGAGCCTTCTCATATCTCTTACTGGAGTTAAGTCTGATCATTATAATTTCACAGCATTTGATTTTGGTGGCTCTGTTACTGTAAAGATCCATTCTGAAGTGGGCCACCATGAGGAAGATGTCAACTCAAATATTAACTTGTTTTTCTAGACAGTAGAAAGTCTTTGACTAGGCTTTTATCCTTTATGCCTTCAGATAAAATCAACAAACATTTATTCATAGACTCATAGGATCATACATTTGGAGCCAGAATGGACCTTGAAGGCCATCTGGTTCAACCCAGAGAGATGAAGACATTTGCCAAGGGTCACATAGGTTTTAAGTAAGCATCAGAGATAGGATTCAAACCCCTGTCCTCTGGGGCTAAAGCCAGTGAACTTTTCACTGTACCAGTGAGATGCCTACTATGTGCAAAGCATGGTTTAGGCCCTGGGACAAGGTATATATTATAGATATGATGCAGTCTGCCTTTATGGGGCTTACTGTCCGCAAGGGGGGTGGGAGACCTTGATAATTGTTCTTCACATTGTTTCATGGTCAGTGCCTTAGGAAAGTCTGAGCAGAGTATGACGGGAGGTTGGAGATCCAGCTGGGGTAAGTGCCCCCATGGAGGGAGGCTGGGTCCGGTGGGATCCCTGCAGTGGCCTGTATGTATCTGCAAAGCTTTGTGGAGGACGCGGCTTTGGTTGGGGTTTTAATGAATGGATAGAAATTCAATAGGCACCGAGGCAGGTTTTGTGTCCAATAATTGCCTTTCTTCAGTTACCGCTGATTTCCCTTCCTCCTCAGGTTCTGTTTTGTCCTTTCACCAGGCCCACACCCTCCTACTCCTGTTCATAACAGAAAAATTCCCACAGCCCTCAAAACGGCTCATTAATTACACGGCTTTATTTTCTTTACAATGAAGTGTGTTCCTTGGCTTTGTTCTGACTGGAAGCCTGCAGTTGAGGCCTAAAGGCCTCAGTCTCACTCCTTGGATCATGGGTGCCAGGTCAGGTCTCCTCACTGTGTCTCACCTTCCTCATCCTCTCGGAGGGATGACCAAGCCCATCGACAGTTGCATGGGGTTCTTAAGAGCCAAGCACCTTGTGCTCAGTCAGGTGCTAGACAAATAGGAATTGTAGCTGATTAGGTTTTCTGCAAGGCCCCTGTTCGATTAAGCTAGGTTAGGTTTGGATTCAGATTCGCGCTGGCAATAAGGCACACTCCCAACAGAACAAAGTTTTTTATTGAAAGACAGGGGAAATACTCTATTAACCCTGCAACCACATTATTTAACAATTCCTACTACACAGTTAACACATTGACAAAGACAGAGACACAGACACACGGAGGCAACACCTGTTCAGAGGAACACCACTGCTCCAGGTTTCTCCAAGCTGGGGAATCCCTCTCTTCTCTACAAACGTAGAGACACTGACAAAGGACACACACACAACACACAACATACGATATACATAGTTCACCACCTATACCAAGGCTTTTCCTAAGCTGGAGAACCCCTTTTTTTACAGCCACCTTGGTGAGTCTCTTCTGAACGTAGCCCCAGGCGAAGCGTACTCCCCATGAGTGAGGTTCCTATGTGCTTGTGGTGACTTTTATAGGGTCCTGAACAAAGAAAGTTTTTCCTGCCAGAGAGGGGAGCCACCCTCCCATTGTCTCATTCCTAAGAACTGACCAGGTTTAAGTTTCTCCAGCTGGAGAGGAGTTATTTCCTATCCTTTGTCTTAAGAGTTTCCTGTTCTTTGTTCAGGCCTGTCAGTCTCCAAGTGGGAGAGTCCAAAGCTTTGGAAAAGGGAGCAATGAGCTTGACACATACATGCTGGGCTTATACTGTAATATGGAGGATCTTCTCTAATGACTTACCATTCAGCCCCATCTTTTATTCCAACTTTCTGTTAGACTCATTTTTTCTTTATTAAGTAATGCTTTCCTTTTATTCTTAAATCTTCACTCTGCAAAAATGCACCAGTAATAACTGGGTCACCTTTTCCCTCCCATTTTGGCTTTTCAGACTCTGAAAACTGTTATTAATCTTTGTGTGTGTGTGTGTGTACCCATGATTTCAGCCAGATGGAGAACTCCCAGTATGGAAGCTCCTTCCCCCATGGCCACTCCTCAGTAATTTCTGTTCTTGGGGAGGCAGTGAGTTTTAGTAGAGCTCCAGTTTTGAAATCAGATCAAGCTATGATGAGGTCCTGCCTCTGATACATGTGGCCCTGGGCAAGGTAGTTAACCTCTCAATATCCCAGGACCCCAGTACTTTTAAGACTGTAAGTTATACACATGCAGCACCATCTACAATGTGGCATTATGTGTGTTTTGATGTGTGTATATCAATAAAACAACATGTGCATACGCCCCCACACACATATATTTTACTTGATTTAAAACAAGCTATCAGTTATGTGAAAGATCCTAGAGGAGCCCAGGTCTTCCACAAACCTAGCAAAGTTCTAAAAATGCACCAGAAGGAAGAATGATAAAAAAAAATACTCAAGGAAAGATACAAGCTCTTCCATCCAGCCAGGATTGCCTAAGACAGTGCTGGAAGCCTGTGGCCTTGTGATCATAGACAAGATAGTGCCCTGAACCAGCAGATTTCAGCCTTGGACCATTAGAATGGGGGTGGGGGATGGGGGAACTAGGACCAGTCCCTCAGGACTCACTGTACTGGAAGCATGTGCTTTCCTGAGGCCTTGGAAGGTGCAGGACACTATGCCTGATAGCCCTCATTGGAATCACTTCAGAGGTTGAGTCCAGTGTAGTATGGAGTAAGCAAGCTTCAGCTACACCACATGTCCTGGGGCCAGTGAACTTCCTGGGAAACTGGCACCAAGGGGCCTGAAACCATCGTTTCAACCAGGGCCATCCTGAAAGATGGGACCAGCACTGGGCACCTTGCACAAGGTCTGCTTCCAGGTCTTTCAGCAGATGGAAGCACTTGCTAGCTGAGGTTTGTGTAAGAGAAGGAAACAGAGAAGGACCAGGGTCAGAACCCATGTTAAAACTCCCCAGAAAGGGAGGATTCTGGCCCAGGGGAGGGCCTAGTCCTTGTTCCCAGCACTGCCACAACTGTGGTATCCGTATGGAACTAAGCGGTACCTGCTCCCCGCTATAAGAGTGTGAGAGGGAGCTGAGTCTAGGCCTACCACAGAGTCCCCGTACATAGTGAAAAAGAGGCTTGAAATTGGAGTCAGCAAGAGAAAATAAGGAGGAAGAAGAGAAGCCTATGAGATAAACCCATAAGACGGTAGCCAGAGCAGGCCTAAGGAGATCTTCAGGGCAAAGAAGGGCTTGGCCACAAGGACTTCAGGACTGGCTAGAAGCAAGAGACAGAAAGTAAAGTTTTATGTGATATTCAAGCTTTTAAGGAAAAAAAATTAGAGAATAAGTAGCTTTGAGGAGAAGGTAGAAATCCTTACGTAGTGGACTCCTGAAAAGTAGAAAAGGATCATGCAATTTGCAAGACTATGATGCAACAAGTTTAAAACAGAGAAAAGCTTGGTATGCTCTTCTCCAAAGGGCAAAAGATAAAAGCTTATAGCCAAGAATAATTTACCCTGAAAAACTGAGTATAATCCTTACGGGGGTTGAGGGAGAGGTGTCAGCCTTTAATAGAATAGAATAGAATAGAATAGAATAGAATAGAATAGAATAGAATAGAATAGAATAGAATGCAGGATTGTGAAATATTCCTAAAGAAAACATCAAAGCTGAATAGAAGCTTTGAAATACAAACACAGGAGTCAAGAGAAACATAGAAAGATAATCAAATTTGAGAATCTGTAAGGAGCTAAATGATGATAAGATGTTCGGAGCCGCAGATTTTAAAAATAAACATTATGACCAAGTTGGATTTAAAACAAGAAGGCAGGATCAGTTCAATATTAAGAATGCTGTAAACATAATGGTATTTGATATTAAAAATAATAAAACTCATGTGATTATGTCAATAAATACATAATAAAAGCTTTGGACAAAATTTGACACATATTTCCATTAAAGACACTAGAAAGCAAAAGAATAAATGAGCCTTCCCTTAATATAGTAACCAGCATCTGTCTAAAACCCAGAGTTAACATTATCTGTAATGGATTAAAAATAAAAGAAGCCTTTTCATCAAGGTCAAGGGCAAAGCAAGGATGCCCATTGCCACCTCTGTCATTTGTTATAATTCTGGAAATATTAGCTAAAGCAAAAAATTAGGAAAAAGAAATTGAGGAAATAAGAGGCAAAGAAGAGCCAAAATTACTGCTTTTTGCAGATGATTTCGTTGTTAGAGATTTCTAGTGATTCACCTAAAATGAACAGAAACTACTAATAACATCAATAAAGTATCAGGCTCTGAAATAAGCACGCGTGAATTATTAGTTTTTTTTGGTACACTACCAACAAAGCCCAGCAGAAAAGGATAGAAGACACTCCATTCAAAATCACTACACAGCATATAAATGATCTGCAGTCTGCTTTCCAAGGCACACAATTATATAAATAAATTATAAAACTTTACAGAAATAAAGGATTACCTAAACAGGGAGGGGCTTATTTCACATTTGGGCCGAGTTAATATAATGTAGATTCAATGCCATTCCAATCAAATGATTACTTTACTAGCTGTGTGACCTTGGACAAGTCAGTTCACCTTGATTGCCTTATCTGTAGTTTCATTGCCTCATCATGAGTTTGCTCATCTGTGAAATGCACTGAAAAAGGAAATGGCAAACCACTCCTGTATCTTTGCCAAGAAAACTCCAAAAGGGTCCACAAAGAGATGGACACAACTGAAACACCTGAATACCAACAACTTCCTGACGAGGCCCATCACTGTCTCCAGTGCGACATCTAGCTCCCTCTCACTATAGTGAGAAGAGCTCTGGATTTGCCATCAGACGCTCTGGGTTCAAATCCTAGTTCTGCTGCTCACTAATCTCCCTGGCCTGCTCCTCCACTCCCTCCAACTCCGGGTCTTTGGCCTGCGACTCGAGTGAGCTCTGCTTTCACCAGCAGGTCCAAGGGCATCAGTGGGTGAGCTCTGGTGCCATAGAAGGCTGCCATGAGGGAGAAATCTGGCACCATCATGTTGATGACTGCCCACCTTCTTCATCCAGCTCATCCTTCTGTCTGGGCCTTATTTGGGGAGGGGTTCAGGTGTCCCAGGGATGGCTCCCAAAAGGCATTCAGTGGGGCCACAGTCTTTCAGCCCAGCCTGCAGGCCCACAGCCTGATCAGGCATGGCTAACTATAAGCTTCCACTTGCATTAAGACCTACAAATAAAAGATTGTTGCTTTTGGCATTCAGAGAAAGCCTCCTTTCATCCGATGACCTGCTGGAGTGGTTCCGGCCCTTCTGTGCCAACGACGCCTTGCCTGTCAAGCCACGGGTTCAGGTCTTGCAGAGCATGGAGCGCTCCTTTCATCTCACGGACGAGGACAGGAAGCTGCTGGTATTCTTCCGGACAGAAGCCATTCTCAAGGCCACGTGGCCCCAGACACAGGTGAGCAACTTCTCCCTGTGCTTTCCCTGGCTCCCTCCTCTCCTCTTTCTTCCTTTCTCCTTTGGCACCCTCTGACTGCCCCGTCTTCTCTTGGCACCCTCGTGTCGCATAGAATGGGTGTGCCTTGTAACAGTGGGTGGAGTGTGATCTGGCTTTGCCAGACTGACCTTTGGGAGCATAGGGGCTTCATAACCCCACTTCTAACTTCTCAGGATCTAGCAAGTGCTCAGTATCCAGGAGGTGCTTAATTAATGCTTATTTTTGTAAGAACATCATGAATACAGTGATGACCAGTAAAGGGAGTCACATGCGCAATAGTTTTGTCTTAGCTCACAAGATGGGGGTGGCAGGGTGAGCAGAGGTGGGGTGAGGGAGGCGTATCTTGCACTCTCCCATTTTGAGACAGGACACATAACCACTTGTGGTTATGCCCGCTAATGATGGTTATGTTGAGGGTGGGATGAAGTCCGGGAACCCCAAGACTGGAGTGCCCCTCAAGGACCCAAGTATTGGAGAGGGTCAGGGCCATCTGGAATGAATTCACAGACTCAAGCATTCTTTAAGTCAAGGTTGCAAAGATTTATTATGCTTTTCAGTGGGCAAGATTTCTTAGGGAACCTGCAACCTTAGACGAGTGCAGGTAAAGTTTATATAGGTTAAACTTTAGTAAAACGTGTTCCAAATATATTAATTAGGTGATTTGGGGTGGGATTAGGGAGTGGTTAAGGGGTGGCCAGTTCTTAAAGGAACATATACTTTTTGTATCTACCGTGCAGGTATCTTACCCAGAGTTCACTGGGAAATAGCCCAAGGTGGGGCTACATGGAGGTGTGGTTTTAGGCTTGAAATGTCACTAAGTCAACCAACGGTCAGGGCTGACTGGGAAATACCCAGGCTGCTCCCATCAATGCCTTTTTAGACAAGATAAATGTAAGGAAGTATACATATGTCTAGGTCTAGCAGCATATGATAGGTCAGCGAGTAGTAAATATTATTTTGACCCAGTAGACGGCCAGTTCAGCAAGTACACAACTGGTTCAAACTAATACATTCTGTAAGTACAGCTGGCCGTTGTATCTGGAAGAGAGATAGATGTTTTTCTAGGACATGCTGTCCTGTTTTGCTATAGAGAAACTGCTAGGGACAGTGTTTCGAGTCTAAGGAGAGATGTGATTTTGGAACTGAGGTCCAAACATAGATACTCAGGCACCCCATCAGTTATAGGTAGCTCTGTGAATGAGATACAAGCTCACTGCCCTGCACTGAGGTTTGACTTTGGAGGGCATTCCATTTAAATGGGGTAGTAGCAGATGCAATTTAAATGTGCATATCTTCAGAGTAAGTGTGCATTGTGAGAGGCTGAATGGCTCACGTCGCCAAGAGGTGGACCTGGAGTCATGGAGTCCAAAGTTCAAATCTAGCCTCGGACACTTAGTAGCTGGGTGACCCTGGGCAAGTCACTTAACTGTTTCTGCCCCAGTTTCTTCATCTGTAAAGTGGTATAATAGTGACACTTCCCAGAGTTGCAAGAATCAAAGGAGATATTAGTAAAGTGCTTTGCAAGCCTTAGTGCTGTATAAAGGCCATCATCCTCATCCTCACCCTCACCCTCGTCATCCTTGTTCCCTAAGCCAGATGAGAAGGAATCCATCACCTTCTGACACTCAGGACCAGCCTGAAGCAGGGCTCTCCAGCAACTTGGGGGTTCACGCTCCTCCCTGGGGTGGGAGGTGGGAGCATCGAGCAGCCCCTGAATTATCTCACCAGAGCCACTAAGAGTGTTAGTAAAAAGTAGGTAATTAGCATAATCCTCTGGAGAGGTAACTAGCATATGTTTAATTCTCTTTCCTTCTCTTCCTTCTCTTCCTTCCCTTCCTTCCTTCCTTCCTTCCTTCCTTCCTTCCTTCCTTCCTTCCTTCCTTCCTTCCTTCCTTCCTTCCTTCCTTCCTTCCTTCCTTCTTTCCTTCCTTCCTTCCTTCCTTCCTTCCTTCCTTCCTTCCTTCCTTCCTTCCTTCCTTCCTTCCTTCCTTCCTTCCTTCCTTCTTTCCTGTTTTTCTCTCTCTTCCTTCCTTTCCCCCCTCTTTCTTTATTCCTTTTCTTCCTTTCTTTCCTTTATTCTTCACTTTTGTAGAAACTCAGAAACATTTAAAGTGATTAATAACCCTTTGGAGCTTAGCCCAGAGAACTTTCCCATCCACTTTCTCAGCCATCTTAACAATACGACTGGGAGACAGATAGGGCGGCATTCTGAGCCTGACTTCAGAATAGGAAAGATCAGTTTTTTGCACGAAGGCCTCCTTCTAATAATCAGATAATATAATGCAGATGAATGAATAATTATTTATTAAGCGTTTATTGTATGCCCAGTACTGTGCTAAGTGACGGGTACACAGAACAAGACAATTCCTGCTCTTAAGGAGAGATTACACTCTGATTGAAGGAGACAAGACACATAAAGGGGATTATTACAGTGGTGGGAACAGATAACATGGCCCAGAGGCTCTCAGGGGCATGAGCATGGTCTTGGCAGTTCCTGGGGTTCTGGAGGGCAAATGGTCAGGCTGAGAAGACCTTGGCACATAATGGCAGGGCAGATGAGAGAGCCTGGGTCTTCTCTGTCCCTGCAGGGATTGTTGGTAGGGACTCACCTCATCCCAGCGTGGGGAGCTGCCATGTTGGTTTTCCTACCAGCTGTCCTGTTGGGCTTCTGAAGTGGGGGAGGGGAACGGCCAGGAGGGGAATGGCCAGGAGGAGCTGGCAGCAGCTCTTTCCATGTGGCTGCCCCAGGAGCCTCTTAGTGGGGTCTCAGGTGGCCTTGGGAATAAAGGCCAGGCTCCGTGAGTTGGCCCTAACCTTGTTTTATCTTCTCCCCCCACTGCCTTTCCCCCTCTTAGGTCTAAGGCCCACCTGCACCACTCTCCAGCTCCCCAGACTTCTTGCACTCTCTGGCCTCACTTCCTTTGCTCCCATAATTCTCTGCTGCTTAAGCAACCTGCCATGCTGACCTTTATTATTGGTGCCCCAGTGTTTAGCACAGTGTCTGGGACATAATGAGTACTTAATGAATGCTTTTTCATTCGTTTATTCATTTTGCTATCAAGTACAAGCCCCTGTTTGGCAGAAAGGCTTCCGCCTACCCGTCCGGTCTTCACACACACACACACACACCCTACCTTAGGTGTCAAAGTGGATAGAGCACGGGACCTGCAGTCGGGAAGACTTGAGTTCAAATCCAGCCTCAGACACTTACTAGCTAGTTGACCCTGGGCAAGTCATGTAACCATTGTCTGCCTTGGTTTTCTCAACTGCAAAATGGGGACAATAACAGCTCCTATCTTCCAGGATCTTTGGAAGGCTCAGATGATACACTGTGAGGCTTTTTGCAAACCTTAACTAAACCTCTGTAGAGGTTGGTTGTTGCCCTTTCCTTGCCCACTCACATATATTCATGTACCCACCTGTCCATGCTCATTGAAAGCTGAGTCTCCTTATAGTCGAGGCTCTGCCCATGCATCATTCGAAAGGATGACTTGTTCCACACAGGCCCCTGAAGGTGGGAGGTACCGAGGCAGGTTTGGGCTTTGTTACAAGGCCTGCCCTTGAGAGGGGTCCAAGGTGGCCTGGGCCGCCTTGGGAGGCTGAGGCCAAGGGCTGTGTCTTAGGATGTGGTGGGGGTGATGATGCCTTTTCAGGCCCATGTACGGGTGGTGACTCACTTATATTCTATGAGATCAGCGGCCTGGCCAGGGGGAGACCAGACTTCCTTCACCTGCCAGCTCCTAACCCCCAGGCTGGCCTGTCTCTTACGCTGAACCATCCTTCCTTTTCTGCCTTTCTAGGTCCTGGTTGGAGTTCTGGTAACATGGAGACTAAAGATAGTTTCTTAATGAGCAAAGATAAGAAAAGATAATGATATTGCAAAGTTCAATTACCAGAAAATGTGGGTTTGCCACCCTCAGTGTGGCTGGTAATCCTCTTAGTCAGACTTTGCATACATCAAAGAGGGCCTTAATATTTAATTACCTCTAGGTGCTGTAAGAAGAGGTTCTTCTTCCTCCCCCCCAGCCCCCAAATAAGTGTGGTGTTGGGAACATGGCCAGCTCGTTTTCTTGGAGGCTGCTCCTTCCCTGGCAGGTGGGTACTGCCGTACCTTCCCGGTAGCTGGCCTCCCTAGTCAGAATTCCAGGGTCTCACCCCTTGTGGGGGTGGTAGGGGAGATGGGTCAGGAGTAATCCCTGTGCTGCTGTTTATCTCAACTGCGCAGGTTTTGTAATTTTCTAGTTAGCTGGTGCATGAAGAATATGGGTCAAAATACGGATGTTTCCTTTAAAAAATTATTTTAGTGCCCATCACCATGAACTCTTCTTCATTTTAATGCAAAAGACAACATGTGGCTTAGAATGTTTATACTTCTGCCTTTAGTTTATCTGCATTTGTGGTTGTAGCTGATCCTATCATCTGTTTATAAAAACAGCCTGTTTTCTGACATGAGGTGTTCTTCCTTTGGGCTGTACCAAGGTCACTTTGCATCTCTGGGTCTCAGTTTCCTTACGTGGCAAATGAGAGGGCCAGACTAGATGGTGTCTGAGGACCTTTCTAATCCCCACGTGCGATGTGTTCCAAGATCTCTTCTGGCTCTAACCTTTTCAGTTCTAAAGTTCCCCTTCCAGCTGGCATTCAGTCACCATAGACATGGAAGGTGGCTTCTTTACACCTGTGGTCAGGGGAGAAATTCCTAAGGAAACGACAGATGGAGGAGCTCACTTAAGACAAAATGGACAGTTTGAATTTTATAAAAATTTCTAAAAATGTACAAAGTCAATGTAGGTTGAATAAAAAGAAGCAGTGAAGTGTAAACACTTTTTTCATCCAACTTCTGTAATAAAGTAATAGTATCCGAGCTATTTAGGGAATTGACACAAGCATTTAAGACAAAATGAGAAATATGAAAATAGATAAATATGAAAAGAGCTCACGTGCATGTAGCTCTGCAAGGCTTACAGTTTTACAGTAAACCTTGTACTTTGCAAGTATGATGTCAAAGGATTTAAATAAATGAAACAGTTTTTGCTGTTGAATTGAGATCACTAAATATTAATGATGAAATGATTTCTACTTTATAAGCATTTACTATGTACCAGGCACTGCGCTAAGCACAGGGGATACCACCGAAGGCCAGGGCACAGTACCTGCCATCAAGGAGGCTGAGGCTTCTTCTAGTAGGGTGGGGGAGGGGATCAGGACTTGGGTTTCTTTGTAGCAGGCAGGATTTGAGCTGAGCTCTGGAGGAAGCCAACGGGCCGAGCGGCCAGGACATGGGGACAGATAGCCATGAAGTGGCCTGGAGTCAGGCCCTCAGAGAACCCTTCCAAGATCCCAAGTTTCCTCCCTTGAGGATAGTGGTCTTTTTGACTTGAGGGTTTAGCTTTGTCCCTCTCTTGAATTCATTCCTTGAGCAGCCATCCTTTCATCAGGTGCCTGATGTAAGTAAGTACATGAAGGGTGTTGTGCCTGTGACCCCCTCATGGTGTAAATATGGCAGATGCAGGCTCATGGGGTGGAGATCTGGGGCCTTAGATTTCAATCCCCTTCTTTCACAGATGAGGAGACTGAGGCTCCTAGGGAGGAAGGGAGGCCACCGGGATCAGAAAGGCAGTAAATGGTAGAGCTTTGGGTTCAGAGTCTCCTTGTACCACAGCGTCCCCCGGGATGCTCTCTTCCTTCTGGCCGGAAGTTCACGAGGATTCACCAGCTTACCATTTGCCCTCGTTTCGGCAGGGAATCTCCTGGACATGTAGTGTCATCAGTGGGAGCTGTTTGAGACGGTGTCTTGGCTGAGGAGCCCAGGCCTCCCCTGGGTTGCTCTGACTTTATTTAGGCAGGGATATATTTCTTTGTGATGTGAAGCTTTTATCTTTCTCTTCTTTTCCTCATTTCCCTTTCTCCTTCCTGACTTTAAACGAGCAGCCATAGGCTTCCTTTCCTGAGTGCCTTAATTGGATTTTAATTCTGCAGCCATGTCCTGAGAAATCCTGCCCCTCTAATAGGTATGATTATACCCCCTCCACCTGTTACCTGCAGCAGTGCTACCCTCTCCAGGCTCAGGCTCAGGCCCGGGTGTTCCATCCAGTGTCACAAACTTTGTGTCCAAGGTATTAAGAGGCACCTTGGGGAATCACACTTTATTCACCCGGACTTGGAGCCAGGAGAGGAGGTTCAGGTTCCTGGGCAGAGCCATGGGGAGGTCTCAGTGCCCCCCAACGATGGCACAGGGTGAGAATGCTTATCAAGGTACAGTAGAAGCTCTTGAGGGCAAGGACATCTCTGCTGTGTGGGATGCACTTAACAAGTGTTTGTTGAAAGCATTTGAAGTCTCCAGAGGCAAATTTAAGCTCGATGGAAGAAGGAAGAAATGGTAATGAAAAGAAGTGTCCAGAAGCTGAATGGCTGGCCTCCTTGGCTGGCTGTCCTGAGGGGGGTTGTTGGGGAGAGGTAGGATCGTGACCTACTTCCAGGTCATAAGAGGTGGGCAGTGTGGCTGCTGTGCTCCCTTTCAATGCTGTGAAACTATTTTGGGATGCTTTTAATTAATTTTGTTGATAGCTTTTGTTTGGTCACCGCCTTTATTTTCTACCTGCCCCTATTCCTTAGGCTAGAATAAAAACAAAGAAAAAAAGCAATTGCGCAAAACTAGCCTGAGTGGTGTGTGGGTGTGTTGTCCACCCATATCCTCCATCCCCCTGTGCCAGAAGGGAGGAAGGTGCCTTCTCCTCTCTCACTGGGGTCATGGATTTCTGTCCTAAGTGTACAGTGTTTTGATTCAGTTTCGTGGTGACTGTTGTGCTTTCCACAGATGTCCTCATTCCTGTTGTTTCCCTGGTTCTGCTCACTTTCCTTTCCCTCCATTCACTTAAGTCTTCCTCGGCTTCTCCGGACTCTTCATATTCATCAGTAATGATGCAGTCGTGTTCCATCATATTCATGCACCACCTAACCATGGACACAAATTCTCTTGAGATATTTTTCCATAAGCAAAATTACTTTGGTATAATCACTCTTCCTCTTAATAATTCATCATCCTATGTGAAAAAAATCTATTTGCTTTTTCAAATTTAGTATCAAAAGCAAAACTTTAAAGTTGCCTCCTCGGTCTAGTCTGGTTCCATGAGTATTTCCTTGGGCCCTTTACAGGTGCTGGGGATACAAAGACAGAAGGAGGCAGGCCTAGCTCTTGAGGTATTGATGTCCTCCTGGCTTCCTCACTTCTCCTGGTGGTCTGCACTCAGTGTAGGTGATATTGGTCCCTTGGGAGAAGTGCACCAAGCAGAATCCTTGCTTCACATACTTCTCCGGATTTAGAACAGGAGCTCCAAAGAAACCCATCTAGACTAAATTTATCTTTCATTGGAGCAAACCAAAGTCCAGAAAGGTTGAGGACCTGGCCAAGGCTCACACTAGTAGTAAGGTCACTTTGGGAAGATTCAAACCCAGCTCCTCTTTCTCTCTGTCATGTTCTTTTGCTTGCCAAATGTATCATTCCAAAAATAGTTCATAAAATATGGATGATATTTGACCCTCTTAAGATTCAGGTTATGCACTGAATTTAAGATATACCACTTAGGGGGTGATTGTGATATATTTTGAGTATTTACTGGCATAGATCCATATTAAAATGTGAGGAAGCTATTGTTCCAAATGGCTGAATAGCATCTGAGTTGGCCCTGCATATTTCCCTGTGGGCGTGTGCATGTGTGCATGTGTACGTGCCTGCATGTGTGTGCATGTGTGCATGTTACGTGTGCTTGAGACTTGGTTGTCCCCCACCCCAT
>CM053625.1:323129777-323146842 GCA_028646595.1 Phalanger gymnotis | reverse complement strand
GGTGACCCTCAGTGAGAGGCCGGGTCTGGGGTGACCCTCAGTGAGAGGCCGGGTCTGGGGGTGACCATCCTCAGTGAGAGGCCGGGTCTGGGGTGACCTTCAGTGAAAGGCCGGGTCTGGGGGTGACCATCCTCAGTGAGAGGCCGGGTCTGGGGTGACCCTCAGTGAGAGGCCGGGTCTGGGGGTGACCCTCAGTGAAAGGCCGGGTCTGGGGTGACCCTCAGTGAGAGGCCGGGTCTGGGGTGACCCTCAGTGAGAGGCCGGGTCTGGGGGTGACCCTTAGTGAGAGGCCGGGTCTGGGGGTGACCCTCGTGAGTCTATCCAAGGCCTTGCAGGATGGGTGTGAGCCAGGAAGGCCTGGGGCCTGAGGACCAGCCAGTTCAGAGCAGCTCGCTTCCCATGCGGTGTCACATGACACGATGACATCACAGAGCACTGCACTTTGGGCCATATCAGTTCTTGAAGACCTTGTGTTGCACTGGAAGGGTTGGTCAGCATCCATGGAGACAGTGCCGTCCCGTATCTTGCTGATGCAGGTACTTGGTCCCACAGTGCAGATTGTGGTCTGTGGTGATGGCTGATCTGATGGGAGCTGTCCATGGTCTCCTCTTAGTATGCTGGGTGGGCTTGGGTGTGGTGGGCCTTCTCCTGCTCTGGGTGCATGGCCTGCCTGGACCATCAGTCACGCCCTCGAGGTGTGGCCTGGATGGTGATGGTTTGTGGCCTCTTCTCCTTGGCCTGTGGGTGAGCTGGAGAACCCCAGCACCCCAAAAGGAGGCCTTTGTTTTAGGGGGAAATTTGTGATGTTTAAGAGAACTGTACACCTTCCCCAAGACAATCCTGCCTGCCATCCTTGGGCCTCACATCAGACCCCGGGGCTCAGGGTTGACTTGGCATCTTTCTGAACTCTGTGGAGTGTTGGAGGGGCCGCGGGTTGTGGAAGCTGGGAAGACCTGAGGTCAAGTCTGGCCTTGGCCACATTCTGCCTGTGTGACCCAGGGTAAGGCAACCGTCATAGGGATGATGACAACCTTCCTGGGAGCACTGAGGCCCAAGGGCACATGGAAAAGTCCCAGGAGTTGTCAGCAATGCTTTATGTCTTTCTAGACTAGGCCTGCCTTTTGCCCCTGGGCCTCCATTTCCCCACTGTTTGAAGTGGGCATAATGATGGGTTGTTGGGAGGTGGGAGGGAGGGCCAGGCCTCAAAGGCCTAGACAAGCCCCTTCTTTCTCTCACTGACTTCTAGTCAAAGAAGATTATATTTTTTAGTTCCAAAGCCCTCCACTTACTTATGCTGTTGCTTGATCTCAGGGTAGCCCTGGGATTTAGTCACAGGAGGGCTTAATCCTCCCATTTTAGTCATTACAGGCCTGGGGCTCTGTAGCCCATGAGAGCCCTGGATTTAAATCGTGGGACCACCAGGTCACCAAGAACCAAACATGGCTACAAACAAAACACTTGTTGACAGAGACAATGTCCCACCTCTCCAACTGCTGAGGCAGTCCTGGTGGGCGCTTCTATCTCACTTCCACAAGAGTGGTCACAGATGATGGAGCTCCTATGGTCCCTTCCATGACACTCCCTACGCAGCTGAGCAGATAATCTTATCATTCCTCTGCCAGAGTTTGGAAGGAATGCAGAGACCCTTTGTTCACCCTCTCTGTAGAAAGTCTTCTGCAAACTCCCTGATTCCTTCAGGCCCAGAGAGGGTAGAGATTTATTTGGAGTTACACAGCCAACAGAAGATGAATTCTGATTCGATAAGGCTGAAGGCTTCTTTTCTGTTCTGTAAAGGCTGAATTGGAAACCTTTACCTGGGATTTGTCTATTAGAGCTGGTCCTCTGGCTGGCACTCTGTGTTAGAAAGTCGCACAGTAAAGATTTAGCCAGGGTCTTGGAGGGGCAGCTCCAAATGAGTGGGTATTAAGTACATTTGTATATATTCTAAGTAGGCCACAAACCGATTACATTGTAACATCTCCGCCATTGTCATCTGAGTTTCCTAGGAAATACATTCTGGATTACAGATGCACAATTTGCCAGAGCTTTACAATAGGCCTATCCTTGCCCAGAGCTTTTGGAAATCATTCTCACTGCGTAACTGGGGATTCTTTTCTCCATGGCCACGACTGGCCTTTTTCATCTGGTGAGATCAGTGGTTACATTTTGCCCATGAAATAATGGAACGCGGGTCATATTCTGTTCTGGGCACTGCGTTAAGTCACGTGAAGGATGTGAGCAGACTCTAAGGTATCCTCAGCCGGGGGCTAGAATGGGTGAGGAGGAGATGGGAAACGTTGCGGACAGGACCAGAGGAAGGAACAGGTGATGCTGAGTCTATACAGAAGAGAAGACTGGGGGTGGGAGGGCTTGAAGGCAGGGGGACACAGGGTACCTATGGAGAAGAAGTAGTATCTCTGCTTGGTGCCTTAGAGCAGAAGTAGTCAAAGTAGGTAGATAGTTTCAAGGAGGCAGATTTCAATTTGGTCAGAGGAGGAAATTCTTAATACTTGGATCCATCCAATAAAAAGAATAGACTTCCTCAGGAAGTACGGTGAATTCCCCTTTAAAGGGGACATTCAGTGTGGAAGAGGGAAATTCATGTTTTGGGCATAGGAACATTTACTAGATGCTGTTTCTGGAATTCCATGTTTGTAACTGGTCAGGAAGGCTTTAAACAACAACAAAAGGGTGGGGGAGCAAGAAACTTGCTTTCCTCTCTCTCTTAGGCATGGAATAAGAAAGCCACTGAGATGCCTGGAAGTTGGCAGGAGCTAAGGTCAAAGAAAGAAGCCTTGGCCTCCATTGTCGATATTCAAATGCGGTGAGCAGGAGGCTCTGGTATTTCTCAGGCAAGGAAGTACACTTGGCCTTCTAGGGTGAGGGCTACTTAGTGGCTGGGTGTGGCTGAGAATGAACCTCTCTTGGTTCAAAGAGAGACGGGGAGGTTGACATCAGAGGCTTGGACACTAAACTCCTGTGAGAAGCCCAAATTCTCAGGGGCAGCATGATAAGGACTATGGGTGAGGGTACTGGAGAGAGAAACAAGTGATTTTGTCATTGGAGCATATGACTGATCACCTGGTTACAAAGAGGAAATAGAGCTGCTTGGGAAACATCCATCCTGGTCCACAAGCAGGATATTGGATTAGGCACCGAGGAGGCACCACAGGGCTAGGAGTCAAGAGGACCAACGTTCAAGTCCAGCCTCAGCCACTGCCTAGCCGTGAGACCCTGGACAAGTCACTTGCCTCAGTTTCCTCATTTGCAAAATGAGGATCCTACTAGCACCTACCCTGTGGGGTTGTTGTGAGAATCAAATAAGTTACCATATGTAAAGTGCTTTGCCAACCTTCAGAGGCTCTATAAAAACTGCTACCGCCACTCCTGCTTTTCTAGGAGATTTCAGTTTTCCAGACACCGGCTAGTTCTCTCTCTTCTAGGAGCAGAATGACCAGTAACTTCTCAACTTGGCCTGGTCATGACCTCATTCTTCAACAGATTAAGGAAACAATAAGTGGAAATTCTTGATCCTTAGGGCAGCCTGCAATTTAGGCTGGATCTGATTCCTGCTAAGGAGGTGGGAATGACGGGAGCTTGGTGGGGGAGAAGGTGCGGAGCTGCTCACTCCCTCCTAGAGTTTGTAATCAGAGAGAAGAAGTCTGAGTGTGGTCTAACGTGCATCTAGATGTCAGAAAAGAGAGCAAAGACCGGGAGGATCCCAGGAGGGGTGGAAGATGCTCGAGAATAAAATTCTGAATGAACAAAAGGAAATAGTTCCAATGAAGAGAAAAAAAATTAGACGTGTCTGAAGAGACCATTGTGGATGCACAGGGAACTCGCCAACAAACTTGGAGCTAAACGAAAAGTGGATCCTCTTACCGAAACCCAGGAATTATAGGAATAAAACCAGAGGCTACATTTTACATACATAATGGAAGACTTCGATAACTGGAGAGATACCCGTTGCTCATTGTTGGGCCATGTTCAAATAATAAAAATAATTACCTTAATTGATGGATTCAGTGCCGTTCTAATCAAACCAACAAAGAATTACTTTGTAAAATTAGACATAATAATAACAAAATGCATCTGGAGGAGCAAAAAGGAAGTCTGGTCTTCTCAAGGGAAATAATAGAGAAAAAAGGTTGGAAGGGGGCCTATTGGTGCCATATTTCAAATTATACTATAAAGCATTAATCATCAGAATTGTTTGGTACTGGTTGTTTAAAAAAAAAAAAGCTTGTCAGTGGGACAGATTAGGGGAAAAAAATCCAGAAACGAATACAATAGCATAGCATTTAATAAAGTCAAAGATACCAACTATGAGACTTGCTATTTGACAAAAACTGATGGAAAAATTGGAGAGTAGTCTAAGAGACATTAAAGTTGGACCAAGATCTCAGTATACTCCAAATGAATATGTGACCACAGTATAAAAAAGTGCATCGTTAACAAATCAGAGAAGAATGAAACCTGAGTGTCTTTGGGATAAGAATGAATAGGGAGAGAGTTTTGATGAAACAAACGTTAAAACAGTTGTGATTACATAAAAAGTTTTTGTACGGTAATCAGTGAAGTTAGAAGGGAAATAGTAAACAGAGTAATTTGGTTTTTTTTTTTTTTTTGCAGCCAACTTCTTGGTTAAAGGAATTGGTTAAATATTGGTTGGTCAGATACTCAAAAACTTGGTTAAATATTCAAAATACATGTATAAGAACAAGAGGCATGCCCCAGGAGATTATGGACAAAAGACAGTCTTCAAAAGCAGAAATTAAAATGAAAAATATCCATATAAAATGCTCCAAGTCACTGATAACAAGGAAAATGGAAAATAACACAGCCCAGAGACATGACCTCACGTTCACCAGATCAGCAAAGATGGCAAACACAGAAAATGACTGTTGTTGGGGGGCCAAGGCGGCCAGGCACACTCACGCATGGTTTGTCAGTGATACTGTGAATGGACAGGCCCATTCTGGGAAGCAGGTTGGAACTCAGCCTCCAACTTCACTAAAATATACTTAGCCTTTGATTGAGTAACACCCCTCTAGGCCTGTACTCCAAACAGATCAAAGTCAGAAAGGACAGACCCATATGAACCACTATATTTATAGCAACTATTTTTGCTGTAGGAAAGAAGTGGAAATACAGCAGGTGCCCATCAGCTGGTAGATGGATGAAAAAAATTGTGGCATATGATTGCGATGGAATATTAGTACAGTGTAAGAAATTACGAAGGGGCCATATTGAGAGAAACCCGGTAAGACTTGCCTGAGCTGGTGCAGACCAAAGCGATCAGAACCAGGAGGACGGCTTATGTAGTAACAACAGAAAAGGGTAAACAGTTTTGATCTATACAGCGACCAATCCTGACTTCCAAAGGCTGATGATGGAAGGATGGTGCTGTAAGCACAGAACAAGGCAGGCATTTTCCAGTACAAGCAAAGTGTGGATTTGTTTTGCTTGATTATAAATATTTGTTGTCAGAGAAGGCTCTTGTTTTTGGAAGCGAGAGACACTGTAAGGGAGGGATAATGAAAGATGGAAAGAGAAAAAGAAAAGAAAGAAGGAAGAAATAAAGAGAAAAAGAAATGAAGGAAGGAGGAAAGAGGAGTGAAGGAAACCTTAGAAGAATACCCAGAAGAAAGCAGAAAGAAGTTCAGAAAGTGACATAGACAGGCATGGTAGTGTTCATAATTCATCATTATTAAATTTCATACATATTTTAAAAAACAATATACATTCATTTACAGTCCTCTTTCTGTTCTTCGTGCATAAAAATGTTCACGTTTGTTGATGTTTGTCAAATTCATAATTAATGCTAAAAAAAGGAATTTAGAGAAGATGGAAGATTGGAGAAGGTGTGGTAGCAGGGGGTAAATGTGAGTGACTGATCTGGCCGTGTGAAAACAGTGTCAGGAATACTGAAGCTCAGGGTTTGTTGAGTCTGATGAGAGAAGCTCAGGACAACACATGGTTGTGGGTGTTTTGTTTTGTTTGTTTGTGGCTCTGTTGGGAGGACCAGAGAAGGGCCTGGACCTTGGCTGAGGTGGGGGTGGAGGGATAATGACCACCAAGCACAGAGAGAAAAGCCAGAGCTGCTTGGTCTCCTTATGCCAAGGAGAATGACCTTTCCACTGAAAGTGACAGAACAAAACAGACTAGCAGGGAGTTGATAACCAAAATAAGTAATGGAACTGCCCTTGATGAACTGAAGCCTCTTGGCCTAAACAGGCCAGGTCCTTGGTCTCAAAACCACTGGCAGATGGGATGGCTGAGCCACTGCCACTGATATTTGAAAGATTATGGAAATGGGGAGGTGCCACAGAATTTGAAAGGGAAAATGTCTTGGTTTTTAAAAATGGAATGAGAAGAGTCTTGAAATGATAGGCCAGTGAGCTTGACTTGGAATCCTGTGGAGATTCCAGGATCAATCATTGAGGATGTTTGTGAGCCCCTAGAAAAGGAAGTGAGGATTCCAAAGAGCCAACGTGATTTCTCCAAGAGCCAGGCATGGGACGGAGTTCTGAACTGAGAGAGGAAAGGAATGCTATGTCTCGAGCTGTCTTCATGTGTTTGAATGACTGTCATGTGGGAAAGAGATGAGCAGAGCAGTGAGTGAGAGATGGGGCTAAGCCAAGCTTTCCCAAGTGGGATCGATCTATCTGTCAAATGTCTATCAGTCTATCCATTGATCTGTCCGTCCATCCATCTATCCACGTGTCTGTCTGTCTATCTGTCTATCTATCTATTTATCTGTCTGTCTGTCTATCTATCTATCTATCTATCTATCTATCTATCTATCTATCTATCTATCTATCTATCTATCTGTCTATCTATTTTTCTATCCATCTGTCTATCTGTCTATCCATCCATCTGTCCATCCATGCATGCATCCACCCATCTGTTTATCCATCTGTCTATCCATCCATCCACCTACCCACCCATCCATCTATCCATCCATGTACCCAGTCATTTATCTATGAAATGCTTCACAAACTATTTGAAAGCTTTCATTCTGTCTTTGTACCCCTAGTGCCCGGCTCATAGTAGGTGCTCAATCAGTTCTGGTGGCAGAGCTGGGGTTTGTGTCAAGATTCTCTGTGATGTCTTGCATCTAGGGCCCTGTCTCCTATTTCTGCCATTATTGGACCTGCACTTCCCTTGCCTCAGTCTCTCTGTCTTTGAGGTGGGAGCACTTGGTGCAGCGGGCTCTCAGACACCTTCTGGTGTGTGATCCCCGCGTGTGAACAAAGGGGTGTGAATTGGAAGGTGACCCCAAGCATGGCACCTGGGAAGCGTGTCCAAGGTCTGTTGTGCCGGCAAATTAAGCAGCCTCCTTCCCATGTTCTGTCATATCTTGAACCACCTTGGTCATGGGATGATCTAAGTCTTCATTCTTTGACCAAAAGGCACATGTTTCCGAAATGTGGCCCATTCCTAATGATTTCTGAAAGAACACTTGAATCCTTTCCTCCTCTTTTCTGCCTCTCTTGCCTTGGTCCCCCTCCCTTAAATGCCATCAATTACAGAGCACCCCTCCCCCTCCTGATGAGTGCTGTTGGCTTCTGCTCTGTGGTCACCTCTGGCTGGGAGGGTTTCTCCCCCAGGCAGTGTCCCCAGATCTCTCAGATCCAGATCGCTCTCTCACAGGTCATGCAGCCCACGGTCTGGAGACAGATTCTTCCTTCTGCTTAGCTCGTATCCATGGTGATGTGAAAACCTTCCCAGAAACACAGGCCCTGATGGAATAATAGATGGCCCTGTTTGCATTGTTTCACCTGCTTTACTCTCCACCTGGGCAGCCATGAGGTAGCAGAATTCTATTGGGGAAGCCAGAGAGAAGGGAGGGCCCTGCGGCTTTTGCAGGAGGCCCAGAGCAGTCCAGAATTCCAGGCCTGCTCTCGGAATCTTTCCTGTCCCCAAGCAAGGCCTGGGCGGCTCAGCCCCAGACGTGGGCTGCCTGCTGACTCTATGTACAGGCCTTCTGCCGTGTGGAGAGGGAGAATGACCCCTGGCCTTGGCTGCAAGTGTGACAAGCCTCCAGGATAGCTGTCTGAGCCTAGCTCACGGGAATGTGAATGCTTGTGCTCAGTGGTGCAGGGGGGTCCATGTCTAGGTGGCTAAGATGTGATGCTGACTCTGCAGCATCTGCAGCTTTCTCCATCAGCTGGTCATAGCCAGACAGAAGCTGGTCCCAGTGGCTTCGGGAGCTGACGCTGGTCATCGCTTGGATTTGAGCAGTGGCTCCTTCACTGTTCACAGACAGACTAGACCTTTCCAATGTACGCAGAGCTGGGAAGCTACAATGTGTCAGTCTATAAGCCATGCATTTATTACGCACCTGCTGCATTACCAGCATGTTACCAACTCTTGAGTTACCAATGATCTTGTAAAATTAAATTAAATTTTTTCAGTCAGCAGAAATCTGCCTTACTCTCTCCCACTTCCCCTTGATTCCTACTTGAGAAGGAAAGAAAAAACAACCAAGTTATAAACATATGTACTTAACAAAACAAATTCCCACATTGGTCACAAAAAAAGTCTCCATCTGAATTGTGTGCCCTTCATTTCTCTGTCAGGAGGTGGGCAGCATGTTTCATCTAGAGTCCTCTGGAATAAGAGTTGCTCGTTATGCCAATCAGAGGTCCTGAGCTTTGCAGAGTTGTTTGTATTTGCAGTATTGCTGTTGTATAAATGGTTCTTCTGATCTTCCTTGACCCTGTATCTGTTCATTTAAATCTTCCCAGATTTCTCAGAAGCCTTCCCTTCATCATTTCTTCATCATTTCGTACAACACAACAGTATCCCATGGTTAGCTTGTTCAGCCATTCGCCGATTGATTGGCGCCCTCTCAACATCTGAATCTTTGCTGTGTTTCTGTACAGTTGTATCACTTGTTTTGCTTAGCATTAATCCCTCCCTTTTATTTTGTCTTCTCCTTTCTCCCCATCTCCTCATTTCCCTGCTGAGTGAAATGCATTTCTGTGCCCATCTGTGTGGCTGTTTTCCCTCTTTCCACCCATTCGCACGAGAGGAGGCCCAAGTTGCTCGTTCTCTTTCCAGAGCTACCATTTTTTGCCTGTTTTTTCTTCCATTGCTCTTATTTGACTTTTTTAAAATAATTTTTTAGCTTTTTTTTTTTAATACTCTGGCTTGTTCTCATCTAGGAATTCTAGTGGGCCTTGCGCCCAAGCTTCATTCTTCTTTGAGACTTTACTTGCAGATATTTGTGCCTTGGCTGCTCTTGTTACTGCCATAGCTCTCCATGCTGGATTGATAGGGTTCTCTTTTCTCGGCTCATTGTTGCAGCCTTCTTCCTGACTTTGGACTTCCTGTTAGGGCCATGCCTGAATGCTCCTGGAGGGGCTGTCTCTGGGAGATCTCAGCCATGGGCTGCCTGGACTGCCACCTCTTGGGGCAGGTCTCCTCCTTACTCCCTGTGGATCTGTGACCTAGAACTAGGGAGCGATTGATGGAGCTGCCAGCTGGCCCTCTCACTGCGGTCTGCACAAGGCCAGGCCCCCCATGGCCCTGCGGTCCTTTCTTGACCTGGTGACAGCCTTGGCTCTCTTGCCATTGCCACAGGCTGGAAGGCTCTGTGGGCCTCTGCTGGCCAGTCCTGTCCCCGGCTTCCCCAGACCTCTCTTTCTGTCTCCCTGGATTGACACGGGCTGGAGATAGGGCTTATGGGGATAGTTTTTTTCTGCTTCTTGATGACGATTTGGTGTAGTCTGTTTTCTAGGATTTTGTGGTGGTGGTAAGTCCGAGATCTCAGCTCTATCTTTTTTTGATGTTTCTCATTTCTGGCTTTGCCTTTTTCTTCTTCCAGGCCTTTGTCCTGGCTATCCCCCGTGCCTAGAGCTCTCCTTCCATCCCCCCAGCTTCTCCAACTTCATCTCACCTTCTGTGGGGGCCTAGTGTTCTCTGCTTCCCATCCTGAATCTATCATGTTTGTAACTAGTTGTTTTCAGATTGTCTCCCCCATCAGATAGGAGCTCCCTGAGGGTGGGGGCAGCTTTTGTTTTCCTTTGTGTCCCCAGCACTTTGGCACAAGGCCAGGAACACAGTAAGCACTTAATGAGTGCTTGTTGACTGACGATGTACTAGACCCCTTGCTAGGCACCGTGGATATAGACATTCACCATTGGTGACTTTTCTCCCAATCATCTTGTGTAACAGGTTGTATAAATACTATATCCCCACTTTCCAGATGGGGACAATGAGGGTCAATCAGGGAAAGTCCAAGTCCACTTGGAACTAGATTCAGCCCCTTGGTGGGGAGGTGTGAGTGTTTGTCCCCTGGCAGAGGCCAGTTAGTGCCCAGTCTTCCTGGGTGTGCACATCATCCATGGGCCAAACTGAGGTCTAACCCCTGCAGTTGGCCCAGGGGTATTTGCCTGCTAAGCACAGAGCAAATATGGTAGTGCAGAGAGTGCTCTGGGAATAGGGTCAGGCCAGTTAATTGAGATTTGTTCACTCCCTCTTCATTCCTTGTTTACTCTCTTTCTAACCTTGCATAAGCCCTGTTAGCTTGGGGCAGGCATTGATATGTCAGCTAAGAGCCCTGTTTTAAGGCGCTTAGAATTTATTTCAGGCAAACGCTCACAATTGTTTCTGCAAATACTGCTGGGAACCATTTTTGGTACCAGTTTGTTTCCCGTTTAATGTTTGCCTCTGCGGTACCACAAAATGAGTCTCCGAGGTGGGAGTGAGTGGCCTCCAGTCTGTGTGGGTCGAGCCCTCAGCAGAAGAGGAGCCTCCTGAAGGCAGGGTAAGGTCTGCATCTCTCACACAGTGCCAGGCACCTAGGAGACACTTACTGCATGTGTACAAGGGAAGATTGCAGAATTTGGAGGTGTTGGGCCCGGCTTGCGCCCCTCACTGCCTGGCTGTGTGACCTTGGGGAATGAAGTCACCTCATGTCTCTGGGCCTCAGTCTCCTCCCATATAGAATGAGGACCTCGGAGGTCATTGGTGGTTCAAATCGTCAGGTCCTGAGGTCTCTGCAGGCACACGCTGGTTTTCTGCAGCATCCCAGAGGAGCAAATACTGGCAATGAGTGGAATTCTATTTATGGGCGAATACTGATAATGATGATGTTAGCTGCCCTGTATTAAATGTGCTTTAAGGCTTCTGAGTGTGTTCCACACACTGTCTCCTTTGCTCTCGCTGTCCCAGAGCCATCCCCTCACTCCACCTCTACACCGAGTGGAAAATCCCCCCACTCCTGGTCCTGGGCTGAGTAGAATGGCGACAAGTCTTGGTCTGTGTGAACCAGCCTTCTGCAGCTCTGCCCCTGCTTCTGGGCTCTGAGCACCCCAACAGCCTCCGCTGACCTGGCTTCTGTCCAGACGAGCCCCACAGAGGCCCAGCATTTCCCTGGAGACAGTGCTTGCTTACGCTGGCCGGTCTAGGTTACACCTGCTTGGACTTCCTGTGAGCTCCCCAATCTGACATGCCTCCCATGACAAAGTCTATTTGGGTGTCTAGGCATACCCCCTTTACGGATGAGGAGATTGAGGCTCAGGGCAGGTGACTTGGCTGGTAAATGGCAGAGTGGAGCCTTGGGACTTTGTCCTGCCCTGTCAGGCCGGGCTCTTCACACAGCCATACAAAGGGCTATAGCCAAGGGCCTGCATCTCCAGTCCAGCAAACAAGCCTCCAGTGCTCTTCCTTACAGTGGACATTATGAGGTGTTGTGGCCTTAGACCTTGGGCTCACCTGGCCCTCTTGTTACCTCTGACGCCTCCTGAGTCTCACGTCAGGCCTTGTGCTTCTGATTTCAGTGTGTGAAGGAGCTGGCCTCTCTCCTGCTTAGCCGGTCCCTCCTGCTCCCAGCCTTGAAGCTTCTGGTGGAAAGCCAGGACTCTGCTCTCCAAGCCCTGGCCCTGGAGCAGATCACAGCTGTGGCCCAGGTATGTACCACTGGGCTCCCTGTGGCCCTTTCACTGCCATGGAGCATCATTCCAGTACACTGCCATTATTCAGATGGCTAAACCTTGCACACCTCAGGTAATGAGAACATCTGCCCCTTGTGCCTCAGTGTCCCGCTGGAGCCCTGGAGAAGTAGGGAACAAGAGAGAGGGACAAAAAGGCCAGGCTTAGGAGCTGCCATCACTGTAGAGTCTGCTCCGCTTCTTTTTGTGTCTTGTTTTCCCAGTAATTAATGGTAAGGAAATGGTCTTGAGGGAACAGATAAGATGGTGAGTTCTGCTAATGAGGCTGCAGAACTCCAGACCCAGCGAAGTCCAGCCCTCTCTGTGTCTAGGGAGCCTGGTCGGCCGTAGCCGGCAGAATGCTTGGCAGGCTGAACCCCATGAAATAAACACACGTGATTTTGTTTGGGAGAGGGCTGTCTAATAGAGACTAGCAAACCACGAACTGTCGGGGGAAATTCCTGGCTCTCAGTCAAAACCTGTAAATCTGTCAAGAGTGACTCCTAATGAGCACAGAACACCTGGCCTGTATTCCCCAAAACATAAGGCACATAGTTGTTACCGAAGGAGGATGGCAAGAGATGATCCTCTTGGGCCTGGCTGAGGCCCAACCACCTTGGTAGGCCGCCGTGGTGCCAGATCACACACTTTCCAAACCCTGGTGGAGAAAGGGATAAAAAGGCACAGGCTGCTGGTTGCTCCTCTGCCCACCCATCAGACCAGCCGTGGCTCTGCGACTGCCTGTGGGGAGGGTGAGGATGCACACTGCTCTCCATTGGTCTGGCCTTCAGAAGAGAAATATAGGACCTGTACTTGAGGGAATGGCTAAGTTCCCTAAAGTATTTTCAGAATGCAGGAAGCCTGGGCTTGTTTGTAGGTAGCAGGAAAAGCCAGTGTCTAGGGAGAGATTGAAGGCAGGAAAGACCAAAGGAGTGATCACAGCTCCCAGAGGATGTTGGATAAATCCAAAGCATGTGTGGCAGAACTGTCCCTGGCCAGGAGAAGGGTCACCTTCTCAGCAGAGGCACAACCAAAGCATGATTGCATCGATTGTTGAGCTCCAGGGGACCTTAGAATCTATCGAGTTCAGTCCCCTCTTTTTACAGAAGAGGAGGACCAGTGAGGCAGAAGGACTTGCCCAAGGCTTCAGAGCTAGGTTCAAAGCTGGCATCACAATTGGAGTCTCTGTGTGTCTGTATCCATATCTGTGTAGGGCATGTGGACCCAAGGCATCATGGTGAACACCAGTGGGCCTTGGTGCTGACCTTGGTGGGAGATCCATATCCAGCCCCCTAGTTAGCTGTCCCCTGGCATTAGAGCCTTGGAAGAGCCATCCTCAGACAGATGGATGAACCAGGGATGTGCCAGCTTTCCATGTAGCAGCCCAAATGTGTATGGCGGGGCTCATAGCCAGAGGGCACCCAGAAGTCAGGAGTCTTTCTGGTCACAGCTGCCAAGGGGTTGGGAAGTTCCCCAGGGGCTGCTCTTGGCCTCGGGCCATCTCCAGGGCACTCTGAGGTAGGTGTCAGTGGGGCTTCCCTGGCTGGCTACTTGGTGGTTCTGATCCTCAGTTTATTTCTCTGTCCAGTAGGTAGAATAGCAGAGGCACTGGGTGCCTCATAGGGTTCTTGTGAGGAATGAAGGAGATCATGATTGTCAGGGGCTTTGTAATTCATAAACTGCTACAAAAATGTCACCTAGAAACGCCAGGCATCTCTCCTTTTAAAAAGAACCCAGTGAGACGGCTCCCTGGTTTGGCCTCCCTTCGGCTTTTTAGAGCCTCTGAAGGAGAGGCACTCTCCATTCCACAGGGCTTTTGCCATGATCAGAAATGCTTTATTTAGTGATGTGTACATTGTAGCCGTATTGATGCTGTTGTCCAGTGTGCCGTGTGCAATCCAATGCTCTCTGCCTTCCTGGAATGTGCTTCCCCCTCACTCAGCAACGGCAGCAAGGCTGGGGGCCAAGGTTGCCTCACAGCTTTATAGCTCTCTGTTCTTTTCAGAGAGGCATCCCAGGGTAGCCGGCCTCCAGGCCAGGACAGCCTGGGTTTGAGCCTTCTCTTTTGACACTCTCTGGTGTTGGTGACCTTGGGAAGGTCACTGAGCCTGTCAGTATCTTAAGAGTCTTGCTGAGACCATATGTGGTACGGAAGGAGACAGGTGGCATTGGTGGAGAGCTTAGTTCCCTGTGCCAGTGAGTGCATTTCTGGGTCCAGCCTTCTTCCTAGTTCTTTTCAAAACCCTCCAACATTTCTTAGGTCAGCGGCTTTCCCCAGTAACCCAGTGACCCAGACACAGTAACGTCAGTCTTCATTCCACAGGTGAACCACTGGTTTGGCTGTATGTGTGGGCTTACCACCTTAATTTTTCTCAAAGAACATCCCAGGATAGACCTGGCCATGCAGTAGAGAGTGTACCGTACTTGCAATCAGAATGTTATGAGTTTGAGACCAGGCCTGGATATTTAGCTACCTCTGTCAAGTCAGGTAACAAACATCGATGAAGTGCTTACTATGTGCCTGTGTTTCAGCAATCCAGCTAGTAGCTTCTCTGGGGGTGTAACCAACAACCAGCACCCAGAAAGCTGCCAACACACTGCAAAAGCACAGGTTCTTTTGATCTGCTTTAGTAAGGAAAGCAATGTTAAGGGGTTGGCAAACTTACTTTAATTCAGCATACAAATATCATTCACTTAGTTCAGGGGAAAAAACCAGCACCCTGAACTTCAGAGCAAAATACAAAGTACAAACATCGACAGACGGACCTTGTCTGATTCAAATCCCAATACATAGTTACCAGAGTTTAACAAAGTCCCAGCATCCGGGTTACAAGCTGGAGTACCCTTAGCTACAGCTACCCAAAGTCTCCGCATCAGCACACCAGCATGAGTGAGAGCCCCAAACAAATTACAAACATCGACAGACAGACCAAATACAGATTCATAGTTACCAACAGCTAGGTTCAGCCTGGGAGCTTAGAACAAGGGCTGGCCCAGAGTCACTCATGCCACCACTGCTGTGGGTAAGAGCTCCAAAGAAGAGAAAGCCAACCCTTGGTTTTATATCTTTCTCAGCGTCAGGGGTGAGTCACACATGCGACTCACCCACATGACCTAGAATCGTCACAAAGAGGCAACTTAAACCCCCTGGTCTAAAAACCTCTGATGTCCCAAACATGTCACTCAAACTCATGTGTAAACTAGGCCCTCCCCTGAGTCAAGGAGGCACCAAGGACACCCAAATCTAATCAAGAAAACAAAGGCCAAACTCTCCAAGGGCACTTAGTTGAACAGAGTGCTAAGAGCCCATTTTGCTTACCAATACAGCCTGGCACTGTGCTAAGTGTAGGGGGTATGAATACAAGCCAGGATACAAAAAGAGCAGCCCCCAAAAGCCTGATGCTTGGGACAGTGGCTCCCCACTCCCAGATGAGCAGAGCCCAACTTAGTTTTAGTTTACATTTCTCTGATTGATAGTGATCTATATGACTATAGATAGCTTTGATATCTTCTTTTGGAAACTGCCTGTTTGTATCCTTTGACAATTTATCAGTTGGGAAATGGCTCTTATTTTTTATAAATTTGACTTAGTTCCCTTAACATCAAATGCAAAGTCAAGAAATAGGCTGGAATTATACTATGCTGTGCAATATTATACTGTACCATTACGAGTGTATTCCGTAATAGTCCTTTCTTTCCTTCTTTGACCTTTGTGGGATGTTGGCTTAGTAGTTGAACACCAGAGATAAGGGCTTTTTTGCACAATTCCAAATTTCAAATAGTTTTCCAGAGCACGTTGTCCACATTACCCCTCCTCCAACAGTACATTTTGGTACCTATTTTTTTCTCGTATCACATCTAATACTGACCATTTCTCTTTTTTCTTTTCCAATTTGCTGGGTGTGAGTTGAAACCTGAGATTTGTTTTAATCTGTAATTATCTTATTATTCATGATTTAAAGCATTGTTTTCACGTGGTTGCTGATGTTTTTAATTGTGCTCTTAAAAGCTGCTCATGTGTCTTGACCACCTATCCATTGGACAGTGGCTCTTAGACTTATATATCTGTGTTGATTTCTTATATATCTTGATTATTGGCATGGATATTAAAGATTTTTTTTCTACTGTAAAAAAAAAATAGGCTGAAAAAATGAGGAAACCTCAAAAAGCAAACAAACGAACCAAAAACACTGTCAAGTGTTATCAAATATGAAGCTACTATGGTGTCAAGGAAACTGGGGGTAGGGGAGGGCAGGAAAGGTCTCTCCAGTGACCTCTGGAGAGTCTGGGGATCGCTGGACTGCCTCCTTTAAAATGGAGCTTCCATGGGTTGCTCACCAGTGGGAGAAGGGGCTGCAGGGGCACAGGGCTGGTGGGGAGAAGAAAATGCCTTGTCATCATACCCCAAATAAACCATGACTGACTTGACTGTGTCTTTGTTGAGAATCTCAGATTTTAGAGAAGGTGCTTCTTGCCCTCAGGGAGCTCATGGAAGAGGCAGGGTGAGCCCCAGGCATACATCTTACTGCCTTATGGAGCCATTAGAGGGTCACAGAACCAGGCTCTGGGGGGGGGGGACTCTGGGAGGGGGCTATTACCTCCAGGCAGTGTACCAGAGGAGGGAGAGCACAGCATATTGGAGGAAGGGACAATGAGGGACCAATGAAGGTCATGGAGGGAACAAACCCAAGACAAGGCCAGAATTAGAGGCTGGACCAGAAAGGCCTTGAGGACCTTGAATTTGGCCTTATGGGCCGTGAGGAGCCCTGTTGGGTCCTGAGCAGAGGTTGTGATATGGCCAGGCTTGGTATGTAGGAGAGAGGACTGGCATGAAGGACAGACTGGAGGTGAGAGAGGGGAGGTGGGCAAACTTCAAGGGGGCTGTGAATCCTCTAGAGCCCTCCAGGATACTTACTGCCCAGCTTTCCCTCTCTGAGGCAGCATTTCCAGTGGTGAAAGGCTCATTATCCCAAAGAAGCCCACAGCTATCACCCTTAGAACTGGGATGGATGGACCCTATTGGCACTGGAAGGGACCTGAGATGCCACCAGGAGAGACAAGGAAGTGAGGGAGCCGGGCCTAGCTCAGGACAGCACATCCTGACCCTGAGGACCGAGAAAGGG
>CM053625.1:323111382-323129277 GCA_028646595.1 Phalanger gymnotis | reverse complement strand
TCAATCAATAAACATTTATTAAGCACCTTCTATGTGCCAGGTACTGTGCTGAGTGCTTGGGATACAAAAAGAGACAAAGGAGGGTACCCACCCTCCAGGACTTCACAATCTTAATGAAATAAAAAATTTCCAGTCATTTCTAATGAAAAGACCAGAGCTGAATAGAATCTTTGATATGCAAACATACGTCAAGAGAAATCTAAAAGAGTAAATACATTGGAGGGGGAAATTTTACATTCCCAAAGGGAGATGAGAAGAAACAAGGGGTCCCTTCAGAATTCTAATGTCTTCAAGGATTATTGAAATAAGTAAGACAAACAGTGATCTTGGGAGGTAGTTCTGTTTTGATGAACATAAGTGAAGAAATAAAAGGGAGAGAAAAAAATGTTAGGAATAAAAGAGGGAGGGAAAGATGGAACTTCCTATTTCACATAATCGAAGTGCATGAGAAATAACTGTAAACCAGGAGCAGGCACCATGTGAACCACACGTTCAGATGAACACACTAAAATGTGCACTGAGAGTTTGGTATTGGGAAATAGTAAACTCAACAGAGAAACAGATACAGAGATGGAGAGGCGAGGAGAAGGGAGGGTTTAAGGATCAGAATAGAATAATGCGGGCTTAGTTACAAGCAGGGATGTGCTGGAACCTTCGAATTTGATTGTTAAATTTTCAATGTTAACATTTATGCCTCAGGAATCACCAAACGCTATGCTACAAATCAGAACTGATTTACTTGTTTGGCTAATTATCTAGACAAGAATATGATGGAGAAAATATTAATAATTCAGATTAAATTTAAAAGTGCATACTTTTTTTTCTTCTGGAGAGCCAGTTGTTAAGCATTTACCAGCAAAGCAAACCCCAGCTTTGGAGAATAGATTGCAAAGGGGTCAGGGATTAAAAAGAAAGAGTAAAAATTTGAGGTCTAGGTGAACAGAAGAGAAGAGGGCCAATGTTCTTTGTAAAGAGGGATATATAAAGAGGGTATAAGGATAGGAAAAAATGTATAAAAGCATAGGATGGAATGAAATACACAGTGGACAAACATAACTATGAACATAAATGGTACGTATTCACCTATAAAACATTATCAGAATGGGTTAAAAATTAGAATCTAAGAATATGTTTTTTGAAACATATTCATAAAAAGTTAATAATGGGCCAGAATACAATTTATGATGCTTAAGATGAACTCAAAAAAGCAAGGATAGCAATCCTGATCTCACACTAGGTGATGGCAAAGATAGACATGGATAAAAAAGATAAATAGAGAAACTTGTCTGTCCATCTTTTTCAGAAGACCTATGACATCACCAGGTAATGTCTTGACTTGTGTGTGAAATGGATTTAAGTGAGGCAGAGTTGCCCAAAGCCATCAGCTTCACTCTCTTCCAGAATCATTGAAGTTGAGTGGCAAGACAAAAGTCAAGATGACTGGCAATGACCTGGGGTACAGTGGATGACCTTGGCTTCTTTGATGTCTGACTAGGCTCTGAGTGTTCCACAGTGCCTGCTTTAGCTGCCTTTATGGCCATTGGAACAAATTGTTCTCATCTGCCCATTACAGGAGGAGGTCTTCACATGTTTGGGTAGACATCCCCCTAACTCACCAACAGGTCTGTGGCCCATTTGTTATCCTCAACTTGGTTTAACCTCTGTTGAGACAATTTTATGAGGGTATCGCCACTGTGCATGCTGCAACTTCTTGGAGCCACCGGTGAGCATTGGGTGAGTGGATATCAAAAGAGAATGAGCATCCCTGAAAAGGGTTCAGCAGTCCTCACGCTGGAGGCGTTAGTTTTTCCTTAATACCCTACATACCCCTAAGTGCAGAAACTATATTATGCTTGAAGGCACCATAGACATGAATTAATTTCAGTACTTCATACACACACACACACACACACACACACACACACGAATGCTGCATGGCAGAACTAAAGACTTAAAGGAAATCCATTCATGAAGACAAATAATAAAACATGATAGATTCCTAGTAATTACTGAATTGGAAGAGAAAGGAATATACATATTCCTCAGCTGTGCTAGCACCTTTCCAACAAATGGCAATGTATTAGAGCATAAAAATTTCACAAAGGAATGCAGAAAAGCAGGCATGTTTAATGAATTCTTTACTGCCTACAGCACAATAAAAATTCTATTCAACAAAAGGCCTTTGAAGAAAGTATGAAAAATTAATTTGAGACTAAATAATTTAGTCCTAAAGAGTTGGTGGGTAAAAAGAACGAATAATAGAAACAATATAAAATTTCATCAAAGAAAATGAAAACGAGAATATACTAAAAACTTTTGGGATGTAGACAAAGCAGTCTTTGGGGGAAAATTTGTGGTGGTCACCATCTTCTTAAACAAAAGATCAAAGATATGGGTATTCAACTGAAAAAAACAGAAAAAATTGAAAGGCAACATCTTAAAAACCTCTTACTAAATATCAAAAAAGAACATTTAAAAATCAATACAACACTAAATTGATAAATAAAACTAGGACCTCTTTTTTAAACTAATTGTACAACTAGCTAATCAGATTTCTTATAGAGGAAAACCAAATTGCCAGTATTAAAAATGAAAGAAGAGAATTTATAACAAATGAAGATGAAAGGAAATTATCAGAAATTATTGTTCTCACTTAATTATCCAAGAAATGGATAACTTAGGTGAAATGGATGAATGCTCATGAAAATTAAATTCCCCAGATTAATAGAATAAGAAACAGAATTTAAATAATCTAATTTCAGAAAAAGAAACTAAGTAAGCTATGAATGAACCCTCAAAGGAAAAAGGCCTAGGAGTTTTACAACTGAAATGTATCAAACATTTAAAGAACAATTGATTTCAATGTTACATAAGCTATTTTCCAAAACATGAAAGAAGAGGTCCTGTGTAACTCCTTCTATGATACTTAAACTTTGGAGAAAGAAAATAAAGAAGGAAAGGGTGGGCCAATATTTCTAATTAGCATTGATGCAAAACATTAAATACAATATTAACACAGAAGTTGTCACAAAATATTAGAAATATTTTATGCTATAATCATCTTGGGTTTATGTTAGGAATATATAATATATAAGGAAAACTATAAATATAGTAGATCATAGTAATAAACAAGAAATTTTTGAGCTACATTATTAAATCAACAGATACTGAAAAAGCTTTTGACAAAATTCAACATTCAGTTCTGTTAAAAATGCTAAAGAAAAATGGGGCAGCTAGGTGGCACACTGAGTTGAGCACCAACCCTGGAATCAGGAGGACCTGAGTTCAAATTTGGCCTTAGACACTTGATACACTAGCTGTGTGATCTTGGGCAAATCACTTAACCCCAATTGCCCTGCCTTCCCCCCTTGAAAAAAATGCTAAAAAGCATAGGCATAAATGGATCTTTCTTTAATATGGTAAAATAGCATCTACATAAAACCAAGGGCCAACATTATCTGAAATAGAGAAGGGCTAGGAAGACTAAATGCTTTCCAATAAAAACAAATAAGACAAAAAGAAAGGAAGAAAGAAGGAAACTGAAGGATTAAATGTAGGCAAAAATAAAATATCACTTTTTATAGATGATATGATGATCTATTTCAAGAATCCCAAAGATTTAACTAAAAATTAATGTGGGATATAACTTCATCAAAGTAGCAGGATAAAAAATAAACCCACAAAAATCATCAACCTTTCTGCATATTGCCAAGAAAATCTAGCAGGATGTTATAGAGAAATTTCATTCATAAGCACCATAGAATGTAAAAAAAAAATATTTAGAAATCTACCAACCAAGACACACACGTGAACTATATTGATACAACTGCAAAATACTCTTTACAGAAATAAAGACAAACCCGAATGATTGGAGAAATGTTTGTTGCTCATGGTTGGGCTGTGCCAATGTAATAAAAATGACAATGCTATCTAAATTTATTTATTTATTTAGTGTCAGACCAAACTACTAAAGATTACTTTACAGAGCTAGAAAAAATGAAATTTATTTGGAGGACTTAGAGGTCAAGAATCTAATGTGACATAATGAGGAGAAGAAGAAGAAGAAGAAGAAGAAGAAGAAGAAGAAGAAGAAGAAGAAGAAGAGGAAGAGGAGGAAGAAGAGGAAGAAGAAGAAAAAGAAGAGGAGGAGGAGGAGGAAGAGGAGGAAGAAGAAGAGGAGGAGGAAGAGGAAGGAGAGTAAGAACAACAACAACAACAAGATGATGAGGAAGAGGAAGTAGCCTTAGTTCCAGATCTCAAACTATGCTACAAAGCACTAGTCATCAAAACCATATGGTAATTGTTTAAAAAAACAGTTCAATGGAACAAATTTAGTGCACAAAATACAGGAGCAAATGAGTATCATAGCATTGTGTCCAAGCACCACATATGAAGATAAGCTCCGAATGGATACATGGCAATTACAAAGGTCATATCATAAATAAATTAGAGGAACAGGGAAAAAATAACTTTCACAACTATGCATTAGGAAAGAATTAATGACCAAAAAAGGATAGAGAGGTCACAAAAAGTAAAATGGACAACTTTGATTATTTACAATTAAGGATTTTGTGCAAATCACTGTGGTTAATATTAGAAGGCAGTTAACTGGGAAAAAATCAACAGTAAGTTTCTTTGATGAAGGCTGATATGCAAAATATTTAGGAATTGATTCAAATATATAAGAACAAGAGCCATTGTCCCCAGTAGATAATTGGAGGATATAAACAGGCAATTCCCAAAGGAAGAAATTCGAAGTGTCGTCCAACGTGCAAAAATGCTCCAAATAACTAATAATTGAAGAAATGCAGTTTAAAACATTCCGTGATTACATCTCACATCCATCAGACACACAAAGATAATAAGAAAGAAAAATAACAGATGTTAGAGAGGTGGTGGGACAACAGACACTCATTCATTATTGGTCCAGCCTCTTTGGAAGCAATTTGGAATTCTACTCAACAGTTCAGTAAACTGTGCATAATCTTTAACCCAGAGATATCACTATACTGGCCTATACCCCCAAGGATTCACATGTACAAAAATATTTATGGCAATTCTTTTTCTTATAGTAAAGAACTGGAAACTAAGAGAATGCCCATCAGCCGGACCGTGTTGGAGCTTACATTCATTTGGAGAGTGGCCCAACAAATTCTGATGTGTGAATATAATGGCATATTTTTGTGTGTTTAAAAAAATGACCAAAGGGATCATTTTATAGATACCTAGGATGATTTGTGTGAACTGATGCAGAATAAAGTGGAGTTAGGAGGCCCTGAATTCAATTATGGCCTCATACACTTACTAGATGTGTGATCCTGGGCTAGTCACTTAACCCCAAATGCCTCCAAAAATTGCAGAGAAGGCATCAGAAGAGAGTTCAGAAGGAAGCCTATTCACAGGATACTTTTGAAGGTAACATTAAATCTGTTATATACTTACAAGGAAAAGTAAGCTGTACATAAGAGATTTGTGGTTTCGTTGACAATCTTCACGGGTTCTTCACATGTGGAAATGCTTTTTATTTGGTGTTTGTTAATTTCAGAAAGGACGGCTAGGTGGCGCCATCATGCACAGAGCACCGGGCTTGGAATCAGGAAGATTCTTCTGAGTCCAAATCTGGCCTCGGATACTTACTTGCTGGGTGACCTTGGGCAAGTCACTTCACCCTGTTTGCCTTAGTTCCCTCATCTGTAAAATGAGCTGGAAAAGGAAGTGGGAAAACACTCCAGAATCTCTGCCAAGAAAACCCCAAATGGGGTCATGGAGAGTTGGACACGACTGAAATGACTAAACAACAGACATTTCAGATTAGAAAAAGCTAACAAAATATAAAAGAATAGTTGTGTAAATTGTCCTCTTCATTCTGCTTATTTCATCCTGTATCAGTCCACACAAACCTTCCCAGGTTTCTCTGAATTCATTGTATTTGTCCTTTCCTATGGTACCAAAATATTCTATTACCTTCACATACCAACAATTTGTTCAGCCATTCCACTCCTTATGAGTAGGGACTGTTTAATTCTTTTTACCTAGCACCTAGCAGTATCTGACACATAGTAGGTGCTTAATAAATGCTTATTAATTGATGGTGCCCATTTTGTTTTCAGTTCTTTGCTACAACAATAAACAAGCATTTTTATATGGGTCCTTTCCCTCTATTGTTTTTCTCTTTGGAATGTAAGCCAATGTATGTTTACAGATTAGTGATTTGGGGGATATAGTTCCAAATTATCTTTCAGAATGGTCGGACCAGTTTGCATTCCACCAACAGTGCATCAGTGTGTATGTTTTCTGGTAGCCCTTCCAACAATTGCTATTTTCTTTTGTCATCCTTGCTAATCAGATAGCTATGCGGTGTAACCTCACAGCTTTTTTAACTTTCTGTAACTGGTGATTTGGAGAGTTTTTTCACCCGGTTGCAGCTTGCTTACTTCTCTTCCTCTCATGCCTTCCAGGTGTCCTAGTGGTTTCTACACTGGGCAGCACCTGTTCTGAGCCTCAGTGAGTGCAGCCCAGAGGCCCTGATGCTCTCCAAAGCCAGCAGCAGACCCTCTCCTCTTCTCTGGGGCTCACTTTCCTTTCTGAGCCTCTCACCTCAGAAATCAGTCTGGACCTCCACCCCTTGGTTCAGATGATGGCCAGCATTTCAGAAGGAGTCTGATCCACGCTTTGGGAAACCTTCTCTGCCCAGTTTTTTCCTTCTTTGGGCTGGGGCTTCCCTTTCCCTTTTCACATCCACCAAGAAAGGCTGGGGTGGAAATCTTGGTGGTGTTATTCCTTCCACAGCTCACCTGCAGGAGTTTCCATAGCAACTGGATACTGCAGCCTCTGGCTCTTTTGTTTGCCAGCCGTATTAACAGCTCGCTGTCTGTTAGCGAAGGTGTGCTCGGCTCTGGGCTGCAGGTAACTGGGCCCTTTAAACTGCTTTGCCAGGCCACTGGGAAGGGAATCCTGGGCACCTCATGATCCTGTGCATCTCAGTTATTCAAGCTAATGACTTGGCTTAGGCTATTCAGGTTAGGGAGAGAGTCTCATATCCAGAGACCCCAAAATGCTGTTCTCACACAGAGGCAGCAGACCTCAGACCTCAGAGGCAGAAGCCTCGGGTTTGAGTCCCAGCTCATGGACTGGCTATCAGGCTCTGGGCAGCTGAGGCCCAAGAAACTGTGATAGTCTGGAGACACCCCGCCCAAGGTGGTCAACATCAAAGGTGGGATTGGAACCCAAGGCTCCAGACTCCAGCACCATGCCCAGGTCTTGGGTTTTTCTGGGTGTTTTCCTCCAGTGCCCTCCCCACCCCCACATAGGCTCTCAAAAGCTCAGCCAGAGAAGTCCAAGCTCTGGCAGGTTCTAATGAGCCGGGCAGGTTTCCAGTGGATGATGATAATATTAGTTAGCTGATTCGGCACCTTCAGGTTTGCAAAGCACTTTTCAGAAATCATCTCATTTGGTCCTCACAACACACTTGGGGTGAGGTGCTTTTATTGTGCCCATCTTACAGATGAGAAAATTGAGGCTGAAAGGACTTCAAGTGACTTGCCCAGGGTCCACAGCTAGGAAGTGGCTGAGGTTGCCTTTGAACTCAAGTCTTCCTCAGTCCAAATCCAGGACCTATCCCCTATCTTATGTTGATACGTCAGGTAATGCTTGTAGAAGGTCAGCCTAGCTAGCCATGGGCATGTAGCCCCGATGGACTTGAGCCTGGTGGCTCACAGAGACCTTCTTGGTCTTCTCCACTGTGTAGGGAGCTGCTCCATTAACAGGTAAGTAGACATTCAACTGAAGGACTCGATCACTTGCCCCGTCTGCTGTCCAATCTGTTTTTCTGTAAAGTGGGGGAGTGACACTTCACCTGCATGGAGGCAAAGGGTGCTGGAGGCCCTTTTCACCTTGGTTCAGCTCAGCGTTGGAACACTTTCCTAGGTCTCTGCCCCACCCCTCCCCGCCGCCGCCTCAGGGAGAAGGCTCTAGGGTCGAGGTGCAGGCAAGGACCTCAGCTGGAGGAGAAGGCATCATGAAAGAGCTTTTGTACTGTGGAGAAGGTCAGAGACTGAGTTTGAGGAGGAGGACTTTGGGAGGATCAGACAAGAAGGAAAAGGTCGTGAGAACAAAAGAAGACTAAGCCTTGGGAGGGCAAGAACAAAGAAAGATGGAGGAAAGGAAGGGTTTGAACTGTGAGGAGGCCAGTGCTGATGACAGAATGAGAAAGTGGTAACCAGAGCGAGGACCTCCCCAAGCAGCTTGGCAAGCAGAGGGAGGACCTCCCCAAGCAGCTTGCCCCGGGTGCTCCAATAGAGTGATGAGCAAGGAGGACCTCCCTCCCAACAGTTACCAGAGCGTGGGACCTGGACTGAGTATGTGGAGCCCAAGCACCTGCCATTCCTGTTTTAAGTGAGGCCGAGGGAGGCAAGGCCCCTCTGCTCTTCTTGCCCCATGGGGAGATGGATGTGATTATCAGAATGACAAAATGATATCAAACCACAAAGCAACAGCAGAAGGGCAAATAAGACAAAGTATGTGCAGAGTGGAGGGGATCCTGGATCTGCCCTGAGAGGCTGGACAGCGGAGACCAATGTCCTCGGGAGGAAGACTTCATCTCCAAATCTGTAATAGAGGAGGGGAAATGGTGCTAGTCTGAAATGCCTCCTGGGTTTGCAGAAAAGAGACGCTCAAAGGTTCAGAGAAAGGACAAATCAGATCCCATCAGGCTAAAAGGCTACAGGGCCCATGGTCCCAGGAGGGGTGAGAAGCGGCCAACCATGAAATTCTGAAGGCCAAAAGGAGAAAGATTTCAAAGAAGGGGGCCAAGGAGTGTAGTCTAGACAGGTGTGCACACGGACTCATTTGAATATGGTTCCAGAGGAGACGGCGGTCATTTAAATCCCCAAGTGTGTACAGAGCTAGCTCCCAAGGCAGCTGGGAGGCCTAATGGACAGGGCGCTGGACCCAGTGTCAGGGTTCCAGAGGCCAAGTCCTTCCTTACCAGTTGTGTGACTGGGCGGATCTCTCAACTTTCTGCCTCCATCTCCGTGAGGGTAGACTTGTCCCTTGCAGCTCAAAATCTCCTATGCCAACACTGAAGCAGGATGGCCGAGGAGAGGATGAATGCAGAAGGCCCTGAGAGAGAACAGCATCATGAGCGTGAGGCCTCAGGATGAGCGAGGCTGCCAGGATACTCAAGACAACACAGAGATTTTGTGTCGGGGGAAAGATCAGGATCAGAGCCAACATGGGAACCTCTCTTCAGGATATATTGAACTTGGGGTTTCTCCTACACCCTTTGTGTGGGTGCCAGGGATCGCTCCCCACCTGGCGAAGCCAATAGTGCCCTTCTCAGAACATGGGCAAGATAAAATGCTTAGAATCACAAAGAGAATGAATTATGTTGAAATACAGTCACCAAAATATTTTTTAAAATAAGCTCAGCAATCCAAGCTCAGAACCCTGGCTTACTCAACCCACCCCTCTTCCCAATTTCCCTCTTTCTGTCTAGGCCACCCCCATCCTTCTGGTCATCCAAGGTCACCCCAACTTGTCAACCTCAGTCCCCATAAATGCCCAATCGCTTGCCAAGTTTTATTAATTCTAACTTTTCTTCATCTCACAATCTGTCCTCTCTGCTTACAGGAATGATAAGAGCTTGTGTGTGTATAGCTCTTAAAAGTTGCTAAGACCTTTATAAATCTTACTTCACCAGAGCCTTACAACAATCCTGTGAAGTAGGTACTTTTATCATCCCATTTTACAGATGAGAAAACAGAGGTGACGTGACTTGCCCAGAGTCACACGACGAGTCAGTGTCTGAGGCAGGTTTAGCTCAGGGAGGCCGGACTCCAAATCTGACACTCTGCACTGAGCCACCTTGCCTCCATTCATGGTTCCCTCTCCCTTGGAAGGGTGTCTCCAGGTCAGAACCCTAGGGACCTGCGCTTGGCCTTGTGATGCTCAGCCCTTTTCTTAGGAACTTGGATGAAGGCCCTGTGGTCTCACCCATTGTGTAGGGGGCACCACGCTGGGGCTAACACAGTGGATGATGGAGCTGGGATCTGAAGGGGCCTTCAGAGACTTGGAGACTCTGTGAAGAGGAAATTCAGAACGGATAAATGCAAAGGCTTCCACAGAACTTCTAAGTGTCAACTTTGCCAGTATAAGCTGGAAGAAGTGTGGCCTGACAGGAATTTGTCCCTTTAAAAAATAAAGTCACCCAAAATGGGAGTGGAGAGGGAAGAGGAGAGGGCAAAGGGAAAAGCCCTGAGGGATCCTCATATGAAAGAAGTGAAGCATGGACCCCTTGAACACTATTCCTGAAAAGTGTTCATTCCTTTGATGGAGCAGTCCATTCCATCCTTAGATTGCCTTCTCATAGCTTCAGCCTGTTGGTTCTGGTTCTGCCCTTTGAGACTGAGCATAGAATGGCCAGGCTGAGTTACAGACATGCCAAGCCTGGCTCTTTTCACTGCCCACACTGTCTCTCCCCAAGACTGCTGTGCGGGATGTGGCTCAAGACAATACAAAGCTTACTGATATCACTTCACAGTCCACGAAGGTCAGCCCAAGCAGAAGCCACAGCATGAAATATTGTGGGGAGAGCTCATTTAAGTGAAGGGGGAGAAGACAGACTCCAGGGCACTGGCTCACAGTGAGTGACAGGAAGGGAGGAGGTCTCACCTCGGACACCTCCCTGCTTGGTAACTTTGTCTTTGAACTGATCATTCAGGCTAACTAGGTGATAAGCTCTGTTGTTTCTAACTGCTGAAGGACTGCGAAGATTCTCACTGTCCTCTTAATTCAGCCTCCTGGGGCAGAAGAACGCTCACCCCAGCATAGTTACACCTCTGGCCTCGAGTTCCCTCCCTGACCCCATTTCCCCATGAGAAATGTCAGGCCTTGCTGCTCTTCTCGGTGCCTGGCGGCTCAGACCCTTGAGTCTGTGAGTTTTCCATATTATAGGATTTAGAGCTAGACAAGACCAGAGAGACCAATTGGCCAGGGTCTCTGAAAGGGGAGTCATTAATCCGAGGTCACACAGCTAGAAAGTGGCATATCCAAAATCAAGACCCAAGGCCTTTGGGAGGCAAATCCAGTGGGCTTCCTAGGTCTCCTTGTGCCCTCTTTGTTTATATCTTCTAGCCTCCCTTCCTTGGTTTTAGCCCCAGTGGGGAGCCCTTCTCCAGATCTGTGGCCACAGTGCTACAGGGAAAGGCTGTGCCCTTCGGGAGCCTGGCTGTTATCATTCCAGAGATGCAGAAAAACAGCATCTTCTGTCCGGAAATGACTCCTCCTTACAGCCCGCTAAGTGTCAAGTCAAACCCACCCCTTGTGAGAAGGAATATGAAGACACAATGCTCTGATTGCCTGCCGTGCCGCCAGAATCAGACACTTACCTTTCATACTGAGACATAACCCTTCTGTCTGGCTTGGCAAAGAGAAGCGGCGAGCAATGACGTCGTTTGCTTCTTTGCAGAGACCGTCTGTGCGAGGACCTGAGCCCTACAGGAATGCTGACACACACAGTCCCGGGCTCCCACTAACAGCCACTTCTCTTTTCTTGACTTCTGCAGTCAGCAGGAGGAAGTCGGCTGTGCCCAGAAACTCGGAGGGTCTTGGATGCTGCCTGGGAGGCAACAGCTGCTTCTATCTGGGATGGAGGAGCAGAGGCTTTGAGCAAGAAGGGATCTCAAAGCCACCACATCCAATCAGCCCGTTTTACACAGGAGGAGAAGGAAAGTGACTTGTGCACCGTTACACTCACAGAAAGTGGCAGAGCTGGAGATGAGGGAAGTACATGAATCCTGATGTGGGAGACCACTTCACAGAATGACAACTCTCAGAATCTGCACATTGGGAGGGAATCCAGTGGCCACATCCCCAGTGCATCCCCTCCAGCAAAGGAGGGCGGCTATGAAATGGCCCCCCAGCCCAGCCCTTTACTGGCCTCTCCTTCAAGCCCTCCAAGGTGGGGAAATCTCAGTTCTGCCCATGGTAATTGTCTTCTCCTAAGGAACATAAGCTTCTTAAGGGCAGGGATTGTCTTACTTTTGGGGTTTGTATCCCCATTGTTTAGCACAATGTCAAGTTTATGTGTTATATGATGCTTGTTTCATCACTCTCCTCCCTTCCCCTCCCTTCTTCTCCCATTTTCTTCCCTTCCCCCCTCTTCACAACTCCTCCCTTCACCCCCTTCAGTGACCCCTTGCTGCCCCAGGATAAAACACAAACTCTTCTACTTGACTTTTAAAACCCTTCACAATCTAACTGGAATCTAATTTTCCAGGCTTACTTCACATTAGTATCCTTCATGCATGCTATGGGCTAGCCAAATCGGCCTGCTCTCTTTCCTATTCATGACAGTCTGTCTCTCATCTCTGTGACTCTGCACAGATTGTCCCCACTCTGTCCCCCAGCTTGGAATATGCTCCCTCCTCCCTTCTGTCTCATGGACACTCCTCTGGCTTCCTTCCAAGTTCAGCCCAAATGCCACTTCCTCCAGGAATCCCGTCTTGATTTTTCCAGGTGATAGTTCCCCACTTTCACCTCTGAAATTCACATTGTATATGTATATACACACACGTGTATTTAATAGTATTTATTTTTCTGCATACGAGTTGTTTCCATCATGGACGTTATGAGGATTGAATAAAATGATAGATGGGAAATTGATTAAGGAAGCAAAGCCACTCAGCCTTTTGGGAAGGTGTTTTAAAATGGGCCTGTATCCTACAGGGTTGCCATCCTTCACAGAAAGGTGAGCAAAACAATGGAGGAGCCCTCTTTGTGGTAGGTCAGGGTGGCCTAGTTACCCAAGAGCCTTTACTTGTGTGTCTCAATCCACATGCCCTTCTCTCATTGTACCTGTGGAGTCAGGCTCACGCCCTGGGCTGTTATGAGCTACTGGAGGTCTTAGGGCCCAACATACTCCAAAGAGTTCTGGCTGTGGTGGCCAACAATGGCTGGGTCCTTGACTCGACCTTCAGAGTTCTTTCTTATTCCTTGGGGAGGACCAAACACTTTCCTCACAACCAGTAAGCAGAGAGTTCAGGAGTGGTGTCATTCGCTGGGATAGAGGAAGAAACCAGGGACTGCTCAGGACCCTGCAGCTGACAGATGCCAAGCCCGAATTCCAACCTAGGCCTTCCCACATCAAAGCCAGAGATCTCCCCTCTCTACTGCCCTGCCTTACTGAGAAAGCAGACACTCCCTTATCTGTCAGGAATCATGGAATATGCTTTGGACAAGCAGCAAAGACATCTCCAGAGTGGGGATTTATTTGAACCTGACTGGTTTATCACTCCTACATAATCTTGTCCCCATTTATTGCTTTGCTTTCTGATTAGTGAGTAAGGGGAGCAGTGGGGAAGCCTTGACTGCTAGTACCCAGAGGCTAGGTCTCTCTATGGAGGAATGGGATGAAGGCTCATCCATCAGCTGGTGCTCAGAACAGGCAGGTTCGGCATGGCAGAGACATGTGCCAGCCATGACAGGGAGTGTTGGCGGGTGCCTCTATACTACGGTAGGCAGCCAGTGAAGCATTGAATGGAATACGCATCTGTCAGCCTGGGCCAAATGATTGTATTTGGGGCTTAAATAATTGTCACTTGGTGACACAGCAGGCACACCTTGGTGGCTGTAGCATGTTGCCCCATTTGTGGTTGGAAGGAAATTCATTTTTGGTTGAATCAACAGGCCTTTCTAGGCCCCAGGGCCATTGGTTGTACCTGCATGCCTCTACTGAACCAAAGCTTTTAAGTCCCGTCTAGAAACTCCTCACAAAGCTCTGCCCCCATTGTGTGAAGAGCAGATGACCTTGTCTCTGTGTCCTCCCATGCCCCACTCATTTAGAGCTCTGTGGTAAAGCCCTGAGTGCCTGGCACGCTGATGGCAGTTGTCTCAGGGATCTACATCTCTCAGCAACTTTGGAGTGGCATCATTCTAAGGCATATGGTCCACAACACGTGGGCCATGATGGATCAGTCCTCTGTCTTCAGCGATGGTAGGTGAGCTGGGATTTATCCTCTGACATGAATTTAGCGATTGTAAATGTCACCGGCCCACACTATTTTTAAATATATCTGTGACTTCAGAGTTGATGAGAAACGCAGAATTTCAGGACGAGTAACAACAAAAAACAACCCCGTATCCAGACATAATAAAGCATACAGAGCTTACTTAGCATTCAACATAAGTCACTTGAAATGCTAGCTCAGGCTTGTCACGTACCCAGCCAGCCACCTGGTTAATGATGAGCTCTGGTCTCGGGTTCTATTTTCACCTCTGTTCCTGACAAAGAGAACAGTTTTCTCTTGGACAAATATGCTTAGCTTGTAGCTGCTCGGTGCTTACCTGTGCATATAATACACGTTCTTTCTGGATCAAAGTGAGCCTAGTTCTTTGAAAATCCATGTTGCAAAGTCATTCCTCAGCAGATAGAGGAGCAGAGCTGGATGGGAGCTGACAGATTTTCTAATCCTCCTCCCCCTCTCCATACCTTCCTGCCCCATTTGACATGAGAAATGTGAAGGTCAGAGAAGTGATATGTTTGTCCAAGATCACACAAATGCTCCCAGAGAGGCTCAAATGGGATCACCAAGAGGTCACCAAGAATCTCGAACACTCAAGGGCCTTCAGTCAGTCAGTCAACAAGCAATTATTAAGAGCTTACTATGTACCAGGACCTATACTAAGGTCTGGTTAGTTAAGGAAAGACAAACCGTGGTCTTTGCCCTTGACAAGCTCACATTTGCTAAGGAATATGATCCAAGTCTGGCTCCAGGGAGGAACTCAGAGGGGAGACCAGGTCTACCTCCAAAGTCCAGCGACTGGCTCCAGAGAGTGCTGCCTTCAGGTCTTCTTTCAACATAAAAGGCTCTTGGAGGGAGGTTTAACTCCTCAAAAGCAGTTTTCTTTCAGGGAGATGACTTTTGGAGACTGGCCTTTGGGAAATCCCAAAGGACACCATGACCAGGGTATTCCTGGCCTCGTGGTGGCTCTCATGGCTTGGAAGGACCATTTGCTAAAAGTGGACAAATAAAATTACTTTATTTCTCTGACCCTCAGTTCTCTCTTCTGTAAAATAAAAATAACCAAGCCACTTACCAAGGCTGTTGAGTAGAAACTGCTTCATAAAGCCTTACAGCACTAGAAATGAGCATTTATGAAGCACCTACTATGTGTGGGCACATTATTGTTTCTCATAGGATTAACAAGTGGGAGGGACTTTGGGGGCCATGCTGTCTTTGTGCGCTTCAGGTCGGCTGTAACAAGTGACAAGGGTCTCCTAGAGAGGAAGGAAATCCTTGGTTTTAGATAATGCTCCAAGCTCTTTGCTGGAAGCCAAAGTCACTGATCTGCGGCCTCTTTCACTGTGCTGCGGAGCAAGTGGTAGGTCTGTGACCCCATGTTTGAGTGGAGGGGGCCTCACAGCCACCCCGTGAACTAAGCCTGACTGGAACAAGAAGCAATGTGGTCACTGCTTGGGAAAGGCAGTCCCTGCCGTTCTTGGATGGCTGGGAAGTCTTTCTTCATTTTCTTTACATCAAGCTACTCTGAAGCTCCAGCCCATTGGAACTAAACACATCTGCTTCTTCTTCCACATGACAGGCCTTCAAAAGATTGAAGACCGCTCTCATGCCCCCTTTGAGCTTTCTCTTCTCTGGGCTACATGCCCCCTAATGCTTTCAGCTGATCCCCATAGGGGCTTGGGTGCCCTCCTCTAGAGTCTCTCCAGCTTTCCTTGTTATCCTGCAGTGACTGGAACTTCACAGAATACTCCAGCTGTGGTCTGATCAGAGGAGAGGACAGTGGGACTCTTCCCTTCTGACTCCACTATAGATCTGTTAGTGTAGCCAAAGTTGGGCAGGTTTTATTGAGTTCGCAGTAGATTAAAGACCTCACATGTTTCTCAGGGGAACTGCTGTCCAGTCATCCAGCCATGAGTCTCCTCTCTTGTATTGCTAAAATTGACTTTTTGAAACCAAATCTAAGACTTTACACTTATCCACATTACATGTAAAGTGGAAGTACATTTTCCATAACAATAACCATAACCACAACAACCACAACCACCACCACCACAACAACCCCACACTTCCCCTCCCAGTTTTGTGTCTTTGCCTCTCTGGGAGACATGCTGTGTCATGTTCTAGGTGGATGACAGAAGACTAAGAAAACCTAATACTTGTCTTCAGCCATTCCAAAGAGGCCCAGGAGAAGACTGGACTGGATGGACAGCAGCCTAAGGGAGCCCATGCAGGGTGTTTTCCCTTGGATGGGGAAGCTGTTGGGACTCCGAGGAACCAGCTGGAGAGGGCACAGCTCCCATACAAAGGGCTGCAAAGGAGGCTGTTGGGAGCAGTGGCAAGGCCACAGGACCTCAGGGCCGAGGACCTCAGTTTGAATCTCAGCTCTGCAATTTACTACTTTCATGACTGGCTGAGCCATTTCCTTTTTGTTGGCTTCAATTTCCCCTTAATAAAATGGTTATAATCACCTCTGCCCCTTCTGGGCCTATGGGGTTTGTGGGAATACCCAGAGATAAAAGATATGAAAGACTCTTGTAGACTGTACAAAAGGCTTGGTAATGCTGAAGTTCCATTCATGAGTAAGAGATGAGGATGATGATACTTAGGCTGATTCCATAAATGAAGACTGACAATTTCATATTCACAGGATATTAGAGTGGAAGGACCAGAAGGACCTCAGATGCATCCAGGCTGAATTATATCTGAAGATGGGATAGGTAAGCTCTGGATTTGGAGACAAAAGACATGGGTTCAAATCTCATGACAAACACTGACTAGTTGTGTGTCCCTGGGCAATTCCTTATCTCTAAAATGGGTTTAATAATAACAGTGATAGAACCTCCCTTTCTAGGCAGTTGTAAGACTCAAATGAGATAAGACATGCAAAGCACTTTGCAAACCTTAATGAACTAGATAAATGTCTTATAGCCCTCATCAATACAATTACATTTTACTTCTAGGATTTATTTACCTTCTTATCCAGCCATGGACTGTGAGAGTCTCAAATCCTGGGGATTTGATACCTTCCCAAACTCAGATCCACTCCTCCTCCTCCTCCTCCTCCTCCTTCTCCTTTTCCTTATCCTCTTCCTCCTTTTCTTCTCTCCTTTTTCTCTTCTTTCCTTCTCTTATTTCCCTCTTCTTTTCTTCTGCTTTTCTTCTCCTCCTTTTTCTTTTCCTCCTTTCCTGTTCCTCCTCCTTCTCTCTATTCTTTTCCTTAGGAAAGTTATTTAGTGGAAACCACCAGCACAGAGACTCTAGGGGAATTCTCAGCTAGGTAATATGAATCTATTAAAAATGACTGAATGTTCAAAATAGGTTCCTTAATAATAATCCCAAACATATCAGCTTTCATAGGTTCGGCCCAGTTTTCTTCTAGCAATCCATCCCTCACATCATGTTGACTTCTGGGCTGAGCGGCCATTCACGGCAGAGACAAAGGAATACTATTTCTCTTTTATATATGCTCCTCATCTGCTTTTCTCAGAGTCTCTATTCCTTCCCAAGCCTAATGTATGAAGGAATAGTGGAAGGCACAGATGGTTTGCTCATTCATTTTGTGGATAACACATGCTGGGATGGAAGGTAATAGAACAATGGAAGGTAGAATCCAAAAATATTTGGACAGATTAGAACATTGGTCTGAATTTGACAATATAAAATTGAATAAGAGATAAACATGAAGTCTCACACTTGGGTTAAAAAAATCACTGGTCCAAGTCCATGTGATGGGGGAAGGGTTGTGGAAAGAAAATGACAGTTCATCTGGCAAAGACCCAAGTGTTTTAGGGGACTGAAAGCTTAGTGTGAATCATGATTGATTCATGACAAGGAAAAGAATGAATTTGATCTTAGAATTAAGTGGGGTCAACAT
>CM053625.1:323086782-323110882 GCA_028646595.1 Phalanger gymnotis | reverse complement strand
TTTATTAACAGGTGAGTCCCTCCCTCTTTGATTTACAACTCTGGTCTGAAGGAGGTGGTCCTATGTTCACAAATGCACCACAGCCACCTGGATTCCAAATGCCTTCAAGCCTTGGAGAAGGGCCAGGACCTCCACCGACCTTCAGGGCTCAGCATGTCAGAGGGAAGACACTCATTCCCTGTGGGAGAGGAGCTGAGGGCCACATCTTGGGCCACAGCAGGAAGGACTTGGACCAGGAGTCTGTGACCAAACAGGGAGAGAAGTAGCAGGTGGTGCTCTGGAGCCTTGCTGTCTCTTTTGTTTTCTTTTCCCTTATGTTGGTCAAGGGAGCAGAGCTATTTTTGACCTTTCCCCTGCCTCCCTTATCTTGTGGAGGATGGAGAAAGGGAGCTCTGCCTGCAGGAAGAAGATTATAAACCTCCTCTTCTAGCAGGCAGAGACGTGACCAGAAGCCTTTCTTCCCATGGGTGACTGGATGGCCTTTGAGGTCCTGACTCTCACATCCTCTGATCTGTGTTCCATTATCCCAGGATTTCTTGTATTTCCTCTCTCTGATAGGAGATGGTAGGTCCAGGTGACTTTTTGTCAAGACAGCCAGGCAGGACCTAGGACAGCAACAGAGCAATAGTCCATTGCAATCCTCTTTTCTTAAATAGTGGTGCAGCTTCTGGTTTTTTTTTTTCTTTTTGAGCATTATTGCCAAGTGTTTCATCTTCATGAGATAAGAAGCATTCTAGTTGGATGTGTATGTTTGAACTGAGTTAGAAATTTCTCCTAATAGACCATATGCTTGCTCTCTCAACAAATACTGGGTTTGAATGTTCATCACTGTTTTCAGAATTTTTCCTACAGTCCCTGGAAATTATTACTCTAATTAAACATCTCTCTTTCTCCAGAGGGGGGAAAAAAAAAAACAACAAACTTTATTTCATAAGGTTCAGCTTCCCAGCACCCTAGTGGTCAATGTGTAGACTGAGACATCTTAGTTATTTTTGGGCTACTTTCCTGTTTGGCAGTCTGGTGAAGCCTAGGGATCCCTTCTCAAAATAACATTTTTAAATGCACATAATAAAATGTTTAGGATTACAAAGGAAAGCAATTATGCTGAAATAAATGCTTTTCCCCATCCAAGTTCACAGACCCTATCTGGACCCCATGTTTAGGACATCCTAGGAGGTCCTGGCCCCAGAAGATTTGGAGTGCAGAAGGTTCAACAACAAGAGATGAAGGATAAGAATTAAAATTCAAGCAACTGGGTGATGCAGTGCATAGAGACTTGGGCCTGGAGTTCTGGAGACCTCAGTTCAAATCTGGCTTCAGACACCAGCTATCTGACCTGGGAGAGTCACTTAAACTCCATCTGCTTCAGTTCCTCATCTGCAAAATAAGAATGACAATACCTCCCAGGGTAGTTTTAAGGATCAAATGAAATCATAATTTTAGAGCACTTATCACAGTGCTTAGCACATAGTAGGAGCTACGTAAGTGCTAGCTGTCATTACTAAGGATGGCTAAGTTTTGGACCCTGGGTGACTGAGAGGATGGTGGAGTTGCATCAAACTATTGCTATCTTAAACTTCTATTGAAATGCCTCCCCCCAATTGTTTCTACCCCCATTCAGCATTTTTTCCTGACACGGAAGTAGCTTCTCTCTTCCATCTTCAAGCTAGTGTGCTACGAAGAACTCTGGGCTTTCCCAAGTAGTCAGTGGACATGAGATCCTCCTAGATTCTTTTTAGAGGATGCTGCCTGAGCCATCCTGGATGGCAGCACCCCTGGGAGCAGTGTGGAGGCTGAGTGATCAGTAGACCCAGCCAGGCCATCTGTAACCTGGGCTGTTCCAAGAAGGTAATTAACCAAACTCCTCATGCAAGTCCCACAAAGGGATTAATTGAGGTTGCAGTAATTAAGTCTTACTAGGTAGGTAGAAAGAGAAACACAAGTTGAAAAAGATTAGGGTGAGAGGCCTGAGGCCCAACTCATTTCAGTCTCCCCAGGCAGAGAAGGGGATGGTGGAAAAAATCAGCCTCATGGAGTCATTAAGTCAGAAACTGTCAGACCTGGGTGCGTGGGGCTCCAGAGGCATCTAGCCCAATCTCTACTTCAACAAGACATGCATTTCTGCAAGATTCCTGACCAGTGGGCATGTAGCTCCTGCTTGAAGACCTCCCATGATGGGAAACTCAACTCCTCTCTCCTAGCTGCAGCCCATTCCACTTTGGGGACAGCTCTTATTGTCAGGAAGGTTTTCCTAAAACTCAGCCACAACCTGCCTTGAATTCAAGGTGCTTAATAAAGCATGTTTTGCCATTATTTGAAAAAGGGGGAAAATGTGGGCTGGACAATAATAAGGTCATAAGTTTGAAGCTGGAAGGAGCCTCATTTTTACAGATGGCAAAATGGAGGCTAGAGAGCATCTAGAAGAGACAATCATGATGGGGAAGGGCTTGGAGTCCAGGCCCTAGGAAGACTGGTTGAAGGAACCTGGTTTGTTTAGCCTAGAGCAGAGAAGAATTGCAAACAGAGTTGTCTTGGGCTAGCCGTTATGGGCTCCTTCTTGGAGCAAAGCTGGCTGGCTACTTATTTGGTGAGTTATGAAAGGAATACTATATGGAGTCAGAAGATAGTGTACTGTGTTCAAGGACCTGCAAGCTGGCCAGGGTAGCTTGGATTATGAAGTGTGGGGAGAAGAGTAAAGAAGAGGAAGACCCCCTCTGGGATCCCCAGCTTTTCAAAGAAAAAGAAATTTCTGGGCAGTAGGTCATGACCTCTTTGATACAGCTGGAGTTTGCTTCTTGTTTTCTTTTCCTTTGTATTCCTGGGCATTATGCCCACCCCAAAAGGGTCAAGGGATGGGAGATGCATGGCTGGTAGACAACTTGCACTTGATGACTTCTCTTCAACCTCTAAAGTTCCATGATCCTTTGACTCCATGTAGGAGGAAACTGAGGCTCAGAGAATGGCAGCCACTGGCTGAAGCTCACATAGTTAGGAAGCAGAAGAGCCAAGACTCACATGCCAAAGCTTCCTGATTGCCATCAACACTTGGTCCATTATACTGTCTCTGTGACTGTCCTTTAAATAGCTTGTAGTGAGATGAAAGGGTTTGTGCTAGTGATTAGAGAGAAAATAGACATCCCTTGGTGATGGAAGATAGATAAGGTGTCCATTAGCGTCCTCAAAGAAGAGCAACCTTAATATCGAGGAGTATTTGTGAGTCTCGATCACTAGAGCTACTACCCTGCAGACACAATATAGATCAGCTGCCTGGCCCCAGCTCCTTGCTTTCTGGTCTTCGGATTTATTGCTGGTCATTAACTGTGGGGCTGTGACACCAGGAAGAAGAAATAAGATGAAAGTTGCAGCCGGGGCCAGGGAGAGATAATTTGGCAGGCAGTGGGACCGGGAGTCCACAGTCAAGCTATTAGCACCTGCTTCTTCCCCAGCTAACTTCGGGGAGGAAAGATATTAGGAAAGCAGTCGGGAGGAATGCTTAGCGAGTGGCAGAGGGTTTCAGATGCCTTTTGGAGGAAGCACGAAATATGTGCTTTGGGGTTTATCTTTTAACATTGCTATAGAGGAGATGAGTCCCTTTGTCTTTTAGACTCTGAGCACAGAGCTTTATGTCAACTTCGCTCAATAATTTATGTCCCTTAAATAGCTTCTATTTGGACAGTGCCTGCAGGTTTAGACATATTATCTCCTTTGATCCTAACAACAATCCTGTGCAGTAGGAAATAATAATGATTCCTCATTACATTTATGCAGTGCTTTAAGGTTTGGGCCACTAAGCATTGATTCATTCATTCGTTCATTTGTTCATTCATTCATTAATTCATTCATTCATTTGTTCATTCTTTTACTCCACAAATGTGAAGTGCCTGATGTGTGGAGCTCTGTGCTGAGCATTGGGAAAGGAGCAAGGTTTGGTTCACACCTGGTTCCTTCCTCATTCCCACAGCATGGGTTGGAGTGGGGGAGTGGAAAGAGACCAGGCAGGGGAGGTCTCTAATACACAACATTATGTGACCTGTGAATTGGATTGTTAGTTGTCATTACTTTCCCACTCTTCTAGTTGTCCTGTGGATACTCAAAGCAGCTGGTGGATAGAACACTGGCCCTAGAGTCTCAAAGACCTGAGTTCAAACTGAGCCTCAGCTGCTTCTTAGTTGTGTGACCCTGGCCAAGTCACTTAACTTCTGTCTGCCTCAGTTCCATCACCTTTAAAATGAGAATAATAATAGCCCCTCCCTCCCAGGGGTGTTGTGAAGATCAAATGAGATAACACATGTGAAACGCTTTGCAAACCTTAGAGTTCCGAATAAATGCTAGCTATGAGTAACCATTGTAATACCTCCTCCTCTCCCCACCCCCAAATCGTGTAAAGTCCTTGACAAAAAGGACTGTTTTATTTCCTTTTTGTAGCCACATTATCTGGCACAGCACCTTGTATATGGGAAGTGCTTAATAATTGCTTGTTGTGTTGGATATAAAGATAAAGTGCTTTGTGGAGGCTGGGACGACACCAACCTGAATGGTCTGAGAATCTTATGGTTTTCAAGGGGCCTTGGAGATGATCAAGTCTGACTTTCATTTTATAGAAGAGGAAAGTGGGGCCCCAAGAGGAAAAAATGCCACGCTGCAGGTCAGGAGGTGACCTTCATGTTGGGCTTTACAAGATATGCTCCCTCAGTCACATTGTCCCCATCCCAACGATTCTTCATGCCTGGTTGTCATTTTCTCTGTCTCCCTCAACCCAGTCCAAATGTCCATGGACTCCCCCGTCCCACTGGGCCCTCTGCTATGCTGCTTCAAAGATTGAACATTGGCTTTTGTCTTCAACCTTTTACTTTGTCACTCCCTCCATTTGTCGTGGAGACTTGGCTCCTCCCATGGAGTACAACCTTCCTGGGCTCTCTTTCTAGCCCTCATTGCACTTTCACTCATTCGCTCGACTTATTGGTCTTGGTGGGAGAGCTGGAACACCCGTTGCTCACCATGGCTGCTTCCAGGTTCTTCCTCAAAGGTCCAATATCTCCCAATCAAGATTCTGGGAGATTTTATCTACCAGCCTCCAAGATGATGGTGTAATACTCAAATAGGCAAAAAGGTGTGTGTGTGTGTGTGTGTGTGTGTGTGTGTGTGTGTGTGTGTGTGTATGTATGTAGACACTCAACCTTACAGCACCTTTGGGCTGCATATTGACTTAGAAAACCACATTAGCCTTATCTGTGCTCTATTATATCTTTGTTTATTTTGTTAAATGTTTCCCAGTGACATTTTAATTTGGTTCTGGCTGCATTTATGAGTGTTGCGGGTCACAGCAAGCCTGTTGGCCATGGGCTTGATACATCTGCTCTAAGAAACTCCTCTTATTTCCTCAGTGAGTTCATGCTTGGCATTCCGATCATAATATTTTATTATTCCATCTTTTCTTTTAACTTGCAATCCAAAACATGTTCTTCATCCTCTCTATGGTGTTTAATCCCTCAGTTCCTCAGTTCTTTCCATGATCCTGTACTAGTTAATTCTCCTCCCTTATCCACCTTGATCCATTAGTGAACCAGTTCAACTCTACACTGTTCTCTTCTCTTCAGTCTCTTGCCCCTATATCCTATTACTCATCTCCCCTTGCTCAACTGCAACCTTGACTTGCTCCCACCATCCACAGTCTTCACTCTTCCTCATGTGCTGGAATGAAGCTGGAGAAAATGCTAAAACCTTGCCGACTGGGTCCATTACAAATTTATGTTACAAAATCTCAACTGGGCCTCCACTGAAGCAAAGCAAATCTTTTATACTTCCCTAGCTGACTTACTATCTCACACACTGCGGCAACTATTCCAGCCCTTTTCATCTCTCCTCCAAACTCCCATGGCTCCTCTTCCTTATATCTTCTCAGCTGAAAATCTTGCTTCATAATTCTTTTTTTCTAATATATTTTAAATTTAATCAAATATCTCCCAATTGCATGTAGAAAATTTTTAACATTAATTAAAAAAAAATTTAGTTCCAAATTTTCTCCCTCCTTACCTCTACCTCTTGAGAAGGCAAGCTTTATAATATCAATTATACATGTGAAGTCATCCCTAACATATTTTAATGTGCATCATGTTGCAAGAGAACATACACACACATACACACACATACACAAAAATAAAGAAGTTTAAAAAAGTATGCTGTGATTCGCACTTAGAATTCATGAGTTCTCTTTCCAGAGGTGGATAGCATTTTTCATCATGGGTCCATTGGAATTGCCTCAGATCATTGTCTTGATTGCTGTAGCCAAATCTTTCAGAGTTGATCATCCTTACAATGTTTCCGTTTCTGTGTACAGCGTTCTCCTGGTTCTGTCCATTTCACTATGCATCCATTCGTGTAAGGCTGTTTCTGAAACCATCCTCCTGCTCATCATTTTTTTTAATAGCAGAATAATATTCCATTACAATCATATGCCACTGCTTGTTCAGCCATTCCACAACTGACAGTCATTCTTTCAAATTCTAATTCTTTGCCACCACGATAATAGCTGCTACGAATAATTTTCTACAAATAGATGATCTCTTTTGGATACAGATCTAGTAGTTATATTGTTGGGCCAAAAGATATGTACAGTTTGCCCTTTGGGCACAGTTTCAAATTTTTCTACATAATAGTTGGACTAGTTCACAACTCCATCATTAGTGTTCCAAGTTTTCCCCATTCCCTCTAACATTTGTTATTTTCCTTTTCTTTTATGTTAGCCAGTCTGATGGGTATGAGGTGGTACCTCAGAGTTTTTTTAAATTTGTATTTCTCTAATCAATAGTGATTTAGAGCATTTTTATGTGACTATTAATAGCTTTGATTTCTTCTGAAAACTATCTGTTCATATACTCTGACCGCTTATCAACTGGGAAACAGCTTGTATTTTTTAAAATAAATTTGGCTCATTTCCCTATGTATTTGAGAAATGAGGCCTTTATCAGAGGAACTTGCTGTAAATCCTGTCTCCTTCCCTGCCCCAGTTTCCTGTTATCCTTCTAATTTTGGCTGCATTTGTTTTGTTTGTGCAAAAAGAAATGTAAATTTGGTGTAATCAAAATTTACAAATCATTTTACTTCCCACAATCCTCACTATCTCTTGTTTAGCCATAAATTCTTCTCTTATCCATAGATCTGACAGGTACATTTTTCTGTGCTTCCTTAGTTTCCTTGTGATATTGCCCTTTATGTCTAAATCATTTATCCATTTTGACCTTATCTTGGTATATGGTGTGAGATGTTGGTCTATACCTAGTTTCTTCTAAATTGCTTAGAGGGAAGGTAGTAGCATTAAAGGGGACCAGGCAATGCTTCTAGAAGAAGGTTTTAACTAAGCTGAAGGAAGTTACAGAAGCCAGGAAAGGCAGATGAGGAGGGAGAGCATCTTAGATATGGCGGACAGCCAGCGAGAACGTACAGAGTGCCACATGCAAGGACTAGCCGTGGGTTGTGGATTTGGGGGAAGAAAATGAGGGGGAAGAAGGTCCTAGGTTAAGCAGGGCTTCAAAAGGCAAACAGAAAAGTGAATATTTACTACTGGGGGCAGTAGAGAGTCACTGGACTTTATTGAATAGAAAGAGGACGTGATCTTTAGGGAAATCAGTGTGACAATTGAGTGGAGCATGGTCTGAAGTGGGGAGAGACTGAAAGGAAGTAAACCAATAGACCAATTGTCCAATAGTCCAAGACTGAGGTGACGAGGGCCTAGTGAGGGAGGGAGGGAGGCAGATAATTTGGAACTCAAAATAAAAAAAATCAATGTTCAACATTTTTACATGTAATTAGAAAAAATAAAATATTATAAAAAGAAATAAGAAATAGTGAGTCCTTGCTCCAATAGCTGGGGTCTTTGGGTTTATCAAACATTAGGCTATGTGGTTATTTACTACTGTGTATTATTCACAAGTAATCTTGCCTCATATTTCACTAAAAAGTTGAGGCAATTAGATGCTGATCTTCAAGTCAGGAACACTTGGGTTCAAATCCCATTACTAACACTTCCTTGATTTCTGTGAACCTCAATTTCTTGTCCTGTAAAATGGGGATAATAATGCCTACCATGTTGCGCACTAGATGGAAGAATATTGGACTTGATATCAGAAAGACGTGAGTTTGAATCTGGCCTCAGACAGTCACTAGCTGTGAGACCCTGGGCAAATCATTCAACATCTCATTTTCCTCATCTGAAAAAAGGGGGATAATACCAGCACCTAATTCACAGGATTGTTGTGGGGATATATGAGATATTCAATGTACAATACTTTGCACACTTTAAAACACTATTTCAGTCCTAGCCATTAGTATGATGTTTATGCTGGGGTTGGGGAGACCCTCTTCCATGTAAAACACAAGGTGGAACCTTGTTGTAGTGTCAAGAGCAGGGTATTTGGAGGCAAAAGACCTAGATTTGAATCCTCACCCCATTGCCTGCTGGCTGCGTGACTTTGGGGCAGTCACTTTTCTTTCTGAGCCTTCCCTTCCTGCTTTGTAAGTTGGGAGCTGGGTGGGGGCTCCCTCCAGCCCTAAAATCAATGGCCCTGTGATCATCTGGGATCCAGATCTCCAGGTGGAACCACTAAACTGTGTGCAGCGGTATCCGAGATGTTGTAACCTGCACTCGTGGGGTCAGAGGTGTTTGTTCTGTATTTTGTCTAAACAGTGCCCTGGGATGAATGGGTTTATTGTGCTTATTTTTTAAGATGTCAAACCAGGCTGCTGTCCCAGAATTTAATTCCACTTTATTTTTATAAAGCTTGCCAGCAAGGAAAACCTGACTTTCACTTGGGAAGACAGATAGACTCACTTCAAATTGGCAAGTAATTGTTTCCCCCTCCCATTTGGCAGAATTTCAAGCCCAAAGATAAATTGGATATTGAACAAAGTTATTGACTGGACAAAAATGGATGACCACAAAGCCAAAGAATAGAAGAGGAGGAAGGAAGCTGGGAAGTGGCCATTGGAGAGTGAGCAAAAGCATCATGGGGGTGAAAAGGTGACTGGGACAGCAAACATTCTGTACCACAGACACCTGATCATTGTGAAGAGACAAAATATTTGTAGGAGGGACAAGAAGAACTGGTGGCTGGCTGAGAGTTGTCCTCCTTGTCTGCTCCAAGCCTTCCTCCTCTGTTTCTTCTCTCCCCTCTGATCCCAAGCACACAAAGCAGTAAGCCTGGAATCAGGGATATCTGAGTTTGAATCCTGTCTCAGAGACTTACTGTCTGTGTGACCCTAGGCAAGTCTCATTCTCACTAATTCTCAATGTTCTCCTATGTAAAATGGGGATAATAATGCACATAGTATTGTGGGAGAAATTGGGATTATTTAGGCCATCTTCTGTATGAAGGACACAGAGGAAACTTGAATTAGTGGTGAGAGCCCTGGATTCGGAGTCTGAAGACATGGGTTTGACTTCAGCCACAATGTCTTCATGTGATAATAAGTGCCTCATGAGGATGTCACAACAACCCATTGGGATAGTGTGTGTGAAGCACTTTGCAAAGCTTAATGATCTATGTAAACGTTAGGGATGGGTGAGTTCTTGCTTATGAAGTGTCTGACCTTTCTGGACTCTGGTTTCTTAAGTTTTAAAGTGGGGATAATGATAGCACATACTCTCACAAGTCATTTAAGGAAGAACTAACATTTGTTAAATGAATATTATGTGTCAGGTCTTGTGCTAAGCACTGGGGATACAAAAAAAGGCAAAAGATGGTTCTTGCCCTCAAGGAGCTCCCGCTCTACTGGAGGAAAGTTTAAATGACCATGGATAAAAAGCTCTAGATGGGATCAATTGCAAATAATCACCAGAAGGAAGGCACTAGAATACAGAGGGATTGGGAAGGCTTCCTGTAGAAGGTAGGATTTTCATTGGCACTTCAGGGAAGCCAGGAAGCAGAGCTGAGGAGGGAGAGAATTCCAGGCATGAGGGACAGCCAGAGGAAATGCTCAAATGGAACAAATGAGATAATATATGGAAAGCATTTTGCAAACCTAAAGCTCTCTGTAAAGGTCGGCTATCATGAGTGGTTGTGTCATCCCTTTGCCAGCACAGATTGCACTTCATCCATATCTTCTGAGCGACTCTTGGCTCTTCCATCCTATCAAGCCCACAGAGAGCATCTACCTGATGTGCTCACTGGAGGTTTCCTCCAGTTCTTCCTATATTCCAAGGGCACCATCAAGCCATCCATCTGTCATTCCTCACTCTTCCCCCAAGGCCTGCCAGCCTCCTTTTCTGATCACACATCTCCTGGCTCTTTAAGTCACTCCTTGTGTGCTAGTCATTGCTACAGCCATCTTATGCCCACCCTAGGTCTCTCCATTGCCTTTGGGTTGACTCTTCCCCTTAAAGTCTTCAGAATCTGTGATTGTTCCGGGTTTAGAACCATAGCCTATCCCCAGGAGACTATCACCTTTACAAAGATGGATTTTTTTTTTTGTTGGGGGCATCCTGGGATCTTTGAAATCACTGAGCATTTCCCTAATGCAATCTGACCTGCTCACTTCTTCCTAGGCATTGATTTATTTCCTCTGTGAGGTGTTGGATCAATCCCCTTAAGGAAGGCTGCTAGAGATCAGTTTGATGCGGTCAGCACAAAGTCATCTGTCAATACTCCCAGAGGACTTCCCCGTGTGTAGGGAAGCCCTCTCCTAGTTGGAATAATGGTGTGGAATTGTAGATTGGGAAGCCTTGGGCTTCTATCCCTGCTCTGATGTTTATAACCTTTGATACTGGGCAAGACATGAAATCTTTCATTGACTTTCTATATATCTCATATATGTCTTGTTATTGACACGTCGTCTCCTCTGTTAGAATGTAAACTCCTTGAGAGTAAAGGTCAGGTTAACTTTTTTTGTATTATCATCACTTAACAAGCACCTGGCAAACAGGAAGTGCTTAATAAATGTTTGTTGACTCATCCTCAATTTTCTTATCTATAAAAAAGAGCATTTACCGGATGGTTTCTGAGGCCCCTACCAGCTCTAGAATCAGGAACGGTGAAGAGAACCACCACCATGACTGTGGTGAACATGCCTTTGGTGTTAATGTCCGTTTTAACAGAGCAACGTAATAATCATCGATACAAGTGTGGCACTTTAAGGTTTGCATGGCATTTTACTCATCTTGGTGGATCTTCACAACAACCCCATAAGGCAGGTGGGATTATTTCTCCATGATATTGATGAGGAAGATGGTGAGAGAGGTCAAATGATTCGCCCATGGTTACACGGCCGCTAGGTACCAGGATTTGAACTCAGATCTTCCGATGTCATCTAACACAGCATGACCTAACTAAGAGCTACAGCTGTTCCCTCTGGCACCTTATCCCTGCCCTGTCCACACCGGTGTGGGGGTCCCAGCTCTACTCTGAGCATCTTCTTAGCCCTGATGTACTTATGTACTTCCGTGGATTTTTGACATTGTCAGCATGTGTTTCTTCAGCCCAATAGCCTTCATGGTATAGAGAGCCAGGTGGCACAATACGCATAGTGCTGGACGATCAGCAAGGCCTGAGTTCAAATCTTAGCCCAGGGACTTACTAGCTATGTGATCCTGGGCAAGGTTCTTAATTGCTACCTGCCTCAGTTTCTTTATCTGAAAAGTGGGGATAATAGAACCTGCTTCATAGTTATTGCAGGAATCAAATGAAATAAAAGATATAGCTCTTTCCAAACCTTAAACATCAAGACAAATGCTATTAGTTACTAGTAATAGTCCTCTGGATTCATGAATTTCATGAGGGCAACCTCTTAGGGATGAGCTGCTGCAACCTTATTACAACTGACAAATGGTGATCATCAAGCTTACAAGCAGAGCCTTGCAGGGGTTGTAGGAACTGGCAGGTCTTATGCATCACTGGCCAAGCTTTTGGTAGCATAGAGTAGCTCCCTGCTATGATGAGGGCTTAGAGTGAGACATCGGGGGAGGGGCTTTGCCATTTCGCCTCCTAAAATGTGATAACCAAACCCAAACAAAATCCTGGGAGGAGAGCAGGCCTGGGTCCTCTCTTACTCTGCATACTGGGATTCTATTCATGAAGCCTAGCATCAAATTTGCTTTTTAAAAAATTTCTTGGCTGATACATTGTAATCTTGACCTTCTAGGAGATTGAACCTACAGTGCTTTCTCACATAAATTTTTGATTTCCAAAAAGGGGAGGAGATTAGAATTTGAAAGCTGTTGGGCAGTGAGTTTGACTTCAATTCCTGGCAAATTTTTAGAACACGTTATTAAAGGGATGGATAATGAACATGTAGAAAAGGAAGCAGTGACCACAAAAAAAACCTGCCTGGCTTCAGGAAGAATAGTTTATGGCAGACCAAGCTCTTTCCTTTTTTGATAGGCAGGGGATGGTATGTCAACTTGGAAGGAAGTCTTTAAAGGAAGATCCCAAGGATCTATGCTTGTCCTGTGTTTGACTTTGTTATCAATGACTTGGCCAAAGGCATATATGACATGCCTAGTCCTAGTTCCTCTGTATTCTGCCCTGGCTAGACAATTTCTAGAGTACTGTGTCCAGTTCAGTGGGTCACATCTTAGTGAAGCCACTGATCGTTTGTAGTATCCAGAAGAGGGCAGAAAGAAAGTGAGGAGCCTTGGGTTCATGCCACATGAGGATCCATTGAAGAAAATGGGTAAGTTTGATGTTGGAGATTCTAGGACACATGACAATGTCTTCAATCATCTAAAGGGATGTCATGTGTAAGAGGCATTAGACCTGTTCTGTTGGGTCCCAGAGGATAGATCCAGACTGATCAACATGTCCTGGATGGTGAATGAGGGATCCATGAATACAATTCCAGTGGCTCCCCCTCACCTTCCAGTGCAGAAGTTCTGGGATTTGGGGAGCAGTTCAACTTCCTTCTTCCTTCCTATCAGGGGCCCTGGGTGCCTCATCACCACCTGGCCTTGAAGAAGAAGCTTTCACAGGAGTCTCCCCATGAACTCTCTTGGTAAACTTTCATTAGCGGCAGCTGCCTCTGAACTGCCTGATCAGTGTCAGTGTCTGGACAGGGAAGGGGAAGGTGGGATGATCAATAGCTTCTCATCCCTCAGCAGCTTCCCTCAGTAAAGCTTAATTCTGCTCCTTGCTGACAGTTGAGATAGGCATTGGGAGAGAGGGAGAGACAGAGACAGACACTGACAAAGACAGAGACAGATGACAGACAGAAAGAGAACCCAGTGAATTACTAGGCAAACCAATAACAAATTGTCTCTTTTCTCTCATTAATAGGGCATATCTTTGATTACTTCAAGGAATGGAGCCCTGCTTCCCCTCTCATTTATGCCATAGCCCTCGTAGCCAGCCTGCTGACTCAGAGACATGGTGCCTTGTGACCCATCACAATCTGGCAGATGCCCCATGCTCTGGTGCTCTCCTGTTCACCCCAGTGTTCCTAGGAAGCTGGAAAGGTGGGCGGGCCCCTTTGTCAGACCCCCAAACTGGGGGGCCGAGGGCAGTGCCTCAGAGATCCCGCCTTACAGCTCTTCACCATTTGTCTTCCCCCCTTGACCCCTTGTGAAGATCCCTTCCAGTCTCCTCATCTCCCATACTGCCCCATCTCCCAGCAGACTGTCCCCTGTGCCTGGGATTCACTTCTTCCTTGTTTCTACCTCTTGAGATGGCTCACTTCCTTCAAAGGCCACCTCCTACAGGAAGCCTACCTTGATCCTCCCAGCAGCTAGAGCATCTTCCCTGGAGATTCCTTTGTGATGATTTTGTATTTCCTTTTGCATGAGTGGTCCCTGCCCTTCCCTCTTCTTCTTCCCAATAGAACTCCTTGAGGGCAGAGCAGTTACTCTGTGTCTTCTTTGTGACCTCTGAGTCTGTCATAAGATTTGGCCCATAATAGGCTCTAAATAAATGCTTATTGAGTAAATTAATGAATGAATGAAGGGACCTTAGAATATAGAACATAGAGCTGGGAGAGACCTTAGAACCCAGCTGGCCTGGAGATCATCTGGCATACTGCCCTTGTTTTGCTGAGGGGTAGACTGAGGCACAGAGTCACACAGTGAGTTAGTACATGAGCTGAGACACACAGAGGATGGAGAAGGCATGGCCTAGGACAAGAACCTCTTAGTTCTAGGTCATTTTGAGCTAGGCCTGAGAATTCAGTGGCATTTGGCATGTGTGTGTGGAGTTGGGGTGGGCTGTCCCTGATGGAGAACATTGACTCTTGTAACCTAACAGAACTCATATTCATAGGAGCACATGTATCTCATAGAGGAAAGAAATGTAAGCATAAGCCTGATAATGAATTTTTAATGTTTCCAGACACCCAGCGCAGACGGGATCTCTGGCGCTTGGTTCAGCTTCTCTTCATAGAATGCGCCCAGGATCCCATCCTGAACTGGGAGGTGCTGTTTTTTGCCTCTCCTCCCGTCACCCCCCTCCCCATCATCTCTGGCAGGCAGAAGTTCTCTCTCCTGCTTGCGGAGCCATTTATTGAGGTTTGAGCTGATTCAGGCCATGGAGTATGTGCCTGGACCAGGGCCGAGAGCTTGGAGACATTTCCTCGGCTGCTGGCTGGGTGAGCTAGTGCTGTTTCTCCCTCCTATTATGCACTGGCTGCACTCACAGCTTGACAGACGGTGGGTAATCAATTATTGATTGGGAACTATGAACTCGATGCGGTTGAAAATGAGCTCTACCTGCACTGGGTAAATGGGGCTGGTGGTAAACAACGGCTATGGGCACATGGGATGCTGCTGGCGCAGGGCCCGGCTCTGTGGGATGCCAGGCATGGCCTGCCCAGCTCGTTGCTCTCCATCCCCCCCCCCCGGGACTTGAGGCCAAGGCAGGACTTCCGTGGCTGCGGATGCCCTCTGCCTGGGACCCCTCCCTAACAAACTCCCCTCCGGAGAGGGCTTTGGGCTCACGAATGAAAACGAATGTCTCTGAGACTGTGGCTGAGCCCACAGAGAGGATGAGGCCGGTCTTATAGGATCATGAACAGAGAATGAGTGAGCTGGGAGGGACCTTAGAACAGAGGAGGTCAGAGCTGCCTTAGAACAGGGGATATCAGAGCTGGGAGGGACCTTAGAACAGAGAACAGAGAAGGTCAGAGCTGCCTTCTGGGAGAGAGCTTAGAACAGAGAACAGAGGAGGTCAGAGCTTCCTTAGAATAGATGACATCAGAGCTGGGAGGGACTTAGAACAGAGAACAGAGGAGATCAGAGCTGCCTTAGAACAGGGGATATCAGATCTGAGAGGGACTTAGAAGACAGAAGGTCAGAGCTGGGAGGCACTTTAGGGATCATGTTGTCAAGCCCCTCATTCTCTTAGCTCATGTTCAGAGATGGCAGAGGCACACAGCCAGCTAGTGAAAGACCTGGTACTAGCAGCCATGGCTCCTGACTGTTTGCCCTACAGCATGGCCTCTTTCCACCTTTACTTGTCTTCATTGGATTCGGCAGCTAAAGGTGACAGGGACCTCAAGGGTCATCTAGTCAAATCTTCTCATAGATAACGAAAAGAAGGCCCAGGGATGTTAAATGACCTATCCAAGGTCACGTAGAGAGTAAGTCTGAGTAAGATTTAGACCCACATCTTTTGCTCTTTCCACTTACTGAGCTCTTAAAAGGACCCCCAGGAGATCCCAAAGATCACCAACTTTCAAAAGCTTTGAATTACTGCTGTCATGAACCAATCCATCAGTCAAAGAGCATTTATTAAATCCTAACTGTGTGCCAGGCCCTATGTTGAATGTTTACCACTTCATAGGCTTTGGTGCCTTTGAGTCCAAAGAGAACTGGGCCCAGAGTCACAAGACTCAGACCCTGTCCTCGCTCTGCGCCTGTTATCAGTTCCTCTAGGAGGGCTCAGGATCCTTCTGGCATCTAGAGCTGAAAGGAACCCTAGAGATTCTCTAAGACAGTCACAGTGGAGGTGAAGAACCTTGACCTCTGCTCTATGGGTGGGTTGTGCTTCCATCTTCAGCCTTACTTTTTTTCTCTCGTGGCTCTCACTGAGACCAGGCTCTCTCTTGATGACATGATAGTCCAGTTCAGTGCCTGGTTCACAAGCTTTCTCTCTTCCCCAACTCTTCACCTCACCCAGGGGTACATAGTGCACTCCCAAGTACTCTGAATTCCCAGTTCCTTAGCCTCTCCAACACCCCTTGTCATCCTACCCCTCCAGCTCACTCCAGCTGCCCAGAGGCCTGCCATCCTTGATCTTGCCATCAGCCATGAGTGCTCCACTTCCATGTCCATTTACTCTGAGGTTCCTAGATCTCATCGCCCAATCGCCAAATCTAATACCTCTGTGCGGTATTCTGCATCGCTGATAGCTCATCTTCTTTATACCTTTTTTCTCTCCAGGTTTTCTCAGCATCACTCTCTCTTGGTTCTCCTCCTCCTTGTCTGACTGTTCCTTCCCAGCCTCCTTAGCTGGATCCTTATCACTTCTAACTACAGGTGTCTCTTGGGGTTCTGGTCTGGACCTTCTTTGCTTCTCTGTATATATTAATTATCTCGCTCGGTGATCTCATGAGCTCCAATGGAATCCATTACCATCTCTATGCTGATGATTTGCAGATCTACATAGTAAGCCTTAAGGTCTCTGCTGACCGCTGGTCTTGCATCTCCAAATGCCTTTCTTAAGCCAGATGTCCAGTAGGCATCTTAACCTAACCATGTCCTGAACAGAACTGATCATCTTTTCCTTCCTCCTCCTCCCTCCAATCCTCCACTCTTTCTACCTTCCCTGTTTCTGTAGAGGGCACCGCCCCCTCCCAATGCCTCCAGCTCTCAACCTTGGCTCATCCTTGGCTCCTCACTGCCCCCCAAGCCAATCTAGTGCCAAGTGTTGTTGATTCTCCCTTCAGAACATGCCGCATGCGTGCCTCCTTCTCTCCTCTGACGCCGTTGCTGCCCTGATCCAGGCCCTTATTATTCCATGCCCAGATGGGTACATTGCCTTGTTGTTGTCTGACTCTCCCTGTTTTAGGCCCTTCTCCACTCAGCCTTCAGATTGATGTTCCTAAAGCACAAATCTGACCACTTCACCCCTCCACTCAGTAACCACCCATGGCTGGGTATTAGCTTTAGCATCAAATGCAAAATTCTTTTTTTTTTTGGTGTTCAGGGTCTTTCATAACCTTCTCCCCCCCCCCATATACTTGGAGATTAGTGACACTGACCTCTTTGCTGCTCTTGGGACAAGACCCTCCCTCTCCAGACTCCCGGTATTTTCTCTGGCTGCCCCTTCTTTGCCCTTGCACCCCGTGTCTGGAAGGCTCTCCATCCTAGCCACTGCCTCTCAGCTTCCTTTCCATTTCAGCTAAAACCCCACCTTCTACAGGGAGCTGCCCCCAACCCCTCCCAATCCTAGGGCCTTTGCTCTAATCATCTCCAATTTATTCTGCATGTGACTGGTATGTACGGATTTGTTTGTGTGTTGTCTCCACTGTTAGGCTGTGAACTCCCTTCAAAGCAGGCACTGTGTTTTCCCTTTCTTTGTATCCCCAGTGCTTAGCGCAGTGCCTGGCACACAGTAGGAACATAACAAATGCTTATGGACTGAGTCTAGCACATAGAGCTTCAGACATGCTCAAAGCCACATGAGTAATAATTAAAATCCAAGTCCTGGCACTCCAGATCTGGTGCTGTTTCCAGTAGCCTGTTTTGCCTCTGGGTGGTCTCCTTCTTCTTCCTCTGTAAAATTAGGGTTCAGTCTTAGAAGCAGAGTGATTTCTAGGGTTTCTCTGAGCCCTGGAATCCTATGCTCTGTATTCTAAGGTCCCTCCCAGCCCTGACATCTTCCGTTCCATAGTCAATGGACCTTTCAGAGTCTGATTTTTGAGGTTTTAAGGCAGGAGTTCATAACCCAGGGACCAGGGACCCTATCTGTGGATAGTTTTGAGGGGCATTGGTCATCTCCAATGGGAAAAATTATATCTTTATTTTCACTAACCTCTACCTGAAAGTTCCCATTTTCCTCAATTATTTAAGACATCCCGAGAAGGGGTCTATACCTTTCACCATATGCCGAAAGAGTCTCTGACATAAGAAGGCTATGAACTCTGATTTTAAGGTCTTGTCTAATCTCTGTTTTTACAGATGAGGCAGCTGGGATTCATTGAGGAGATGTTAGCTTGTAAAAGGGATCAGGGCAACCCTCTGGTCTCTTCCTCCACTCGAGTTGTGTGGAATTTTCCTGCAGTGCCCAGAGCCAGGCTGACTCCTCAGGTCTTCTGTAGTTTCTGCTAACTCAATGCCCAGCTATTGATTTGGAGTCTGACGTGCACAGCTTCAGGGTTGAGTCCAAATCTCCAGTGACTTTAATATTTCACTTATCAACTGATTTACCTTTGAAAAGTGTCCAGAGTCTTCTCATTACATTACGGCCAGAGAAGGAGCCACTGTAATAATAGGGTGGTTGTTAGTGCCAGTGCAGTGTGGTAACAGGGGAGAGGTCTGGGCAGGATTTCTCTGGGCTCTCTTTTTACAGACCCTCCTTGGCCCTGGCAGAGCACACAGGGCTGAAGAAGATCCCCGGGGCAGGTTGGGGAACTTCAGAGATAGAGTAGCAAAGAACCAGTTTAAAGCATAGCTTTCTATTTCCTGAGAGAAATAATTGCTTACATTTTGGTAGCATGTGATGTGCTGGCTTTCCTATTATCCACATGGATTCCTTGACCTAAGGCCCCACCCAGCTGTGAATTTTGTGTTCTTTGTCCTAAGATTCTTCCTGGCTATGGTATCATGAGTTCTGTGTTCTAAGGTTCACCCTGAACCTAACAATCTGTGTTCCTTCAACTATCTTTGTTTCACCAAGCTGGCAACTACAAGATCAACCTGGAAGAGCCAATGGTGTAAATTCTGACATTCAATAAAGCCAATGAGATCAAGAGAGAAGTGGCTTCCAGGAACCCCTGTTCTCTGCCCTGATTAGGCTTCATCTGGGGAATCCCTGTTCAGTTCTGGGTGTCACATTTTAGAAAGGACACTGATAAGCTGGAGGCTATCCAGGATGGTGAAGGGCTTTGAGTCCTTATCACATGAATATTATCAGAAGGAACTGGAATATTTCACTTGAAGAAGAGAGGACTTGAGTGGATGAGGAGATCCTGAATCCTTCGCCCAGTGAGTCAGCTGAACCTCCTAAATTCACAATGCATATTTGATGAATCTGATCTCCATAAGTGTTGGCCTTGGAGTCAGAGAGTCTAGGTTCAAATATCACTTCTGGTGTATAATACTTCTGCTATATGTTTTTGAAACAATAGATCAACAGATGGCTGGATTGAGCATTTATTAAGCAAATATAACAAAAGGAAGATAGTTTCTATTCTCAAGAAGCTTATATCCTAATGGGGGATGACAACACATAGAGGGAAACTTGAACGGGGTGGGGAAGGCAGGGAAATGCCAGTAGGGGGTGCACTTCTCCGGAAGGAGATTTCAGGATGATACCAATTAGAGGATGCTTCTGGGAGAGAAGGACTATGATGCTGTTGCTGGTAGGGCCGTCATGCTGGAAGCATACGGAGTCCTTATTCCTCCTTCCTTTGTCAGGCTACATATCACAAAATGATATTACAGCAGTACTTTGGTCTGAAGTCTTTGGTCTAATCTGAATAACAAGCTCTTTTTTAATAATCAATTCTGAAAAAACTGTCTTGTATGGAAATCTTATAAACTTCTTATCTTTTTAAAGCCTAGCTGGTGTTGAAAGGCAGAGAGGCCTGATCACGCTAGGACATATTTCTGCCTGAAGTAATTAGGGTAATAGTCAGACTCAGAGGAAGAAGAAGTCTTTAATTAATTCAATTAATAGCAGTAACTCTTGAGTTCACCTTTGACCCTTGAGGAGGAAAGGAGAATTCTTAGTCTGCATGTTGTCCCCCTCATTAGAAGATGAGCTCCTTGATGGTGCAGGTCAAAAAAGCAAAGACTTTACTCTGTATCTCCAGTACTTAGGACAGCGCCTGACATACAGCAATGTTTGTTGATTGAGTGGATGAAAGAGGGATTGAATGGTTTGAGGGAAATGAATCTCCAAGGTGTATCAAAAGTTAAATGACATTGGTTCCGATTTTTGAATTGAATCCGTTGCTTAAACTCCCTCCCCTGCCCTGTTTGGTTCTTGATTGTGGCATTTACCTTAGTTCTAAAACCTTACAAATTGCATTAGGAAATTTTCAACACAATGCATATGTCTTTATGCAACTTTGGATTTTCCCTCTAAGCAGAAAAACTTAGACTTGGAATAATTTCTTTGATAAATTCATCTCTGGCTGATTTATGCCGGAAATGCGGAGTACTGAACTTTTCATCCACACCAGTATTTGTAAGGGTGACAACCCTTGAGGCTTTGACCAGCCACTATCAACATCAGACACATGAATTTCCTTGAGCTTTTGACTACACAGTTCTTGATAGTGATGGCTTCCTGACAAATGGAAACTGCACCTCTCATTACTAAGGGCAGTATAGTTTACTAAAAGGTTCTCATTCTGCAGTCCCAAGTCCTTAGGGCAGAGGAATTATCTCCAATTTATTTAAGAAGAGAAGACCCATTCTATGGATGATCAGGCCAAAGATTTCTCCTATTGGGACTTTTGCCAATAAGGATGTTGTCATGAGGGAGAGTCAGTGTTCTCATTATGGCCAGTGAGCACAAATACAACCTGGCTGCTTTTATCTTCTGATTTTCAAATTTTTTTTACTGCTCTACTGGAGCCAAGCAAACATAAAAGAGGCAGAGAAGAAAGATTGAAGGAGAAGGATTTTTTTCCAGCCACAGAAAGAAAAATGTGTAGACAAAGGAGGATGGACTCAGGCCTCACTCTTCTCCCATTCAGTTCAATCCAGGAAGCATTTATTAAATCCCACTATGCCTGGTGCTGGAAGCACAAAAATAACTAAATTATCCTCACACCCTAGGTTCCAACAAGGCTCATTTTCAGAGCTATCTTCTTCACAAAGCCTTTCTTCTTCCTTCCCCGTTGATAATGCCCTTATCCCAAAATAATTTTATATTTATATGTCTGTGTACATATAATTTTTCTCCAGTAAAATGTAACCCACCAGAGGGCATGGACTGCTTCATATTTGTCTTTCCCTAGTTCCTAGTACAGTCCTTGGCAAATGGTAGACACTTGACACATGCAAGCTGGATTGAATTGAACTGAATGATTCCAGAAGTGAGCTCCTCAGTTGGAGATGGGAAGGATGTGATCAAAGGTACATTGAGAGGATTTTGCTTGAGCAGGAAGAAGGACCAACACTTCATCAGAGGGTGAAACAGAGAAGCAAAGAATAGGGAGATGGTGTTTTGAATAGTTGAATTAGGAAGAAGCAGAGCTTGTGACAGATGGCCTCTGTGTATGTTCTCTCTCCTACTAGAATGTGAGATCCTGAAAGCAGGGAATATCTTATGTTTCCATTGTATCCCCAGTGCTTTGCATGTAGTAAGTGCCTAATAAATGCTCTATTCATTCACTTATTCACTTCCTTGTTAAGATATAAGATCAGGTCCTCTATAGAGAGGAATATTGGAGAGAGGGGAATAGGTTGTTTGAGAAGGGAGAAAGTTTGTCATAGACAAGGCATTTGACTTTTGAGGCAGTGAGCAGTCCAGAAAACCTGAGTTAAAATCTAACTTCAGACACTTTGTAGCTGTGTGACCCTGGGCAAGTCACTTAACTTCTGCTTACCTCAGTTTTCTCAACTGTAAATGGGGATAATGTCATCTACCTCCCAAGGTTGTTGTAAAGAACAAATGAGGTAGATTTCAAAATGCTTAGCACACTTCTGGGAAACAGTAGTTGTTTAATAAATATTTCCCCACCGCTTCCAGAGAAGGTTCTCATGTCACCATTGCAGCCATGTCTTTTGTAATCCCTGAGAAGTTCTGGCACGTTTTGAGGGTGCTCAACATCACATTGATGGATGGCAGAAAATAGCTTTTGGCATCAAAGCCATCAAGGGTATGGGTTGAAGACATGCTCATGTAGTACTGAGGAAAGTAGATATTGACCTCATCAAAAGGGCTAGTAAGCTCACTGAAGATGAGGGGAAGTGTATGATCACCATCATGCAGAGTCTCTGGCAATACAAGATTCCAGACTGGTTCCTTAAGAGACAGAAGGATGTAAAGGATGGAAAATATAGCCAGGTTCTGATCAACAGTCTGGAAAATAAGCTTTGGCACTTCTGGGGTCTCCACAGCCAAGACCAGTGTACCAAGACTACAGGCAGCAGGGTCACATTGTAAGTGTGTCCAAAAAGAAGTAAACAACTTCACTGACTTTGTCTATTAATAAATAGTTTATATTAAAAAATTTCCCCCTTAATGCTGTGGGGCATAGATAAGGCACTAGTCAGGAAAGAGTAAAAGGACTGCTATGTATGATGAGATTACATACCACCAATACGTAGTAGATTCAGTGAGTAAGACCTCATTACTTCTCCAGTGACTATTAGCTGTACAAGAGCAGGAGTGGAGCAAGCAGATGGCAGGAGTGACCCAGGGTTTGGATTAGGCAAAGGTTGGCTGATGAGAGGACCAAGCGGCAAGGGCTACAAGGGTGGAAAACAGGAGGAAGCTGAGCTAAGTAACTGGAATGTCAAGATTTCAAGGGGAGGAAAGTGAGACCTGAACGGGGCTGAGAGTTGGAAAAGGGAGGAGGAGGTTGATGTGAGATGGAAGTTGGGGGAGGGATGAATTATAGGTTGAAGAGGAGTGAGGTAGGGGGAGAAATGAGAGCATTTTAAAATATGACTCAATCGTATGCCCATAAATTCGACAACCTTAGAGATATGGATGAATATCCACAAAAATATAAATTGCCCAGATTAACAGAAGAGGAAGTAAAATTCCTAAATAACCCTATCTCAGAAAAAGAAATTGAGCAAGTCATCAATGCCAGGGCCGATGGTTTTACATGTGAATTTTATCAAACATTTAAAGAACAATTAATTCTTATACTTTATAGATTATTTGGGAAAATAGATGAAGAAGGAGTTCTACCAAATTCTTTTTATGACACAAATATGGTACTAATACCCAAACTAAGAAGAGTCAAAACAGAGAAAGAAAATTATAGACCAATTTCCCTAATGAATATTGATGCAAAAATTTTAAATAAAATATTAGCAGAAAGATTGCAGCAACTTATCACTAGAATAATATACTATGACCAGGTAGGATTTATTCCAAGAATGCCAGGCTGGTTCAATATTAGGAAAACTATCAGCATAATTGATCATATCAACAACAAAGCTAGCAGAAACCATATGATCATCTCAATAGAGGCAGAAAAAGCCTTTGACAGAATACAACACCCATTCCTATTAAAAATGCTAGAAAGCATGGGAATAAATGGAGCCTTCCTTAAAATTATAAATAGCATCTACCTTAAACCATCAACAAGCATTATTTGTAATGGGGATAAGCTAGATGTATTCCTGATAAGATCGGGGGTGAAACAAGGATGTCCATTATCACCCCTACTATTCAATTTGGTTCTAGAAATGTTAGCTGTAGCAATAAGAGAAGAAAAAGAAATTGAGGGAATTAGAATAGGCAAAGAAGAAATTAAATTATCACTTTTTGCAGATAATATGATGATTTACTTAGAGAATCCTAGAGAATCAAGTAAAAAACTACTTGAAATAATAAACAACTTTAGCATTCCTGTACATTACTAACAAAGCCCAATAGCAAGAGATAAAAAGAGAAATTCTATTCACAGTTACTGTAGACACTATAAAATATTTGAGAGTCTATCTGCCAAGACAAACTCAGGGCCCATATGAACATAATTATGAAACACTTTTCATGACAGTAAAGTCAGATCTAAATAAATGGAAACATATCAGTTGCTCATGGTTAGGCCGAGCTAATATAATAAAAATGATAATTTTACCTAAATTAATCTATCTATTCAGTGCCATGCCAATCAAACTACCAAAAATTATTTTACAGAGCTGGATAAAATAATAACAAAATTCATCTGGAAGAACAAGAGGTCTAGAATATCTAGGGAATTAATGAAAAGAAATGCTAGGGAAGGTGGCCTAGCCATACCAGATATTAAACTGTACTATAAAGCAGCA
>CM053625.1:323067409-323086282 GCA_028646595.1 Phalanger gymnotis | reverse complement strand
GAAGATATAGACTTCAAAGTAACCTGGAAAAACCTACATGATATAATGCTGAGTGAGTGGAGCAGAACCAGGAGAACATTACACAAACCACAGACATATGGATTCTGTGATGACTAACCCTGATAGACTTTGCTCTTCTCAGCAATACAAGGCGCGAGGACAACTTCAAAGGACTCATGAGGGAGAGAGATATCTACATCCAGAGAAAGAACCATGAAGTATGAATGTAGATTGAGGCACATTGTATGCTCTCCTTTTTTTTTTGGTTTTGCTTCTTCTTTTTCCTGATTCATTCCATTGGTCATAATTCTTCTTTACAACTTGACTAGTGTGTAAATAAGATCACTGTGAAGTTATATGTAGAAGTGACGTTATACGTAGAAGATATATCGGATTCCATGCCTTCTTGGGGACGGGGGGAGGAAGGGGTGGAAGAAAATCTGGAACTCAAAATTATGTGGAACTGAGTGTTGTTAACTAAAAATAAAAAATCTTAATTATTAAAAAATAAATATGACAAAAAAGGAAAAGAAAAAAAATATGGCCTAAGAAAGGCCTTTTAGAGTCCCAGAGAGGGGAGGTTGAAGTCATGGGTGATGATGAGGTGGTCATGGTGGGACCATCCCTGTGTGGGCTTGAGGTAGAGGCCATCTTGGTTAAGGAGGTCAATGTGCTTGGAGGCCAGGGTGTCTGAAGGGAACTTCAGCATGCATATTAAAGTCTCTGTGCATGAGGGAAGGGGTCAGGATGGAGTAGATTAAGAGCTTGATGCTGGACTCCTCAAGAAAAGAGGGAGAGGAACGTGGGACTGGTAGACATTGGCCCCAGGTTCTAGATGTCTGGAGCATCTGGTGTGTATGAAGAGGAAAGAGTTCTGAATGATGGTGACAGAAGGAGGCTCTAGCAGGGCCAGGACGCATGGCTCCCCCTTCTCCTGGCCCATTGTGCTCAGGAGCAGAAGGAAGGGGCATCCAGGGGTGGCCAGGGTGCACAGAGATACAGCGTCTTCTGGGATGATCCAAAGTTGGCAACCAAGGAGCCACCAAGGAGGCCCTGAAAGCCCTGATCCTGCAGTCCTGTGGGCAGCTCCCTCTGCCAAACAACTTCATTTGTTTTTGTCACTGTTTCCCAGCTGTTAGGTCTTACTTTTAAAGAACTGTGAGTGAGGAGACTTCCAAAGCCAAGACTGGGATTCGGAAAATAAAATAAATGAAAAGGCACTTATTAGGCTCTTCCTGTGTACAGAGCACTCTGCTAAGTTCTAGGTATACAAATAGAATGGCCCCTGCCCTCAAAGAGCTCCCATTTTAACAGTGGAAAGAAGACACATATTGGAGGCTTCAGCTGAGGGGGAACAGAAGGGTCTCATCATCCATAGGGGGCAGCAGCAAAACAGATGGTAATGCAGCTTTTTTACTGGCATACTCACTCACACCATATCGGTATCTGATGCCATTTACCAATGCCAAATATTTTGGAAGGGAAGGGAGCAGGGTCACCCTCTCTCCTCCCTTCTGGCCCATGTTCACACTGGAAATGAGCTTTGGAGGAAGTCAGTGGAGCATTCAGGAACCTTGGCCCAAACCTACTTCTGCCAGCTGTGGGGGTTTGGGGGCCAGCCTGCTCCCATGCTGACCTATTGGTCACTATTTGTTAGGCATCAACAGCTCTCTGGTAAGGACAGCTTGGACCAAAATGTAAAGTGAGCACCTCCCAATTCCATTATGAATTCCCTGAGCTGTGGAGGCTCTTAATAGGAAAATTGATTTGGCCCCAGGCTTAATCCTTGCTCCCTGGGGTGGATTTTTTTTTCTGGGATAGCAAGTTCACTCCTGTTCAAGATCTGTTCTTGATGGTTTGGAAATGCATTCCTTCGACAAGGCTTAATTAAAGTGGATTGCCTCTCTCTGGGAAGGCCTTTACAACTTCCATAACGAACAGCATTGTGACGAGGAGTAATATATTTTGTGTGTGGGGGGGTAGTTTGTGGCTGTCTTTTATGATAGTGTAATAAAGGAAGATTATGCCTTCTCATTATGGGCCAGATGGCAGAGAAGGCACTCTTTGGTTACAAGAGATGGGAGAGGAAGGCACTCCCCACATGGCCACCTTTATTACCAGCAATGGTTAAACTGGCCCTGGAAATTTCTGGTCAAACAGTCAATTTTAGGAGCTCCATTTTATAGCTATGTTTCCATTGGCATATTTAGAAGTTCTATTTGTAAAGTAGGATGGATTCCTCAGTGTGGGCCAGTAAAGGGAGTCTTCAGAAAGGTTTTTGTTATTCTGCCTAAGTCTTCTCTTACACATACCAGCATGAAATAGATGTATTGGCTAACCCCAAGATGAAGGCTCAGGAATTCTGAATTTTCTTCATAATATCATATGAGGATTTATTGAAGGGATGCAAACATTTAGCCTGGAAAAGAGGACTTGAGTCTCAGATGGCATCATTTAAGTATGTGGAAGACAGACTGCTATTGTTCAGCTGTTTCAGTGGTGTCAATCTCTCTGTGACTCCATTTGGGGTTTTCTTGGCAAAGATACTGGAGTGCTTTGCCATTTCCTTCTCCACTTCATTTTACAGATCAGGAAACTGAGATAAACAGGGCTAAGTTACTTGCCCCAGGGTCACACAGCTAGTAAGTGACTGAGGCTGGATTTAAATGCAGATCTTCCTGAGCCCTGGTCCACTGCTCTATCCATTGTCCTGCCTAGCTGCCTAGGAAGAGGGATTAGCTTTGTTCTATTTGGCACCCCTTAGTTCAGGGCCTCCCAACTATAATATTCTACATTCTAATCTCCCTCCCACTTCTGAAATTCTATGTTCTAAGGTTTCTGGTCTATTGAAACAACAGCCTCCTTCCTTCCTTCCTTCCTTCCTTCCTTCCTTCCTTCCTTCCTTCCTTCCTTCCTTCCTTCCTTCCTTCCTATTGCCTGAATTTCTTTTTTTAAAATATATTTTTTTACCCATTTACATGTAAAAACAATTAAGTTTTGTGTTCTAAATTCTATCCCTCTCTTCTTCCCTTTTTCGTTCTCTGAGACAGTAAGCAATCTGATGTAGGTTATACATGTTCAATAATGTCAATAATTTCCATTATTAATCATTTTGTGGAAAAATTCAAATAAAACAAAGAAAGAGAAAAATAGTATGCTTTGGTCTGTATTCATACACTATCAATTCTTTCTTTGGATACAGGTAGTATTTTTCATCATGAGTTCTTTAGGATTGTCTTGGATCACAGCATTGCTGAGAATAGCTAGGCTATTTGCCACTGTTGTACAGTGTTGCTCTTACTGTGTACACTGTTTTGGTTCTGCTCACTTCACTCTATGTATCATTTCATATAAGTCTTTTCAGGTTTTTCTGAAATTATTCTGCTGGTCATTTTTTATGGCACAATAATATTCCAATACAATCATACACCACAACTTGTTCAGCCATTCCCCAACTGTTAGGCATCTCCTCAATTTCCAATTCTTAATTACTACAAGACGAGCTATTCTAAATATTTTTGTACAAATAATTTCCCCTCCTCCCTTCTCCCCTCCCCTGCCCCTGCCCTGCCCCGATCTCTTTGGGATATAGATCTCATAGTGGTATTGCTGGATCAAAGGGTATTGCACAGTTCAGTAGCCCTTTGGGGCATAGTTCCAAATTGCTCTCCAAAATGGTTAGATCAGTTCACAACTTCACCTACAGTGCATTAGTATCCCAGTTTTCCCACATCCCCTACAATATTTATCCTTTTCATTTTCTGTCATATTAGCCAATCTGATTGGTGTGAGGTGGTACCTCAGAGTTGTTTTAATTTATATTTCTCCACAGTGATTCAGAACATTCTTTCATATGACTATAGATAGCTTTGATTTCTTTGTCTGAAAACTGTCTGTTCATATCCTTTGACCATTTATTAATTGGAGAATGACTTGTATTCTTATCAATTTAATTTAGTTCTCTATATATTTAAGAAATGAGGCCTTTATCAAAGATACATGCTATAAATATTTCCCCCAGTTTTCTGCTTTCCTTCTAATTTTGTTTGCATTGGTTTTGTTTGTGCAAAAACTTTTAAATTTTGTGTATTCAAAATTATTCATTTTATATAGATTTGACAGGTAAACTCTTCTATTCTCTACTAATTTGCTTATGGTATTATCTTTTATGTCTAAATCATGTACCCATTTTAGCATATGGTATAATATGTTTGTCCTTACCTAGTTTTTGCTGTTTTCCAGTTTTCCCAGTAGTTTTTGTCAAATAATGAGTTTTTGTCCCAGAAGCTTAGATCTCTGGTTCATCAAACAGTAAATTACTATGGTCACTTACTACAATATATTGTGTACCTAATCTATTCCATTGTTCCACCACTCTATTTCTTAGTCAGTACCAGATTGTTTTCATGATTACCACTTTATAACACAGTTTGATATCTGGTATAACTAGCCTTTCAATTGGTCTTACTTTCTCAACTCTTTCCCCACTCTAACTCACCCTTAACACAGCTACCAAAGTGGCTCTTCCTGAAATGCATGTTAGATTATACCACTTCTCTACTCAATAAAGACCAGTGACTGTAACCTTGAACATGAAATATAAACTCCTGTGTTGGAAATTTAAAATTCTTCAGGACGTAGCTCTTTCCTCTTTGTCTTCTTCCATATTATACACCTCCATGTACTCTGTGGTTCAGCCATCCTGACCTACTTAAGGTTCCTCAAGCATGAGGCAGCATGCCTATGATGGCTGAATTCCATGCTTGGAATACCCTTTCTTCTTACCTCCACTTTTCAGGATCCATGGTCTTTTTCAAGGCTCAGCTCAAGTAGCACCTTCATGAAGCCTTTCCTGATGACTGTGGCTACTTGTGTCATCCCTCCCCAAACTATGGAATATTCATTTTGTAAGTGCTTTGCATGTGCTCATATGTGCACATGTTGTCTCCCCATTCCATCGTGATCGCTTTGCATGGTGCCTGGCACATAGTAAAGGCTTGATAAATCCTTGCTTGATTAGTGTGCATCTTCCAATATTGCAAAGGTATTGTGTGGTCACTTCTCAACCCTTCTTCTTTCTTTCTCCCTCCTTCAGGGAGCTCTGAAGTATCCCCTGCCATGACCATCCAGTTCTGGATGGTTTAATATCACATGATGTATTCCTGCACCCATGCTACAGGCACTCAATAAAGTAGAAACTAGAAAAGACACCCCAATGGCCTAAGTCAATGACGTTTCCACACCACCAAGAGGTCCCTAATCCAATTCAATTCAATTGCAAGTCAGTGTCATGATTAGAGAGCTGTCTTCTTGAGGCAGTGCCATGTGGTAAAACTGGAGCCAGGAAGCCTGGGTCGAAGTGCTGATTTGTGATCTTGGGAAGGTTTCTGCACCTCAATTCAATTCAATCCAACACATGTTTATGATGCAATTCTACATGCTACATGACACTAGTGTGTGTCAGGCTTCAAAGACAAAAACAAAACAATTCCTGTCCTCAAGGAACTTATATTATAAGAGGAGGGGGTGGGGTAACACGTATGCAAGTAAATGCAAAACATATACCAAATGATCTCAAAAGAGGGAGGGATCAGGAAAGATCATGTTCCTGTGAGACTTTGGAGGAAGCTGGTGGTGAGGAGAGAGAGCTTGCCAGTCTGGGGTGAGCATGTGCAAACACAGAGCTATATGATGGGTTCTGGAGTGTGCAAAGCTCCAACAAGTAACCAGACTGTCAGCAATCTCAGTTCACAGTCTATAAAGTAGGGCAGGTATGAAAGCTGGATCATATATCCTTAAGTACCCTTCTGACTTTATATTATATTTAGATTTGAATTGAATGATGTTATCTCTCTGTCTCTGTCTCTCTCTGTCTCTGTAACAACAATGCTGCTTGAAGCTACTCTGACTGTGTAAGACCAATAACACCAGCCCACAGGAGGGCTGTAGCATAGGTTCTTTGATCTGCTTTTCTAAGGAAAGCCACTTTAAGGGATTACCAATCTCACTTTAATTAAACATACATATACCATTCACTTAGTTCAGGGGGAAAAGCCAGCACCCTGAACTTCAGAGAGAATAGAAACAGAAATTATAAGCATACATTATATAAACAGAGCAAAATAACACAAATCAGCAGACAGGCTTCTAGCTGTCTGTCCAAGTAATACACAAACAATTACCAGAGAAAGAAGCACCAACATCTGGGTTTTCAAACCTGGGGGGGTGCTGCTTCAATGGCTACCCAGAGTCTTGTCACCAACACTCTTTCAATGAGTGTGCCCCCAAAGGCAAAACTCTAACCTCTGAGCTTATATATACTTCTTCAGGGTCAAAGGGCATCACAACTATGTGACTCAAACCCACGTGAACTAGGCCTTTCCTTGACATAAGCAGGTCATCAAAGACTCCCAATTCAATCGAAAATTCCTCAGTGCTGAGAAGCACCCCAAAACAAAGACAACAAAAAGTCCATTTTGCTTGTCATTACATTTGAAAAACAAAACTCATCAAAGGTACTTGATTACCTCAGCATTCCAAAAGAGAAAACAGTAAAAAGTCCCAGTCTAATTACAATAACAATCTCTCTCTGTCTCTCTGTCTATCTCTGTCTCTCTCTCTAAGTTTCTGTCTATCTGTCTCCCTCCCTCCCCTTCTCTCTGTGTCTATCTTTCACACATAAACTTACTCTCTTCTACCTCCTGCTCTGTCTCTTTCTTTGCTTTTGTCTCTGTCTTTCTCTGTTTCTGTGTCTGTCTGTCTCTCTCTCTCTCACACACACATACACACACTTACTCCCCCCTCTGTTTCTTTCTGTGTATCACTGTCTCTTTCTCTGTCTCTTTGTTTCTGTCTCTCTCTCTCTCACACACTCCCTCCCTTCCCCTCTCTCTGTGTCTCTTTCTTTCTCTGTCTCTCTCTCCCTCCTTCTATGTCTCTGTTTCTCTTGGAAGAGGGGGTTGGGCTCTGTCTGTAAGGACCCTTCTAGCTCTGGCATCTATTGACCATAAAGAACCTTTCAGTAGGAGTATATCTGCTATCCTGAAGCTGAGTCCATCTCCAGAGCAGAGAGTGACCTTGGGCTCAGCTGAGCGGCTGCTGAGCTTGATTCATCTGTAACTGTGGCCAGTTGTTCTGAAATAGGAACCCTAGAGAGACTAGGAGCAGGCTGAAGTTAACCTAGAGCTGCTTGGAACCTCCAGGACACTGATGAAAAGCCAGGCAGGAAACAAAGACCTAGAACATATCTGTGGAATGAAGTGGGTGGGATGGGGTGGGGGTGGGTGGAGGGGTGGGACTGAGTGAAGAGCTGAGCCAATGGATTCATTGCTTTGGGAGCTAATTCATGAATCCGCATCCTGAATCATCCAAATCCCCTGTCTTTGTTCCCCAGTAAATTAGAACATGCTTTATCCTTTTAGGGGCAGCTGGGTGGTGCAGAGGATAGAGCTCTGCCCCTGGAATTAGGAAGACCTGAGTTCAAATCCAGCCTGGGACACCTACTAGCGGAGTGACTCTGGGCGAGGCACTTCACCCTGTTTGTCTCAGTTTCTTCATCTGTAAAATGGTCTGGAAAAGGAAATGCCAAACCACTACTCCACTGTCTTTGCCAAGAAAACCCTAAATGGGGTCAAGGAGAGTTTGAAATGATTCAATAGCAACATTGTCCTTTTAGCAGAGATGCACAATTAATTGAGTCCTGGTCATAAAGCTGTCCCTGGTATATGTATGGAAATGTCTGTGTTATACCACTGACTTAGCCATCCATGCCTCAGAAAACTGTCCTCTGCTAGGGTGGCTCACCCACCTCCAGGATCTTCTAGAGGAAAGGGCAAGTCAGGGTCTGGGAGTCCATGTGCCCCAGTGGCAAGCATGCTGAAGTCTAAGACCTTGGCTCCAATATGGCCTTGGTGAGGCATTCCGAGACTTCAAGACTCAGAGCTGGGAGAGGGGTATCTTGTTCAATGAACAGCCAGGAGGCTGGTGTCACTGGATCACTGGGTAGGGAGCATGGGGTGGTGAGGAGAGTAAGAGGCAGGAAGCCTGGAAAGGTAGGAGGGAGGCAGTTTATTTAGACTTTGAATATGAAATAGAGACCTTTGATTCTTGATCCTGGAAACAATGGGGAGCCACGGACCTTATTTGAGTACGAGAGTGACATAGTCATACCTACGCCTAAGGAAGATGTCTTTGGCAGCTGAACAGAGGAGGGACGAGAGTGAGAAGAGACCTGAGGTAGGCAAAGACTCTCCCAGCTATGGCAGTCCTCCAGCAAGGAGGAGAGGAGAGCCTGTCCCAGGCAGCGTCAGAGGATAGAAGGAGGAGGACTAGAGAGATATGGAGGGAAAAATGGAAAGATATGGCCACTGCTTGGATCTGTGGCAGGAGGTAAGGTGAGGAGCTCATGCTAATATCATCATGATGAATGCGGTAGACGGGAAGGGTGTCTGTGACTTCAACAGAAGCAAGGAAATTTGGAAGAAGGCAGGAAATTGGTGGGGAAAATAACGAGTTAAGTTTTGGACTTATTGAGTTAGATAGATATGTCTCTGGGACTTCCAGTTTGAAATGACCACTAGGACTCTGGTGATGTAGAATTGACACAGTGGGCAAAGTGGGTCTGGGTATGTGCACGTATATATGTATGATAGATCTGTGTGTGTCGATCTGTATTACATGTTCTAAGTTCTAAGACCTCTTAAAATTCCTATCTTAGGACAAGGAAGAGACAATGGCAAAGGAGGAAGGGATCTTACAGACAATCTAAATACAAACACACACACATTTATATGTAGCTGTATCTATCTGTGAGGCATCATTGTAAAGATGATAATCTCACTGGAGTTGAGGAGGTCACTGACAAAGCTGTACAGGGAGGAGGGAGCTCAGGACAGAGCCTTGGGAAATGCCAATGGTCGGATATATGATGTGGATGATGAGTGAGTAAAAGAGACTCAGAACGAGTGACAAGACAATCAAGAGGAGAACCAGGACACAGCAGTGCCCCCAAACCCCAGAATGAAGACTGTTTAGGAGAAGAGGGCAGTGAGCAGTGTCAAACGCAGCACAGGGATCGAGAAGGATGGGGGCTGAGAAAAGCCTATCAACCTTGACAATTTGACCAGTGGTAACTTTAGAAAGGGCTGTTTCAAGTTGCATGGGGATGCTGGAAGCCAGACTCCAAAGAGTTAAGAAGAGAATGAGAGGAAAGGAAGTTGAGGCACAAAGTGTAAGCAGCTTTTTCTTGGAGTGTGGCTTGGAAAGGGAAAAGACATATAAGATAATAGCTTGAGTAGATGATAGGGTCTAGTGAAAGATTTTTAAGGATGGGAAAGAATTGCATATTTGAAGACAGCCTGAAAGGAACCAGCAACTGGGCAGAGGTTGAAGGTCAGGGAGTGGGAGGTGATTGAGGTCAAAATCTACTGGAATTGATATGAGGGACTGGGATCAAGTTCTTATGGGAAGGGATTGGCCTTGGCCACAGAAGGGCCACATTGCTGTCAGAGGCTGGGGGAAAGGAAGACAGAGTCCAGGATGTCAAGTGGTTCTGAGGTGAAGAAAATGGCAGCATAGGGAGAGCATACTATGTTCTCAATTTTCTTGTAAAGCAAGAGGATTTTGTGGAAGATCAAATGAAATGATGTATGTCTAAGTTTTAAAGTTGGATAGAACTTTATAGTTGTATGTAAATACCAGAGTGTCTTGTAAATTTACTGTAATATACTGATCTTGTAATGAGATGTGAGGGGGGACTGTTTATGGGACAATAGAAAACCCACCTGGTTTGCGGAAGAGTCAAGTTACATGGAATCACTAACTCACAGTCTTTATTAGGTCTTTGGGGATCAAAGTCTCCTCATCTTTAAAATGAGCAGAATGGATTATATGGTCTGAAAGTTTCCTTCCTCCTTTGTCATTTTCTCTTCCTTGTTCTAAGATGGGAGCTTTAAGAAGTCTTGGAACTTAGAATACAGTGTTAGAGCATCTACCTTCTATGCTTTCTGTTGGGTCTGACAGCCTATGTTCTGGGTCCTTTCCTGTCCTGGCATTTAATTTTCTGTGTTCTAAGCTCCCTTCCACATTCTATGTTTTGAGGTCCTTTCCAGGGCTGACATTCTCTGATTCTATTTTGCGTAATTATTTATTAGGAAAATTCTTTCCTTCTTCATTCTTCTCCAAAGCACGTTTCCCTGCCTTGATGTCAGGTACTTACTGGGTATAGCATGCTGCTTCTAACAGTCCTCATTTCCCAAATCTGCAGCAGTTTGGGGGAGCAGATGTCAGCCGTACAAGCATTCTTTGAAACACCTTCTGAGCATTGTCATTGAGGTTCTTAGTGAAAGGCTGGGAGCTGCCCATGGCTTTGCCAAGCACCCAATGTTTCAGGAAAAATGTCAAGTTAAATCTGTATCATGTGGGAGCCAGCCACCTGAACTACCCACTCAGATGGATTTTACATGTGCAGGTTGGGACTCTCTGAAGCTGGGAACTTCATGAGGCAAGGCTCTGTTTTTCCATTTTAATTACTTTTAGATTCGAGGCCCCTTATTCTGAGATGCCTTGTTGCTTTTCAATGGAGGGATTAGGGGGTATATTTTACAAGGCATGCTTCTCCATCACTCTTCTGGTTTCCATCCTTGCCTCGAACCAAATGACTGTCGTTCCACATCTGTTCGCCTGAAAAAATCTGGCTGGATACATAAATATCATAGTATTAATGCCAAGAATCCACCTAACATTATGTTAGGACCTGAGTCTACATGCTTGGAGTACAGGGTTTTTGACACCATAGCCCCGTGGCGGCAGAATCTGAGATATTTGAATGGAGAGCCATTTGTGATCATTCAGTCAGTGATGGAGAAGCTAGAGTGATACTGGGCAAGGACAACGAGCCCCATGATGGGATGAGCTGAATTGGCAGGATTTCTGCATGTAAAACAAACTGTTTGCTCCAGTGGTGGAGCGAATATGAAATCACATTTCAACTGAACAGAGGCCATGTTTTTAATGACAGACCTAATCCTATAGGAAGTCTTGGCATTGACAGGTCATTGGATCATGAATCATTTATTGTAGGAGGCAGCAGAAGTGCGGAGGGAGAACCCTGGGTTGGGAGACAGGAAAATTAGGTCTGACCGGCTGTCTGAAATTGGACAAATCAACAAGCTTTTAGTGGGTACCAACTCTATGCTAGGCCCTGTGCTAGGTACTGGTGACACACAAAAGATGGAACGGTTCCTGATATCAGATAGTTTTCATTTTATTGGAAAGGAACGATTTACTCACAGTTTACTAAATGCAAAACGAAGTCAAGAAAATGCTTGTAAAATGTCATAATCAGGAAAGATCTCCCTTGTGTAGGAGGTGGAAGTTAGAATTCTTCATCTATAAAAGGAGGAGGAGTGGGCCTGGATGATCTCCAAGGGTTTTCCAGCTCTGACATTGTATGCTCTAAGATTCCTTCCAACACTCACATATTTTGTGCCTTGTTCCCACTCAATTCTGACATTCTATGATCTGCTGCAGTATCCCACGCAGGTGGATTGGTCTACGTTTAGCATCGGTGCCATTATTGTTCACCAGATAATACAAGTGACTTGGGCAAGAATAATATTGAATGAGAAAGTGAGGATGGGTGGGAACCTGTGCTGGTTGAGGGACTGCCCAGATTAATGACATCGTGGATCCATTGATGTAATAATGAAAATAATGCAGAGATAATATTCACAAAGGGCTTTGTAAACCTTAAAGCACTTTATGAGTGATTGTTAATAATAATCGATTCTATTAAATATTTATTAAGCTTTATATTTGGCACACAGAGCTTGTAGTCCAGCAGGGGACCAAGATTTATGCACAAATTACAATAATAAAATTATCCTCAATTTATCCTGTTTGTATCTTGTTTGTACACAATTATTTATATGTTGCCCCCCTCATTAGACTATAATCTCCTTGGGAGCAGGGACTGTTTTTGCCCTTTTTGTACCCCCAACGCTTAGCATAGTGCCCAGCATGCAGCAGGTGCTTACTAAATGCTTTTTGACTGACTTTCTCTAACAGTCAATGCACATTTATGAAGTGCCTGCTATATGCCAGCCATTGTGTTAAAGGAGCACTTTCTTCTAGGAAGTTGTCAGTAGTCTGTCCTTGACTACCAAAAGGGTCCAGGACCTCCCAAAATGTGAGGAACCCTTATCATAAAGGCTCTCATGTTATCCAAGCTGGCTTGAATCTTCTCAAGGATTTCTTAATACGTTTAAAAAGATCTGGCCCAACATTAAATATGGTTCTGCCATGATGGATGAAAATCATTGGACTGGACTGTTTTGGATGTTATTAAGAAAAATAGCATTTGCCTATGTCCAGATCTCACCTGTTCCCGTCTCACAGTCTGGTTTTGAAACAAGACAAAGGATGAATAATAGCTCACATGGTTTTAGTCTGTGCCAGCTTTCCGTTTTAGGCGATTTTCTTAGTCTCTTGCCAAAGAGAAGTCTATCTTTTCTCTGGAACAGGGAGATTAGGGTGTCTTGTGAAATCTGTAAACACAGCTGGGTTTTATTTAGGTGATGCTAGCTAGGAGGGTGGTGCCAAGTAGCTGGTCAAGCAAATTCCTGGGATGACTATGGAGAACTCAGCACTGGGTAGGGCACTTTGAGGAAAGGGGAAGGGAATAAGCATTTATATGGCACCTCCTGTATACATATGTATATGTATGCATATATATGTGTGTGTGTGTGTGTATGTGTATGTGTACACACACACATACATACATGCCAGGCACTGGACAAAATGCTTTACAAATATTATTTCATTTGATCTTCACAATAACTCTGGGAGGTAGGTGCTGTTATTATCCCTATTTTACAGATAGAGAAATGGAAGAAGATAATGGTTAAGTGACTTGCTCAAGGTGATAGAGCTAGTCAGTGTCTGAGGCAGGATTTGAACTCAGGTCTTCCTGACTCTAGGTCCAGTGCTCTGCTCACCATGGCTCTACCGCCTCACAAGTAAGATGCCATCCTTGTCCATCCCCATGGAGCTGATACTCCACGGGGAAGATAGGGTAAGTATGAAAGTGTACATGTTTTAGCATCAGCATTGACGGCCCTGCAGGCGTCTGTGTTCAGTAAGCTGCTGCTGACTCTGAACAGGCTTGTGACCGCTCTGGCTTCAGTTTCCTTGCCTCTGATGTGAGGGCATTGGGCTGGTTGGCCTTGAGATATGGAGGCTCCAGGTTGTGGCTTTTTTGGAACAAGCCTTATGCCAATGAAGGAAAAACAACCACTTAGCATTTAGCAAAGGTGTGCGATAGCAATCCAATTCACCGATCTTCACGTTCTAATTTATGTTATGGGAAGTAAGGGGGATGAGAAGTGATTCCTTGCTAGCTCCAGTGTTCTAGGGAGGCAAGATTCAATCCCAGCTGCAGCCAGATGTTCAGGCTGTCGATGCGGGCTGGGTGCTGCCTTCTCTAGCCAGCTGGACTTGACTTTGAATCCTCAGTCTGTGTGCTGTGCTCCAGGCACACTGCCCTGTTCCTCATTTGGAAGGTCTGCCCTTCTCTCTGCTGAGCTAGGGTCTCCCCAGGCTGCAAAGTATAGCTCCAGACTCAGTTCCTTCCCAAAGTCTTCCCTAATTGCCCTCAGCTAGCAACATCCACTTCTTCTCCAATTGCTCATAGCGTGTGGTGGCTATACCCCCATGGGCCATTTTCTATATTGCTCTCTATTTTTAAAAAATCTTTTTCATGGGTCACCACAGTTGGCCTAAATCAGCTGTCATTTGGCAAGTGACATAAAAGACACTGATTGTCCTGGCTGTGTCTGGCTGGAAAAGCAGATGGGGCCAATCCCATACTAGACCAAGAGCTAATATCTGGAATATAGAATAACAACCATGCTGCGCGGGTACCCACAACATACCAAGGGGCCGGCGGGCGTGGCTGGACTTGGAAGTGCTCTTGGAAGTCTCCTCATTTGTAAAATTCTAATATCAGTGCCACCTACCTCAACAACAGGGTTGTTGTAGGGGATCAAATGAGATATAGATGCAAAGCAGTGCATACACCTCATGCACTGTGTAAATGTAGAACTCTTACTGTTCTTTTTGGCACAGGTGACAGACTCATTAAAGGATCAGATGACACAAGGTGGGGATGGGGGATTAACCCCTTGGCTGGCAGTCAGGATTCAGAAAAAAGGACAAAGATCTTGCACAGGCTAGAAAATAGGTCAAATAGTATAAGCTGAAACTGAGGAGGAATGTATATGAAAGCTGGTTTCTGGGTTAAAAAAACCACCCTCACAGGCTTGTGCCCAGGAAGCAGGAGTGCAGAACAGTTTGTGTGAAAAAGGCCTTAGAGATGGAAGGGACTGCAGATGTCATAGGAGTCAACAGTGAGGCATGACAGCTCCCAGGTCTGTGGCATTTGATTGCCTCAAGGACAGCAGAGCTGTTGGGAAGCAGGAGGGGAGAGGCCTATTGCTCTCGGCCCTTGTCAGACCTCAGCTGGCATATCATGTTCAGTTCTGGGCACTGTGATTTAAGAAGGGTGTTTGTAAGCTGGAATGTACCAACCGGACCAGAGGAGGACAACCAGACTGGTGAAGGGCCTTGAGTCTATGACGTGTCAGTTAGTCAATAAGCAATTATTAATCACCTACTAGGTGAAGGCAGGTACTGTGCTAAGGACTGGAAATACCAAAAAAGGCAAAAAACAATCCCTGCCCTCAAGGAACTCACAGAATACTGGGGAATGACAGCCTGAAAATAAGGCAGAGAGAGGTGAATTGGAGAATTAGGGGGGTTTATCTTGGACAAGAGGAGACTCCAAGAGGACAGGAGAGTGGTCTTAAGTATTTGAAGGGCTGCCACGTAAAGGAAAGATTAGACTTTTATTTTGAACAAATAGGCAGAAATAGGAGAAGTGGATGGAAGTTGCAAAGCGACAACCTTAAGCCTGATATCAGGAAAATTTTCTGAAGAATCAATCTGTCCCAAAGTGGTATGGACAGCTTTGAGAGGCAATAGTTTCCTCCTCATAGAGATCTTCAAGCAAAGGATGGGTGGCCTCTTTGGAGGTCTAAAGGATCATAGAATTGGAGCTGTAAGGGACCTAAATGGAGTCATGCCAGACTATTTTTACAGATGAGGAAACTGAGGCACAGGTGCATTAAATGGCTTACCCCAAATCACACAGTTAGAAAGTGTCTGAGGCAGGATTTGAACCTATTTCTTTCTGACTCCAAGTCCAGTGACTATCAGATATGGCTTAGACTAGATGACCTCTGAGGTCTCTTCAAACTCTGAGATTCTGTGATGTCATGAAATTGATGTGAATAGGATACATGCACATAATAAGAGATGACTTTGTCCCTTCATGTCCATTACTTATTTGATCCTAGCAACAACCTTGTGAGATAAGCAGATGGTGGTATTAGTTCCATTTTTCAGACAAATATATTATTGAGGAGCAGTGGTAGGTCCAGGTCCCATGGTTAGTAAGTGGTGGACTTGTGCCTCTCTGGCCTCTCTTCAGCTTTTTCTTTCTCACTCCTTCCATCTTCTTACACTCACTGAGGTCTTGTGCCCTCCTGATGGATGACTAAGCCTCTCTGGCCATGATTTCCAGCTCTGGCGTTGTTTCTATTCTTGACTCCTTGGTCATAGTGAGGAGCAGAACACTCCTTGCTCCCAATCTCCACTTCCAGGCTCTCCTTTGACCACTATCACTCATTAACCTCTCCTCCTTTGAGTTTCATTCAATCCATATTTATCACCCAATCCAGACTCAGAGACCTTCTATTTACTGACCCCCAGAATGCAATGAGTTCAGTGCCTGCCTCACAGTCTTTCTCTCCTCTTCAATTCTTTCCCTCAAACTGGGGGACTTCGACATACACATTCATACTTTTTAAACACCCTAACTTCCAGGTTTCTCAAGTTACTAATTTCTCATGGCCTACTTGTCCATCCTATTTCAGTCATGCACACAGAATTGTTCATAGCCTTGATCTTGCTGTCACCCACAAATTCTATTTCCATGTTCATGAACTCATAAATTCCTTTATCTGACAACAATCCTTTATTATTCCACATTTCTCTCCTACTTATGATTCCCTAACCTCACTCTTCATTCTCTTTGGCACCCCCAATCCTTCTACCCCTCAGTTATGCCTAGACCTTCACTCTGAACTGGATACACTCTCCTGCCTTTCCTATCTTCACCCCTTGGTGAACTACTTCTGCTCTATACTATCCTCTTCTCTCAAGTCTCTTGCTCCTTTATCTGGTCATTGATTTTGCCCTGCAAAGCCTCAGCCCTGCTGCATCTGCTCCTCTTCTTGTGTTGCTGAGTTTAGAAAGAGAAAAATCAGGCTGACTCGGTCCACTATAAGTTTTTGTTACATAATCTCAACTGGGTCCTCCCTGAAGCAAGGCAATCCTTTAACATCTCCCTAATCATCGTTTTTGTTAACTGATTTTTATTAACCTCTATAGGAAGAATGGTACTACAGTGAACAGAGTCAATAAGATAATATTTGTAAGAAGAACTTAGCACAGTGCCTAGCACAGAGTAGGTGCTATATAAATGCTTATTGACTTCCTTTTTCTTATTGGAGTTGGTGTCCAGAAGACCTGGGCTTTTTGCTGTTTGTCCTTTATTCTTGGAGAGGAACATAACATCAGCGAGAGGATATCGTGACATGCAGGTGAATTGGTTTTAAGCCAGGGAGGACTGTGTGAAGTCACCAGCCTCACCTTCACCTCCGGAGACATCTTGGTCCAGTGGCCAGATATAGATCAGGACAACTGGAGATGGCTCAGGAAGCAGTGGGTGGAGGGTCTTTAACAGGTCTCAGTTTGACTGAGGCAAAGCCTATTCAGTGATTAAGGTTTACTAAGTAAAAAGGCAAAGAGTGGCTTCTTAAAAAAATAGATCTGAGAGGGGAAGATCCTCAAGGTTTCTGGCCAAAACAGAAACAATTGCTATTTACATTCATTCTGAGCCAATCACGGCCCAAATAATGACCAAGCAGAGCTTGGCCTGGTACCTATTATTGGCCAATCAATGAGAGCTAGAATGATTTGGAGAGCTAGAGTCATTTCAAGATAAGTCCACATAGAAGGCTCATGTTGATGCTATCTCTATGACCTTCTCCAAGCACCTCCCCAAGTCTTTTTTGCTTACCCATCGGCAGATTATGAATTACATTTGCAGAGGGAGCTTCAACACCAGGAATGAGTAAACAAGCATTTCTTAAGCACTTACCACACACTAGTCACTGTGCTAAATTCTGAGGATACAAAGAAAGGCAAAAACAGTCCTTTCTCTCAATGAACTAGGCACACACTAGGCAGACAAAATCAGAAATCTTTCATGCATTGAAGTCAATGAAAAAACATATCTACAGATATGAGATGGTAGGTGAGTGATAGATGGATGGAGAGATGTATTTTTTTTTAATTTTTGTTTTCTCTACTCATTGTTCAGTTCTGGGGAGCCTTGTTGAACATTGTGTCATAAGCATGTCTGGACAAAGGCTTGTTACATGTAAACTCAGACATCTGCTTCTCCATATGGTCTTGGCAGATGGCTACTTGGCCCCTTACCAGGGATAGCAGCTCTTGCTTCTGGCTGAGCGATGAGAATCTGCTGAATTTGTGTATTCTGCGTGTTGGGTTCCTTCTGTGGTCCTAGTGATTTGGGACCTGTCTTTGCTAACCAACCTCTGGACAAATTTGCACAGGTCAGATTTGATGAGAGTGGCATGGTGATAATGTAGTCGAGCCAAGGTCTAGCCTGTTGAGACAGAGCTTTGAGTGAGGCTCTTCTTGGGTCTCTGGAATACACTAGGACAGGGGGACCCAACTATGGCCTTGTCCCTTAATGTCAAGTCCCCATCTTTTCTCTTTCTTTAAGCAAGAAGACACCTGCAAGAGGGGTTTTTACAGGAGGGTTTTTTTTGACACTAACATCTTATTTGATCAGCCTCCTTCTGACACATAAGCAAGAAAATGCATAGTGGAATGGAGTCAAATGTCTGTGATTCCACAGAGGTCTGTAGAAGGCACTTCAAAGAGCCTTAGACTTCTAGCCAAGAGGAGAAAATATGTTCCTGGCATGAGGCATGGCCTGAGCAAATGCCCAGAAATAAGAGATGGCATGTTGATTTCAAGTCAGTATAATTAGTTGAGTTCTCCAGATTATGAAGTGTGTGAAGGGCAGTGAGGGGAGATGTCTGAAAAGTAGGCTGAAACCACATTGTGGAGAGTCTTAACTAATCAACCAAAGAGGTTTTTTTTATACCAGAAGCAACAGAGAGCCCTTGGAAGTTCACAAAGTAACAGGGATTGATCAGGGAAGTCCCTGATCAGTTTGATGAATTCCCCAATCAATTTCATGAAATTATAGGGTTCTAATGGTTTCCATTTGAAGGCATCTGAGGGATATCCCTCTGTGGAAGGTAAGCATTCCTTCTGATGCCTTGCTGGGAGAATTGTTGTTTGGGACTCTAAAGGGGATGGATTTAGATTGGAAGAGCCTACTCTCTTCACTGTACATTGAAGGAAGCTGAGAAACCAATTCTCTTCTAGATCCCTTTCCTATTTCCCTTAAGCATTTTGCAAATTTATCTCATTTTAAGACTGGGGAGGGAGAAGTGGCAATATAATGGTCTCAAGATCCACTTAGTTTCTTCTTCTTCAGCTGTAGAGACTTTATTTTAGTGAAAAATTCTAAGTTGTCAGATTGCTCTGAGCCTCCAGGTAGAAAAGTTCATGATGCCTATGCAGGGTTGGGCTTTCTGCTTAATCTTACCTTTATATCTATCTTCAGTTACCCATTACCTCTTTGTGGTTCAG
>CM053625.1:323036135-323066909 GCA_028646595.1 Phalanger gymnotis | reverse complement strand
GCTGAGGCTGTTGAATATGTGACAATGATGAATTACTCAAAAGAATTATCATGAGTTCAAAAACCATAGCTTATGGACTCTGGGCTCATCAGCTCCTAAACTTTCAGGATCAGACTGGGAAGCAACATTTTGCCGATAAGTGATATAAGCTATGACACTTTCTTTGCATACAAGTATAATATAGCACCAAATTTCATGCTGCTAAAGATTTATCCTATATCCTACCCACAGGTGTTGGTGCTTGTATCTCATCTGTTGAGAGCCAGGACACAGCCAGAGACTCTGTAGGTGTAGGGGAGCACCTGCCTCATCTGGAAGCATCACTCATGTTTCCTCTACTAACTATTCAATCTGAGATCTATCCAGTTATACTGCATTTTCCAGTGAGCTCAATTGGGATATATGGAAGATATGTGTTAGGTTTTGACTTCACCTTTTTGGCAGTAACATTTACCGTGTAACTGACTCTCCTTTGAAGAACGTTTGCTACCAAATGTCTTGTATTAAATTAAACACACACACACATACAAAGCATTTATTAAGAGCCCATGGTGTGCCAGGATCTGTGCTAGATGGTGTGGATATAAAGGTCCAAACCAAACAGTCCTTGCCTTTGAAGACTTTATATTCTATTGTGAGGTAAAGAACATGTATATGAATAGACAAAAATGTATGTGTACAAAGTAAATGCAAAGGAATTTAAGGCATGGGTTGGGAAGAACAATGCTAAGAGCTGGAAAGATTTGGAAAGACTGGAAAGGGGAACTTGAGTTGAACCTTTTAAAGCAATGATGAGATTGTTGGTAACTTTGCACAAAGCAGATTTCAGCTAAACTGTGGAGACAGAAGGCAGATTTCAAGAGGGCCGAGAAGTAACTTGGAGGTAAGAAAGTGGATACAGCAGTTGTAGACAGCTTTTTCCAGGTTATGAACATGAAGAGAGTAGGTTGAGAGTTTGAGTTGAAGCTGGGCAGTGCAGGTTTTTTAATCCTTATGGAATGTTTAGAGGAAGCAGGCTGCTGGAATATTTGTAGAAAGCAGGGAAAGATTGAGTGGCTAAGGGAAGTTAAAAAAAATTAGGGAGAGGGGAGGCTGCTTGAAACAGTAAACACCTGGAGGAGATGAATGGGAATAGGATTAAAGGCATAGGTGGACAGATTTGTGTTGAAAGAAGGTCTGCTTCATTCTCTAAGAGGAGAGAAAAGGAAAAAAGGCTATATAGAGAATAATGCTGAAGTAGCCCAGGTGTGGAGTTTGGGAGAATTACTATTGGGTTTTGATTTCACCTTTTAGTGGCCTGGCCTATTTGCCTCATTTTTTTCCAGTGAAGCAGGATGCCAAGTCCTCTTCTGAGAGACAGTGGAGAGCTGGTGGTGAAGTTGCTTTGAGAAGGGGAAGAGAAAGTTTGAAATAACCACTGTAGGGAAGCGTGATAGATATTTAATCATGGAAGAATAAACAAGTGGCTTATGTCAACAAAGGCACAGGTGAGAATGGATAGCAAAAACTTGTAGTGGATTCAGTGAGTGTGGTTGTTTGGCTTCTTCCAGCACCATTCAAGATCATCCAAGGAGGAGAGAAGGTGGATGGTTGGGGCAATTCAGAATGAGATCTAGAAAGGAATGAAAACGGCTCAGACAATTGGGCAAGAGATTCAGGACCAAGGACAGTGTAAAATTGAATGAGTTAGCAAAAAAGGTTAAGGTTTTGAAGGGAGAAAAATGAGATCAGAGCAAAGGTGATGGTGTGGGGAAGGAGGGCAGTATGAAGTGACTGGAGATTGTGATAAAGACAAAGAATGGGTATGAAAGGGTGAGGTGAAAGGAAAGATGAGAGGATAGTGGGTTGTGGTTAGAGGAATTTCAGAGTTTTAGATCATGGAGGGTGGAGTTTTTGTGGGAGATGACAAGATCAAGGGTCAGAACTTCCCTTTTTTTGTGACCTAGATAGTATTGAGATACACACCATGGGAGATGATGATAAACTGGGAAGCCAGGGAATGAGTACAGAAAGAGAAGACACAAGGGCACAGGTCAGAGCCTTGGTGGACATTCACTCTCAAGGTTCAGGTGAGGAAACCATTATTAATATGTTATTTGCAGTTTTTTGCCCTGAAGTTGGAACAGCTCTAATTTTTTTCTTGTCTTTTATACATTATTTGGCGATAATCACATATGAGATGAATGTTCTCGGGTAAGGTACAGAATGAACTATTAAAAATATGCAAACTCTGGTTTAAATAGCTGGTCATCAGGACTGCTGCTGTCTAATAGGGCATGCATCCGCTCATTCTGTGCTGCTCGACTGACCAAATCAGCCATTTGGTGGCATGATGGGAGAAGATCAGATCCACCTACAGTTAACCTTCAAGTTCAACTCCGAAGCAGGCTTTCATTCCAAAGTTATTGCAGGCAAGATCATATTAACACAAAGCTTGGAAAAATGCTAATGTAACTTTGTCTTAGCATCTTTGTGTCTGAGTTAGAACTGGTGCTTTCTCTAGACAGGGCATTGGGAGTGGTATCCAACTTAGAAACTAATGCATTCTTAATATGCTTTAGGAGAGGGTTGGTGTCTAGGACTAGGATGTGGTAGTCCTGCAGCCTTGGTCAGACCACATGTGGAATATTGTATTAAATTCTGAGTCTCAGTTTAGGAAGGTCATGGATTAACTAGAGAATGTCCAGAGAAAGACAACCAAGATGGGGAAGGGCCTTAATTTCATATCCTGTGAGGATAAACTGAGGAAAATTTAGCCTGGGAAAGATAAGCCTTAGGCTGTGTGGCAGCTTCGTCAAGTATATGAAGGGCAGCCACCTGGAAGAAGGATTGGACATATTTTGCCTGGCTTTTGAGGCATAACTAGCAAGACACAATGAGAGACAGAGGGGAAATTGAAGAGAACAAATTTGGATTTCTTTTTAGGAAAAACTTGCTAACAGTCAGGGTTGTTTCAAGTGGAATGGACTACTTCAAGACAGTGGGGAAAACTCTCCTTGGAGAGCTTCAAGAAAGGCTGGGAATGTCTTATCTCTGTGTTATTTCTCTCCACATACCTGGGACATGGTAGGTGCCTAATATATGCTTGTTGATTCATTTCTTGATTTTATTGAAGAGATCCTTGTTTGCAAGGAAAAGGGGAGGGAGTACGTGAGGTCACTTCCAACTCAGTTTCTGTGATTCTGGAGAGCTGTCTATTTGGCCATCCATGAATTTATTCAGTGACTATTTATTCATTTATCACCTTTATGTGTAGCAGAGCACTGTACTTGGCCCTGGGAAAAAAGCAAGTCACTATCTTATCTCACAGATAAGAAATGACCCCTGCTTCTGTGTGTGGTAAAGTCTGGTTTGGAGGACAAGAGATAATACAGTTCACTATGACCTGTACAGCCTCCACAGTGAACTTGATTTTGTCTAACTTTTGCCTGAAGATGTCTAGTGAGAAGGAGCTCATACCTACCTCACAAAGTAGCCTGCCGCTTTTGGTTCAGCTCTCACTGTTAGCAAGTTTTTCCTGATCTCATTGCCAAATTTGCACCTTTGTAACTTCTAATCATGACTAGAAAGCTTCTGGCCCTATACATCAAGGCTGTGTCTCCTATGTGATAAGTCTACCACAGAGGTACAAAAAGCTATGTGGTGTCTGATGGGAAGGTAATTTCTTGTCTGGAAAGTGAGCTCCATAATCCTCGCCTGGCTTCTCTCCCAGACATAGTTGTGAGGCTCAAGTGTGATCATAGATATGAAATTTTTTTTTAAATGTAAACCACCATATTCAATAAACATTTGTTAAGTACCTACTATGTGCAAGGCACTGTTAAGTGCTAGAGATACAAAGACAAAAGTGAAATAGGACTTGCCCTCACAGAGCTTGCATTCTACTGGGAGGGATATGGCACAGCATGGACACAGATAGTAGAAGAGAAATCGAAGAGAGTAGAATCTAAAAAAGACTTCATGGTAGAGGTGTTATTAGGACTTCCGGGCCCCAAATAGCTCATCTACAGGGGGAGAGGGGTTATAGGATTGTGGCTTTAGAGTTGGAAAGGACCTAAGAACCCATCTAGTTTGATTCCCACATTTTACACTTGGGGAAACTGAGGCATGGAGGGGTGAAATGACTTGCCCAGTTCATGCGGCTAGTAAAGGTCTAAGAATTTGAACTCAGCTTTTCCAACACTAGAATCAGTACTCATTCCACTGGATTGCTATGCCCACGTGGGGGAAGGTCATCCAGGTAAAGGGAACCTGCTGATCAAAGGAACAGAGGCAGAAAATCTTGACATGCTTTTCTGGGGACAGCCACTTGACTGAATTCAATTGGTCAATCATTTATTAAATGCCTACCATGTGCTAGGCATGGTACTAGATGCTAGAAGTACAAAGACAAAAAAATTAAACAGTTCTTGCCCTCAGGGAGCTTATGTATGGGGAAGAAGGAGAGATGAGTAAATGTAAGCTATATATGTGTTACATAATACAAATACACAAAATAATAATGAAACAATGAAAAGTAATTTCAAGTAGGCATGTGCACAAACTAGGGAATCAGGGAAGGCCTCCTGGAGGTAGCCCCTGAACCAGGGATTACAAAAGGATGAGGTAAGGAGGGGTGAATTCCTGGCATGGATGTTCATTTGGGCAAAGGAGATGGAATGTCATGTACAGAGAACAGCCAAGTGTAGAGTGAAAGGAAGTAAGGCTACAAAGGTGAATGAATGGGAGTTTGAGGGTGAAGGGTCACGGCAAACTGATGAGGTAGGTGACATTTTGTCCTTATTTTGCAGATGAGGAAACTGAGACTCAGAAGTTAAGCAACTTGCCTTGTGACACCTGGCCAACCAGTGACTGTTACTTCCCAAGTCCATCACCCTCATGGCTTCACCTTGATGAACATCGCCCACCCTGATCATGACCAAGAACTGGCTTTACAGTAAACCCGGCTATCATCTGACCATTGCCTAAAGACCCTCCATGAGAAGGAGCCCACTCCCTCCCAAGGCAGCCCACCCCACTTTGGGGCAGCTGTCACCATTAAGAAACTTTTCCTGACCTCATGCCTGAATTTGCTTCTTAGCAACTCCCACTGATGATTAGAAAGCTTCTGGCTCTACCTAGGCGGGCTGTGTCCTTTACACATGTCTGTGAAACCAGAACTGTGAAGGACCTCACGTCTATGTCATCTGAGGATTAGCTGAAGGAACTGGGCACATTTAGCTGGGAGAAGGGAAGACTCAGAGTGGACAGGATTAGGTTTTTCAAGTAGTCGTGGGGAGGAGGGCTTATTTTTGTTCTGCTTGTCCAGAGAAGGTAGAACCAAGAGCCAGGGGCAACAGCGGAAGGGTCCAGAGAGGCACCTTTAGGCTTAGTGTTAGGAGAAACATTCTAATGATGACAGCTGCCCCGAAGTGGGCTGGGGCTACCTCTGTCTTGGGATGTGGTGGGGTCTTTCATCTTTGGAGGTCACCAGGTAGAGGGGGGAGGACATTCATTAGGTATAACGTATGGGGGACATTTTTGTTTGGGTCTTGGTGGGTTTACAGACCACTGAGGTCCCTTCCAACTGAATTTCTGGGAGAAATCAATAAAGCATTTATTAAGAGCTTGCTATTTGTCAGGCACTGGGCTGACCACTGAAGTTCTGGGGTTTTGGGTCTTCTTGCCCTCATACTGAGTGTGGCTACCTACCCTTCCTTCACATGACTGCTTGGTAATGGTAGTGGATGTCCAAAGTCCACTTCAGAATCAGGATGCCCCAAATACTAATAGATGCACTTATCAACGACCTGGGATTTCTTGGTTCTTTTCCCCAAGAGATTCTGAGGATCGTTCTCTAGTGTCTCTGGCAGGGCTCCACGCCTCACTGCCCCAGCAGCTACCTACCTCTCAGTCACCAGAATGAGGCCACTTTGTGCTGGGTCTTGGCTCAATTCCTGTAGGCCCTGGCCTGATTGCATTCGTTTTTAGAGGTTTGATCAAATCTCAGCCTTGTCTTTAAGGAATAGTTAGCTTATTGTCACTCTGTGAAACCCCGGATGGAGATTTACGAAGCTGAGCTTTTAGCTGTGCATGCAGAGAGGGATCAGGGGAACAGATGCTGAGAACGTCTGGCTGGATTTTCTCTAGCCCTGCGGCTGGAAGTGGGTGGGAGGCATACTGGGGACTGGTCTCCCTGACATTGCTTTATGGCGTCCGAGAGGGCACCCGGAAGAGAACTTTGACCTCACCTAATCCAGTCTTACCAGTTTACCAAGGAGGAAATTGAGAGATTTTCAATGACTTGCTCTAAGGTGTCAGCAGTGAGAACACAGATTCACTAACTCCAAATCTAGGCTCCCCTCTGCTGCACTCTAGGGTTCAAGGTATAGCTGTTGTTACTGGTGTTCCTGATCAGTGTGTGGCTCACCTCCAGCTAGAAATCTGGTGACATGAGAGCTTGCTGTGAAGAGGCGATGTGACTCTCAGCAAGTCCAGTAGTGGGATTCAAATGCATTAGCTAGTTCTCCATGGAATCAAGCCAAGGTGCTGCCACCGCTGCTGACATGGCAGGTGCAAGCTCTGCCCCCACTAACAACTAGTTCAGGGAACTAAATGTAAAATCAGGTACTGGTTCTATAGAACCAGTGCGAACTGGCTGAATCCCACCACTGAGTAAGCCCATTGAATTCAGCACAGTCTAATAAACAATAATCAAGTGCCTACTGTGTGCCAGGCACAGTGCTAGGTCCCTGCCCTTAAGAAGCTTACATTTCACTTTCCGAGGCTCAATGTCCTCTTCATCAAAATGGCAGGAATAGAACTGATTCCTAGAATTTTAGAACTGGAAGGGACCATAAGGAACATAATCCAGCCCCCTCATTTTATAGAAAAGTTAATGAGACCCTAGAGAAAGTTAATTGGGCAAAGTCACACAACTAGTTCTTGTAGCTACTAATAGAACCAGGAGGGGCACATGGGGTGTTAAGGGAGGATTAGCACCTCTGGGGTGAGGACTGTGGAGTCCTTCTGAGGGCTGCTCACCCACCTTTGGTATCCACTTTCATCTAGATCTCACCTGTGGCTCCAAGAAGCTAGAGCATGCACAGTGGCCACATAGTGGCCACCCCTTGGTAAAACCATCTCAGCAGTTGGGCTAAAGCAGGTTGAGGGTAACTGACAGGCCACAAGCCTATTGGTAAGTTAGTGTAGTTTCTCCTCCAAACATGTGAAGATTTCCCTGGTAGAATAGGCAAATGGAAACAATTTCTTCCAATGGCCATGAATGTGGCTGAAGTAGGCACTATGGAGCGCCTAGAGCTTGGTCAGACATTGAAGATGCCAAAGTCACCCACTGCATCCAGGGCCAACACCAGTAGTCTGGATTTTTTTCTTTCTACTGAGCTCTGATGACTCTGGAAGAGAGAGTGAGGCTGACGACTTTGTGCAACTCTGCCTCACTTAAATCCAATTCATACATGAGTCACGATATCACCCTATGATGTCATTGGTTTTCCTTGAAAATGAAGGACAAACAACAACAAGAGAACCAGGACCAATGTCAGAGAACTGAGTACTGTACGACTCTTTTATCCCCTTGTGTTTTGTTGTGGTAGTTGGTGTGTTTTCAGATGATCTGAATAGACTTTCTAGTGTGGACTGGGTTGGTCTGTCCAGTTCTGGATTCTACATTTTTAGGAGAGCCAGTGATGAGAGAGAAAGTGTGGTAAGAAATATGGTCAGGGAGATGAGCTGGCTGGACACCATGGCATATGAAAAAAGAGTGCAGGACCTGGTGGTGTTCAGCCTGGACACAGAGGAACATGATGGCTGTCTTCAAATATATAATGAGTAATCATGGGAAAGAAGAGTTAGATTTAGTTTGATTTGATTCTCTTGGGGAGTGGGTTGGGTTGGAATCTCTGCTTGATTTAAGGTAGAACTTCATTATAGCTGAGAATGGAAAAGACTGCCTTGGAGGTAGTGAGCTCCCCACCACTGGAAGTGTTTAAACAGAGAGTGAATGACCACTTGTCAAATTTTATGCCTAGCTTCAAAAAACAATTTCCCAAGTATGAGGTGAGTCAGTCTACACACATTTATTAAGCTCCTACTATGTGCCAGGCATTGTGCTAAGCATTGGGGATACACAGAGACAAAAGATAGTCCCTGCCCTCAAGAAGTTTACAATCTAGTGGGGGAGACAACAAGTAAACAAATGAATACAAACAAGCTATACACATGATAAGAAGGAAATAATTAAAAGAAGGAAGGCACTAGAATTAAGAGGGGTTAGAGAAGGTTTCACGTAGAGGGTAGGATTTTAGTGGGGACCTAAAGGAAGCCAGGGAGGTCAGTAATCAGAGTGCAGGAGGGAGAGCATTCCAGGCATGGAGGACAGTCAGGGAAAATGCCCAGAGCTGAAAGATGGAGGGTCTTGTTCTAGAAGCATCCAGGAAGCTAATGTTACTGGATTGAAGAGTATGTTTTAGGGACTTTGATGTAAGAAGACTGGAAAGAGAGGAGAGATCTGGGTTATAAAGGACATTGAATGCCAAACAGAGCATTTTGAATTTTGTCCTAGAGCCAATAGGGAGTCACTGGAATTTATTGAGTAGAAGAATGACATGGTCAGACCTGAGCTTCAGGAAAATCACTGCTGGCTGAATGAAGGATAAACTGGAGTAGGGAGAGACTTGAGGCAGGCAGAGCTACCATTAGGCCATTGCAACATTCCAGGCACATGGTAATGAGGGTCTGCACCAAAGTGGGGCAGTGTTAGAGAAGAGAAGGGAGTGTATTTGAGAGATGTTCCAAAGATAGAATATATAGGCCTTGGTAACAGCTCGGATATGAGGAGATAGAGATAGTAAGGAATCTAGGATGAGTCCTAGGTTGTGACCCTAAGGGATTGGGGTGATGCTATTACCCTCCTCACAACCCCATCCCCCATAATAGAGAAGGTTGAATTGGGGAGGGCTTAAAGGGAAAGATAATGAGTTCAGTTACAGACATATCAACTTTAAGAGGTCTACAGGACATCCAGTTGGAGATGCTTAAAAAGCAGTTGGAGATGAGAGACTGGAGGTCAGCAGAGAGATTGGGGCAGGAAAATAGATTTCAGAATCATCAGCACAGAGATGGTAGTTTCATCCATAGGAGATCAACAAGTAGTATAGGGAGAAGAGCAGAGGACATGGAACAGAACCCTGAAGGACACCTCTGATTAGAAGGTATGACCTGGAGGAGCATCCAGCAAAGAAGACAGAGAAGAAGTGATCAGAGAAGTAGGAGAACTGGTAGAGAGAGGGATGTCCTGAAAACCTAGAAAGAAGAGAGTATTGAGGAGAAGAAGGTGATTAGTGTCCAAGGTTGCAGAGAGGTTGAAGTGAAGACGGCCATTGGATTTGGCCACTAAGAGATCATTGGTTACTTTGGAGAGGGCAGAGCTGGTGGAATGATGAGGTCAGAAGCTGGACTGTCAAGGGGATCAGAAGAGAGTGAGAGATAAGTGCTCTGTCCACTGTGTCACTTCATGGCTCCCGGTGGGTTTAGTGCACTCCAAATTCAACCTTCACTAATGAGGAGATATAATGGCCTATAAAGAGACAAGTGATCAGAGGCTGCATTAGAAGTGACACACATGAAGCTTTGGAGTGGGATGACCCACTTACCTCTGCCCTGGTCAGGTCACATCCGTAGGGTAGAGTTCAGTCCCAGCTATCACATTTGATGAAGAACATGGATAGGTGTCCAGGATGGGCATTGAGTTCATGCCGTGGAAGGATCAGTTGAAGCAAATGAGTATTTTCAGCCTAGGGAAGAGAAGATTTAGGGAAATAAGGATGCATTGCCTTGGAAGGTAGTGAGTTCCCCTTCACTGGAGGTCTACAAGCAAAGATGAGATGATCATTTGTAGGGGTTGTTGTTGTTAAAGAAATGCCTGCCCAGATGACCTCTAAGGTCTCTTTCTGCTCTGAATCTTTAGGATGTTGTGATATTCCATTTTTGGTACATCAATCCCAAAGACATGAAGTCTATCTCATATAGTTGGACTGTTGCTTGCACTGGTTACCCAACTCTGCATCTTTTGATCAGTGGCATTTCTATGGTAATAGAATAGCTAATGCTATTTCTCACCCCTAGAACCCTTGCCCTTCCATGGTCACCCTGTGCTAAGCCTGTTCATGGTGACCTTGAGAAAGAAACAGGCCTTGAGAGAGATGACTTGGCATTTGAGATTTCTGTCATTTCTATACGATGTAATTTCATTCCATCATTCTAATAGATTCATTTAAATATGGAATCAATACATTCATATTTATCTCTGCCACAAGTCTCTCCCCTCTCCAGTCCATCCTCCATCCTGCTACCAAAGTGATTTTCCTAAAATGCAAGCCTGACCATGTCACAATCCCTTCCCTCCTCCAAATCCCCATTCAATAACCTCCAATGACTCCCTATCACCTCTAGGGTCAAATGGTGTCCGAAGCCTTTCACAACCTGATACCTTCTAGACTTTCCATTTGTTCTATACTCTAGTATGCTCCATGACACTATAATCCAGCTATGTTGGCTTAATTGTTCTTCCTTACACACACCTATCTATCCCCCTACTCTTCTAGATATATCCCTCATGCTGAGAATGCTCTCCTTCAGCCCTGCCTTCTGGCTTCCTGGCTCGCTTTAGTGTTCAGCTCAAAGGCCACCCTTTGGAAGAGGCCTTTCCTGGTCCCTCCTCTATTACCAGTTACCTCCACTCTGAGATGACTTTTCAACCACTCCGTACATATCATGTAGGTATCATTTACATGTCATCCCCATTAGACTGGGAGCTCCTTGAGGGCAGGGATCATGTTTTTGCCTTTCTTTGTATCCCCAACATTTAGCACAGTGCCTGGCACATAGTAGGTGCTTAATAACTGCTTACTTACTGACTGAATGACCTTTCCCCTGATTGTTCTTAATATGTCAGGGGCTACCAAAACTACAGTTGTGGGTGACTCTTAAAATGTTTTTATGTTCCCATTCTGTGAAATACTGTGGGAGAAGAGGTTACTCGTTTTGGTTTTAGCAGATGCTGGCTTTTTGGAATTGTTCTGTTCGGCTTTAGTTGGATTGTTAGTTGGATTCATGCCATCAAACTTGAAACAGGTTTTTGCCCATACGTCCAAGTCTTTTTCAGCCTCGTTCTGGATATTTGCATTGTTTTTCTTCCATTTGTTGTTTTTAGGTAGTATTTCAGGAGATGGTGTCAAGCAGAGACTTTCAGTGACCTTTTGTTCTTCAATTTGCCCCCCTTCAGATTTTAGTATCTTCTCAATGTTATCTAATTTAGGGTTAGGGATGAAGTTATTTCTTATGGTTGTCCTGCACTGATCACTATCCTGTTGTTTGACTTGGAGTGAAGGGTACTGTTGACAAACCTACTCTGATGGATTCCTAATTTTGTTAAGATTTGGTATTAATTATCCATAATGAAAATTTTTGTCTATCACTCACTTCCTACACCTTAATACTTCAGTGGTCATAACCATATGTATGCAAAGCATTTCAATCAGGCGGGATATCGACATTCTTGCTTTGGTGGTATTCTTGACTTGGTCCATTGTATTTTGCCTTCTTGTGGTACCAGAATTTTAAGAAACCCCATGAGCTCCACTCTCCCCTATAGGAAACTTACCATTACTTTGGAGAATAGGGGAGGGCCAGCCAGCCACGCCATGCCACTTTCCTATTTCTTGGGCTCCCAGGAAGATTTGACATCCTTTTTTCTCCTTAGCCAATATAGGGCTTTCTCTTAAGTATTTGTAGGTATTTTGGGGGGATACAAGCTGAGAATTCTTCAAATTAATTTATTATTTATTTTCATATGCAAATTTTAATATAGAATTTATAAACGTATACATCTAATTTCTTCTATTTATTTATTGTTAATATTTATTTATAAATTGTATATACTATATTTTATGTCATATAAATATAATGCAATATAACAAAATATATTTTATATTTATAAATTTATATGTTATTTATTTTATACATATTTTATTAAAATTTATATACAATTACATATTAAATTAACTTATAATCCTCATATGTTTGGAGGGATATATAAATGCTAACTATTATTATTAGTTGATATAGAACCACTAATGGTTACTCTCTTGGTCTAGTCCAGGAGTAGGGAACCTGAGGCCTTGAGGCCACATATGGCCCTCTAGGTTCTCAAGTGCAGCCCTTTGATAGAACCTAAAGTTGTTCTGTGAAGTTTGGATTCAGTCAAAGGGCTACACTTGAGGACCTAGAGGGCCACATAAGGCCTCAAGGCCACAGGTTCCTCATTCCTGGTCTAGTCATTTAACCAGTTATGAATGGATCATTTTCCCCACACCTCTCCCTCATGCCTACAAAGATAGCATGAGAGACTTTGTCAAGTAATTGTCTAGAATCTAAATATTTTATGTATACAGTGTTTCCTTAATCTGCCAGTCTGGCAACTACATCAGAAAAGGCAATGAAGTCAGTCTGGCCAACATGTTTCTGAAATCACACTGCCTTTTTGAGATCACTTCTTCCCTTTCTAAATACTCGTGAACTGTCCCCTTAAAACTGTTATAGATTTTGCACAGTATCTAAGTCAAATTAGTCACCTGTGGTAGAAAAGGTCCTCCTTTTCCTATTTTTCAGAAATGAGGAAAACCTCTGTCTTCCTCCATTCCTGAGACACCATGCAGTCCTCCAGCACCTCTCCGAATTCACAGACAGAGGCTCAGCAATCCCATCTGCCAGACGTCTCTGTTCCCCGGGCTGCGCTTTGAGCCTGATGACTTCATGTTGTGGAGGCAAGATGGTTGTTTTCCTATGGTTGTTTTCTCTCTTTCATTCTACTCCCTGCTAACCCCTTTTATTCTAGTCTTTATTCATTCTCCTCGGAAGAAAAAACAGATCTGAAACAAGGACTGTTGCTCACCATTCTCACTGTTATCCATCATCAGCTTTCCAGACATTCTCAGCAACAATCCTGACCCTTCTTTGATTCTCCCAATAGAGCTAAAACATTGATTTATTTTTCGTGGCTTTCCCTGTCAGCCTCATCTCATTCTAGAATTTAGCACTCCTGGCAACATTCTTATAGGATCATGCTATTCTTTGGATTCATTCTTCATCACTTGTCCTTACTTTGCATTTCTCTACTTCCTGTGTTTTTAATGGGCTCAATTTATTTTGACCTCCCCCGAAAAAAAGAACCATTGGTGTGTGCTTTTAAAAATGTTTTATTGATTTCCTTTTTTCTCCATCATAGTCATTTCGACTTCTCCAGCTTGAACCCTTTGTTCAAACTGAGAAATAATTCAACGAAAATATCCAAGGTAGTGACCATATCTAGCAATGTATATATTATGCTGCCTTAGAATTCTCCACCTCTATTTAATTATTCTCACTGGTTTATCAATTCTCTGATCTCTCCTTAGCTTAGTTATATTTCTATTAATGTTGTAGGCCTTGTGTATGTTATTTTCCTGGTTTTGCTTATTTGGCTTCTGAATCATTTCATATCAATCTTACCATGTTTGCTTAATTCCTCATGTTTATAATTTCTTACCACACTATAATATTCATTACATTTGTATATGATAGATTCCCCCAGTCATTCCCCAATTGATGGGGACCCACTTTATTTCCTATTTTCTTTTTCATCAAAAACTGCAGCATTGAGTATCTTGGTAGCTATCGTACTTTCATTTCTGCCTTTGACTTCTTTGGAGGGGGGGTATAGCCTCGTGGAGTCACTGACTGAAAGAGTGAGGAAAGTTTAGTCACATTCTTGTAAATTAACAAATTGAGATACAGAATAATTAGGTCTCTTTGGAGTTCCACTGATAACCTATTGGTATGTCTGTTTTTCTCCAGTTCCTTCAGCATTGGCTTCCTATTTTTATCATCCTTACCAATTTGCATCATGTCAGGTGCCATATCAGAATTGTTTTAATTTGTTTTCATCACTATTAGAGATGTGGGGCATAATTTCATATGTCACTTGTAGTCCGCAATCCTTTTGAAAATTGTTCATATCCTTTGACCACTTATCTAGTGGGGAATGGCTTTTGGTATGGCTTATTTGTATCAACTCCCTATATATTTGGGACACTAAGCATTTATTGGTCACCCAGTAAGTCAACAAGCATTTATCAACTGCTCATTTGTGCCAGGCAATGAACCAAGTACTGGAGATACAAAGAAAGGCAAAAGACAGTCCCTGCTCTCAAGGAGCTTACATTCCAATGGAAGAGATGATAAGCCCACAACTATGGACATGTAAGACACATACACTGTAAATGGCAGGTAGCCTCAGAGGGAGTTGGTACCATGCCCTATCAGGGCTTGTTAAGCTTTTTCCACTCCAGACCCCTTTTCACGTGTCGGCACTGTGTGGTCTATGGGCATGCACAGTGCAAAGTGCACATGCCTTGTGTTCAGAACCAAGGCTTCAGTGAAGTTGCACGATGCAACACAGGCAAGAGCTGCCAGAAACACCTGGGATTCATTATGTGTTTTATTTTTAATTAACTTTTAGTCATTTTGTGTTCAGAAACCTTTTATTATTGACAAATTTTTCGTGAGCCCATGGGGTTGCAACCCACAGTTTAAGAAGCACTGTGCCTAAATGAAAGCATTTGTAGGGAACAGGTGGACTTTTGCTAATAGTATTCTGCAACACATCATAAATTTACCATTATGTAATTGACTGAAGGATGCATAGGAAAAAAAGATCCTCCTGTGCTGACTATTAATTATGGAAACACGTTTGATTGGTTAGAATAAAATGCTGTCTTATAGGTACTCTTCAGTAAAGTGCCTCCTATCCATACATTGAAATCTGTCAGGATTCCTTGGAAATTATAACAACAGAAATCATCCTATTCAGCAACCACTAAACAATAAACATCAGATAAGGCATGAACCAGGAAGATATCTGATCACTAAAGGTATTTGCCCCTGTGAAAACAAGATCCAACAGATGCAGGAGTGAGTCTTGTGGATGGTGAAGTCATCTAGATTTTCCTGTTTGCAAATGACATTGTACTGACTTCACCAAAGCCTGAAACACTGAAGAGCCTCCTCAGCATCCATAACCACTCAAAATAGTTTGGCTTCACCATCCACATAGGAAAGACCAAGTTAATGTAGAATGGCTATTGCCCAGATTATTACGTGCAGTATATGTGTATATAAGCATATATGTATCTATCAAGTCACTTAGCTTCTCTGACATTTAGCTTCCTCATGTATAAAATAAGGCAGTTGAATGTGATGACCTCTGAGGTCTAAATCTATAGAGTTTTGGCCCCAAGAATTTTGAAGAACAAGAGTTAAAAGATGGCGTCAGTGGAATGTATGCGAGGAAGAAAAGATGGGCTGGCCATGTGGTGAGGGCAAGGGATGACAGGTGGGCAGCCCCAGTGCTCCATGGGTATCATCACAAGGTCAGGGGAAATCAAAGAAGGTTTCCAATATTTTGGGTGGTCTCTCTGTGGCAAAATTACAGGAGAACATTGACAAGGGCTACACATGGTAGGAAGTCATGGATAACTGTGATATGTTAATTGGAGGAATATTCAAAGTTGATGAGATCACAAATTCATTTGAGTATTTTCAGTTTGATGCATTTCTCCCCTTTCTCTTTTAACTTTATCTGTATTGATTTTATTCATGTAAAGATTTTTAATCTTATGTGGTAAAAATTATCTTTTTTCCTTTGTGATTATCTTTCTGCCCCTTAAAGTAGGGGAATATCCTCATAGCCATATTTGTCAAATGTAACTGATCTTTTTCTCTTCTGATATTTTTTCTTATGGTGTGACCTTTCCTTTTCATGTGGCATATCCATTTTGAACTAATTGTGTTATATGGTATTCCTCAATGAGGAACAGTTAGGTGACACAGTGGCTAGAGTGCTGATCCCAGAGTCAGGAAGACTCATCTTTCTGAGTTCTAATCTGGTCTCAGACACTTAGATGTGTGACCCTGGGCAAGTCTCTTAACCCCCTTTACCTCAATTTCCTCATCTGTACAATGAGCTGGAGAAGGAAATGGCAAACCACTCCAGTATCTTTGCCAAGAAAACCCCAAATGGGGTCACAAAGAGTTAGACATAACAAACGACTAAACAACAACATGATGGAAAATGTCAAATTTAAACCAAATTTCTATAAAACCACTTTCCTGTGTTCTCAGAAGTTCTTGTCAAAGTGCTGTATAATTGGTATTTTTACTTCTAGCTAACACTGGACAACCGTTTTTCTATTTCTTCTGTTCTTTCTATTACTTCTGTGTCTTGCTGATAGTTTTCATTGTTTACTTTTCTGTGTTTTTTAAAACCTTGACTCTGGGGTGCTTTGTCTAGGGGTTTCCCCATGTGAATTGGGGAGTATTCCTGGGTGATAGACACATTGTTATTACCTTTACAGAGACATATAAAGGAGAGTTGAGGACTGTAAGGGTCCCTATAAGCATTATATTGGGGCCATTTATTAGCTGACCTTTATATAATAGCATTATCTCATTTGATCCTAATAGTAATCTTGTAACAGAGAAGGCTAGTCAGTAATGGCACAGTAGACAGTAGACAGCTAGGTAAGACAATAGATGGAGTGCTTGACTTGGAGTATTAAGACCTGAGTCCAAATCCTGCCTGCTACCCTTATTGGTTGTGTGACTATGAGCAAATCTCTGTGACTCAGTTTCCCTATCTGTAGAACGAGAAGGTCGAACCTCATGATTGTCAAGGTCCCATCTGATTCTAGATCTGTGATTCTGTGGCCACTACTACTGTTTTCATTTTGCTGATGAGCAAGCTGAAGATTGAAGGGCATAAATTCCTTTCTCAGGATCATAGCTATTTTAAATTTCTTAAGTAAACTACTCTCTTTTCCACTCCATTACATAGTTTCTCTGTCCAGCCTTTTGCCAAATGCAGAGTAGTTAACTTTTTAATTTTATCTGTCTATCCCTTGCGCTCAGCTCTAGCATGGCATGTCGTAGGCACTTAATACATGTTTGTTAAATGGCATTGAATCCATTGATCTCCTTTGTGGCCTCTGAACATTCAGGCCACCTTTGTTTGCCAGAATTTCCAGGTCATTGCTTGAACCTGTGCCTATGTGGCAGACCCTTCTTTCTTTCACTCATCCTGAGCCCTTAAATCCTACGGGTGTCCTGTTTAATATTGGAGATATTTTTAATCTTCTCCTTATACTAATTATCCCACAAGCAGTCATAGAGTGAGTCCTCTGTCTAGAGAGGAAGCATGACAGGGTAGGAAGGTCCTTGCAGGACCAGAGTTCAGGCCCTTTTCCCCTGCCCTGTGGCAGCAGCTGCTTAGACTCCCAGCCTAAAATATCTCTCCGCTCCAATCAATCCTGCTTTGGCATTCTGCTGACAAAGCGATTTTCCTAAAGAATAGTTCCAAGCGTGTCCCTCCATTATTCAATAAACTCCAGAAGCTCCCTATTACCTCCAGGATCAAATACAAATACCTCTCTTTGGCATTTAAAATTTTTCATAGCTTGACATCTTGCTTTCTAGTCCTCTCATAACTTACTCCCCTACACATACTCTATGTGTGATCCAGCTACTCTGGCTTCCTTTCCGTTTGTCACAACCACACCATCTCCTGTCTCCATAGTTTTCCAATGATGCCCCCCTCCATTCCTGAAATGTTCTACTTCACCTTTCCCTCCTGGTTCCCTTGGATTACTTCAAGACTCGAAGCAAAGTCTACTTTCTGAAAGAGGCCTTCCCCAGTCCCCCATATGTTAGTGCTTCCTCATCTGAGATTACCTTCCATATATTCTGTATATATGTGTCACATAAACCCTCTGCAGATTCTTATCCCAACTTCTGCAGACACTGACAAGTTGGGGCCCAGAGCTTAGGGGCTATATTTCTCATGAGGCACTATGGATAACCCCAAGTGATTGAGATTATTTTTGTCTGATTCTGAGGTTTATGAGCCACCACTAATGTGCTTTCTACCATGATTATTAGTTGATATCAATTAGTCAGCTAGACTTAATTAGCTTTTGGAAAGGAGTATTCACTCAGATTATATGGTAAGAATAGTTGCTACCAAATGCCCTCCTTCTGCCCAAGACAAACCAACTATTCTGTGACAGCACACAGAGAGGCCAGAGTAAAGCAGAAGCAGGGTTGGAGAGAACATGGCGCAAAGGGTGACTCACAGCTCCTTTAAGTCTTTTCAGTGGGTTCCTCAAGATATTTCCCTTACGTATGGTATAGCTTCTTTTGATGGGCTTTTGTGGAGCCTTGAATCTGTGTTCAGTCTGTTCTTGGTTCCAGTGCAAACTCGCTCATCACCTGATCTGGGGATGCTGCTTGGAATGGGAATGGTAATGGTAATTCTGAATTCCAAAGCAGTGAAAAGATGGGATTTCCAAAATCCTCTGGCCAATGTGAAGGTCATGAATTCTTCTAATTAAGGAGGGGAGGAGATCAGTTGAAGCTAAGTCATTTTCCTCTCTTCCCCTTCACTAGTTGTTTTGTTCCCAAGGGCTTGGTTGGAATGCTTTTCCTCTGGGCTGCCATTTCCAATTGCAATTGGCTTGATGGTTCTATATAGGCTCACGGGGCACAACCAAGTTTCTAAGCCAATCAGACCACACTTCCTGTCATGCTTAGGGATACATTCAGGCTTTGTTCACATCCAAAGACAAAACTGAGAAGTATTCTGATCTGAAAAATGTAATATGGTATAGCATCTTATCACTTACTTTAAATGGTATGGGGGTGAGTTACCTGCCCAATGACTCTAACTCTTAAGTATTTTATATGCTACTAGTTATTTACTTACATGTTGTTCCCCCCAATAGAATGTGAGCTCTTTGAGAACAAGGATGACATTTTGGCCTTTCTTTGTATCTCTAGTGCTTAACATGGTGCCTGGAACATGGTAAGCACCTAATAAATCCTTTTTAATTGATTTTTTCATTGATATTTACAAAGTTGTGGGATTTAATGTATATGAAGTGCCATGCCACCTTAAAGCTCTATAGAAGTGTCAGCTATTAATTATCATTATCATTATGAGCTGATACACTCAAGACTGATGTAACAATCACTACTGCTACCTAGTGGCCAATATCTGAACTGTTGGCCTAGAGTCTGATTGTCTGAGTAGTGTCTCTCATCCCCAGCATTTTGAAGTGGTTACCAGCTCATGGTCTCCTCTCTCTGTCCCTGTGCTCTGAATGTGAGAAGACGATGGAGGTAACAGGATTGTCCAGAAGAGGGCAATCAAAATAGTGGAGGGATCTGAGTTCATGTCATATGAGGACTGATTGAAGAAATCAGTCATGTTTAGCTTGGAGAAGAGAAGACATGGGAGGGGAGGTACAGGATGGGATGGGAGGAGCTGTCTCTAAATATTTGTAGAGTGCTCCTTTGAAAGAGAAATTGAACTTATTTTTTTTCTTGGCCCCAGAGTGCAGAACCAGGAGCAATGGTTATGTGTGTGGAGTTGCTGAGGTAGATAGTAGTTAATTGACTAGCCCAGGGTCACACGGCTAGCAAGTTATCTGGGGATGGATGTGAACTAGGTATCCCTGACTTTAGACCCAGCACAGCATCTACTGCACCACCTAGCTGCCTTGGAATTCAAACCTGCTACTATCTAATTCTAGCCTACCTTTCCAGTCTTTTCCTGTCATTCTCTGTTGTTGTTCATTTGTTTCAGTCATGTCCAACTCTTCACAACCTGATTTGAGCTTTTCTTAGCAAAGATCTTGGAGTGGTTTGTCACTTCCTTCTCCAGCTCATTTTACAGATGAAGAAACTGAGACAAATAGGGTTAAGTAACTTGCCCAGGGTCACCCAGCTAGTAAGTGTCTGAGGACAGATTTGAACTCAGGAAGATGAGTCTTCCTGACTCCAGGCCCAGTGCTCTATCCCATATGCAACCCATCTATTCTCTGCTGACCTCCAATCTCTCATCTCTAATTGCCCTTCGGACATCTTGAACTGGATGTCCAGTAGACATCTTAAACTCAATATGTGCAAAACAAGAACCATTATCTTTTCTTCTAAACCCTCCTCTTACCCCATTCTCGATTACACCAGAGGGCAACACCTTCCCCCCAGTTCCTTGGACTCCCAACCTAGGAGTCATCCTAAACTTCTCTCTCTCTCACCCCCACCCAGGATCCAATATGGTGCCCAGGCCTCTAGATGTTACCTTTGCAACATCTATAGTTGATTTCACTTCTGAGCATCTCTGGTCGATTTCACCTTCGCAGCATCTTTCCAATATCCCCCCTTCTCTCCTCTGATCCAGCATCCACCCTGATGTCAGCCCTTATCACCTCACACCTGCACTATGGGTGGGGGTTCTCCCTGCCTTGAGTCTCTCCCCCCCCACTTTTGTCCATCCTCCATTCAGGCACCAAAGTGATTTCCTAAAGTGCAGGTCCAATCATATTATTCCTGCCCTCACCCCTACCTCCAATATTCTCCGTGGCTCCCTATTGCCTCGAGGATCAAATACCAGATGCTTTTTGTCCTTCAAAGCCTTTCTTAACCCAGCCCTCATCTCCTTTTCCAGGCTTCTTACAGCTTACTCCTCAATACTTCGTCTTTGGCCCAGTGACACCAGCCTTCCTGCCAGGTACGAGGCCCTCCATCTCTGGGTTCTGAGCATTTCCTCTGGCTGTTACCAGGCCTGGAACACTTTCCCTCTTCTTCTCTGACTATTGACCTCTGTGGCTTTCTTTAAATCCCAACTAAACTCCTGCTTTCTACAGGAATCCTTCCCCAGGCCCTCTTAATTCCAGGGCCCTCCCACTTGTTAATGATTTCCTATCTGTCGTGTATAGAGCTTGTTTGTATACATTTGTTTGCATGTTGTCTCTCCCATTAGATTGAGAGCTCCTTGAGGTCAGGGACTGATTTTTGCCTTTCTTTGTATCCCAGTGCTTAGCTTTCTTTGTATCCCAGTGCCTGGCACACAGTAGGGGCTTAATAAATGCTGGTTGATTCTCTTCCTCCATGTGCTCTATCTAGTCTGGTCAGGCGTGCTCGTTTGTTGCTCCCCAAAATAAACTTTCCATCTCCCACTATGGTGCCTTGCCCAGCTTGTCCTTAGAGCCCGAATCCTCAGACTCCTTATCGCTGATTTTTAGAATTCTCAGTTCCCTGCAAGGCTCTGCTAAGCTGCTGTCTCTCTTGGGAAGCCACTCCCGATTCCCCCAGTTTTTACAGTTTTCACTTTCCTAAAATAATAATATCGTATTTATTTTTCTGTATATGTGTTCTATCCCATTCCCAGCAGAAAGTCAGGTCATTTGTTCATCTTTGCATTTCTGGTGCCTGGCCCAGAGTGAGTGCTTTCAGAAAAGTTTGTTGAACTGAATTGAATTGACAAATGCTTAGAGAGTTGTGGCATATAAGGAGACAGTATGGTGTAATAGGTAGATCACTGAATTTGTAGTCCAGAGGACCAGGGTTTTAGTTCCACCTTAGAGTTTTCATTAAGCTGTGTAACCCAGGCAAGTCACTTAAGATCTCTGTGCCTCAGTTTCTCCATCCTGAAGATGAAGGGGCTAGACTCTCAGGTCCCTTCCAGCTAGCTCTCGATCTGAAACTCTGATCCTTGGACATTAGAATTCAGCCAGTCTGACCTTTGTTGCAATTCAGCAAATGTTATATTTTGCTCAGAGAGGGCTGATGACTTGGCCAAGGTCATAGAGGGAGTTAGTTGCAGAGTCGGGCTGAAGAGCCCCGCTCCTGGCCGTCATTCTTCAGACCTTTCCCCTCTCTCTGGCTGTCTCCAGATGTTTTGTTTTGCAGTCCCAGGCTCAGTGGGAGCAGCACTGAGCTCGTCAGCATTTGGCACATGCAGTGCTCGTAGAAGCTCATCGTCTGGCTTTGGCGTGGTCCTCTTTGTTCGCTAGGCTGACCCCCCTCACTCCAGAGCCCCTGCCACCTGTCATCAGCTTGTTTACATGGACCTTGGAAAGCTCCCTGTACTGGAGTGAAGGCATCTGGCACTTTGCAGGGCTTCCTGGTTGTGTTCAGGAATGTCCTCAGCTGTTGTCCCCTCCTCCCTTTGACCATGCTTCTACCTGGCCCAGGGGCCAATCCCTGTCCCACCCCCACCCCTGAGTTGGCATCCAGCAAAGCACACATACCTGGCTGACTAGGGGACTTGTATTTATACTGATTTATACTTGTATTTATACTGATGGTTTTGAGTGAGGGGATGGGTCTCTTTTGTGCATCCTGACCTGGCCTAAGGAGAAGGAAGCATGAAACGACTTCAGAAGCACAGAAAGTCTCTCACTTTTAGAGAGCACAGATTCAAAACTATAACCTTCCTCCACTCCGGATTCCAGGGTCAGAAAAAAATACAATTAGAGCTTCATTCCTTTGTAAGGAGATAGCTTGGAGCTTACTTGGGGAGATCATAGACTGAGAGCCAGAGAGTCCTTAGAAGGCATTCAATCCAGTATCTCCATTTTATGGATGAAGAAACTGAGGCTCAAAGACACACTCACAGTCACAGAGCTGGGAAGGGTCTGAGGAAGATGGAAACTCAGGTCTTCCTGACTCTAAGTCTGGCTCTGGTGTCTGATGCTGAGAGGCAGCCTAGGAGGATGAGTCCTGGGTCTGGCTGGAGAAGATGTGAGTTCTAAATTCAAACCCTTCACTTGCTTGGTCATGTGATCTTGGATAAATTAGCCACTCCCCTTCTCTGAACCTCAGTTTCCTCATCTATAAAATAGAACTAACGATGCTTGGATTGCCTACCCCATGAGTCTGTTAGGAAGAACTGATGAGATGATAGAATCGAAAGCATTTACTAAGTACTTACTATGTATGAAGCACAGTGTTCCATCCTGGGAATATTTGTCTCTGTCCTCAAGAAGCTTCCAATCTATTGGGAAAAGAAAATACATATAAAGGAACTGAAAAAAAGGAGTGGGGCTGAATATCTGAATCTTGCACACATCCCAAGGATATTCCAACAAGATTGATCTGAAGAGGATGATGCCTTTTGACAAAGAAATAACGATCCAAGAGTGAGATTTAGGCTAAGATTTTGGTGGCAGGGGATTGGCACCTGGTGAGATCTGGAAAGTCCCCGTGTAGGAGTTTGGTGCCTGAAATGAGCTCGAGGGAGCTAAGGCTCTCAGAAAGGGGAGGGGAGGATGTTGCCTCTCAGCATCCATGCATGGGGCACGGCCTGAGCAAAGGCACCAGGAGGCAGATGATAGGGTGTTGTGTGAGAGCAGCAGCAAGCGGGAAGGTCTGGCTGAAATGTAGATCTTAGGAGGGGGAGAAAGTAAAAGCTCTATGACCCCCAGGCAAGCTCCTGGCTCTGAGTTCTCACCACAGAATGAGGAGGCTGGACTCCAGGCCCCTTATATCTCTAAAGCCATGATATAAGAGGATTTATTGGGTGAATATTTTCTGTTTACTTGCATGTTTACGTGTCATTTCTCTTGCTAGAATGTAAACTCCTTGAAGATAGGAACGATTTCATTTCTATCTCTGTATCCTCAGCACCTACATAGTACTTGGCACACAGTAGGTGCTTAATGAATCTCTTTTGCTTAATCGAATGAAGACAACACCCTACAGAATCCATCTTTGTAGAATGGCCAGAATGCCCTCTTTCCAGGGTGGCACAGTGGAAATACTGCTAGATTTGGAGATCCGATCCCAGCTGAGGCCATCATGGCTATGTGACTCTTGGCAAGCTACTTCACCTTGTAGCCTTCTATTCTTCATCCGTATGGGGTGCTCATGTCATCTACCCCTTAGGACTGTTGTAACGAAAGGGTTCTGGAAGCCTTAATGAATTCGCAAAATGGAAGCCCCTATTATTTGCACAACACCACACTCCCTCCCTAAAGAAGCATCCAGTTATTTCAGTCACTTTGTGAAATCTCATTTAGAATTTGTTTTTATACGTCTTCTTCTGAAAAAACCCTCATGAATACAGCTTTTCTGTTCCTCTCCTAGATGTGCAATGTCAACAGGGTGAGACCGAGCTGAGATAATTGGACGTCAGGGGTTCTGTGCTGGTGGTTTATTGTCCAGCCAGCTGTCACTAATTTTTCATTGATGTGGGAGAGCTCAACCATGCAAATGTTTTTTTCTTCCCCCCTTACCTGCAAATCATGCAGAGGCAGCATTTTAACACATAGCCATACAGAATGCTAATTCTGTCATTTGGAAACTAAATAATAGGAGACGCCATTTGGGAATTGTCTTGATTTTCTATCATAGCCACATTGAAATGATCCTGACTTCTCTGATGAGCCTAATTATAGGATTAAAAGAAATAAAGCTTTGTGACCTTGGGTAAGTCATTTCTTACTTCTTCATCTGTAAAATGGGTTGGGGTGAAATAGATTGTCCCCTCCAGCTCAAACATTATGTCTCTATTCTAGGGTCCCTCCCAGCTCTGATACTGACAGAATCACACAACTGGATGCTCTAACTCATACACAAAAGGAACCCTCACTATAGTACAGCAGGTAAGCAGATATCTAGCCTCTGATGGAAGACCTCCTAGGTGAGGGAGTCTCTTCTTCTGGAGTCTCCCAGATAACCCATTTGCCTTTTGGACAGCTCTCACTTTTAGGAAGTTTTTCCTGATATCAATTTTCCATCTGTCTCTTTTCAACTTTCACCCAGTATTTCTGCATGGGTTCTGCTTTCTGGGGCCAAGAATTCTAATCTCTCTCCCTACTGACTGCCGTGCAAATAGTTGAAGACAGCTAGCATTGGCCCTCATGAGTCTTCTTGTGTCCAGGCTAGACACATGTCCAGGCCAGTTCCTTCTGCTGGTCCCCCTTTGTTGTGGCTTTAAGGCTGACCCATCAGAGTTCTTATTGCCCTCCTTAGGCCTGGCAATGCCTTTCTTAACCCATGTTACTCCAAGTTAGGGCTGATTAGAATGTCATCATCCTTTCTACAGCTTTGTGTCACATACAAATTTGGTAAGCCTGCCATCCATGCCTATGTCCAAGTCATTGAAGAAAATGTTAAATAGCAGAGGCTAAGCACAGATCCCTGGAGACTTCTTACCACCTTGGCGCTGAACCTTCGACGACTAGTTTAGTATCTGTCTAATTATATTATTATCTATTCCATATCTTTCCATTTCTCCTAGTTCTACCCTCTGGAGACACCTAAAATAATTCATTTCCCCTGAGTAAAGCCTTTCAAATATTTGACAATAACTGTCATAAATCCTCTAAGCCCAAACATGGGTTATGAGTTGTTGGCTCAGCCAGTTAAAAGGTGTTGCTAGTAATGCCAAGGTCATGGGTTTGAGTGCCATGTGGGTCATGCTAGACTTCCTGGCCAGGGGTAGAGCCTAACAAGGATTGTTAAGGACGTTTGTTTCTAGAGTCTCCACACCGAAAAGGACGGGATAGGGAGACAACTGCTTATGAGTATCCACCAATCTGTATCCCAGAGAGTAACTACTATGTACAAAGAAAAATAGCTGTATGGACACCCAGAGGTCCCTAGGAGCCTAAATCCAAGGAAAGGAGCCAGTAGGAAAACAACAACCCAACAAAGACCTACGGTCTCCGATATCTGTATATAAATGCCCAAAGTATGTCTAACAAGCAAGATAATGAGATAATGATATCAGGATGATATGATATAATATATAAAATGATATTTATAAAAATAGCTAGCATTTCTATAGTGATTTAAGTTTGTAAAGCATGTCACATGTATTATCCCATGGGATCCCCACAACAATCCTGTAAAGAAGGTGCTATTATTATCATCCCCATTTCACAGATGGAAAGACTGAATCTAAGAGAGGATAGATCAGGGCTATAGAACTACTAACTGTCTGAGGAGTGGAGTTTGTATATTGTTGACTCCAAACTGAGCGCTTTCTCTGCTCCACCACCAAGTTGCAACATTGCTAGATGAAACAGAGATCCTGATATAAGGACATTCAGCTCCTCCCAAACATAGTAATGGGGTAAGTATGATGGCGGGTGTTATCAAGCCAGGATTGGACCGTGTGTGTGTGTGGAGTGCAGTATGGTGTCCCTGGTTCCTTATTCTCCCTTGTAATATCATGGTGAACATTCGCTGACTCCTGGAATGAGGAAAGGCCAGCAGAATAATCTGCTCCTTCCCCACTTAAATTTCTGGCACAAAAATGTTACCCAAAGGATCAGGGTTATGGAGAGAGTTACAGGACATTCCTTCTCCCACTTCCCATCGTTAGAGTGTAAATTCCTAGCTGGTCCCGATTACTTCATTCATTGTCTTTGTAGCCCCAGCAAACACAGTACCTACCAGCACACAGTAGGCAGATGTTTAATAGTTGCTGGTTGATGGATTGATCAGAGTGTCTACGATAGGCTATCTGTCCCCTTCCTCACCTCCATAGCTTAAAAACCCAAACTCCAAAGCTCATCTCAGACACCACCTCCTACAAGTGGCTTTCTCTGATTTCTTCAGCTTCTAGTACCTTCCCCATGAATTACTTTGCATATATTTTAATTGTTTACTCCCAGTAGCATGGATACTTCTCTAAATCACCCATTGTTTCAATTTGTCTTTGTGTTTCTACTATTGAGAATAGTGTCTGGGACATGGGGAAGAGAAAGTAAGGAGTGGGCTTATGAAATGCTTGCCGATTGACTGGCTGACAGAAAACAGGCTTATTGATTCAATATTGTGGACCTTGCTAAATGAGATGAATCAGCACAGATGTATCTGTTTTCTCAGATTCCGTTGCAGTTAATGGGGTTCCATTGCAGTTAATGGTGGCACAAGGTCTCGTTTGACTGGAAGTCCTAGGCAGGGCTCTTGGAGTCTTATCTAGTGCTTCTCTCAGGCCTGCCTTCTTTCTTGCCTGATCCATAAAGTGTAGCCTGGAAGGTCTGTTGTTACTATCCTTCCCTTTCCTCCTGGTGGCCCAGGAGAATTCTGAACCTCTATCTCTACCAGCCTTGCTGCAGTCTGCATTGGCTCTGCTCTGGCTTAGTGAAGATCCATGCAGAGGACACCATGCTGTCTATTTCTTTCCTCTTTCTGTTTCTTCTTCTCTCTTTTCTAGGAAAACCCACATGAATCTAGACTAGAAATGCTCAAATGAGCCTAAACTGGCGCCATCCTCCCCATGGGGAAGACTGTGTGGCACATTTCTGGTGTCATTGTTGGGGAATGTATTTTTATCCTAAAGTCATTTTCAGTAGGTTTCCATGTTGCTGGACTAATGATAACCTGATAGTCTATGTGAATGAAAAAATTAATCAGTGCTTACTGTGTGCACAGCACTATGCTTAGTGCTGGAGATACAAATAGAAAAGCAAACTCATCTACTCTCAAGGAGTATCCTTAATGGGGGGATACAGCATCTATATATCTTCATATATATATATATATATATATATATATGTATAAAACACCGATATATATTATACATACATACACTACACACACACACACACACACACACACACACATACGCACACACACACATATGTGTAGTTAATCTGCTCATCAATTGACTTTATACTATATTGGTATGATCATTACTGAGCCAAGAATTCCCATATGACTTTTATTTTGATGGTTTCCATTAAATACTTCCTTTTAGAGCAAAATGACAGTTTTTAAGTGGTCAGTTTTTCTTAATATAGATCAAGGACAAAAGATGCCAGGAGTCTTGGTACCTGAAAAGATTCAAAGGTATGGTGAATTCAACAGTTGGTGGGTTGGAGGGGGCATTGTGCTCTCTCTCTCTCTCTCTCTCTCTCTCTCTCTCTCTCTCTCTCTCTCTTTCTCTTTCTCTCCCCTTCCCCAACCCAAAGTTCTTAGATGAATTAACACAAGATGGCAAATTTGAGTTCATAGATATCAGTGAAATTGATGGGATGAAGCTATGGACTAGAACATGTCACTGAAAGAAGACAATTTATTTAAAAGAAGGTGTGTGAAAGTGGATCTTTTGGACCCTCACCTTATGGATTGCCCTTGTAACAAAGCTGACCTTTCGGCTTCTGGCTGACCACATATGCTGACAGTGCCGAAAAGAGTTGGAGTTTTAAGATGACAAGGCATTCCCCATATAGGCTCCTGAGAAGGAAGGACTAATGACTCAGAACCCTCTCTAGCAATCTCTTTCCTTTCTGCTTTAGACCCTGTCAAGGCTGTGATGGGCCAAATCCTTTGGGGTGGGGGTTAGGAGAGATTGCTCTATCTCCTACCCTGGCTTCCATGAGGCCATGAGCACATGACAAATAGAGCAGCTTGTTTAGGCAACCTTAGTCAACTCTTTTTATTGTATTTGTTCTTTCCTGATCTTTGGTGAATGAGAATCTATCACAAGATAGAAATATTCAGGATTGGAGTCTCCACATCTTGTGAGCTTGAGAGGTTTGTAGGTCCTGGCTTCTTCTGATTAGAGCTAAATAATGTTCTAAAGAGGAGTCAAAAATACTTTTGTAAAATATGACCAGCAACCACAAGACTGGCTCAAATTTTGCACCAGACAATATGGATTGGGAGTTGTTTGTACAATGGAGAACTGAGATAATATACCAGTTTTTACTTAGTATTGATATATTTATCAATATATAAAACTGCTCCAAGTTCTAATGAAGTTTTAGTATTAGCCTCCTGAGATATTGTAGCAGTAATTAAACATTGTTAGTGAATCTTGTTTTAAGCATACTGTAACTAGTGTGTGATTCTTAGCATTTCCTTTGCATGCAGGAATTAAATAATTGTTCCATACCTACTCATCTTTTCTAGAAAGGCCCCAGGCATGAATCCAAATCAAAGCCTTAAACAATTTTTCCCTAGGACATCAGTGTTGGTGTTTAATGAGACAAAGAGCATGAGAAAAAGTAGTCTAGCCCTTCTCATGAGAGGTCAGGCTCCTCCAGGAATGGACCCAAGCCACACTGCAGGACTGGGTCCAGAGTTTGAGAGTGTGGGTTAAACGTCCTAAGTTGTTCCTCTCTTGCTCTTTGAAGGAAATAGCTTAAAACAATCCTGACAGGACCCAAAGCTGGAAGGGAAGAGAATCATGAAGTGGGGTAGCTTACTTCCTTCTAAAAACCCACTGTTTAAAGACATCAGTTCTTCCTGCTCAGTGGCCAGTAAAGGAGACTGCCATGTTATCTCAAACCACCAAGGTTTTCAGCACGGAGTTAGGCACAGCGGGACCACATGGAAGCTGAAAGGAGAACTTTGTATATGACCTGTTTATTAAAAAGAGACTCATCTGAAAAAAAGTCTAGGGACCAGAATGGGAAGCATCTGGCAAAGACCAGTGGAGGCAGAAATAGAAAGCATTGTCTTTGGAGTATACTACAAACCACCAGTACAGAAAGAGGATATGGATACAACATGTGGCAAGCAGATCTCAGATGTCCAGAATAGAAGCATGATAAAGTGATGATAGAGGACTTCCATTTTTCCAGACATTTTCTGGAGTTCTCTGTTGGCCATGAGACCAGGCTAGGGAGGAGTTGTTCTACTCAGCCCAGAACTTCCTGGCACTATGAATCCTTATCCTCAGCACTGCCTTTCAATGATGCCCCCCCCCCCAACATCTTGCTCTTACTAAAGAAACCAAATAAACTCAACACTACTATGGCCTCTGGGAAGCGTATGTCAATGATTGTTGTAGCCACCACCCTTGTGGCTTCTCAAATACACTGCCTTGGTCGTCTCTGCTTCCCATTTGGGTTTTTAACTCCGCTGGTAAGCTAGGCTGTGACAGGTGAGCTTTGGTTTTATTTTGTCTAAAAACTGGCCTCTAAAACACCTACCTAGCTGAAGGAGGGGTGTAGTTTAGTACAAAGAAAAACCTCCTGATAACTAGGCATCCAAAAAGTGAAGCAGAATAAATACCTTGGGGAGTAGTGGCATCCCCTTCAAGGGATGTCTTCAGAATGAGGCTGGATGTTTACTCTTCAAAGAGATTGTTGTAGAGGGAATTAGAGGTTAGGTATGATTGGTCTAGATGCTTCTGAGCCTCTTCCCACTTTGAGATTCTTGACATGTTATGTAGGTAATAAATGGCAGAGCTGGGGCTTCAGCCCTGGTCTGGAGACCCAAAGCCACCTGCTTCTCCCATGGAGGCTTGATGGTTTCCCCAGGGACAAGTCAGAGTCATGGGTTGGGTTTATTCTGCCCTTTCTTGGTTACATGGAAATTTGTATCCAGTGGGTGAGGTTTGAAATACTCCTGACAGGATCTAAAGCTGAAAGGAAAGACGTCACTGAGTGGGGTCTGAGTCATCAGCTCTTCCTCCTCAAGAGCTAATATCTTGGGAAGGTGCAGCCCTCCTGAGAATACTTCTAGTTTTTCCTGTCTTTCACATTTTTTTTCCTTTTTTTGTTGCCAGTGGTAATTCAATTCATGCTTCCTTGCTCTGCTCTCTTTCTTTTCATCCTAATGAAGGCAATGTGTAATAATAATAATTACAAATCAAGTTCAATTATCATGATTACTGCTCAGCTGCTCAATTCTAGCCAGCCCTGGCCATTGTCTGTGGGGTGGGCCTCAAAACTCTGATTTCCAGAACTAGGGAAATACTATTCTTGGGATGGAAAAATACAACCTCTTTTAAGTAAATATATTCTTTTATCCCCTTTTTCTTTTCTTCCTCCCTTCCTCTCTACCTCTCTCCCTGCCTCCCTCCTTTCCTCCCTCTTTCCCTTCCTTCCTTCCTTCCTTCCTTCCTTCCTTCCTTCCTTCCTTCCTTCCTTCCTT
>CM053625.1:323022563-323036035 GCA_028646595.1 Phalanger gymnotis | reverse complement strand
GAGAGTCCTTGGTGACCTCCTTGCCTCAGGGGAGGGCCTAGTGTACTCATGAGTTTGAGTGACATGTTTGGGACGTCAGAGGCTTTTAGACCACATGCGTTTAAGTCACCTCTTCGTGAATATTTTAGGTCACGTGGGTGAGTCACATGTGTGACTCACCCTTGACCCTGTAAAAGATATAAAACCAAGGGTTAGCTTTCTATTTTTTGGAGCTCTTACCCACAGCCATGGTGGCTTGCACAACTCTGAGCCAGCCCTTGTTATGAGCTCCTGGGCTGAACCTAGACGTGGGTAACTATGAATTGTATTTGGTCTGTCTGTCGATGTTTGTAATTTGTTTGTATTTGCTCTGAAGTTCAGGGTGCTGGCTTTTTCCCCTGAACTAAATTGAGTGGTACTTGTGTGCTGAATTAAAGGAAACTTGTCAACCCCTTAATGTTGCTTTCCTTAATAAAGCAGATCAAAAGAAGATGGGCTTTGCCAGAATTCTTGTTGTTGGGCTTGTGTTGGTCTTTCATCCCCACAGCAGCTGCTAGACAGATTGTTGAAACACTTCCTTCCTTCTTTCCTTCCTTCCTTCCTACAAAGAAGATTATATCCCTGTCTTCAAGGAACTCAGAGTCTAGTAAGTGGAGTCAAACTTAGGTATTCTGCTCCTGGAGCAAATTCAATTGAGTGCAAGCATGAGAAAACCTGATATTAATCAATAGCACAGAGACTGACTTCCTGTAAATGGGAATCATTTCTCCTCTTGAAGCCTCAGTTATCTCATCTCTGAAATGTGTCTATAGTCCTTGCACTCCCTATCTCATGGATATTATGTCATGATAGGACTTTGTAAATTACAGCAGCTGTGTTAAAAGGGATTGTTATTATTTTTATCATTAAATCCCTTGTCCAGAAATATCAGGAGAATTGGGAAGTCAGTATGTCCTCATAAATGTTTAAATAAATGAATGAATGATGGATAAATGAACAGAAAAAAAAGCATTTATTAAGCACTTACTTTGGCCCAGGCACTATACTAAGTATTGGTGATACAAATATAAAAGTGAGACAGTTTCTGGCCTCAAAAAATTTACATTTTAATAGATGAGACAACACATATGGTCAGGGAAGGCAGTTTTGTCTGAAGAGTCACAGGTATGGTGGCTAGAACAGTAGGACAGTACATTGACAAGTCCTTTCCAGAAACAGTGGTAGTGGTGATTTGAATATAGTTCTCAGAGCAAAAAGGAAAATGGATAATATGTGTGGCTGGCGGGGTAGAAGGTTGCTAGACAGGGGGTAGATGAGGAAGTGGCTAGCCAGGGTGCAGATGAGGACGTATGGTTCTGGGAAATTCAGAATGGAGGAGCTTAGCTGTTCCTAGGCATACTCTAGAGAAGTCCACTTTGTATTATGGGGGAATCAGTGGCAAGAGGGTGGAAAATGAGTATTAAATATGGCTAAATGAACATGTTGTTCTGTCTTCCCTCCTGGAAGCGACTTAGCTGAATCTCACCTAGGTCTTACCCATCGGATCTGGGCTTTGCTCGTTTCCATCCTGTACTTGTTCTCATGTGAGACTGGAGATTTATTTAGCCACACCCTCTTATCACACAACTCATGTATAGCCTAGGGAAAATAAGAGTTTTCAAGACCACACTGTACCTTTGTACCTTTCTCCATTGTTTTATGGACTTTATAGTAGTCAGTTGTTAATATAACCACAATAGCTCAGAGCCCCCAGTCAGGAAAATTTCTCACTTTTTACATAGAAGTTTGGCTCTTTGTAGTATCTTTTGCTAGTCCCTGGCTTCTTTATGTTTGAGACAACATTAGGATACAAGAAACATTTAGGCTGAAGATATGAGCAGAGCAGATTACAGTGGCAGATAGAGGGAGGGGGAGCTGGGGAAAAAGTAGCCCTTTAGAGGAGGGTTTCTTTAGTTCTTTTTTTTAGACCTGATCTCTCTATCCATTCCAGGCTGGAAGCACAGGGGCTACCCACAGGCCTAATTTCATTCTAATCAGCATGGTAGCTTTGACCTGCTCCATTTCAGACCTGGGTTGGTTTGCCCCTACTTAGGCTGCCTGGTGGTACCTTACTCTTTCATTGACACTGTATAATGTTGAACTTAGTGTGGATTCCTCAGAATTAGGGTTAGCCCTCTCAGAGCTTCCAAACTCAAGAGATCCAACTACCTCTGATTCCTGGTTGCAGGAATTTCAGGCATGTGTCACCAAGCCCTTCACAGGGCTTGAAGAGGTGAGTGCAACAGTTAGCTTCAGTCTGAATCTTCTCTTCTGAGATAGTTTCAGGGCCCAATGGCCCACCTTATCTCTCCCTGTTCTGTCAGAGATCAGGCTTCTTTTTTTGCACTCTCCTTTTTTAGTTTCTCTTACAAATTATTGTCCTTGGGCCACCATTCTTTCCAATTCTGCTTATTAAGCCATAGGGTCTGGGGATGCTGTTTCCAGATGTTGCTCTTCCAGCTCATCTTTGGAAGCTCCTTCCTCTAGCTTTGTCTCTCAGGTGGTGGGTGTCCCTTTAAGAACTCCTGAGTGTGACTCAGGTCTGTCTTCTGACTCAAAGATTGAGATAGTCCCAAACCTCTCTCCAGTCCGGGGGACCTGGGATGGTCTCAGATCTCTCTGAGCCACAAATCCTAGGATGTCCATCCATTCTCAAATGCCTATAACAGAAGTAAGTAGAGGTATATCAAGGCCAGATGGAAAGCTCCTTTGTTTCTCATCCCATTGCCTCATTCAAAAATTAAATTTGCTTCTCTCTTTGTGAAATTGGCCTCAATCTTGAAGTCCACTTAACTCAGCTCTTCCTTCAGTATTTACCTGTCCTGACTTTGTCTGAGTTCCTGTTGATGTCATCCACCCACGGGCTTCTGATTCCTCTCTTCAATCTTGACCATTTCACGGGCTCCATCTGGTAAGAAGCCCGAATCAGTTAGGTTTGATTACTTTCACTCTGAGAGGTGATGTCTCTTTGTTCAGGAATTATTTCTATTCATTTCAAAGAGGTTTATCATGCAAACTGGGAACATTTCTCAGCCCTCTTCCACCTCTTTGATGAGCAGGTGTTAACCTTGGATGAAGATCCCAGATGTTCTGGCTCCAGAGCTGACGCTCTCACTCTTCCTTTGGACTGAGGGGGCCTCCAGCTTCTGCTGTGCCTCCTTGTGTTTTGAGTCCTGTTCTATAGTTTCGTGTGTGTTTCCTTTAATTGAGTGATATGGTAGTCAGCTTTTTAACAGACAGTCCCGGTTTACTGTTCATACAGTCTTCTGGGGCCTTTCTTTATGTCTTCCGTACCTTTCTCAAGCCGCTTCTGCCATGGTGGCATTTGATACCCATTCTTGGAGGAATATGTTGATAGCTGCACCTCTCTACCTGAAATCCTAACTCATCTCCTTTGGCTGCCATCTGCATCCATGGAGGGAGGGCCCTTGTGGAGAAAGACACATATCCTTGGCATGTTGAAGTAATAATTACTAGTAAAAATTAATAGTAATGTTTTTCCAAGAGCAAAATGAAAGGTGTGGGTGATAAGTGGGACTTTTGATTTGTCTGGTGTCCCCAGTGCTTAGTACAGTGCTCAGCACATTACGGGTGCTCAGTAAACACAGAGTGGCTGTGGGGACAGTGTGTCAATAGGATCACTGAGTGAATGTAGCATATGTAGCCTGGAAAAGATTCACTGGGGTTACAACCATGGGCTTCAGGGTTTAAAGGGTTAAAGGGTTGTCACAGGAAGGGGAATGAGACTTTTTCTGCCTGGTCTCAGAAGGCCGAACTGGGAGCAATGAGGGGAATATTACATGAGGCCAATTTAGGCTGATGTCTCAAAAAGTTTCCTCAAAATGAGTTTGTTCCTTTTTAAAACAACCTTGTAAGTACTTACCTGGGCACATATCTTCTTCTCCTGTATAAGGCAACCTCCTTGAGAGCAGGAACTAGACCTAATTTTGAGGGTCAGACTATCAGGAGTTGAGTGCCATGCACATAGCAGGCACTTAATAAATGTTTCTTTAAGTGAATGAATGAATCTGCAAATGTGCTTTTTTTTCTTCAAAAAAGTACTATGCAAACAAAGAGAAGAAACACAGCTTTCTGACTATGAACCTCAACGTAACTATTCAGAAGATGAAAGCTCTTATCTGAAATTCTTCAAACACAAGATGCCCCTCCTCCACTGTCTCAGAGGACAGCTTCCTGAAGTTGGCAGGCAGCTGCTTAAATTAATTAAGAAGCTAAACATTCTGCAGAGGAACTTCCTTGGTCCCTGATGAGCCACCCAGTGGCTGGCTGGCCAATGATGCAGAGTCTTTCAGAAGCACTGAATTATTGACATTGTTGGAACAAAATCCATCCCTCTTCACTGGTAGGCCATAGGACCAGCCCATGCAGGGAAGATGGGAATGTCCTTACCTAGACATGGAAGGAGGGTTCCTCAGAGATGGAGGACTTGCTGGGCAGGCCAGGGTCCCAGTGGAGCTTCAGAACTTGATGGGTGGAAAACCTCCCCAAAGGACCCTGTCTAGAAGCTGGACCTAAGAGTTTGAAAAAAATAAAATGAACTAATGGCTTTCCTAGATGCATGGAGCCTTTGGGACCTAATTCATCAATGTCTCAGTGATGTATAAGGAGCACCAACTCCTTATTTCTGGAAGCTTGTCTCAATTTAGCACCCTATTGACTCACTCACCCTATTGGCTCATGCTGAGCTTGCCATCCACAAAAACTCCCAGATCTTTTACAGAGGAACCAGCTCCTGACCAGTAGAGCTGCTGTGAGCCACTAGGTGAGAAGAGTGACCACAGCTAACTATTTCCCTTCCAGGCTGCCATGTGTCCATGAACACATGTCATATTTTTTTTTCTTTTCTCTCTCTTGTGTTTTGTTGTTCCCGATCTTAGGCAAATGAGTATTCTGAGAGGAAATGTCCAGGTGACTGTTGAATTCAGAAGAGCCATCAAAGACATCTCATCAGAAACCTGAGCCTGTAACAGTGACAACTGAATCTATCAAGTAGCCAGGACAGCAGCTGAGATATCTGTCTGGCCCAGGATAGCAGTGGCTTGACCAGTCAGGAGACTCCCTGACTGAGCATTCGTTGGTGATATCTCACTTCAAAGTGAGCTTGATGAGTACCTCAGGAAGGGAAAAAAGGACCCCCAAGGCCAGCAATCAGGAGGCAGCCTTCAGCCCCCTTCTATTCTCTACATGGGTGCCTTACTACTTCTGTATTTTAAATTTGAGTCTACTCTCCTTAGGAACCTTGTGTGTATGGAGGGTCATGTAGGGATTTAAAAAAAAAACTCCTTACTATATCTTCTTGGTTAAATATCCTTTGTAAAAGCTAATTGATATCAACTGCTTGATAAATATTGGGAATCATACTGGATGGTGGCTCATATTAGAAATCAAAACTCCTCAAAGGATCCTTCCTTTGCTCATACAGTACAAGCTGAGTGAATGGCTCAGAAAGGGGGTTGCTTGTGCCTAGACAAAGGTGCAGAGGCAATAAATGAGGAGTGGTAAGTTGGCCAGTTTGTATTGACCATCACATATGTGAGGGAGTCGGCAAATTGGGAAACACTTCATCCCAAATTAATTAATGAATTAGTCCAAAGCAGGGTTTCTATTTTATCCTAGAAATGATAATTAGCCACTGAAGCTTACTCAGCAGGTGAGTGACGTGGTGAGGCTTGTTCAAATCACAAATCTAATAAGTGACTGACTTAGAACTTGCCCTCGGATCTCCTGGCTCTGAGACCTGCATTCTTCCCACCCCCAAAAGTCTGAGCTTTCCAGACACACTACAAATTGGAACAACAAAGGTCTGAGTTGTCATCAATACTGACCTGAAATCTCTTTTACATGATGTCTGATGGCAAAAATGCAGAGTTCTCCCAACCAGAACATCTGGCTCCCTTGTTTTATTACACGTGGTCTCTAAAATGACAACTATCTCATTCTCTAAAGGTCACTGGCCAGAAATACTTTCTGGTTTTATGGCATTATTCTAAAGATGTCTGCAAACAATGGGGACTGTCTCGAGTTGAAATAATTTATCTAAATGGCATCAATAAAACTCAGGTCTGGTGCTCACATGTTTTGCTCTCGGCTCTCTGGGACTTAAAAGAATTGTAATTAAAGCTGAGCCTGTCATTGATGTGAAATATCAGGTGCCTTAATGGAATTTTCAGCTTAATGGTCATTGCTTTCCTACTATATTGCTCCTCCCACGTGCTCACACATGCACTCACACACATGCATACATGCACACATGAGGATAAATACACACAGGCACTCTGGAGAGTTTGAACCTAATTCAAAGAAGCCCAGAAGGAACAACAATTCAGGGAAAGTTGAAACATTTGCACCTGCTTCTCTGTGTCCCAGTGGCAAGAGCCTGGTGGGTGCTGATCATGGAGAAGCTCAGGGCTATCCTCAGGCGATGGCTGCTAAGTCTCAGAAAGAGTGCCCTCATGGGAAGCAGGGAGTCTGTCTCAGAGAGATGAGCCATACACAACACTAGGGGGTCGGGAGAAAGTTAGGCAGGCAATATGTTTAACTGTGAGACAAAACTGGATATAATGGGATCTTGGTGATTCAGAGTTTGCAGTGGATTCAATCATGGAATCCAGAATTGAAGAGAACTTTGGAATAGTCTGTCAGGGCTGGGGAAGAGAGGTTGAATCTTAGAAAATAAATATCAGAGCTGGGAGATGAGAAAGGACTTTAGACCATAGAACATAGAATGTCAGAGTTGCGGGATAGACCTCAGACCATAGAACTGAAAACAGAGAATATCATGCCTAGGTGGCCAGATTTGAACTCAGACCCTCCTGACTCTAGGGCTAGTACTCTATTCACTTTGCCACCTAGTTGCTCATTGTGAACTTGAAAGTACTACATGAATGACAGCTATTATCATCATGGTCATGATATGTTGTCTTCCCATGTTAGAATGTAAGCCTCCTGATGGTAAAGACAGTCTTGTTTGTTTTATTTGTAGCCCTAGTCCTTAGCACAACATCTGAAATATATAAAGGCCCTTTAAAAAATTCTTTCCTCCCTCCCTCCCTCCCTTTCTGCCTTCCTTCCTTCTTGCCTGCCTGCCTTCCTGCATTCCTGCCTGCTTTCCTTTCTTCCTTACCTTTCTTCATTATCTTCCTTCCTTCCTTCCTTCCTTCCTTCCTTCCTTCCTTCCTTCCTTCCTTCCTTCCTTCCTTTTCTCAGTTTTGTATGGTCTCTGCTTCCCTAGTGATGCTTATGTCAAAAGGGGTCCCAATGCTCAAAGAATCTATTGGACATGGATACTAGTTTGGTCCTCTGGAGAAAGGATGCATGTTCCATCCATGGACTCCATATTCCAAGCAAACAGGAGGCTGTTGCATTAACATTCAAATTTGAATTGAATAAAATTTGAATTGAATAAAAACAGGGCATTCTGAGTGATGGTCCCCATAGCAACTGTAAAACTCTCTTGCATTTAAGGGACTAGTCAATGAGCTTGAGGAGGAGAAGGAAGCTTTCTCCTTAACAGTTCTTATAGGCTCCATGCTCTGGGTTTCATATTTTCTCTACCATATAATTTGTCTGAAGGGACTTGAGTTCAGGACATGTGAGAATTACTTGAAGACACTCAGAATGTTTGGTCAGGACAAGAGAAGACTCAGTGAAAACATAACAGCTATCTTCAAAATTTGGAAGTTATAAGATATTTGACAACATAACGGTCTTACGGAAAATAGATTCAACTTGTTTCACATGGCCATAGTGGGCAGAATTAGGAGTAATGGGGCAATTTAAGGAGACATTTCAATTCAATTGAATATCAGAACAAAAACCAACATCCTTACAGTGACAGTCATCCCCAGAGTAGAGTGGGTTGCCTTAAGAAAGAATGCATTGCCCCTAGATAAGACTAGCTGGTCCCTTATTATAGGGAGATTGCCCACTTGGATTTTTAAACAGAAATATGCAGAAGATAGGGGGTAATGAAAGAAACAGAGAATAAAAAAGAAGTATTGCCTGAGTTTATATCCAGAGCTCTAAACTAAGAATGGGCTGAGGTTGGTGAAGAAAATGAAGGCCAACAGGTTAGTTGATATGGTTTTTCATTTACAGAAGAGACCAGAATGAATTGGGCTGCTCTTATGTAAGGTGTGGAACTGTGTGGAATGATGCTAACAAAAACTACTGCTTTGTTTGTATTTTGCTGTCTTTTTTCTGCCAAGGACTAGAAATTGCAGGACAAAAATGGTGGATGTAGGCTTGATACCTGAGACAAATAGGGAGACAGTAAGAGAAAATGGAGCTGCCCTTGATGAATTCAAGTCACTTGGCCCAGTGCATGAAGCACATTCTGGGCTGGGTGGGGGAGGTGATGAATGAACTGACAGCTGAAATTACTAAGCCACTGTATCAGTGATAGTTGAAACAGTATGGAAATGGAAAAAGGCACTGCAGGCCTGCAAAAGGGAAAATTTCATTCCAATTTTCATAAAATGGAAGAAACTGGAGTCTCCAAAAGTATAGATCAGTGAGCTTGACTTGGATTCACTCAAACATTTTGAGTTTTAGCTTATAAGGTGCCTCCCATTTATCATAATATCTTTTTTCGGTTCTTTGTTTCCTGTTACCTCTGACAGTCCTTGTTCTATGTTCTAAGATCCCCTCAAAAGTATAAGACAGAGGAGGCAGAGCTAGACAGCAGATTGTCCAAAAAGTATCTAGGGGTCTCAGTTGACTGCAAACTCAACATATGCCAACAGTAAGGTTGGTATGGCAGCCAAAATAACTAATGGGAGCTTTGGCAGGATCAAGAGAGACATAGAACATAGGAATAAGGGACCACATCTATAGGACCTAGTTCAAGAACCACATTTTAAGTGTGTGGGTATGTGTGCATAGTGGGAGGGCATGACTGTCCAGAAGAAGGAAGTCAAGATGGAGAAGGGGCTGGATACCTTACCATATGACAATGGATTGGAGGGAGTAAGGAATGTTTTTATTAAGGAAGAGTAGACTCAGAATGTGGGTGGGTGGGGTGTGGGATGGCTGTCCCTAAGTACTTGAAGGATCATCTTCTAGGTCTTCTGGAAATCCCAAATATGAACTAGTTCTACAATAGGCCATAAAAACAAACAAAAAATACAGGAACAATTCTCTGAGAACCATCAGGGAATAGGAAAGATACAGGGAAAAAGCTATGAATGAACTCAATGAGTTTCTGTCCTCAGGGGAAGACTGGGGAAACACTGGATTTGGAATAAGACGACTCGGGTTCAAGTCTTGGCTCAAATACTTGTCAGCTGTGTGATTTTGGACCAATCACAGCACTTCTCTGGGCCTCAGTTTCCTCCCTCTGTGAAAGGAGGACAATGGCTTTGGATGCTCTCCAAGGGTTCTCTTAGTTCTAATCTATGACCTGATGCTCAGCTATGAGGCGGAGTTTATTCAGCAGATTTTCAGGAGGGGAGGGAACCACTGATTAGAGTCATTTGCTAAGGCTTTGCTTTGTGGAGGTGAATGTATTCTTCCTCCAAACTGTTGTGAATTTAATGGTCCATTCTCTGTCTTGGCAAGAGATATTAGTGTGGGAATTATCAGGGAACATTCCAATCCATGTCTTTCTGTCAAAGATATTGAAAAGAGCTTTCCACCCTTTTTTCCAATTATATTACACTTTAGATAGATACCTGTGAGGAGTTTAAACCTCTGGAAACAAGCGGTTTTATTTGGCACTGGGATATTTGTAGAGTAATCCCCATTCCCCAAAGCTCACCCAAAGTGATATCTCATTGATAATCTATTTAATTAAGAGGCAGCTTTATGTAGTAGAAAGAACAGCAGTCTTGCCATAGGAAGGGCCGGAATGAAGTCTTGCTCCTCAGTGACCCAGGGCAAATCACTTCCCTGGTGAGTCTCGGTCTCCCCATTGAGACTTTTGGTACTACCTCCTTCATAGCACTGTCATGAGGAAGGTACTTCACAAAGGGTAGATCAAGAGATCAAAGGAGCCATTATTTGGTATTCATTATCAGCTTCAATGTACATATAGGACAGATTGTCACAGAGTGAGCAGGCTGGTCTTCGAGCCAAGAAGGCCTGGGTTCAGGTCCTGCTTCTGGACATACTGGTTACGTGACCCTTCTATTCATAACATGCTGGATAAAGATGAATGATTATTGCCTGGGCTATTATAATAGCCTTCCTACTTCCAGGATCTTCTGTCTCTAACCCATGCTATGTGATATTCCAAAAATGTACATATGACCATGTCATTAACATATGCCTTCACTGACTCCCTGTCACCTCTAGGATAAAACACAAGGACCTCCATAAACTGGCTCCAACTGCCTTTCCAGCATCATTTCAACTTTATCTCGGTATATGGCATGAGATGTTGGTCTATACCTGGTTTCTGCCAAACTGTTTTCCAGTTTTTCCAGCAATTTTTGTCAAATAGTGAGTTCTCGTCCCCAAAACTTGGATCTTTGGGTTTATCAAACACAAGATTACTATGGTCAATTACTACTGTGTCTTATGTACCTAATCAATTCCACTGATCTACCACCCAATTTCTCAGTATGAATGTTGTTCTTTAGTTGTTCTTCAGTCATGTTCAACTCTTCATCACACCTTTTGTGGTTTTCTTGGCGAAGATACTGTAGTGACTTGCCACTTCCTTTTCCAGCTCATTTTACAGATGAGGAAACTGAGGCAAACAGAGGTGAAGTGACTTGTCCAGGGTCACACAGCTAGTAAGTATTTGAGGCTGGATTTGAATTCAGGAAGATGAGTCTCCCTGACTTGAGGCCCAGCACTCTATCTGCTGCACCACCTAGCTCCCCACTCTATTTCTCAGCCAGTACCAGATTGTTTTGGTAATTATCACTTTGTAATCTAGTTTGAAATTTGGTACTGCTAGGACACCTTCCATCACATTGGTTTTTCATGGAGTTCCTTGATATCCTTGACTTTTTTTTGTTCCAACTGATTTTTGTTATTATTTTTCCTAGCTCTCCAAAATAATTTTTGGTAGTTCGATTGGTATGGCACTGAATAAGTAAATTAATTTTGGTAGAATTATCCTTTGTATTATATTGGCCTGGTCCATCCATGAACAATTAGTATTTCTCCAATTTTTATCTGTCTTTATTTGTATGAAAAGTGTTTTGTAATTGTGTTCATATAATTCCCGGATTTGTCTTGGCAGGTAGACTTCCAAGTATTTTGTATTGTTAGCAGTTATTTTAAATGGAATCGCTCTTTTCTATTTCTTCCTATTGGACTTCGTAGAAATATGTAGTAATACTGATGGTTTATTTAAGTTTATTTTATGTCCTGGGCAGCTAGGTGGTGCAGTGAACAGAGTGCTGGGCCTGGAGTCAAGAATACTTATCTTCCTGAGTTCAAATCTGGCCTCAGACACTTACTAGTTACATGACCCTGGACAAATCACTTAACCCTGTTTGCTTCAGTTTCCTCATCCATAAAATAAGCTGGAGAAGGAAATAGCAAACCATTCCAGTACGTTTGCCAAAAAACAAAACAAAACAAAACAAAACTCATATGGGGTTGCAAAGAGTCATATATGATTGAACAACAGTATTTTGTATTATGCAAACTTGATAAAATTTGTAATTGTTTCAACTAATTTTTTTAGTTGATTTTCTAGAATTCATCAACTATAATATCATATTGTCTGCAAAGAGTGATGGTTTTGTTCCCTCATTGCCTAGTCTAGTTCCTTTAATTTCTTTTTCTTGTCTCATTGCTAAAGCTAGCATTTCTAGAACAATATTGAATAATGATGATGACAACGGGTATCCCTGCTTCACCCTGATCTTATTGGGAAGCCCGCTAGCTTATCCCCATTACACATAAGACTTGCTTATTGTTTTGTATAGGTACTACTTAACATTTTCAGGAAAGCTCCATTTATTCCTATGCTTTCAGTGTTTTAAATAAGAATGGGTGCTGTATTTTGTCAAAAGCTTTTTTTAAATTTATTGAGATAATTATATGATTTTTGTTGTTTTTGTAATTGATATGGTCAATTATGCTGATAGTTTTCCCAATATTGAACCAGTCCTGCATTCCTGGTATAAATCCCACCTAATCATAGTGTATGATCTTTGTGATATATTGCTGTAATCTCCTTGCTAGTATTTTACTTAAAATTTTTGTATCAACAGTCATCAGGGGAATTGGTTTATACTTTTCTTTCTCTGTTTCTGCTCTTCCTGATTTAGGTATCAGCACCATATTTGCATCATAAAAAGGAAACTGATTGGGGGTGGAGCTAAGATGGCGGCTAGAAAGCAGGGATTTGAGTGAGCTCCCACCCAGGTCCCTCCAAACACCTATAAAAAATGGCTCTGAACAAATTCTAAAACTGCAGAACCCACAAAATAGCAGAGGGAAGCAGGACTCCAGCCCAGGACAGTCTGGATGGTTGCTGGGTGAAGTCTATCATGCACAGAGCTGGGGCAGAGCCCAGTGTGGGCAGCGCAGACCAACCAGACCAGGAGCCAGGTGGAACAGGCCCTAGTGCCCTGAATTGGTGAGCTGTGGCAGTTACCAGACTTCTCAACCCACAAACACCAAAGACAACAGAGAAGGTTAGTGAGAAAAGTTGCTGGGACAGAGTGAAAGGAGTTCAATGTTCGGCCAACACCCCGGGGACAGCAGAGGTGGTGCAGCTACAGAACTACAGCTGCAGTTGCTTCTGGCCCCAGACCTTCCTGGTGGGAGGAATTAAGTGGCAGATCTGAGCAAGAGTACAGAGCCAGCTTAGATCTGAGTCAGGTCTGAGTTGGCGGTTCTTGGGGAAGGAGTAGAACTGGTGTGGCAGAGCTTGCTGTGTATTTCTGAAAACAACAGCACAGCCCCTCAAGCTTGGGACAAAGTACTCATACCCTGACAAAAAACTCAAGGGTCAAGTAGTTGGCTGGGAACGAACATGGCCAGGTAGCGATTCAGACTCAGACTTTGGAATCTTTCTTTGGTGACAAAGAAGACCAAAACATATAGCCAGAAGAAGTCAACAAAGTGAAAGAGCCTACATCAAAAGCCTCCAAGAAAAACATGAACTGATCTCAGGCCATGGAAGAGCTCAAAAAGGATTTGGAAAAGCAAGTTAGAGAAGTAGAGGAAAAATTGGGAAGAGAAATGAGAGTGATGTCAGAAAACCATGAAAAACAAGTCAAGGACTGGCTAAAGGAGACCCCAAAAATACAGAAGAAAATAACACCTTAAAAAATAGACTAAGTCAAATGGCAAAAGAGCTCTAAAAAGCCAATGAGGAGAAGAATGCCTTGAAAGGCAGAATTAGCCAAATGGAAAAGCAGGTCCGAAAGACCACTGAAGAAAATACTACCTTAAAAATTAGATTGGAGCAAGTAGAAGCTAGTGACTTCATGAGAAATCAAGATATCATAAAACAGAACCAAAGG
>CM053625.1:322999233-323022063 GCA_028646595.1 Phalanger gymnotis | reverse complement strand
TTTTGCTTTGGTACTTCTTTTATAGCCAGATCTATTTTCTTTTTCAGATTGGGTTATTTAACATTTCTATCAGGTTTTCCGGTCGTTGAAATATTTTATATTTTGGAAGGCATTTCTCTATTTCTTTTGTGTTCTCAGTTTTATTAACCTATAATTGTGTATAAAATGTTCTGATTATTCTTTTTATTTCTTTTGGTATTGTCATGATTTCACTTGCTCATTAACTATTTTATTGATTAGATTTTCTGCTCTCTTCTTTTTAATTAGATTAGCTAAAGGTTTATCAATTAGAGTTAGGGTTCTTTTCAAAGAACCCATTTTAATTTAATATATTTGTATACTTTTTTGTTTCTATTTTATTTCCCCTTTAATTTTTAATTTCTCGTCCTTTGTGCTTATTTTAGGTTTGTTTACTTGGGAGCTTTCTAATTTTTAAAAATTCATTTCAGTTCATTAATCCTCTCTTTTTCTGTTTTGTTAGTATATGTTTGTGTTATCATTCAGTTATTTTGAGTTGTGTTCAATTCTTTGTGACTCTGTTTGGGGTTTTCTTGGCAAAGATACTGCAGTGGTTTGCCATTTCCTTCTCCCTATGAGAAACTGAGGCAAACAGGGTTAAGTGATTTGTTCAGGGTCACATAGCTAGCAAGTGTCAGAGGCTAGATTTGAACTAAGGAAGATGTATCTTTTTGACTTCAGGCCCAGCACTCTATCCACTGCACCGCCTAGCTGCCTGTATATGTTTATAGGTATATGATTTTCCTCTGAGAACTGCTTTAGGTATGTCCCAGAAATTTTGATATGGTAATTTTATCATTTTAATTTTCTTCATTGGCTTTTTGGAGCTGTTTTGCCATTTGAGTTAGTCTATTTTTTAAGGTGTTGTTTTCTTCAGTATTTTTTTGGGGGTCTCCTTTAGCAAGTGATTGACTTGTTTTTCATGATTTTATCGCATCACTCATTTCTCTTCCCAATTTTTCCTCTACTTCTCTTACTTGCTTTTCCAAATCCTTTTTGAGCTCTTCTGTGATCTGAGACCAATTCATATTTTTTTGGAGGCTTTTGGTATAGGCTCTTTGACATTGTTGACTTCTTCTGGCTGTATGTTTTGCTCTTCTTTGTCACCAAAAATGATTCCAAGTCTGAGTCTGAATTTGGGTCCATTTTCACTGCCTGTTCATGTTCCCAGTCAACTACCTGACCCTTGAGCTTTTTGTAAAGGTATGACTGCTTGTAGAGTAGACAGTATTTTGTCCCAGGCTTTTAGGGGCCTTGTGCTGCTGTTTTCAGAGCTACTTCTACACAACAAGCTTTGCCACACCAGCGCTCCTCCTCCCCCAAGAACTGCCAACTCGAACTGAGACTCAGATCCAAGCAGGCTCTGCACTCCCCCTCTGATCCTCCACCTAATTCCTTCCACCTGGTGCGCCCGGGGCCAGAAGCAACTGCAGCTGGAAGCAGCCCCAGAGCTTCACCACTTCTGTGCCCCAGGGCTGGGGCCAACCGTGAACTCCTACCACTCTGTCCCAGCAGCTTTTCCCACTAATCTTGTCTGTTGTCTTCAGTGTTTGTGGGTTGAGAAGTGTGGTAATTGCCACAGCTCACCAATTCAGGGCACTAGGGCCTGTTCCACCTAATGAGGCCTGAAAGTCATTGGTAATGATTCCCGCAGCCACGATGATGTGGCTGTTTCCAGATGAGAGGGGTCACCTCCCCAAAGCACGGCCACAGATGTTGGGCCAGGCCCCAGTTTGGAGCTTTTCTTGCCCTTCTGATATTCTACAGCTGTTCCCAATGCCATAATCCACTATCCATCAAAACCTTCTCCCCCATGTGGGGACTATTGAAAGGCCTTGTTTCAGAGAGACTCTGTGAGCTTCTTCCCAGCTCAACACCTGGGACTCTGGTTCAGGGGACAGCCATCTGGTTCTTTCTCATCCCTGCTGGTTTGTATGTTCTTGTATAGAACTGGCAGAAAGAGGAAATTAGTTTGAGCAGATCCTATGGTCCAAGAGCTGGTGAGCCCAATTCATGGAGTTACATCTAAGAGTGTAACCTTCCCATATGACTCCCTGGAAGAGTACCCGGGGAAGGTTCAACAGCTTCTTAGTGGATTGGAGAATGTAGGGAAGGCTTTTCAGAGGTTAAGCTGTGTTTTAATATTCAGAACTTCCAGGGTCCAAGTACAGGGCTTCTTAACATGGAGTCCATGAACTTTATAAAAATTGATATTTTAATATAATTGGTTTTCTTTGTAATTTTATGGACTTTATTTTATGTATTTTATAATATTCTGATAATGCTCAAAGGCTTCCCCAGAGTTATGAAGGGGTCTGAACTCCTGGTTTAGTCTAAACTTCACATTTTACAGATGAAGATGGTGGGGCCCTAGGCCATAGAAAGAGAAAGGAGCAGAATGCAGCTATCTGGACAAATCTCTTTTTTTCTTGGCTTCTGTAAGGCATGAGTGAGATGGGCTGCCTCTTCCAGACATGCAAGCTCTTTCTGCCTGGCACATCTGACCTGCCCCTTCTCTGCTGCCCTCCATATATATAATATTACATGGCAGAACCTCTTGGTCCCACACTGTATTCAACTGGGTGTTGCTGGCCAGTCCTTGAGACTTCCTTGTTTGTGATATCAGAAGCAGGTGAGCAGACAGATCTGAGTCAGGCATCGCCTCGCCACTCATTGCCCATGTTCTCTCTCCCTTGGTGGGACATCCCTTAGCTGCCCTTATGTATGTATGTATGGGACCCAGGCATCTCATCCAGTCACTGAATTAGGAGCAGTGCTGAGAGCTTGGTGTCATGTAGCTGTGCCACTCTGAAAGAGGCCTGGCCTCTCAAAAGACCCCTTTCTTCCTCCTTCTGCCAAATGATAATGCCCAGGGTTTTGTTGTTTGTTCTTTAGTAATTTTTCAGTGCTCAGTGTTGCTAGCAGCTGCTGGAGAGGTGAAAGATCAACAACAAAAACACACAGGAGGGCTGCTAGAGCAGGTTCTTTGATCTGCTTTGTTAAGGAAAGCAACTTTAAGGGGTTTACAATCTCACTTTAATTAAACATTCATGTATCATTCACTTAGTTCAGGGGAAAAAGTCAGCACCTGAACTTCAGAGAAGACGCAACCAGAAATTACAAACAGAGAAAATATAAACAAAATAAATAACACAAATCAACAGGCAGGCTTCTAGCTGTCTGATCAAAGCTATACATACATGGTTACCAGAGAGAGAAGCACCAATATCTGGGTTTTCAAAGGTGGGAAATTCCATAAAGGCTACCCACAGTCTCCACACTAACACTCTTCCAATGAGTGAACCCCAAACAAAATGCTAACCTCAGAGTTTATATGCACTTCTTCAAGGTCAGAGTACTTCACACCTCTCGAGGGCTTCACACCTCTCGAGGGCTTCAAACCATCCCATGACCTAATTAGGAAAAGGGAGTGGACCTTTCTACAAACAAAGGCAAGACTCAATCAAAGGCACTTGATTGCCTTAGTGCTGAGAAGCACTCCAAAACCAAAGCCAACAAATAGTCCCACTTTGCTTGTCCTTACATTCAGTCACATTCCACTCTTTGTCACCCCATTTGGAGTTTCCCTGCCAAAGATACTGGAATGCTTTGCAATTTCCTTCTCCAGCTCATTTTACAGATCAGGAAACAGGCACACATGGTTAAGTGACTTTCCCAGGGTCACACAGCTAGTAAGTATCCGAGGGTCTAGGGAATAAATGTCTGCTGATTATTTAATTGAATGCATTAATGAATTAAGAAGTATTTATAAATAGTTATAATGTGTCAAGTACTAGGGATACAAATAGAAGACCTGAATTCAAATGTGCCATCAGACACTTGCTAGCTGTGTGACCTTGGACAAGTGAGTTTCCTCAACTGTAAAGTAGAGATAATAATAGCACCTACCTTGTAGAGTTGTTGTGAGAGTCAAATGAGGTAATATCTGTAAAGCTCTCAGCATAGCGCCTAGCATGCAGTAGGTACCATATAAATGCTTATTCCTTCTCTTCCCGTAGGGGTCTGGAGAGCATAGAGGAAGGGCAGATGGTAGTGCTGAAAGGAAGAGAGTTGGTGACTCCCATCACCCAGGCTTTCTGAGCATTTAAGCAGCCAAGATCAGGTCTACACAACCTGGTGCTGAGGGAGGAGGTGAAAGTAAGGGAAAGGGTGAAGGCACCCATCCCTACAGATCTTCTCCATATTCAACATGACTAGTTCATGGAATTGATCCATATATGACATGGACTCATGTCCCTTCACCATCATTTTCCTGTCAAAGGTGCTCCCATTCTTCTGAAATCATCCTGTGACTCCTCCCTATCCACCCCCCCCCCCCCACAGCCAATGTAAGGACATCTCTTGCCTTTTCTCCTTTCCAGCCCCTTCTCTCAAGTCCCACAGCTGCAATATCAGTGCAGGCCCACCTCTCTTCTAAATTTCTGTAATGCCCCCATGATTGGTTTTTCTGCCCCAAGTCTCTCCCTCCTCCAGCCCATCCTACAAACTGCAGCCAAATGAACTTTTCTTAAGCAAACATCAGACTATATCAGTCTCTACTGAATGAACTCCGGTGACTTCCTGTTTCCTCTAGAATAAAATATACCTTCTTCTGTTTAGCTTCTAAAGTCCTACACATCCTGCTCCCAGCCCATCTCTCCAGCCTTACTGAGCATCCCCCGACTTCCCCACTCTGTGCACATCCAGAGCATCTCTCTCTTTGGTCCTTCCACACAACACTTCATTTTCTGCCTAGGCACTGGCCTTCTGTCCTTCTAGTAGTTCCCTTCTTGCTCACCTCTGCCTCAGAGTCCCCTGCTTCCTTCCAGAGGCAGCTCAAGCAAACCTTTTTTCTCGAGGACATCTTTTTGGATCTCCCTGACTGTCCCTCCTCCCAAACTAGCTTGTTTTTAACTTTGTTTTCACCAGCATTTGTTCTCTGTGTGCTTTTCGTCTCTTCCACGAGAATGTGATCTCCATGGGAGTAGAGATTTGTTTCATCCTTTCTATCTTCAGTGATGGGCACCAAGAGATCTGCCAAGTCAGCAAACATTTATTAAATGCCTACCATGTGCCAGGCTCTGTCCTAAGTACTGAGGATGCAAAAAAAAGACAGTTCTTGCCCTCAGGGAGTTTACAATCTAATGGGTAAAGACAACACACTAAAAGACGCTGAAAAGGAGGGAGGGAATATGGAAGAGGGGAGTAGGTTGGAGAAAATTACAGCAGTGGAGCTGAGTGGGACATGAAGAGATGATGCCTGGCCACCCTCCCTCGGTGGGGTTTTAGAGTTCTCTGCTCCACCCTCCAATCAGCAGGAGGCACACCAGGGGCAGGGGGTATTAATGAGCTGGAAAGATCAGAGCTGATGTGATCTTTCAGGATAAAGAAGTTCCTGGGCATGATGACATCCAAAGGATGCTGATGGCTGGGAAATGCTCACTGATCGATTGAGCCTGGTTGCCCTCCTCTGTATTCTAGCTATCAGTGTTATAGACAGGTGGTGATCTGTATTGGTCTCTCCCTCATTCTGGGCGCTTGCCACACTGACCATAGAGCCATCACACATGCTTATTAGCAAGGTCTCTGGGTTTCCCAGAAAGGGCATTGAACTTCGGATTTGGAGAGCTGGCTTGGAAGCCTCACTCTGGCCCAGTCTCATTAGGGCACTCTGTGGAACAAGGTTTCTAGAATTTTCTGTTATGGATGAAATCCTCTATTTTTGGAAAACGAAAAATAAAGAGCAAGTGTGCAGTCTGTCCAGGATGCCAGAAAAAAAAGAGGAATTAGAAATCTAATGAGCTCTCTGTACCCTCTGCAAACAGATTGGGAGATTAATCTTGATTAAGTACTGTTTAATGTTACAGTTAATAATGAGTCACCTTGTGGCCCCATACCATTCATCATCTGATTGAGTTCAGGGCTTGGGGTTGCCTGTTAGCATCCTTTAAAGGTAGATACAGATCTTCGTGAAAAGTTGGTAAAAGAGGAAAGGAAATGGCAAGAAGGCAGAAAGCCTGTCCGCCTCTGAGGGGGATTGTCTCCACAAAATCCACCCAGCTGGCCTCTAATGTCCATGGAAGGGCTTGTAGAGACAGTGCAGTGTGGGGGGAAAGCCTGGTAGTCAGGGCAAGGGGCCTGAGTGTGAGTCCTCCTGATGGTATTGGTTAAGGGCATGACCTTGGGGAAGAGATTTTCCCTTTGGGGGCCTATGGTTCCCTTTCTATAAAATAAATCCACTAGATTATAGGATGTTTAAGGTCCCTACCAGCTCTGACAGTCTCTCTGTTTTATGTTCTAAGGTCCCTCTCAGGTGTGACAGTCTCTTTGTTCTATGTTCTAAGGTCCCTCCCAGTTCTGACAGTCTCTCTGTTCTGTGTTGTAAGTTCCCTCTCAGATCTGATATTGTCTCTGTTCTATGTTCTAAGGACATTTTTAGGCAAGCCATTGTCTGTTAAATGACCATACATATATGTTGCTTCACCCATTAGAAATGGGAGTTCCTTAAGGGCTGGGATCTTGTTTTTTCCTTTTTCTTTTTTGTATCCTCAGCCATTAGCACAGTGCCTGTATGTAATAGGTGATTAATTAACCCTTGTTAGTACTGCTGCTATGATCCTTTCAGATCTAAAATTCTTTTTTTCTATGTTCCCAGGTTCCTCGCAGCTCTGACATTGTGTGTTCCAAGATTCCAGATTTCCCATTTTACGTTCCCTGTTTTAAGATTTCTCCCAGAGCTGAGGTTCTTTCTGCCATTCAGACACATCTTTCTGTGAGACAGAATACTTTTTAGAAGTTAACTCTGGGCATTCTCCAGCTATGTGGTCTCCAGTCTCATGGAAGCACTAGGTCACTCTTAGCAGTAAAGAGAGTTCCTGGCATGTATTAGGTGTTTAATAAATGTTTATTTGATTATTAGACACCACTATAGAAGCCTCACTATGAATACATACTGTGAAGAGCATGGTGCCTTCATTACTGGAGCCCCAGGAAGTCACACAGAAATACATGGACATGCAAACAAAGTAAATGGGAGGTGAAATTTCTTTTTGGGCGATTGGCTCTAGCCATCCAGCTGTAATTTAGAAGCATTCATTTTTCCTGCCGTGGTTCCATGGACAACAGCTCCCCACAAGTACTTGGTGGGTGCCCAGGTTGTGTTGATGTCTATATTGATAAGCAATATGGGGCTGGTCACTCAAGGTCTCTGCCTCAGGTGATTCTTCTCTAGTGTGATGGACTCCATCAAACAGCAACTAAACATCTACTAAATGCTAAGTCCAGTGCTACGTGCTGGCAATGCAGAGGCAACAATGGAAGAGTCCTCATATTTTTCTCAGGAGAGACAATAAGTATATTGATAAATAGACACCAGATATATTCAAAGGGATGTCAAGTAGTGAGGAGAGTCAAGACTGACCTCTGTTTCCTTTGATGCCAAACAGTTTGGGTAGAGCTCCTGCTCCACTCTAGTTCTTCCTGTAAAAGACCTGAGCTGCCCTTCCCATGAGGTCCCCATAATACTTCATGTCCTTGAAACTTCACAAGGAAGAGAAACACACAGTTTTCCTCATTTGGAACAGGGCGTGGATCTCCGGAGCCTTCTCTGTCATCCAAAGGTCACAGAAATACTCCATGATCAAATTTGCAAAGCAAACCCTGCTTTACCACAGGTAGACACTTACCACTGTACAAACAAGTGATTGGCACACACAAAGTTAGGGTGGAAATGAAAAGTTCCATAGACTCACCATCATAATCCCCCTGCCTCCGTTTCTTTCTGCTGTGATGCACTTGGACTCTAATATGTCATTTGGCCCATACAACAGCCCTGTGAGCTATGGAGAGGAAGTGTCCTTCAGCCCATTTTAAGGATGCTTACACTCAACATCTGTGAAACGGAACTCATTATCTTTCCCCCCAAACCCTCCCCTCTCCCAAACTTCCTCATTACTCTCAAGGATCCACTCCAGGCTCATGCCCTCAAGATCATCTTTGACTCCTCACTCTAACTTACCCCCATATCCAATCTTCTGCCAAGTCTTGTTGCTTTTGCCTCTGTAATATCTGCCCAATACAGTCCTTCATCTCCTCTGACCCTGCCCTTACCTGGGTGTGGGCCCTCATCACCTGAATTATTACAATAGTTGCTGTGTGTGTGTGTGTGTGTGTGTGTGTGTGTGTGTATGTGTATGTTGTGTGTGGTCTGCCTGCCTCAGCCCTCTCCCCACTCCAGTCCATCCTCCAATCAGCTGCCAAAAGGATTTTCCCAAAGTACAGGTCTGGCCATGTCCCTTTCTTACTCAATAAACTTCAGCAGTTCCCTATTACCTCTAGGATCAAATATATCATCCTATGGCTTTTCAAGCCCTTCTCAGTCTGCCCCCTTTCTGTATTTCCATAGTTCTTGTATTTCATTTCCTCCTGTGTTCTTTGCAATCCAGAGACCCTGGCCTGCTTGATGATTCTCCTATGTGGCTCTCCATCAGCTGGTGCCATGCTTTTTTACTGCCTGCCCCCTCCCCCTTAGACCTGGAAAGCTTTTTCTCTTTGCCCCCATTTCCTCACTTTCCTGGGTTCCCACAAATCTCCTCTTCTGCTAGAGGCCTTCACCTCTCTCACCTCCATGCCTTCCCCCTTTGATGACTTTCATCTTCTTTGTAGAGATCTCGCATTACATAGTGGTTTACAAAGTATTTCCTCCATTAGACTGGGAGGTCCTTGAGGGCAGAGTCTGCTTCTGTCCTTCTTGTACCCCCAATGCTTAGCACAGGGCCCGGCCCATAGCAGCCGCTTAATAAGTACAGAATAAATTTGCCTAACATCACACAATGTTTAGTGACTGAGAGGTGAAATTGAGCCTTGGGGCACGGTCTTTCAAATGCTTTCTTCCCCAGACAAGCCTGCCTTCCATTGCCTGGAGTGGGGATGTCAGAGCTGGAAGGGATTTACAAGACAATCTATCCCAACCTCTCAATGCTCCAGACCAATGTTTCATCTTTGTTTGGAACTCTTGGTGAAGAACGTCCCTCCAATAATGCCGATGAATAACTGTTTTGTAACTTGTAGTCTTAGATTGTTGTCTGGGCTGCTCACTCCTACTCCAATGGCTAAGAATACAAGAGTCAAGATCTGAATCCAGGTCTACTGGCTCCAGGCTATTCTTCTATCTGCTATGCAGTGCTGTCTCTTCCACATTGTAGGAACTTAATAAATGTTTCTTTTAATTGTGTCAAGCCCCATCGTTTTTCAGATGAAGAAAAAGAAGTCCAGCAGGTACAAGTGGCTTGCCTACAGTTAATAAATGGGGAGGGTGGGCCTGGGACTTAGATCTTCAGTCCCTAAGTCAAGATTCTGCCCTCTACTCCTTCTGTCTTTCATTGTCACTAACACCAAGGAGCAGAATAGGGCTAAAAACAGTGACTTTCTAAACTGAACGAGCTTCGTTCTGAGGTAAAACCAAGACAAGTGTTTGCTGTCCTCCGAATGAATGAATGAATGAATGAGCAAGTGGAAGAGCATTTGTTAAATGTTAACTATGTGCCAAGCACTGTGCTAAGTTCTGGGAAAAAGGAGACAGTCCTTGATCTCATGGAGCTCACATTTTAATTGGGAAAAGAAACATATAGAGAAAGTGTAAATATAAGGCAGACAGAGAGGACAAGAAGGGCCAAGGGTACAGCAGGCATGCAGATGACAAAGCCTAAAGATCCCTATGGTGTATTGGCAGGGCAGATAGCAGCACCCTATGGATGGGAGGGCATACTGGCAGGCCAGGTGGTAAGGCCTAGTGATACACCATCTTGCCACAAAGTGACTCCTTCTTCATCCAATTGGTATGAGTGTCCATATTCTTTCTCTGCAGCATAGGGACCCATATGTTTGAGTGGAATGAGGATCCTTGATTCTGTATGGCAGGAGTGGGGATGGGATGATCAGTGTCTGGTCCTAAGAAAGGGACAGGAGGAGGAATGGACATTGGTAGGAAGGGTGGAATAGGAGGATCCTCCACGGATACTGCTCTCATCCAGTGCCCATAGCGAGTCTGAGTGACCTTGGCTAGGGAGGGAAGATGTTTCTAGAAGATCTCTTAGTTGGAAGAATTGCAAAAAGGCCTAAGAAAAGGCTCAAACATATCAGAATGCCTCTCTGTGGAGTATTTATAACAGAACATGATTAAGAATCACAGTGGTTGAAGGAATATGGAGGGGTCAGTCTCTGCAGAAATGGAGAGAATGTCCACATTGATGAGACTGCCATTTTGAAAGGGAGTGTCAAAGTACCCTGAAATGCAAGGCAGCAAGAAAAGGGCTGCTTGTCATAGTGATATTCCAGTTTCAACCTCACACTAGACTGAAAGCTTCCTGAGGCCAGGGCTCTGTCTCTTTTTCTCTTCAGTGCTCAGCACACTGTTTCACACACAGGGCATGATTAACAAATGCCTGATGAGCCAATAATTTTAAAACTGGAGTTTATGAACATAGATGAATCTTCAATTAGAGGCCTGTGCTTATGGTGGCTCTTAAGAAGGCTGAGGTCAATCACTTCACATCTTACTTCTTAAAGATTTCCAGCCTCTTCTAAAGAAAAAACCACCTCACGTCTCATCAGGAATCAGGACATTACATCTGAAGCAGTCTCAGTACAGTTATTTGCTCATGGAATGACCTTGGGCAAGTCCTTTTGAGGAGGGAAGCTGAAGAAGTTAGAGAATCTACCATTATCCACCATGCTGTGGCCACTGCAGGTGGGTAAAGACCGTTTGTTGAATTGACCCAAGAAATTGTATCAGCACAGATGCCTCTGTTTTTCTGTCTGATGGTGTTTGGGGTCTGCTCTCAAGCAGCTCATTTATCAATGACGAAGGAGGTCAGATGTATTCATGCACACAGGGAGGCCTTTTGTCTGCATCTCCGGGGAAAATGCATGTGGGTACTTGGGGGTCCAGGGTTTGAGTTGTGTAGGATTTGTGGCCTAAAAACATAAACATATAAAATAAATTATTTATAGAACTTTATTCCAATGCAGAATTTCAAATGAGCACCAAAGCATTCAGTCGAATACATATTGGGGGACTCTGAAATCTCTTAAATGATCCTACTCTATGTAGAGCTTCTGAAATTCAAAAGTTGGCTCCAGTGAGACTTCTTCCCTTCCTCTTTCCCTTCCTCTCTCCTTTCCTTTCCTTCCTTCCTTCCTTCCTTCCTTCCTTCCTTCCTTCCTTCCTTCCTTCCTTCCTTCCTTCCTTCCTTCCTTCCTTCTTTCCTTCCTTCTTTTGTTCCTTGTTCCTCCCTCCCTTCTTTCTTCCTTCTCTCCTTCCCTCCTTCTTTCTTTCCTTCCCTCCTTCATCTTTCTCTCCCTCTCTCCTTTCCTTCCTTCCTCCCTCCTTCCTTCCTTCCTTCCTTCCTTCCTTCCTTCCTTCCTTCCTTCCTTCCTTCCTTCCTTCCTTCCTTCCTTCCTTCCTTCCTTCCTTCCTCCCTGCCTCCCTGCCTCCCTGCCTCCCTCCTTCTTTCCCTGCTTTTTTTCCCTCCCTTTCCTCCCTCCTTTCCTTCCTGCCTTTTCTTCCTTGCTTCCATTCTTCCTTAGGGTGTAAAAATGTTTGGAGAAGACTAACATCTCTGGTGTGATGTCTGCCAAGCCCTTTTCAGGGCTGCTTTCCACCTTTGGTGTCTACCTGCCAACAAACTCAACTGGGGCTCCAAGAAGCTGTAGCAGGCACAGCAACCACACCCCAGGAAACCAGGATAAACCAGGCTGAGGGTCACCGAGGGGTCTCAAACCCTTTGGTGAGTTAGAGAAGTGTCTACTCCAAGCATGTGAAGACTTCCCTGGAGGAGAAGGCAGATGTGAGCAATTTGTTTCAGTAGACCATAAAGGTGGTGGAAGTAGGCGCTGCAGAGCACTCAGAGCCTGGTTAGACACTGAAGATGCCAAAGCCATCCACTGTATCCTGAGCCATTGCCAGTAATTTTGACTTTTGTTTTGCCAGTGGACTTTGATGATTCTGAGAGAGTGAGGCTGATGACTTTGAGCAGCTCTGCCTCACTTAAATATAATTTATGTGAAAGTCAAAAGATGTCATCCATGCCATTTTACCATTTTGACCTACCTCAAAGTCCTATGGCAGCAGGTAAGTGACGAAGCAACAGGTGTAGATACCCTGGGAGCTGTAGTCACAACCCTGCTCACTAGTGGTCCAGGCTATAGAGTTGTCTTCTCGTTGGAAGCAGCAGTGGGATTTGGCAGCCCCCTGGGTATCTGAGAAGCCTTTTAATCATCACACTTCTCACCTCCTGGTGTGAGGAATGGGCTAGAAAAGGTTCCCTACAAATCGTCTCCTTACCTAACCTACCTCTGGCCTGCTTATAATTATAGGTGACTTTAATGCTAGAGTAGGCTCAGACTACCAGACATGGCAGGGGGTTGTGGGAAGGAATAGAGTTGAAAACAGCAATAGCAATGCTCACTTACTACTGAAGATTTGTACATCTCAAGACTTTCTCATCACTAGCACTGTTTTCTGTTTACCTAATCCAGGAGTGTGGAACTTGGGGCCTTGAGGCCACATGTGGCCCTCTAGATCCTTAAGTGTGGCCTTTTGACTGAATCTAAATTTTACAGAACAAATTCTTAAAAATTCTATTAAAATCTATTGTTATATATAATATAACAATATGGCATATAAATAATATAAAAATCTATTAAAAGGATTTGTTCTGTAAAATTTGGATTCAGTCAAAAGGCTGCATTTAAGGATCTAGAAGGCCACATGTGGCCTCAAGAGTGCAGGTTCCCCACCCCTGACCTAAACACAATAAAACTTTGTGGATGCACCCTCTCAGCAAACATTGACATTTAATAGATTATGCCATTATAAGGAGAAGAGACAGACAAGATGTGAGAGTGATGAAGGTGATGTGTGGCACAGTGTGCTGGACCAATCATAGACTTATCCACTCCAAACTAAACATTCACATCCCACAAAAGTGGTGACTCTAAGCCAAAATGACTACTGGAAGAATTAATGTCAGCAGATTAGAGTTCTTCTCTGAGTGGGAACAGTTTGTTGCTAACTTGGAGGGAAAGCTGAGCCAACATGTGGTTAGCAACAGTGGAGGAGAAAGGGAGGGGCAGCTTTCAGACAGTTGGTGTACATCATTGTATTTACTCATCAGGGCCTGACTCCTTACAAAAATAAAGATAGGTTTCATGAAAGTGAAGGGGAAATTCAGAAGCTGCTAAACAAAAATGAGACCTTTATAGGGTTTACTAGCAAGATAGTTTATCTGTCTCTAAGAAGGCAGCATTTAATTCCATCAAAAGTAAAGTACAAGTGAATCTTAGAGAGATACAAGATTCTTGGCTCAGTAAGAAGGCAGATGAAATTCAGTTTTATTTTGATAGTAATAATCCAAAGCACTTTCATGATGCCATGAAGTCTATTTATGGGCCAAAGACCTATGGTGCATCTCAAATTCTCAGTGCTGATGGAGCCACGTTATTAGTGATAAGAACATGATCCTAGAGAGATGGGCTGAACACTTCCATAGTGTTCTCAACAGACCATCATCAATCAATGCTGAGGCCATTGACCATTTACCTCAGGTTGAAGTCAATCCCTCCCTGGCCGAAGTCTCAACTGAAGAAGAGGTTTTGAGTGCTATTAGGCTCCTCTTATGTGGGAAGGTGCCTGGTGCTGATCCTATTCCAGCTGAGATTTACAAGGTGGAGGGTCCATTGCTCGTACAAAAGCTGATGGAAATTTTCCAGGTTATATGGCAAGAGGGCGTTATCCTCCAGGAGTTCAAGGATGCCTCCATTGTCCATCTCTATAAAGGAAAAGGAAATAGCCTGTCCTGTGACAATCACAGGGGTGTCTCTCTCTTAGTCATTGCTGGCAAGATTCTTGCCAGAGTCTGCCTTAATAGGTTTGTCCTTCATCTGGAAGATGGCCATCTACCTGAGAGCCAGTGTGGCTTCAGAAAGGGCCAAGGAACAGGCAATATGGTGTTTGGTACCCGACAACTGCAGGAGAAATGCCAGGAGCAGAACGGAGGTCTGTACACAACATGTGTAGATCTGACCAAGGACTTTGATACTGTCAGTCATGAGGGCTTATGGAAATTTTTGTCAAAATTTGGTTGCCTGAAATTCATCAGTATTGTACATCAATTTCATGACTGCATGCTTGCCTGGGTTCTGGATAATGGACAATGCTCTCACACTTTCCCAGGCACCAATGGAATGAAACAAGACTGTGTGCTTGCTTCCAGGCTTTTGAGTGTGATGTTTTCAGCCATGTTGTCCAACATTTTCAATGGGGATGAATACAGCACCAAGGTCAGCTACCACACTGATGGTCAATTCTTCAACTTGAAAAGGTTCTAAGCCAAGACTAAGGTGGAAGAAGAGCTGGTGCATGACTTTTTGTTTACAGATGACTTTGCAACCAGTGCAGCATCTGAGGCTGAGATGCAACACAGTATGGATCATTTCTCTGCTGCTTGTGCTAATTTTGGCAAAGAATACCGAGAAAACAGATATTCTCTACCAGCCTGTGCGACATCCTCCATAAGTGGAACCATCAGTTGCAGAAAATAGAGAACTTTTGAATACTATGGATAAATTCACTTACCTTGGCAGTATACTTTCCAAGGCTGTCCATATAGATGATGAGGTTGACCCATAGATTGCCAGAGCTAGCTCAGTGTTTGGGAGGCTCTGAAGGAAAGTGTGGGAGAGAAGAGGTATTAGACAACCCACCAATCTGCAGGTCTGCAGAGCCATGGTGCCAAACTCATTGTTGCTTGTGAAACCTGAACAGTCTGCCAGCACCATGCCAGGAAACTGAATTGCTTCCATTTGAATTGTCTTGGGAAGATTCTGAAGATCACCTGGCAGGATAAGGTACCAGACACTGAGGTCCTTTCTTAAGCTGAACTGCCAAGCATTCAAACTCTACTGCAGAAAGTGTGACTCCAGTGGGCTGGCCATGGTGTTTGAATGCCAAATGTATGATTGCCTAACAGACTATTTTATGGAGAACTCAAACAGGACAAGCGCTCACATGGAGGTCAGAAAAAGTGATACAAGGACACTTTCAGGGTCTCTCTGAAGAACTTTGTAATAGATTATGAGACATGGGAGACACTGTCACAAGACCTACTGGTGTGACATGCCTGCATCAAAGAAGATACTCTACTTCATAGGCAAAGCAAGATGGCAGGAGCTCAAAAAACAAAGAAAAAACAAAGAACCCACAAGATGCACAAATTGAGAGACATTTCCACCGCAAATGTTCATATAAACTATGGTAGAGCCTCCACAGCTTCTGCTGATCTAATCAGTCACAGTTGAAGACAGCACCTTGACCCTGACAAAGTGATGTCATGTTGGGACACTTTGAGCACAAAGGAAAACAACCTTTCTTCTTTCCTTCTTTTGTTTTCCTTATAGCCCATTTCAAAGGCCATTTTGACAGGCACTTTAGGCCAGAAAGCTCAGATATACCAGGCTTAGGAAAGCCTGTAGCACCTTTGTATAAAGCATATACTTTGAATAATACTTTGTATGCTTTGTGTAAGACACGAGGGGGCACTTTGATGCTTGCCATGTTTTGGTCAGAGCTGTAGGTATGAACGCTATCATCTGGCGAAAATTCACCTTTACTATGCACATCCAGAGAAAGAATTATGGAATCTGAATGCAGATTGAGGCAAATTTTTTGCTTCCTTTCTTTTCTTTTCCTTCTCTTTTGGTTTCGTTTCTTCTTTCTCATGATTCATTCCATTGTTTATAATTCTTCTTATAACTGGACTATTATGTAAATGAGTTCAATGTGAAGGTATGTGTAGACCCTACATTGGATTACATGCTGTCTTGGGGGGTTGGAGGGAGGAGTAGGAGGGAGAGAAAATTTGGAACCCCAAAACTTGTGGAACTGAGTGTTGTAAACTAAAAATAAAAAAAAAATTAATTAAGATAAAAAATTATATGTTGCAGAGCAAAAAAAATCACCTTTAGGGGGTTGAGAGAAAAGATAGTTCTTCCTGGTAGAATGCAGTCTTTCAAGAGTTCAGTATGAGTGAGGGATGTGAATAATAGTGAGGCGGGGTGGGGGAAGTAATCCTCAGCTCTCATCTTCCAATCTCTGTGTAGAAGTGGAGGGAAGACATAGCAGCAGAAGGGAGGGGGGCAGCAGTGTGAGAAGGTGGGCCCCAAGAAGGAGGATAATACTATGGGATTATGCTAGGTCTGTCGAGGAATGGTGAGGTATAGGAATGACATGTCTACCAACAGCAGGAATACACTCCTGGATGTTGGCATCCTAGGGAAAAATGCCAAGCACCCTTCCTTAGTGCTGGTGCTGGTTTTGACAGAGCTTGTACATTTTGTTCTTAGGAACAGAGGAAATTATATATTGAAATAAAGTCAATTACATCTATTTTCTTACTTTAAAATCGTTATGCATGTTAGATGTTTTGATAGATATGTAATTTAATATTTGATATTCAAGAAGGAAAACTACCAGTAGCCTCAACATTTTCTCATGAAAACTCCCTGTTCTTACTGTGTGGAACATGGAGCTTACACAGGACACAGTTAGTGAAATGTTGGCTAAGTCATTATTCAGAGAGAAGCAGCACAGCTGAGAGGCCATGCATGAGCTCTTGACAGATGGTGAACACAGCCATGTGATCGGCATGGAAGCTCTCCTTCCCATAAGAGGACATGGAGGTGGGGAGCCTGTCAAACCCATCTAGACTGAGAGCAAATGTGTATAGGTGAAGGACAGGGGAGGAGAGGCCCCCCCCCCAGTGATGCAGACATCTGGGACATCTACTCATTGGCTGACCTATATGGGAAACCAACCCATAACACCAAGCAGTAGACACCCTCTGAGGCTGGGCGTTTGGCTGCTCCATTGGAGAGGAAGATCATCGCTAAAGAAATCACTGAAGTGATCTGTCTTACTCAATTCCTGCTCTGCACTACAGACACCGTGCTAGGCACATCTGGAACTATGTCTTCGTTTCAGGGTGCCGTCTTTTAGGAAATGGATAAAATAGAACTTGTCCACAGGAGGGAGATAAGATGGGTGGAGGCCTGGGGACAGCCATGAAAGGAAATGGGGAAGGAGTTTAAGGGGGGCACGAGAGATTCACGTAGAGAACAGATACACTTTGTTTTAATTGTCTCTGGAGTACAGAAATAGGGATGGTTCCAGAATATTTCTGAGGTAGTTTTCAGCTTGATTCAAATAAAATCTTTGTAGCAACTAGGCCTGCTGACTGGCCCCTGGGATTAGCGGACTGTCCATCATGGGAAGTCATTAAGAGATAGCTAGATGGCCATAATTACGCTTATGGGAGGGGGGGGGGGTTCTTGTTTCAAGAACAGATTAGATTGGATGGCCTGGGAGACCTCTCTAGCTCTGAGATTCTGAGACTCATAGAAGGAATGCTTAGAGGTTGGTGTGGCCTTTACATACACACTTACACCATCCAGCCCTCAATTCCTGGTGGGGTGAGTAGGCATCGTGACCTTGAAGCCTACCCATTCTAGACTGGGTCCTTGAAGTTAGACCCTGACTGGGAGTCTCTAGGAAAATGAACATTTCTTTCAAAGGGAATTCGTTGGTTTATGCCTAGCTGGGGATAGTAGGAAGGAAGTGGAAATATTCCTTGGCTAGTCACATTATGAGTTGCTAATTGCTAATGAAAGCAGGCTCCAGACACAGCTAGGCCACTTCTCATCTGAAACTTTAGCTCTCTGGAGTATCCTCAGCTGACCCTTTGCCAATTGATATGCCAAACATCATCTCCTAAATCTTCTTGCAAAATTCGTAGTCAACAACACCAACGATGTCAATGATAATAGCTGTTGTCCTTGTCCTAATTCTTTGCATCTCTATAGCTTTGTTTTATTTTTCAGATTGGTGGTACAGTGGACAGAATGCTGGCCCTGGAGTTAGAAAGACCTGAGTTCAGATCCAGCCTCAAACGTTTCCTAGATCTGTGACCATGGGCAATTCACTTAACCTCAGTTTCCTCATCTGTAAAATAGGCTAATAATAGTATCTACCTCCTGAGATAAACTAAAGATAAAATTAGAATATTTGTATAGTACCTTGCAAATCTTAAGAAACCACATAAAGCTGTTATTATTTGCTATTTATCCAGTATTTTTTCCTAGCTATTACTTTGCCTTATCGTCATGACAATCCAGTATGGTAGGCAGGGAAGGCAGTATTATTATCATTTTATAGAAATCAAAACTGATGTTCAGAGAGGTCCAAATATATGTGTTGGGTATGATGACTAGGATGCTACATTTTCCTGCCTCAGAATTTTCATACCCAGAGTTGACTTAGGCTTAGGGGAAAATGGGGAAGCACTAGTATAGCATTTTTCTGACTCAATTCAGTTCCCCTCTCTGTTCCTTTGAGAACCCCTGCTTCTAGGGCCTCTCATATAGTGCTTAAGTGACCAGAGATCTTTTATTGCCTCCAGACCTTTCCTCATCCCTCTTGCCTCTTCATTGAATCATCCTTGCCCTAGACTTGGAGAGACATAAATGTGAGCAAACACAGATAAGCCTGTGAGATCAGGGCTGCAGACACGATCGTAACCATGTGCAGAAGAGGAAATGGGATCTCAGAAAGGACAAGTCAATTGCCCTGGGTTAATGTCTGGAGGGAAAATTGGAACACAAGCCTTTGTGACTCAAGTTCAGGGTACCATCACCATGCAATAGCATCCCTTCGCTTATGAGAGAAGGGATGGGAATATTTCTCTCCACGTTCAACAGATGAGGAAACTCAGCTTCAGAGAGATTGCCCCAAATCCCAAAGCAAGTCAAGGTCTGAGCCAACTCCAACCTCTGGCTGCTGACTGTGAGCCTGAGGCTTCTTTCTCCTGTGTGCCTGTCTGCGGCAAATATCATTACAGCAATTTGGGAGGGGAAGAGAGTAGCGCTGTCCATTGTACCACCAAACTTCTCAAGTACAGAAGGTGTCTTTTGAGACAGAAAGACAAAAGCTGATGCTTCCTGAGACAGCTTTTAAACCCTAGTCCATCTGATTCCCAGGATTGTGCCTGGATGTTACAGGAGCTACAGGAAGGAAGATAATTGTACATCTGATGAATTAAGGCCCCCATTCTCTCCAGTCCTCTCCCCTCTCCCAGTTTGTTACAGAAAGCCATTGCCACAGGAGACACTGGTGACAAAACACGCAGGCTCTTGGGGCACATTGCTCAGCTGTCAGACTCTATCTTCCTCCTGACAAAAGCAGCTGTTCCTGATTGTTGGAGAAAAAAATGAAAGCAACAAAAGCTTCTTCTGCAGCTGCAGCGTATATGAGATTTGCTTGCTAAAAGTCATGCTCTTAAAAAATGTTCCCGTCTTGCATAAGAGGTATTGTATTCTATCACATATTTCTCATAGAATCAGAGAAGGTCATAGTTAGAAGAGATGGAAGGACATGGAATTTATAATGTCAGAACTAGAAGAAAATTTAAAGTTTAGAAAGTAGACTATCAGAGCTGGAGGGACCTTCAAACTTAGAATATAGAATGTTGGAGCTGGGAGGTAGCTTAGAAGAAATAACATAGAGAGTTTGAAGCTGGGAAGTACTTTAGACCACAGAAAACATAATGGCAGAGTTGGGAGGGACCTTAGAACAGAGAACAGAAAAGTATCAGATCTTAGAGGGATCTCAGAACATAGAACACAGAATGCCACAACTGGAAATGACCTTAAACTGTAGACTATCAGAGATGGAAGGAACTTGGAATATGCAATAGCAAAGCTGAGAGGGACTACAAAGATCTCTAGTCTTAGACCAAGGCTCTCCTTTTGCATGTAGCAAGCCCTTTTGGATGACTCCAGCTTGGAAGTTATTTTGGTAGTCTGGGTTTCCCAGAAGGCTTAGTTGCTAACAACACTCTTAGGGTAATGCTGAGAGACTGAGTTTCTATTACTATTGCTCATGAGCCCCCAGTGGTATGCTTCTCATTAATTATCAGTCAAGAGTTTCAGTTAACTTTGAGCAAAGATATTTGCTGACATGGTACAGTAAGACCCATTGAAACAAAAACATTCTTCCTAAAAGACTGAAGCAGACTTTCTCATCAGTACAACCAAGTCCATGGGAAGAGGAGGCTCAAACTTAGAGAGCAAAGGTAGCAGGTCCCATGTGTAGGATACATGTGTGGTAAAGGGATAACTCCCCAAGTGTAGTTATTAGAAGTCCTTTTCTTTCATGGCAGAGTCCTCATCTAGGTACCATTAGCTATAACTCTGCTGGATTGAGAGCTCACACATGGCACTGTCTCCAGCATAAAGGCTCCCATTCTCAGGCAATGATTCATCCCCCAGGTGGCTATCCTTCTATAACTGTGTCTTTGTTGGTGTTTATGCTCAGTATGTCTTTCACTTATCATGGGTTGAAGAGTTGTTTCTTACTAGCTAGTCACTCCCATAATGTGTTCTATGTGGAGGCTAAGTGTAACCCTCCTTCCGGGCTTTCTCCTATTATACACCTACTCCTTCAATCTTTCTGGTACAGCTCCAAGAGTTTGCCATCTCAAGGAGCCCCTGGGCACAGAGGTGAACAGGACCAACTGCTGGCATTTCTTGAATGATTTAAAGCTCCAGATGTTTGGTTCAATTTTCTGGCTAGTTGATCATGCTTGTCCTGTTTTTACCTAACTAAAGAAGAGTTTTTGTCTGAGAGAGGTACAATCTTATTTACCCATCTTAAAAAGATCACACGTGGTGATTAATTGAGGAGGGGCTGTTGAACCCCATCCTGTACATCTAGATGAGGAAAGTGAGGCCAATAGAAGGGCAGCGAGTTGACTAAGGTCACTGGTCCAGTAAGGAGCAGAGATGGGATTTGAACAGATATTTCTTAACTTCCAGTCCAATGGGATTGTGGAAAGAGCCCCAAACTTTGAATCAAGAGACTAGGTTTCTACTTCTGACCAGGTTCAGTTACTGACCATACTACCTCGATCGAGTAATTTCCTTTATCCAAGCCTTAGTTTCCTCATCTGTAAAATGGGGATGAGAAGCTTGCCCTACCCATCTCTCATATGATATACTATATACAGGTAGCTTTGCAAACCATAAAGTGACATTTTAGAGAAAATCTGTGCATACCATTTTCATAATGATGAGACAGCTAGGTGGTGCAGTGGACAGCATGCTAGACTATCTGGGTTCCAACCCTGCCTCAGGTCAAATCCAAATTCTGACACTTCCTGGCTGGGTGACCCTGTTTGCCTCCATTTCCTCATCTGTAAAATGAGCATAATAATAGCACCTACCTCACGGGGTTGTTGCGAGGAGCAAATAAGTTAACAAATGTAAAGTGCTTTTTGAACCTTAAAATGCCAGATGTTACTCTTATCATTCATGCTTATTCTACCGCTGTACTTTCAATGCAGAGGACCTGGGTTCAAAGCCAGCTTCTGGGACCCTGGATAAGGAACTTCCCTCCTCTGGACCTCAGTTTCCTCATCTGTAAAATGGGGGGCTCCCATTAGATGCCTTCCAAGTTTTCTCCCGTCTCTCCTCTCTGATCTGTGACTGTACATAGTCAGGAGCCTTGCAGTGAGGATTTGTTTTAGGGGGCTGGTTGGACTTGACACTTCCTGATCTCTCTCCCAGGTCTGAGATTCTCTTCTTCTCCTTGGAGTGCATGTGAGGGAGGACAGAAAAGTCTGATGGGGGATCCAGAGAAGCCTTTGGGGAGGATGAGACACTTGACGGATCTTCCCGAATCTCAGTGTGATTGCCTTGGGAAGAAATCGCTTATTTGCTTAACTTCCTCTGAGCTGTATCGAAGCCTGGTTACTCTCTCCTGCACATGCATAAGCCTCGCCTGCCTCCCTCCTTAGGCTGAGCTGATAAATCCAGAACCATTGGAAGCCTTATCTCCTGATTCTCTACTCTCCCCAGCACAATTTAGGAGGCCCTTATGATTTTGAAAGCACACCTCTTTCAAATGGCTATAAACAGCCCCACGGAAGACAAATCCAATTGAATCTGCTCACCAGCAGTAAATTAAAGAGTAGGGAGAAAGTCAGATTTTCCATCCTTTGGCTAAGGATCATCCCAGCTGCAAATCGAAGGTCTGGCATCTGAACCCATTTGTGGGCGCCATCCAGGAGGCCAGAGTAGAGGCAGGCCACGAATGACACTCATCATGGCAGGATAGCCATATGTTCTGAGCTGTCACACATTGTATTTATACATGTAAGCCCCTTCCCACTCTCCCCTCAATATCAGGGTGAGCAAGAAGGGAGTACTACAGGAGATTGGGCAGTGGTCAGTCTGGGGGCTGAAGGCTAACGGGACAGAAAAATTCAGCTACCATGAAGTTTGTAGGATGGGTTGAGTTGGCAGAAGGAGTTGGAATTTGGAGTACCTTAGGCTATAGACCTCAGGATTAGAATCAAGGCCTGGTATCCACAGATGATGAGTTTGGACCAAAATTGGAAGCAGCAGCAGCAGCTGCCATTGCTGCCAGGGTTTTCAAAATGCCCAAGACGCCTTCTCTCCATAACAACCTTGTACCTGACTAGCTAATCTCTATTTTTAGTAGTTACTCTGAATAGATATAACAGTAATCATAGCTGTCTTTTATACAGCACCTACTATGCACCAGAAACTTTCCAAATATTACCTCATTTGAGCTTCACAACAACCTGAGCTAAGTGTTATTATTAGCCTCATTTCACAGTTCAGGAAACTGAGGCAGACCAAGGTTAAGTAACCTACCCAGGGCACACGGCTGGAAAGTGT
>CM053625.1:322972851-322998733 GCA_028646595.1 Phalanger gymnotis | reverse complement strand
GTCATCTCATTTGATCTTCATTTGATCAACCCTAGAAGGTCGATGCCATTTTTCCCCTTTTTTCAGATCCCCATTTTTTCAGATGAGGAAACTGAGGCAGACAAAAGTCAAGTGACTTACCCAGGGTCACACAGCTAGTGAGTATCTGAGGCCAGATTTGAACTCAGGTCTTCCTGAATCCAGGCCTGGTGCTCTATCCACTGTACCATTGCCTTGGGATCCTGGGCAAATCATTTACCTTCAAGTGCCTCAGGCAAATCTCTGGCACTGTAAGAACTGCTTGAGCTGGTTCAGTTGAGGGAGTTTCTGATGACCTCACAGTCCAGATCCTTCACATTATTATGTGGAGAGTCACATAATTATGGAGAAGGTACAAGGTTGGTGGGGGCGGGGGCTAACTCAGATGCCTCTTCTCAGATAAGAGCCAGTGGGGCACAGGCCAATTCTTAGCTGCCACCATTACATCCTGCTGACCTGCCCAACTTGGACCACCTTAACTCAGCTTCCCACCATTGTTCACATAGAGAATCAGACCAAATGTGCCCTTCCCAGGAGCCCTTTCACCCCAGGATACACAGATTGGGATGAACAGATTCTAAGAAAGATACAACAACTGGACCAGAGGGGATGTTTCTCCCAGAGGCCCAGGGCCCTAGGAGCCACCAAGTGTGAAGACCAAAAAACCCTGTGCTACCACAGCAGACAAGGGGCCAGAGCAGAACACCAGCAACATGGTGCACCTGCCACTGGTTCCTCTAGGCTGGAGCCCAGGCAGGGAAAAGAAGACACAGGGGTGGACAGGTAGTGAGGGAAAGGGAAGGGCTATTTTCTGCTTGGCCACAGAGATGAGAGGGGAAAAAAACCACCCCAAGGGTTTCCTTCCTCCATTGTCGGAGAACTCGAATCCTCTCTCTTATGAAAAAGAAGAGGAAAAAGTATTTCTAAGCATTTCTCCTGGAATTTGTTATCAATCAACGAATAAGCATTTATTAAGCACCTCCTGTGTACCAAGCACTATGCTGGCTGCTAGGGATACAAAGAAAAAGATGAATCATCCCTGGCCTCAAGAGAGGGGAGACAATCCGTACATAAATGGGCATATGTGAAGTATCCACATAATAAATACAAAATACTTTTAGGGGAAAGGCACTAGCAGCTGGGGGAGGGTTAGCAGGATAGACACTATCCAGATGGTTCTCAGGCTATGTTTGAAGGAAATCAGGGATTCTAGGATACCAATGGAGAACATGGTAGGGAGAAGTCAGAGTAATGGCAGGGAGATGGAGACGGAGAGTTGTGTGCCAGGAATAACTAGGTCAGCTCGATAGCTCATGGAGAAGTCTGGGGAAGGGGAGGAAGAAATACATTAAGCTTGGAAAGATAGATTGAGGGCTAAGTTGTGAAGGGCCTTAAATTTCAACAAAGGAGTTTATATCTGATCCTAGAGGCAAAAGGGAACCACTGGAGTTTGTTGAGGAAAACCACTGTGGTGACTGAATGGAAGATTGGATTTGGGGAGAGACCGAGGCAGGCAGACACCCCAGGAGCTATTGCAATAGGCTGGGTGGAAGGTGATAGGGGTCTGTGCCAGGGTGGGGGCAGCTCAGAGGAGAGGAGGGATGTATTGAGAGGTGTCTCAAAGGTGAGATTGACAACCCTTGGTAACTGACCAGCTACAGGATAGGGAGAATGCAGAGTTACTGATGAGTCCAAGGCTGGCTGATCCGCCACTCACTGGTTCACCATTTGTGAGTAGTTGGAAGTTCTAAATCAAGCAGGGTGACAAAGGATGCTGGGGAGGGGATATTTCAAAACCAGAGCATGGAACACCCCTAAATTGGAGGCAATGGGTGTGTCCCAGCCCTCCTGTCACTAACTTGCTAGGTGACTTTGGTCAAGCTGCTTCCCTTCTCTGAGCCCCAGTTTCCCCTTCTGAAAATGAAATGCTTGGACTAGAAGACTTAGAAGGAACCTCCCAGGAACAAAAAAGGTCTGAGGATTCCATGACCCCTAAATGGCTTTGCATTACAAGATGCTGAGTGTCAGAGTGACCATGGGATGGGGATCCTTAGCAGTCAGTCTCCTTCTGTGAGCAAAGAGAGAGGCACAAAAGGCCATTGCTTCCCAGTATCTTCTAGGTGATAGCAGCGCTCTTCTTTTGTGAACAGCTTGTAATCCAGCAGAGAGGAAGTGAGCAAGGCTGGAAAGAAATCATTAGCACCTGCCATCCATTCAGCAGCCTTTTCTATCTGCCTGCTGCAGTGTGGCCATGGCTGGGGTGGCAAGAGCAGGCATCCACTCTGGGGAGAGCCAAGTGAACCAGCCACAGAAGACCATGGCTTCACACACACACACGTACTCACACATACACACTCACACACACACTCACACACATATGCACTCTCTCACACATATATACACACACTCTCACATATATTCACATTCATACATACATACTCATACTCATACACACTCACGCACATACATGAACTCACACATATACACACTCTCTTCTCACACACACTCATACATACTCACATATACTCTCACACACACACTCACACTCATACACACTCATATTATCCCCATTTTACAGGTGAGGAAACTGAGGCAGACAGAGGTTAAGTGATGTGTCCAAGGTCGCACAGCTAAGAAGGCTGGATTTGAACTCGCGTCTTCCTGACTCTAGGCCCAGCATTCTATCCACTGTGCCTCCCAGATGCTTCCTGAAAAGTATGCCAGCCTGGCACTGAGGACCCTCGCCATTTAGTCTTACCTAGGGAAGTTTATTATCTCAAAGTCCCTTGAATAGTCACTTCCTGTCTCTTGGCATTGGTTTCTTCAGACGGCAGGTGTTGGGGGGCAGAGACAGGCATGGATTAAATAATTTCTATTAGTCTTTTGACCTTGACATTTTATGTTCCATATTTTAACTTTTCTTTCATTTCTGACATTTTCTGTTCTAACGTCCCTTCCGTCTCTAATAAAACACAGTCTGTGGTTCAGTAACTTCCTGGTGGTCCCCCTCACCCCTACGGTTTCCTCCTTTCCAATCCATCTCACAAAGCTGAGTCAGATCAGCCTTCCTAACCCCTGTTTTTCAGAAGAGCAATGCCAGGTGGTACAGTAGGAAGCAGGAAACCCCAGCTCGAGGTCCACATTGGCCAGGAAGTCACTGAGTGACCCTGGCACAATCACCTTCCTCTCTATGTTAGTGTCCTCACTTGCCCCACCAGGCCAATTTCATTCTCACCTATTTCAGGTGTCTCAGAATATACTGTCTTCTCTCACAGAGAACACAGAGTGCTCAGAAACTTGTAATTCAGACCTTCAACCATTCTCATCCTAGCTCCTTGATGCTGATCTGGCTGCCTGGGTAGGACACTTGGGGCCATCTGACACCCCACTAGAACTCAGGGCAATGCCTAGATCAGACACTCGACAAACATCTAATATGTACCCAACATCATGCTGAGTGCTAGGAACACAAAGAAGGCAGAAGAGAGTGCCCACTCCTAAGGAGCTCCCTGTGTGATGGTGGAGCAGACCACAGACCTAACTGCCTTCTGCCTCATCTGATGTGCCAGATGGACAATGAATTCTGGGTCAGCCAGGCCCAGACGGCCATTGTTAGCGGCCTTGCAGCCACCTTGGAAGGAGGCCTCTTGTGCAGTGCCCCAGGGAGGCAGGTTTTGCTCTGTGGTGGTAAACACTTTTATCAGAGATTTGGATAAAGCCATAAACAGCTTGCAGATCAAATTCACAGATGATGCTCTACTGGGAGAAAGGGTAAAAAATCAGATGACAGAACCAGGAGCCAGGCAAGCCTTACCTGGAGAGAGCATTGAGGTAAATCTAAGAAGAGAATGTTTAATAGGAATAAACCCAAAGTCACCTCTTTGATGCTCAGCCTCAGGGGCCATCCCTAACCAAGAAGAATCCCCCCTCTGACATGCCCCCAAGTGGTCACTCGTCAGCTGTCTGAAGACCTCTGGGAAGAAAAGCCAGCCACCTCTCAAGGCAGCCCTTTAGCGAGCCGCAAATCATTAGGAAGGTTGGTTGGGTTTGTTTGTCGATCTTCAACTGGCCTTTTTGCAGCTTCCTGCTGGGACAAGGAAGAACGAGGGCCATCTTCCAGATCTCGGCCCTGCAAATACTTGAAGACAGCTATCACAGCTCCCCTGAGTGTTCTCTTTTCCAGCCTAAGTATGTCCTGATCCGTTTACTGAGGAAGAACAGCAGCAGGAAAGAAACAAGAGAGAGAAGGAGGAGGAGGAAGAGGATGAGAAGGAGGAGGACAAATAGGAGGAGGAGGAGGAGGAGGAGGAGGAAGAGGAGGAGGAGGAGGAGGAGGAGGGAAAGGAGGAGGAGGAGGAGGAAGTAGAAGAGGAGGAGAAGCAGCAGCAACAGCAGGAGAGAACTCTTTACCCTGGCATTCAAGGCTCCTTTAAAAAATTTATCACCATCCCCTCTTAAACCTACCTCCAACCTACCTAGCTACTCCTAAAGCATGGTTCTTATCCTATCATTCTCTGCTCCAGGTTCTTCAGTGTCCAATGAGGAGGACCAAATAGGCTTTAAACATCTTGTTACTCGAATAGCACTTCCTGTCAGTCACCTAGGCCTGAAAGGTTTCCTTGCAGGCCAGATGAGAACCTGTCAAAGGTTCCCAGCTTTGTTAGGGAGGAAGAGGCAGTGTGGTTCAGTGGGAAGATCTCTGGCTCTGGCTGGGAGTCAGAGAACCTCAGTTCAAGTCCCAACGAGAATAACTACTAGCTCTATTACCTTAGGCAAGTCACCTAATTTCCCTGGGCCTCAGTTTCCTTACCTGTGAGTGAAAGGGGATTGGACTAGATGGCCTCTGAGGGTCTTTTTCTGGTGATGTCTCCATGGGCTAGGACTTTCCAAATGAAACATCCCATTGGCACATTTCACTTAGTGCTGTGTTAACAGTCAAAATCTCAGCCTCCAGGAAGAAAACATCTGTGTTTGCTAGCAATGTTTGCCAAACAGAAACACTTGCTAGGGTTCCAGGAAACTTTAATTTGGGGCTCAGAGCCTTTGATTTTCTTTTTTCCCAAATGTTCCTGTAGGCATTTTCGATTCCCCAGGCTGGAGAAAGAATTACTTTGTCTTTTACCTAGCGATCACCAGAAGGGCCAGCTTAGTCCTTCCAGAGGCACTGTGATTCAGAAGAGGGGTGTAGGGTGTTTTCAAGGAAGACTAGTACCTGTGGTACGAAGGCTGCTGAGCCCTTTTCAGGGCTGCTCTGTGTGTGTGTGTGTGTGTGTGTGAGCACGCACACGTGTGTGTGTGTGTGGTATTCGTCCTTTGCTCTTGAAGAGGAGCATGGCATCAGGTTGATGATGCTATGACTTGCAGTTGACTATGGAGTGAGGGAGGGCTGTGCAAAGTCACCAGCCTCACTCCTCCAGAGCCATCTGGGTCCAGTGGCCAGATATCCATCAGGATGATGGGAGATGGCCCAGGATGCAGTGGGAGGCCTTGTTTCTTTTAAGCCCAGATCTTTTCAAGTTTTCACTTTGAGTGAGGCAAAGACCATTCAGTGACTGGGCCTCTTTAAGAAGTGAGTCAAGGGATAGCCCCTTTAATCCAAAAAGAATCATACTGGGAGGAGAAGATCCTCAGGGTTGCTGGCCAAAAGAGAAACAGTTACTATTGACATTCACTCTGAGCCAGGAGGACCCAAAAAATAACCATTAAGGGGTGCTTAGACAGGGATCTATAGTTGTCTAATTCATGAGATCCAGAGGGTATTGGTTTTAAGGCTTGGTCTTAGAGGAAGAAATGGTATCTATTACATCCACCTAACTCTCACCTGTGGCTCCAAGAAGCTATAGCTTGCCCAGCAGCCACACCCCTGTAAACTGTTTCAGCAAATGGCTAAAACAGATTGACAGCAACCAAGGGTTCTCAAACCCATCCATGAGTTAGCGGGGGGTTTCTACCCCAAGCATGTGAAGACTTCCCCTGGTGGAATCGGTGGAGGAGAACAATTTCTTCCAACAGCCATGAAAGTAGCTGAATCAGGTGCTGTGGGAAGCTTAGAGCTTGGGTTAGACATCGAAAATTCCAAGGTCATCCACTGCACCTCTAGCCATCATCAGTCATCTTGTCTGTCCTGCCACTGGACTGTGATGACTCTGGAAGAGAGTGAGGCTGAGGGCTCCATGCAACTCTGCCTCACTTTAATCCAATTTACACATGAACCAAAAGACATCACCAGACCATTTTACCATTTACCTATCTCAAAGTCCTGTGGTGACGGGGAAGTGATGAAGCAGCAAATACGTATACACAGGGAGCTGGAGTCACAACCCTGCACACAGGTAGCCCAGGCCACAGAGCCATTTCTCACTGGAAGCATCAGAGGGATTCGGCAGCCCCCTGGGCGTCTGAGCAGCCTTTTAAGGATCACACTGCTCACTTCCTGCTGTGAGGAAGGGGCTAGAAAAGGTGCCCTAAAAATTGTCTGCTCACTCAACCATGTCCTGATTACCACAGCAGGTAGGGATCCCACCTTGTGGTAAAAACACACAAAAAAGTTACAAAAACTTCAGTAAAGATGATTCTACTCACCGTTAATACATGGAATGTGCACACACTTATGAACAACACAAAATCCAGTAGACCTGAAAGATGAACAGTTCTTATTGCAAAAGATTTCAGCAGATATCACATCCAAATAGCAGGTCTGAGTGAAACAAGGCCAGCAAATGAAGGCCAGCTTACTGAAGTTGGAGCTGGATATACATTTTACTTGCCACAAAGGGGAGTACTGTGAAACTGATGTAAGTTTTGCAATTAAAACTAATGTAGTCAACAAACATGTATGCCTCCCAAAAGGAGTGAACAGGCTCATGATGATATGATTGTCATTTGCAAGAAAACATCACACCACCATAATCAGTGTCTATGCTCCCACCATAATGAACCCTGATGCGGTCAAAGAAAAATATTTTGAAGATCTGGAGACCTTTATCATCAATGTGCCAAAAAAGGACTAGCTTACAATTCTGGGTGACTTTAATGCCAGAATAGGCACAAACTACTAGATGTGGCAGGAAGTTCTTGGGAGGAATGGAATTGGAAACAGCAGCAGCAATGGTCACTTACTGCTGAAGACTTGTGCATCTCATGACCTTCTCTTCGCCAAGCCCGTGTTCTGTTTACCTAAACACAATAGAACTTTGTGTATACACCCTCACAGCAAACCTTTACATTGGATAGACAGACAGTATGCAAGAGTGATAAAGGTGGTGTGTAGCACAGAGTGTTGGACTGATCAAAGACTTAGCCTCTCCAAGCTAAATATTTACATTCAACAAAAGTGGCTATCCAAAGGCAAGAAGACCACCAGAAAACTTCTTGGAGCTGAAACAGTTCATTGCTAACTTGGAGGGAAAGCTGAGTCCAGAAATAGTTGGCAACAATGAAGGAAAAAGGAGTGGACAACTTTCAGAGATTTGGTATACAGCACTACATTTGCTCATCTGGGTCAGAACACTCACAAACATCAAGACAAGTTTGATGAAAATGATAGGGAAATTCAGAAGCTGCTAATGAAAAATGAGAACTCCACTGGGTTTGTCAGCAGGATAGTTCATCTATCTCTAAAAAGGCAATATTTAATGCTATCAAAAGTAAAGTAAAAGCAAAGCTTAGAGAGATATGTGATTCCTGGTTCAGTAAGAAGGCAGATGAAATTCAGTTTTATGCTGATGGTAATAAACCAAAGTACATTTATATATACATATATATACCCACTATTTTTAGTTTACAATATTTAGTTCCACAAATTTTTAACTTCCAAATTTTATCTCCTTCCCTCTCTCTCCCCCCTGCCCCCAAACAAAGCACTTTTATGATGCCCCAAGGCTAATTATGGACTGAAGACCTGTGGTGCATCTTAACTACTCAGTGCTGACAGAGCCACATTGATTAGTGATAAGGACATGATCCTGGAGAGATGGACTGAACACTTCCATAGTGCTCTCAACAGACCATCATCAATCAATGCTGAGGCCATTGACCCTTTCCCTCAGGTTGAAGTCAATCCCTCCCTAGCTGAAGCTCCAACTGAAGAAGAGGTTTTGAATGCCATTAGGCTCCCTTTATGTGGCAAAGCACCTGGTGCTGATCCTATTCCAGCTGAGATTTACAAGGTGGGAGGTCTATTGCTCAGACAAAAGCTCACTGAAATTTTCCAGGTTATATGGCAAGAGGACATTATCCCCCAGGAATTCAAAGATGCCTCCATTGTCCATCTCTATAAAGGAAAAGGAAATAGATTGTCCTATGACAATCATGGGGGGCGGGGTGTCTCTCTGTTAGTCATTGCCGGCAAGATTCTTACCAGAGTTCTCCTTAATAGGCTGATCCTTCACCTGGAAGATGTTCATCCACCTGAGAGCCAGTGTGGCTTCAGAATGGGCCAAGGATATGGTATTTGCAGTCTGACAACTCCAGGAGAAATGCCAGGAGCAGAAGAGATATCTGTACACAACATGTGTAGATCTGACCAAGGCTTTTGATACTGTGAGTCATGAGGGCTTATGGAAAATTGCGTCAAAAATTTGGTTGCCTGGAGAAGTTCATCAGCATTGTACATCAATTTCATGATGGCGTGCTTGCCTGGGTTCTACATAATGGACAATGCTCTCGTGCCTTCCCAGTCACCAATGGAGTAAAAAAAGGCTGCGTTCTCTCTGCCATGCATGATGTTTTCAGCCATATTGCCAAATACCTTCAATGAGATTGAACATGGCATCAAGGTCAGCTACCACATTGATGGAAATTCGGCAACTTGAAAAGGCTTCAAGCCAAGACCAAAGTGGAGGGAGTGTTGGTGTATGTTTTTGCTTGCAGATTATTGGGCACTCAATGTAGCCTCTGAAGCTGCTATGCAACAAAGTATGGGTAGACTCTCTGCTGCTTGTGCTAATTTCAGCCTAACAATTAACACCAAAAAAACACAGGTGCTCCATCAGCCAGACATCCATACATGGAACCATCAGTTCTAACAAACAGAGAAATTTTGGATGCTGTGGATAAGTTCACTTACCTTGATAGTGTACTTTCCAGGGATGCATGCATTGATAATGAGGTTGACCCACGTGTTGCCAGAGCTAGCTCAGTGTTTGGGAGGCTCTGAAGGAAAATATGGAAGAGAAGAAGTGTTAGGCTGACTACCAAACTGAAAGTCTACAGACCCTTTGTGCTGACCCTTTTGTTGTATGCCTATGCAACTTGGGCAGTCTACCAGAGCCATGCTGGGAAACTGAATCACTTCCATTTCAATTGTCTTAGGAAGACTCTGAAGATCACCTGGCAGGATAAAGTACCAGACACTGAGGTCCTTTCTCAAACTAAACTGCCAAGCATTCGAACTCCACTGCAGAGAGTGCAACTCCAATGGGCTGGACATATTGTTCAAATATCAAATGTACGCTTGTGAAAAAGACTATTTCACAGAGAATTCACACAGGGCAAGCACTCACATGGTGGTCAGAAAATGTAATACGAGGACGTTCTCAATGTCTCTCTTGAGAACTTTGGAATGGATGGCATGACATGGATGGCATGACATGGGAGACACTGGCACAGGATCATCCAACATGGCGTGCCCTCATCAGAGAAGGCACTGTGCTCTATGAGTAAAGCAGAACTGAAGTAGCTCCAAAAAACCACAAGATACATTAATTTAGAGAATCCACCCCAAATGTCCACATGGACTATTTGTGTCCAATCTGTAGCAGAGCATTCTAAGCTCGTACTGGTCTGATTAGCCACAGTTGGACATGCTGTAAGTTGACTCTAACGTAGTGGAGTCATTTTGGTCCTCTTCAGGAACAAAAGACAACAACCAGCACCATTGATTTGGCAGAAAGGTCACTCACTTTGCAGTCCGACCACCTGGGTTCAAGTCACATAGTCTCTATATATAGTCTGTTTCCACATCTACAAAATGTGAGCACTAAAGAGAGTGACCTCTGAGGCCCCTTCAAGCCCTAAACCTGTGATCCAATATGATTCCCCCAAGTCGTGGTCTTCGTTTGTAAAATGGGGACAATAAGATCTATCGAACTTACTTCACTGTTGCTGATGATTGAATCTACTAGGAGATTCAAATATAATCACAGATATAAAGCCTTTTAGAAATCCTAAAGTGCCATGTGATTCTCAGTGATTACAATTACTAGTAAATGTCCATGCCCTAGGGATGACTAACAGGATGTAGTAGAAAGAGCACTGTTATTTCTTGATAGGTTCGAGGCTTGTCTCTGTCTCCCCAAGCCTCAATTTTCTCACTTGAAAGTGGAAATAATAAGTCTGGGATGATGTGGATGTCATGTAAGATAACTCTCTCTTACACATGATATCCCAATAGATTGTAGGCCCATATTCTCACAAAATCATAGCTAATGAGCCTCCATCAATGTGTTTAATTTTACCAGCCAGCAATAGACTATATTAGTTCAAACAAAAGACATTTAATCAAATAACATAGCAAACAAAGTGACTAGAGAAAAATCTTTCATAGGCTTTCTCCAATCCTTTCTCCATTTTTCATCCAACTTTCTCCAATTCTCTACCAGTGGAATAAAACTCACATCCAAATAATATACATGACCAAGTCCCACACATGAAGGGCTTAATTACAGGGAACATGTGTGGCCAGGGAATATGCTTGAAGAGGCACAGACTAGGAATCTATGCGACCAAAGCATATTCATGGAGGGCATAAACAGAGGGGCCACTTGTGATCAGGGAATGACCTAATGCTACAGAGCCTCTGCTATCATCACACTGTTCTCTGCTATTTGGCTCCATTGAGCAGTGGAGGTGCTTGGCTTAGCTGGTGGCGCTCCTGAGCACTTCCCTTGGTTTTGTGGTCTGCAGAGAAGTAGTGACTAGAAAGGGCAGGATGAAAACCTGGATAAAGTCGGGTTGATGGTGATCTAGTCTCAATACAAGGCTGAGCCACCAGACCTGGCTAAGGGGCTGCTGAAGAAAAGCCAGGTCAAGATTAAGTCTTTTCTTGTAATTCTTTGTGTCTGTGATTGAATCACATTCCAGTGTTCCAGACAAGTATTTGACTTATGGTTGGAACATCTAAGAACTTCTGACTTGGGATTCAAAGGAATTAGAGCAAGAGTATGACGGTAAATGAAAGAGATTGCATTCTCCAACCTAATACCAGACTCGACCTTCCAGGTCTGTTGTGAGGAACAAGCGAGATAACATATTTTCCAAACCTTAAAAATAATGACAACAATAGCTACTTAAAAATAATGATAACAATAGCTAACATATATACTTATGCATATATATATGTGTGTGTATATATATGTATATATATCACCTACTATGCACCAAGCACTGTGCTAAATGCATCTTCTCATTTGATCATAAACACCAGATAAATGCTTGCTCTTCTAATTAGAATGGAGTGCTGGAATTTTTTTTTGTACTATGCTAAAAATTCTTTGCAAAGCACTTTAAAAGTATTATCTTAATTGATCTGCAGAAGAACAACCTGTGAGATAGGTGCTAATATCACACACACACACACACACACACACACACACACACACGCACACACACACACATTTTGCAGGTACATAAACTGAGGTCCAGAGAGGCAAGGTAATTTGCCCAGGGCCACACAGCTAATACATCTCTGAGGTGGTATTCGAACCTAGGCCCTCCAGGTTCCAAGTCTTGCACTATTTCCACCATATCATGCTCTCTCCCGTGTGTTATAGATGCAAATAGCTCTGGCATCAGACAGCCTGGTTTCAGATCTTACCTCTGATGCTCACTACCTGTGTTATCTTGGGCAAATCACTTGGCCTCTCTGGAGCTCAGGGTTCTTCTCAGTAAAATGAAGGGACTGGACTAGCTGGCCTCTAAGGTCCCTACAGGTGTGCTCCCATAATATCAGTAGTATTAATATTAGCATCATTATTGCCATTCTCATAGGGAGAGGGGAGAGACATCAGTGATGCAGGAGTTCTCCCTTCCCCCAGCAGCCCCAGCTTCAGCCTGGCCCTTGGCATCCTCCTCCCAAGGGACAGAGCCTTCCCTTTGCCTATGAGGGTGCCAGCTCCTGAGGGACAGAGAGGCCGGGGCCGACAATCACCCTCTAGGACAAACCCCCAGCAGAGCTTATCCTGAGAGCAGAGCTCAAGATGGGCCTTGAGATGGGGACGGAAGGAAGGACTCCCACACGTACCTTGTGTGGAAGAGCCCAGGGATCAATCTTCTCCGTATTTGCAGCTATGAGGAGAGGAGATTCCCAAGCCAGAGGGGCAGATAGACTATCCAGTGGGAACCTCAGGACTCTCCCCTTGAGGTGATCTGCCTGCTGACACGTCCTGCCTGGACTCTCTGCTCAGCCAGCCTCTTAATCACCAGCTGCAAAGGAGACCTGGAATGAGGTGGCAAATAACTTCAGAGACAGTTCTGTGGCTCATATTGGGGGGGGGGGGAGAAAGCGGCAGTCTGTCAGCCAGAAGACCCAGATTAGGTGGCACAGTGGTTAGAGCACTGGGCCTGAAGTCAGTAAGACCTGAATTCAAATCCAGCCACAGACACTTACTAGCCGTATGACCCTGAGTACACTGTCGACAATGATTTCCTCAACTAAAATGAGAATCATAACAACAGTAATAATAATAATAGAGGAAAGAGGTATTTATTAAGCTCCTTCTGCATGTCAGGACTCTGTGCTAAGTGTTTTACAAATATTTGATCCTCACAACAACCTTTCAGTGTTGGTGCTATTAATATCCCTTTTTTACCTTTGGAGAAACTAAGGCAAAGAGAGGTTAAATGACTTGCCTAAAGTCACGCAGCTATCGCGTGTTTGAGGCTGGATTTGAACTCAAGTCTTCCTAACTCCAGGTCTGCTGCTCTATCCACGGTGGCACCCAGCTTCCAGAGTAACAGGACCTGTGTCCCAGGGTCATTGGGAAAATAAAATGAGTTAATGCGTGGAAAGCACTCAGCCCCATTCCCAGCACGGAGGTGATCCTTCATGACTGTGTCTTTTCTGCGTTCCTTCCAAATCCCCACCTGACTGCTGTCCTCCCTATTCCTGGGATGTTGGGGAAATGAATTCATTCCCTCTAGGCCTCAGTTTCCCCATCCCTAAAATAAAGGCAACAGACTATATCAAGTCGAAGGACCCCCCAGCTCTGCCAGGAGCCACCTTAAGGAGCAGGGGATCCACATACTCTATCCCAACATTCTGCATCCTCGGGCCCTGCCAGCTCGAACATTCCATATTCCCTCCCCACTCTGACAACCTATGATTTATGTTCCAAGATCCCTCTCTGCTCATGTATTCTGCATTCTCTGTTCCAAAGTCCCTCCCAACTCTGACATTATGTGGTTTATATTTAAAGACCCTTTACAGCTCAAACATTGTATAATTTTGGTGACTTCAAGGAATCAGATGAACAGAAATTTTAAAATCTAAGGAGCATCAGGCTCCCGACAGAAATAATCAATGCCCCAATGTGGAAGATAGCAGAGACCTACAAGAAGGAATTAGAGCATGTCCGATTAGTCGTCATCTGTGTAGAAGAAGAAAAGAGACAGGGGCAGAGACAGAACCAGGAAGACCCAGATGGAGACACAGAGATGGGAGCAGAGAAAGAGAGACACATAGACAGGGAGAAACAAGTGAGATGCAGGCACAGACAGGGATAAAGATGGGCAGATGGACAGCAAGACAGAGACAGACGGAGAAACTCATCCAGGAGAGATAGAAAGGCAGAGACAAAGACAGGGAAGGTTTGGAGAGGTAAAAGGGAAAAAGCTGGCATTTATATAGTGCTCCAAGGTCCACAAGGTGCTGTACATTCATTATCTCATTTGAGGAAGAGAGAGATAGAAAAGATGGTAAAGAAGATACAGAAAGGAAAATGCAAGAGACTAGCCTCATTGCTCCACTGGAGATAGATGGGGAGATTATAAGATGAAAAACCTCAGTAATGGGAAGGGATCGGAGGGCCATCAGCAGAGATAATGATTCTTCTGTGAACACGCAAGCAATAAATGGTGATAAGTTCCTCTTGGTAAGAAGAACTATTTAGAAATTTTAGAAATATATTGAGCGTTCCTAAGCTAGGCACATCCCAAGTCCGTAGAAGGACAGTGCTCTTGGGACCTTCTGACCCAGAGAGACAGAGACAGAGAGAGAGAGAGAGAGAGAGAGAGAGAGAGAGAGAGAGAGAGAGAGAGAGAGAGAAGAAGGAGGAGGAGGAGGAGGAGGAGGAGGAGAAGAAGAAGAAGAAGAAGAGAGAAGAGAAAAGGAAGGGAAGAGAAGAGAGAAGAAAAGAGGAGAGACAGAGAGACAGAGACAGAGAGAACCAGAAAAGCAGAGATAAAGAAACAAACACCAGGAAATATAGAGAGGAAGATCCCCAAAGGAGGCTGGAAATTCATTCCTAATTGGTCTCTGTCCTAAGGCCAGCCATGCAGTTACCACAAAAATGGAGAAGCCAGAAAAGGGCTTCTTGCCCCTCTCCCAAAAGATGACAGAATCAGAGATTTAGATTTAGGACTCTCAGGGATCTTTGAGGTATTGGAGTACAATCCCAGCATTGGACAGATAAAGAACCTGAGGACCAGAGAGGTTCTGGGACTTGCCCTGGGATACACAGCTTCTGATTTTAGAAGGGTTTGAACCCATCTTCCGATTCCAAACCCGGCACTCTAGCCACTTCACCACGATGTCTTTCTAAGAGCAGCAAAACAATAAATAGAAGGAACTCTCCTCCTGGGGCCCACTAGAAGTGAAGAAAATAACAAGGACAACAATAAAGATGGATTTTTTTAATCAAACTTGAACTTGGCAAACTTTTCCTCTTTTGAGCCTCACCACCATGCCTGGAGGTCGTTTTGAGAGGCATTCTTATCTCCATTTTACAGATTCAGAGACTGAGACTCAGAGAGGCTAAGTAACTTACTCAGAGTCCCACAGTTAGTGTCAAGGTAAGCACTTGTGCCCAGCTCTTCTTGAAGTCAAATCCAACCATTTATCCACTGCAGAACAGAGAAAACTCATAGCTTTTTTTTTCATTTCGCTTTTTATTTGCATTCTAATATCATATTTACTCCCGTGCCATAAGCTTTTGTTTCTTCAGTTTCTTCTGGGATATCTTTTTCTTTTGAGCAACCTCCTCTTCTGGTTTAGGAACAATTTGTTCCTTTTCAGTGAGTATCATCTCAATATGGCAAGGAGAACTCATGTATGGGTTGATTCGACCATGAGCCCTGTAAGTACGCCGTCACATTTTGGGAGCCTTGTTAACCCGGATATGCTCAATGACAAGAGAATCCACATCCAAACCCTTCAGTTCTGCATTACTCTCTGCATTTTTAAGCATACGCAGCAAGAATTCAGCACTCTTTTTGGGCCAACGACCCTGTGTCCAACCCCACTGCTCAGCCTGGGCACACCTGCCAACTCCACCATTGTATCGACGGAAGGGAACACATTGTTTCTTCAATGTGACATCTTTCAAATACTTGATAGCTTTTCGGATATGCATGCCCTTGATAGCTTGGGCTGTTTCACGAGTGTTCTTGAAGTGGACCCGGAGATTTGAACCCCTTGACTTGCATGAAATTTTGTGGGGTTCTCTGGATCAAGAGAGTACCTCACCATTTTAAATGATTACCTAGGACGGCTCAAGAGAAGAGTGAAAACTCATGTTTTAAAGTCCTGTTTTCTACCTCCTCAAGTCTCATTCATGTTCCTACTTTCAAGGATCCAGACCTATCCAGCTAGGCTCTCTTGAGACCCTTCCAGGTCAATGGAGATCCGTGGAAGCGATGTCCCCTTCCCATAGGCAAGAGTCAGTTTTTAATCAAGAGGGCATTGCTCTATTGAGAAACAAAAGACTCCCTACCAATATATGACCCTCTAGAGTTCACCCTTTGTAGAGGTCTGTTGTCCTGTCTAGAAGTGAGCAAGGGGAAAGTGGCTATTCCCCATCCCGACCCCATCCCCATTCCACCTTGAGGTGCTGAGGCTTAGGGTGGCTAAGAGAGGATAGGGGATGTTCTAATACAACCCTTCCCATTGGTGGTTGATAACAGCCATGCCATCACCACAGCTGCCACATCACATCTATTCAGGAACTCTCTCAAGGGAGGGAGGAAAGGCAATAGAGACAAAAGCATCCACTCTCCTATGAGCAGGGCAGCTGAATCAACGCTAAATGAAAGGGACTTTGGCCAGGAATATGAGCAGAAATTCCTTGGACTCTCAGCAGGTAATGAAAACTCTGCAAAGTAGTCAGGGCAGATAAAAGAAGTGAAGAAATAGCCACTCAATTTCAGTTCTCACTCTCAAATAAGCTATGCGTCCCACTCCATTCCCTGTGGGAATGTTACGTTGTCTCTGGGAATCATGCTGACGAGGCATCTGGCTGATGGGAAGCCCTACTTCTGGCAGAGTCTTATCTCAGCTCCTGGATACATCAACCCTAAGCAGAAGAGGTGGAGAGTGGGGCAATCCACTACATGGACAGAGCCCCATGCAGCACCCAAGGAGACTAAGCGATCTACCTCAGGTCAGACCTCTAGTAAGGGGCTGAGGCAGGATTCAAACTCAGTTCTTTCTGATGCCAAGTCCAGCACTCAATCTTCTGTAGCACCTGGCTGCTCCAGGTACTGCTCTCAGTCTGGGAATACAAAAACTAGGATGAAATAGTCTCTGCCCTCAAGAGGTTTATAAATCAAAAGGGGAGACATGTACAAGAAGAGGACCGCCTGGGTTCAAATTCTGCTGCAGGTACCTAAAGCTTGAGTCTTCCTAGCTGTGTGACCCTGAGAAAAATCACTTTGCCTTTGACAACCACAGTTTCACCCGCTGCAAAATGAAGAGAACGGGAGCATCTGCCTGCTGGAGTTATTCTAAGGAGCTGGTGAGATCATGCATGGAAAATGCTCTGCAAAGTTTAAGGCACTTTATTAGTCGGCCCTCATCACCCTCATCATCGTTATCACTCCTATGTCTCCTTCCCCCCCATCACTGCTCTCCTCTTCTCCCTTCCCTTCCTCTTTTTCCTCTCCCTTCTTCTCCTCCTCTTTCCTCTCCCAGAGAGGAGAGAGTTGGATCTGCGCCGATCAGCTCCATCCCCATCCCCTTATCCAGTCCTCTGGGGAGCTCCGGCACATGTCTGGAAGCTGCCTGAGGGAGCCATCTGTCATTGAGGACCAGAGTCTTAATTGGCCCACAGGGACTGAGCCTGGTCCATTGGCCTCATCACCTCACTAAGCCCTGACAGCTAGGCAGCTGCCTGAGTCGGTGCCAGCTGGGAGGAAAGGGCTGTGAGCTGTTCAGCAGCCCCCTTGAAGCACCTGGAGAAACTTCCCTCCCTGTAGCTTCATGTTAAATACAAAAGAGGATTCTTCACTTAAATGCCTCATGTAGGCATCTCCACTACTTGGGCAAAGCATGGATCACCAAGGACTTGATAAGCTAGTCTGAGGACGGGACATGCCCCCCTGTCGGGTTGTGCCCATCTACGTTCTACTTTCAGAGTACTGGTTGATGAGTCTGCCTCAGTACAGATCAAAACTCTGTATAGCCTGCAGTATCGGTGATTGTGGGTGCGGACGATACCCTGGGTCTGGGATGCTCCTAGGCTGTGGGTGGTGAGCTCAGTACCAATTAGGTCAGGCTGGCAAAGATGTTACCATCGCCTGTGACAGCAGCCCTGACTCGGGGCACCGGCCAAGCCCAGTGACCTGCGGTCAGGCTCAGTTGCTAAAACAGTGGTGTGTCCGTCTCAGAGAGACAAACACAAAATGCTGGTGCTGGGAAGGATCTCAGAACACAAAACTAACCTAATATATTGGGCATGGAACAACCTTATAATATAGAATAGGAAATGCCGAAGCAGAGAGGACAGTAGAACACAGAACATAGAAAGTCAAAGCCAAGCAGGACCTTAGAAAATATAACATCAGAATGTCTAGGTTCTAGAACCTAGAACACAGATTGTCAGAGGTGAAAGAAAACAGAGTAGATAAAACACGGAATACCAGTGCTGAGAGAACCCTTAGAATATGGAAGAGAGAAAGCTGGCATTGGGAGGGAACCTAGAACGTAGAACACAGAATGTCAAAGCTGGGAGGGCCTTGGAAATCATCTGGGTTCACTCCTTCATCGAACAGATGAGGGAGATAGGACCCAGGGAGACAAGAGGATTTCCAAGGGCACCTCAGAGGCAGCTAGGTAATGAAATGGATAGAGTACTAGGCCCAGAATCAGGAAGACTCGAAATTCAAATTCAGCCACAGCCATTTATTAGCTGTGTAATCCTGGGAAGGTCAATCGGCCTCAGTTTCTTCAACTGTTAAATGGGAATGATGATAGCCCTTACCTCCTGAGACAGATCTGTGAAGCACTTAGTACAGTACCTGGCACATAGAAGGCACTTAATAAATGTCTGTTTCCTTTCTTCCTCCCTACATCATCTCCAAATGTGGTCATCTGATCTCTGCTTATAAATTGCTGGTAATGACAAATTCCCTAGCTCTCGAGGCAGCCCATTTCACTTGGGGACAGCTCTTACTGCAGGCAAGATTTTCTTAACAGAAAGACTAAATTTATTTCTCCGTGACTTTCACCTCTGACTCCAAGGCCTACCCTTCAGGATCAGGCAGAACAAGGCTAACCCCTCTTCTCTATGATAGTCTTTCAGGAGCTTAAAGTTAGCTGCCAAGTCAACCTTTAGTCTACTCTTCTGTAGGTTAAAAATCCTCACTTTCCTGAGTCATGGGATATGAGAGTTGACATGGACCTTGGGGTCATCTATTTCAATATCTCCCTTCTGCTATAGGGGCTCTTAACCTGTTTGCATCATGGTCCCCTTTGGCAGTCTTGCTCTGAAGCCTACAGGCTACTGTAGTTTGTCGCCAACATTCATTATTAACAGCAATGCTACATCTATGTAGCATAGTGAGGTTAGTTAGAAAAAATAGATGTATTCTTTCCTGCATTCATTTCACAGGCTCCCTGAAATATATCCATGGAGCAGACCCCAAGTGAAGAAGCCCTACTCTACAGAATACTCGATGAGTTGGAGTCCAGTCTTAACCAATAATCCAATAACCTAAGTGCTTACTATGTGTCAGGCACCAAGGCTGCACAGAAGAAAGGTCAAGCAATTCCTGCCCTCAAGGAGCTTAGATCCTGATGGGGAAGAGAACAGGATTATAGAGAAATGGACATATAACATATAGAACATGAATATGAGAAAGTTTGAGGAGGAAGGCACTGTCTCCCAGGAAATCAGCTAAGGTTTCCTGTAGAAGATGGCTCTTGACCTGGGGCTTGAAGGAAACCTAAGACCCGCCACCCAAGCAGAGATGAGAAATAAGTGCATTGTAGACATGGGAACAATCAGAGAAAGGCCTAGAAATGAGAGATGAGGTGTTACATGGGAGGAGCAGCAAGTAGGCCAGTATGGCTGGATCCCAGAGCATGAAGAGGGAGTAATGTGGAAGAAGTTCAGAAGTGGTTGGGAAGAGATTTAAAAATCAAACAGAAGAGCGTGTACTTTATCCTAGAGGAAATAGAGAGCCAGCTGAGTTTTTTGATCAGGGGATCAACATAAATTAGATTGTAGTTTATAAATGTCACCTCGGAAGCTATGTGGAAGATGAGTTTGAGTGGAGAGAGGCTTGAGGCAGGGAGATCAATTTGAAGGCTATTGTAAAAGTTCAGATGAGAAGTGATAAGGGGCTGAATAAGAGTAATGACCGTGTGACCAGAGAGGAGGGGACCAAGATGAGAGATGCCATGAAGACGGAAATGATCAGCTGTGGCCATGTGGGGTGAGTGAGAGGGAGCCATTGACAATGACACATGGCTGGGAGCTTGGATAACCAGAAAATGGTGGTGCCATTAACTTGAAAATGAAAGATTAGAGGAGGGGAGAGTTTGTGGGATAAGTTCAGTTTTGTTCATGTCCAACTCTCTGCTGGAAGGTCTCCGATGTGAGATCGGAGAAAATCCACTGGATCCTGAGGCAGCCCAGGTCATTTTTAGAGAACTCTAACCGACATGAACATCTTCCTTACATCAGACCAAAGACCAAAGAGTATCAAAGTAAGCAGGGTGCCCCAAAGATACAAGTCATTCCTTCTTCTGGTTCCTTCACCTTCTGCCTCACCCTCCTATCTGTAAGTCTTACATAAACCGTGAGCAATAGAATTCTATAATTAGGCACTGTATTTAGAGTAAGAGGATCTGGGTTCCAGTCCTGGCTCTACCATTTGCTACCTGTGCAATCTTGGGCAAATCTCTTCAAATCTCTGGGCCTCAATTTCCACGTCTGTAAAATGAAGGAATTGGGTTAGATGTCTTCTGGGGCTATTCCGGGTCTAAGTCTCTGTTCTGATGAGCATGTGTATCTACTTTGGGCGAGCCCATTCCCCTCTCTGTGCTTGGTGTACTCATCTATAAAGTGGGGCAAAGGATATTTGCAAAGTCTGCTTCCTTGCATGGCTGTGAAAAAAACCTATTTTAAATGGCAGGTCCATATGGACATGAGAACTGCGGGCATCATAATTTATCTTTGTGTTTTAAGAGTAGGGAAATGATTGGAAGGGGCGTGTCCAGACACTGCCCTATCTCAGCAAAGCTGGAGCCCCCTATCTTCTCAGCTGCTAACATTTTAACATCCCTACAGATCATACTGGGAACCCCATAGTGCCAGATTATACCATGGGGCTCCACACTGTGGATCTCTCCTCTTCTCTTTCTGGCAACAGAAAAACATCAGCAAGCATTAGTCAACAACTGGCCTGTGCCAGGCACTGTTTTGAGTATTTGATATGAATGGTAGAATCTTAGGGTCAGAAGTGGCCATCTTGGCTAACCCGGAAGGGAATCATCCCTACAACCTGACAAGTTGGGTCATCCACCCTCTACTTATCCCTTCCCTTCATTCAACAAGTTTCTGTAGAAAACCATCAATAAATTATCCTCCCTGATGGGCAGGATAACCAGACTGATTGATTACTGGAGGCACCCACGGGGAGTGCTCTCACCACCCCATTGCTAGGCAGCTGCGTATGCCATCTCTGCCCGGTCCATGATAATTATTATTTAATCTGTTCTTACCCCTGAGGCTTATCTTCCAGAACAGTGTCATCTGGGGGAAGATTATAGTATTATTAGATTATTCTGGGAAAATTATGTTACTAATGCTTCCGTCTTAGAATAATTGTCATATAAATTTGTAATGATGCCCTTGTTCATCCTGGGCTTTGTAAAGAACACTGGATTTGGTGCAAGAGGTGGTAGGTCCAAGTCTTTACTCACTTAGTAGATAGCACAGCCTCCAATGAACCACAGTTTCCCCTTCTATGAAATGAGATCATTGGACTTTGTGATATCAAAAGTTCCCTCCCTTCTCTCAAATTACTCAAGTGATGGTGTTTAATTAAGCATTTAGAAAGGGAAGCAACTTTCACCAAAGTCTGTCAGCACAGACTTGAAGCATAAGAACGTTTGGATGGGCAAGAAGTGGCTTGCTTTTTTGCTTGTCTTTGTATCTCCAGTGCTTAGTATTGTGCCTGGCACATAGTAGATACTTAAGAGAGGCTTGTCGTCTGACTGCCTGCTTGTATGAACTTATGCAGAGTGAAAAAAATAGAAACTAAAACCAGCCAGTCAATAAGCATTTGTTAAACACCTCCACTGTGCCAAGCACCTGAGATACACTATAAGGCCCATCCCCCCTCCAAAAAATAAAAAAAAAAGATGTTTCTGCTCTGAAGGAGTTGACAATCCAATGGGAGAGACAATATGCAACCAAATATGTACAAACAAGTTACATACCAGATAAATAGGAAATGATTGACTGAGAGAAGGAGCTAGAATAAGAGGGGTTGGAGAGGCTTCCTACAGAAAGTGAGATTTTAGCTGGGACTAAAAGGCAGCCAGGAGGCAGAGATGAGGGGCAAGAGCATTCAGGGCATGGTGGATAGCCAGAGTAAAATCCTGGAGTTGAGAGAGAGAGCGTCTTGTTCATTGAGCAGCCAGAAGGCAGAGATGAGGAGGAAAAGCATTCTGGGAATAACAGACAGGCAGAGCAAATTCCTGAAGCTGGCAGGTGACTAGGCAATGGAGTTTGAATCCTACCTCTGCTACTCTCTAGCTTCAGGACCTCGGGCAAAACATTTAATCCCTCTGGGCCTGTCATCTGCTAATAAAGGTGGGTAGTACTAGGTTACCTCTAAGACCTCTTCCTCCTCTGAACCTTAGGACTAAATAAAGAAGTTGTTGGTTGATTTTCGTGGCGCTCAAGACTTCAGGAAGCTTATAGCCTAGCCCAGTTCATGAGACTTTTCCAGGCACATAAAATGAGGGTAACAGTAACACAAGCACTCCACAAAGAGATCTCATCTGGATCTCACTTTCCCATCTGTCTATACTATCAGGTATATAGATGGAGAATAAGAACTTGAAGAAACAACAGCCCAAATACCCAGGCTTTCCCTCCTTTTAGCTACTACCTGAAGGCAGCTTAAGAGTAAGAGAAAGGCTGGCTTCCTCATTGGGCCTATTGATAAGATGTGCATCTTAGCCTCCCACAGCTCTCCTCTGCTGCCATCCTGTCTTAGAATCACAGGATTCTATGCAGATCCTCACAATAGAACCTTAACATCTTCCAAGACTCAGTTCAGATGCTATTTCCAAGGTGGCACCTTCCTAGATGAAGCCTTTCCTCATTTCTCCAATTATTGGTGATCTCTCAGTCCTCCAATTATCTCATACTTACTTATATCCAGACATAGCTACCATAACTCAGCTGTCCCCTGATTAATTCTGTGGTCTCCTCCCAAAGGTGAGTGCTTCCTGTTAATTCCATTTAGGAAGAAAGCCTAGACCAGCCATCCCTCGATCTCTGGATTTAGCCACCATACCCTTGCCCAGGCAGCTCCTCTCCTCCCTTTCAGCTCTGCCTTAATGTTTTGCTTTTTCTCATTAGAATGTAAGCTCCTCGAGGACAGGGCCTATCTTTCCTTTTGCTTGTATTTGTACACCAACACCTAGCACAGTGCTGGGCACACAGGAAACACTTGAATATTATGCTAACACTCTATATACCTTGTAGGATTAAACTCCTTGAGGACAGTGGAAAATGTATTAGATTCAGAGTCAGAGGACCTGGGTTCAAATTCTTATTCTGACACTTAACTAGCTGTGCAACCTTGGGTAAATCACTTAGCTTCTCTGGGCCTCCTTTTGCTCTGAGGGGGCCGGAGGAGAGAGAGAGAGAGAGAGAGGGGGAGAGAGGGAGAGAGAGAGAGAGAGAGAGAGAGACAGACAGACAGACAGACAGACAGACAGAGACAGACAGACAGAGAGAGACAGAGACAGACAGACAGAGAGAGACAGCGACAGGGACAGAGACACAGAGACAGAGAAACACAGAGACACAGAGAGAGAAAGAGAAAAGTATATACATGTAGATAAAGAGATGACAGACAAATGGAGAGAGAGAGAGATGAGAGAGAGATAAATGTGTTAGAGAGCAGGCACTTATTTAGTGCTTACTATGTGCCAGGCACAGTGTAATAAGTACTGTAAAATGAAGGAATGGACTGGAATATCTCCCAAAGCCCCTTCCTGCTCCAAGTCTATGATCCAGTGACCATTCTGAGAGGCTCTTTTCTCTTTCCCCAGTGTATCATACATGGTAAGCACTTGACAAATGTTGAATTATTTGTCTTTGAACAGGATAATGGCATTCTGAGTTTAGCTGGTCCTTAGAGACCACCAAGCCCAAAGCCTTTACTCTCAGGGCCTCAGTCCCAGGTCTGCACAGTACTCATGAGGGAAGAGAAAAGATAGGATCTGGTTCTTTCAGGTGCTAAAGGTGATTTCATAGTATTTAGGTTCATTCTTTCCTCAGCAAACATGTGTTGAGCACTTGTAGGAAATGCCTGCCCTCGGCATGGAGGGACAAGGGGAGAAGAAGACATCGTGTGTTCCTTCAAGGAGCTAAAGCCTAGTGCAGGAGGTAAGACATGTCTAGAGCCACTATCTCAAATGACCACAGTGCAGTGCAGGTGTGAAAGGCCACCGAAAGGATACCATCCAAACACTAGGGTGAAGGGGACAATGCAGTAAGAAGAGGGCTTCAAGGAGGACAGTGCCTGAGCTGTGTTCCAAAGCTTTTCAGAAAGAAGGGCTGGGTTAGGGTTAGGGTTAGCCCTAGATAAAGGTGTGGAGGCAGGAAACTGACCCTTGGGCTCTAGCTCTTCAGCTATGGGCAGAAACCAGAGACAGATTGTGGAGAGCCTTAACTGAATGGCTGAGGTTGGACATTAAGCAGTTAGCAGCGAGAAGCCACTGAAGTGTGTTAAGCCGAAGACAGACGTGGTGAGAGCTGAGCTTCAGGGAAATTAATCTGGCAACACGTGCAGGGCAGTTTGGAGGAAGAAAACACAGGAAACTGGAAGAGCCGTGAGGAAGTCATTGGAATAGCCCAGGCAAGAGGTGGTGAACTAGGGTAGCAGAAAGAAACAAGGCCAAGAGGACGTTGAGAGGGACGTTGGGAAGGTAGAGTCAGGACTCAGTGACTGGCATAGGGAGTGAGAGAGAGGGAAGCGATGATTCCAGGCTGACTTGAGATGAGACTGAAAGCCAACTTGCTAAGCACATGAAGGAGAGATCCCTGCTCAGGTATTGTCAGGATGAGGCTGCCTCCAAGGTCCCTTCCAGCTCTGAGATTCCAACCTCTTCTCCCTTCCTCCAGTTTCTCCAAGCATTTTCCTTAGAATTCTCATTTGCCTGTGTCTCATTCTCCCTTACCTTAGTCATTTGTCTCCAGACCTTTGTACCCTCCTCCTGTTATTTCAAAGACTAGTGGGATCCTCCACCCAAAGCCCACAGGGGCCTCAGAGGCCATTTAATCCAATCTATTATTTTACATGTAAGGAAACTGAGGCAGGAGCATAAATGACTTACCCAATATCACACAAGTACCAAATGGCAGAGAAGAGATTTCAAACTGGAGACTTGGATCCCAAATCCTTTTTCCCCTGCACCGTGGAGCCTCTCACAAACATACTGCTTTGAGTATATTGTTGTTCAGTCATGTCTGACTCTCCATGACCCCATTTGGGGTTTTCTTGGCAAAGATATTGGCCATTTTTTTCCTCCAGCTCATTTTACAGATGAAGAAACTAAAGCAAGAAGAATTAAGTGATTTGCCCAGAGTCACACAGTCAGGGAATGTCTGAGGCCTCCTGACTCCAGGCCCAGCATTCTATCCTATCCACTGTGCCACCTACCTGCCCCCTCCACTCTGAGCATCACATGTGCTTCATTAATGCTTTCTTGGATGAATTAAGAGGATTGGAGGGTTGAAGCACCATGTGCAAAAATTTGGTGGGTGTAGTAGCCAAGACCACTTGGGCAGAACATTATCCTTTATCTGAGCTTGCTGGCAGGGAGGGAGAGAGAGAGAGAGAGAGAGAGAGAGAGAGAGAGAGAGAGAGAGAGAGAGAGAGAGAGAGAGAGAGAGAGAGAGAGAGAGAGAGAGAGAGAGACAGAGAGAGAGACAGAGAGAGAGAGACAGAGACAGAGACAGAGAGAGACAGAGAGAGACAGAGACAGAGAGACAGAGAAAGAGAGAGAGAGAAAGAGATAGAGACAGAGAGAGACAGAGACAGAGACACAGAGACATAGAGACACAGAGAGACAGAGACAGACAGAGAGAAAGACAGAGACAGAGCCTGCAAATTTGCTGTCCTGGACACCCTGGTGTCAGGGGATGAGGGATTATGGGTGTAGAATGCTGATGTTGAGACC
>CM053625.1:322930602-322972351 GCA_028646595.1 Phalanger gymnotis | reverse complement strand
ATGATACAGCACTAAAAATAGTGCCTGGTACATGGCAGGTGCTTGTAAATGTTAGCCATTAATGATAACATTATTCATGAAGCCAGCTTGGGTCGGAGGTATGATTCGAACTCAGAATTCCTCGACTCCAAGGCCAGCCCTCCACCGACTGTATCCCTTAAGTAGAAGACTCAAATACTCCACTGTGACCTCATCGATCTGGGAGTTCCAGCCAATGAGGCAGATTCTCAGCTCATCCTAGCCTTCCCACTCTACGTGACTCGAATCCACGCCCTCCCATAAATTCACTCCAGTGAGTCTATCCGCTGTGCTGCTGACCTTCCTCGCTTTCTCCTGATCTTGTAAGGTGATGATAGAGCGCTTCAGCTGCTAACCTATCACCCTTTGCCCTCAGCATATGTTGGGGGGTGAAAGGTTGTATTGAAGGCAGTCAGTTATTCTGGGCCATCAACCATCATCTTGTTCTTTTTAGCCAAGGAAACATCCTTTGCTTTCTGTTTTGCTTTCTGCCAAGGACTGTCAGGCATGTTTGGGTTACCTACTTGTGGCCGTGTCATTCCCCAGTAGAGTAGAAGCTTCTTAAAGACAGGGACTGTTTCCCCTTTTGTCCAAGTCCAGCACGGTTCCATGCACATAATAAGCACCCAGTAAATGCTTGTTGGAGTGAATTAAATTAGTCAGATAATTCCAAATTGTATGTCCTAATTGGATATCATATCCTGTTGTAAATGACTCCAGACCTTGAGGTGGTGGGCTGACTCTGAGGGTCCCCTTCTAATCTATTTCTACCAGCACGTGAGTCCACCTTAAATTTATATATAGAAAAGAAGACTCTGGATTAATGCTTTGTCAACTAAAAAAAATCAGTATTAGGAACATAGCTGGAGAGGGTGTGGGCTAGAAGAAGGACAATCAATATTTCATTATCATATCTCCAGAGGTTCCCAAGGAAATGTATGCAGGAGGAAGGAGATTTGAAGGAAGAAAAATGGTGCCTATAAATGGTACAGTGAAGTCAGTGTTTTTACATTTTCCTTAGAAGAAAACATCATGTCCATTTTAGCCAAGTAAAAATGGTTATTTTAACAATTTATAACTTCCCTTTGCTAGGTACAAATGCATGGCAGTGATGTCTTCAAAAAGATATATCTCACTACCCCTCCCAAGGAGGGAAGACTTTAAAATGAGATTTATTTCCTGATGTCCATTCAAGCAGGCTGACTGAAGAGCATCACAATATACCAGAATGCTGGTGAATCTTAGAACGAAGAATGGGCAATGACAGAGCTCGGGAGGCACCTTAGAACAGAAAGCATAGAATGTCGGACCTTGGAGGTGCCTTTGCTGAGTGATACAAAACTTTGGGGGCGTTTTAGTGTGAGGCATTGAGGGAAACACCTAAATGAACAATGTCTGAGTCTCTCTGGGACCACAAAATACTTTTGGGGGATATGGGCAAATATGCCAATTGCATCCCATCCAACTTCCTGAAGACAGCAAATATTTAGTCAGAGGAAGAGGGCAAAGTGGAGGCAGGGGGAAGTGTTGAACATAGCATCCACGAAACTGCCCCTTCCTGCTCTCAGCTTCCCATGTGTGCCAGTTTAGGACTTGGGTAAGTTTGGTAATGATAAGGGCCTTGGTTTCTGGCCAAGTTGGGGAGGAAAAAAGAGGTCCTCCTGAGATTGTAAACTCATGGAAGGACATGACAGTGCCTTCCACAGAAACAGGGAAATTAGAATATAAAAACATGGGCCAGTTCTAGAAATGTATTAATAGCCCACCTTTCTGCAGAGCTCTAAGGTTTGTGAAGTTCCTCATTTGTTAACTCATTTTATCTTTATTCTTGTGAAACTGGTACTATTATTATACCCATTGTACAGGGGGTGAAACTGACATTTAGAGAGATTCAGTGCTCACTTTCTAAGTGCCTGAGGCATGATTTAAACTCAGTCCTTTCTAAGTGAATGTCTAGGATCTATGCTACCTAACTCCATGCTATCAGTGTTGAAGCTTAGGGTGGGCTAAGCTTGGTGAGGAATGCTAAGGACAACTTTTTTTAAAGTATGTTGGAGAAAAGAGGATTATTAGACAAGTAATACAACTGTTTCTTGGGATGGATGGGATGGGGCTAGTTTCATGTGGGAGAGCAGGCTTTGCTGCCAGTTCTTTTGTTTCTGTTATTTTCTTGCCAAAAAGATTAAAAAATGTTTATTTTTTAAACATTCATTTAAAAATTTTTTGAGTTCCAAATTATCTCACTCCCTCTAACTCCTCCCCTGCCCATTGAGAAGGCAAGAAATACAATATGCATCATGCATATGAAGTCATGCACAACATGTTTCTAAATTATCATGTTGGCAAAAAGCACAAAAAATAAAGAAAGTGAAAAACAATATGCTTCCAACTCTACTGAATTCACCAGTTCTCTTTCTGGAGGCGGATAGCATTTTGCATCATGAGTCTTTTTGAACTGTCTTGGATCGTTGTATTGATCAGAGTAGCTAAGTCTTTCCCAGTTGATTTTTGTTATAACACTGCTGTTACTGAGTATAATGTTCTCCTTATTCTGCTCACATCACTTTGCATCAGTTCATATAAGTCTTCCCAGGTTTTTTTGAAACCACCCCCCTCATCATTTCTTATAGCACAATATATCACAGTCATACTATAACTTTATTCAGCCATTCCCCAATTGATGGGCATTCCCCCAACTTCTAATTCACAAAGAGAGATTTTAAGAAAATACTTAGCTGTCCTAGATAAACTCAAGTCTCTGGCCCAGGTGAACAATATCCTTGGGTTCTGAAAGACCTGGTGGGTGTGATTGCTAAATGGCAGGAGCAATGAGTCCTTGAGCCTGGAGGGAAGAATAGTCTTTGGAAGGTAAGAAAATTCTCTCCATTTCTTTATTTGCATCTCTACTGAAAATTCTGCACATGGTATGGAAGGGGTCATAGTAGCAATGGCCAGATAGGGGCCTCAAAGTATGAAAGAATGAATGAATAAGCATTTTAAGTGCTTATTATGTACAAAACATTGTACAATGAAAAGACCACTGGTTCTGGAATCAGAGACCTTGGGTTCAAATTCTTCCTGACTCTTACCACCTATGTGACCTTGAACAAGTAACTTCCCTTTCTTGGACCTGTTTTCTCATCTATAGCATGAGGGGCCTGGCTAGGTGGCTTCTAAGATTCTTTCTAGCTCTGAATCACTGACCTATGCCCACAGTTGCCCCAAGAGATTCCTGTTAGGTTGGGGCTCTCTGGTGATCGCCTTTGTCTTGGTTTCTTGGAGGCTGGTCCCCATGCTAAATCAGGAGCAGCTCAGCTGGAGCTGCTGGGAGACATCTAAGCTACAAATGATTTTGCTGTTAATTGAGTTTCTTCCATTTCAAAGTCATTTCAGCACTTTTACATTCATTATCTAATTTTACTCAAAAAACCCCTGGATAGCTCTCCTGAACACTCACTGAGTTGTCTCGCTCTTGTGCCTTTTCTCAGTTGGTTGGTTCACCTCTCTACCTTATTGAATTCTTACTTGTCCTTGAAAGTCCAATGAAAATGGCATCATCTCTGAGGAGCCTTCTCTGACCACCTTGTTTTGGCCAAGGCCTTTGACCTACACTCTCTCTGATGTCATATCGTGTCTGTTTTTGTGGTTTATCCTTATGGCAGACTGGGAACTAACTGAGGCCAGGGTACTGTCCTATCTGAGTTTCTGAATTTTGAATCTTCCCCAAGAGTGAGTACAGACTCTTTCCTCATCAATTGTCTAAGGAAGGTTTGCCTAATTTTCTGAACATGGCAATGGGGGACAAAAGCAGGCCTCATAGCCAGAATGCTAAGGCCCAAGTTCTGGTTCCCAAATATATGACCTTGGGTAGTCCCTTTATAACTAAGAGCCTCACTTTTCTCATCTGTATAATGTACATAAGAATGCTTGTTCTGCTTACTTCATAAGGATTTTGTTCAGACAGTGACTTATAAATCATAAGGTATAACAGAAATGGGAGAAGCTTATTTCATTCATCTCATGTTGATACTTGATGGAGTTCACCTACAAATGATCTGGGGATAAGTGGCAGTCCTGTCATGGTTATTTTTCACATTTAATGAAGCAGCCAGGTTTTATCTGGGATCATGTTCTGATTCTAATATGGTCCCTTTATTAAATTTTGCAGGTTATTGAGGAGGGCATGAATTCCAGCATTGGGATTTGTTATTTGCTAATTTATGAATGTCAGTGAGTTTTTGATGTTTACTTCTGGCTGTTTGGTTCTCTTTTTAGGTATTTAGGAGATGCTGAATTTGTGTAACCTATACTTTTCATAGGCTCATAGGTTTAGAACTGGAAGGAATTTTGTTGCAGGATTTTCCCCAGGTGACCCAGCTAAGTAGACAGGGGCAGGCCTGATATTAGAACATTCATTTTGAACAATTTTTTTGTGGTTTGTTTTTGTCCAGACCAGTAATTTCATCCGGGTCCATACTAGGAACAAGTCACTACTAGGAACAATAGATCACAGTTTGTCTGACAAAACATGCATGGTACCAGGGCACTATAAGGTCAATCTGTGATGGAGTGGCCAAGAAAGCCCATATAGTCTTAGGCTATATTAAGAGAGGCACAGGACCCAAGAATAAGAGGGGATGAGGGCCCTGCTGTCCTCTGTCCTGATCAATATGCATTTGGAACATGGTATATTGTTCTGGGCACTGCAGTTTGAGTAGGTCGCTGATGAGCTAGAGAAAAGTCTGGAGGGTGGAAATAAGGTTGATGCAGGGTCTCCAGTTCATGACATTGATAATCAGTTCTATCAAAGGAACTTGAGGTGTTAAGCCAAGAAAAGAGAAGACTCAGGAGAAATGATAGATGTATATAAGTATGTGAAAGGCTTTCATGCAGGAACGGAGGGACTAGGCTTGTTGTATTGGGCCCTAGAGGGCAGAGTCAGGAGCAAGGGGGTGAACGTTGTACTGAATAGCAAGAAAAAAGTTTTGGACAATTGAGGAGGCAGGATTTTTGTTCAGGTATTGGTTGGAATATGTCACCCCTAAGATCCTTGGGTCTCTGAGATGCCATGATTCTGGGACACTCACATTAATTTAGCCCTTTAAGCTTTATTAAGCATTGGTAACCGGTCCTGTGCTCCTTCAGGTAAACTGTGCCATTTCTCCTGAGCCTCCCTGCATCAGTATTGTGCCTTTACATACCACACCATGAACCCTTCTTCCCACCATCAGTTTTTCTGAATAATCCTACGTTCCCTCTAGGATTCAATCCCTTCAGGAAGAATTTGGCAAGAGGGGGTAATCTGGATGGCCTTCAATAATGTTAATCCCTTTATTCTGAAAGTACTTTGCTGGGGACAAATCCCTTTCCTGCGGCAATGAGTCTTTTTGAAGACACAGTCATCTTGGCATTTGGGCTTTGGAGTTTAGTGCCTACATCTCCAAGGAAAAGCAAGTTCATGTGGGTCAGTTTCACTGGGCAAGTGATTCTCTTCATCAGCAAGTCAACAATCCAACCCATTGTCCGCAAAGCTGGCAACCTGTTATTCCTAAAGCACATCATTCATCTTCTCGAGAACCTCCAAGTGGCTCCCTATTGCCTCTGGGATCAAATACTCCTCTGCTGGGAATTGAGAGCCCTTCAAAATCTGGCTCCAGCTTATCTTTCCCGAATAATCATGTATTAATCCCCTTCATATACTCTATAGTTTATCCAAATAGAGGCGGGTAGGTGGCTCAGTGGATGGAGCACTGAATCTGGAGTGCAGAAAACCTAAGCCCAAATGCATCCCTAGACCCTTACAAATTGTGTGACCCTGGGCAAGTCATTTAACTTCTAACTGCCTCAGTTTACTCAACTGTAAAATGGGAATAATCATTCTTTTCTTTTTCCTTGTAGTTGAAGGAATTGGGCGTATTTAATTGTGAAGAGGGAAGATTTGGGTTGGAGCACAATGACAGTGTCCAAATATTTGAAGGCCTCTTTTGTAATTGAGCATTTGGGCTTTCTCTGCTTGGCTCAAGGCCCCAGGCTCCCAGGCTCCCAGCATGGCATCACATGTTCCTCTGCTCTTTCCATCCCTTGCGCCTCCTCTGCCTGCTTGCCTACCAAGGAATAGTTGCAGTTGGTTCCCCAGGACTCATTTACAGAGAATATCTGGAAAATGCTAAGGCAGAATTTCTTGCTTATATCTGGGACTGATGTCAGCATCCTCATGGAAAAAGTCATGAAGAGCTAGACCTCACAGTGGGGCATAATTGGATTTGCTGAACATGTGTGCTGGTTTTTTATTTTATGTGGAAATAACACCTGAAATCTCACAGCTTAGACAAGTCATGCTAAATTCTGATATATGAGTAGCATGGTTTACTGAAAAGAATATTTAGAGTTAAAGGCCTGGGTTTAAACTCTGGGGCTGCCATATGTGGGATACATCGGATAAGTCATTTCTGTGTTCTGGGTCTTGGCTTCCTTACCTATAAAATGAGATGTTGGAGTAATCCTCTAAAGTCCTTTCCGTCTCTAAGTCACATAATCCTGGGGGAGTTGCAGAGGTGGAATGTGGCTTGTTGGAAAGAACCTATTACAAATTGGGACTCTCTACTTCCCTCTCTCAGCAGGTTTGCTGAATTGAAATCATTAGACTCTTTAAGACCAACTTCAAGAGCAAGGGGTACTCCAGAAAAGAAGCTCATACAGGTATGGTTGGACTATATGGCCTTTGAGGTCCTTCCCACATCTGAGATTCTGTGACAGTATACCCAGATAGTTTGAGGGACCTGAGGACACATAGCCAGGAGAAGAGAAGACCACAGTAGGGGTGGAATGGCAGATGATAGTAGACCAAGTACCTGAAGGGAAGGAATAGACGATCCACTTGTCTCCAGAGGACAAGAGTAATGGGTGGGTAGCTGCAAAGGGGCAGGTTCAGGCTGCATGTCAGGGAAACTTGCTAACATTTGGAATTGTTCCAAAGTGGAAGGTGCTGTAGGTCTTCCAGCAGAAGTTGGATGACCACTTGTCCAGTCTGCTATAATGGAGATTTCTTTGTGGGGTGGGTTGCTTTATATCTCAGAGATTCTGTGATTCTAGGATATCTTCAGCTTGCTTGCTTGAAATCTTTCATTATCGCCGTTGTAAATTGGACCTTAATTTCCCCAGGAACGAACCACTTAGGCATGACGAAGAAATGAAACAGATTTAATTTCAGAGTCTCTTGGAATTAGGAGAAATGAGACAAGGCAGGCACGTGTAAACCATTGTAAAGCGTGGTTCCATTTCTAACGAAAATACGCAAAAGTTCCTTTGGAAGGAGAAATTAGTATAGGGTGCTGAAGCACATTTCTAATCTGGCAGCTGTGTGCCTCCCACATAAAGTAGGCACCTAAATGAAGATTTCTTCAGATGTATTTGATTGCCCTATACCTGGGAGCATTTTGATCAGACCTCGTTTGTGTACTTACGAATTATTTCAGAGTAGAGCTCTTTATGAATCCTTTGCATCTAATTAAAATTGCAATGATCTCAAGGTGGAATGTTCTGCCTTGTGGGAGTGGTGAATTCCCCATCACTGGAAATTTGCAAGTGGAGACAGAATGACCAATAGTGGAGATGTTGTCTAGAAGAGCTCTCTGCTCTGAGATGATTTGGAACTCAAGAGGTTTGCCTCATATTGGAGGGAACCAATCTTGGGGGTCTAGGAGTCCCACAGGTATAGGGCTTTGCCCCTTCCCCATCATCTAAGAGGAATGCAATGAACTTACCTCAACTTTTGTGCTATTGGACTGTCACAGAGCAGCAGAGGATGGTGGTTAAATCCTGCTCTTCTGTCTTCAAATCCAATACTCTTTCTAGCTTCAGCTCCAGGACCCCCCTTTTCTACATAAAAATCTTCCAAGACTCACCACTGCCTCCTAAGTAAAGTTTAAAAATTTTCTGTATGGCATTTAAGGCCCTCCATAATTTGGTTCCACTCTTCTTTTCTGGACTTATCTCATTGGTTTATTGGGATGAATGTTGACTTTGGAGACAGAGGACCTCAGTTAAAATTGTGGCTCTGCCATGCCACTCACTATGACACTTTGAGTAAGTCATTTAACTTTTCTGGGCCTCAGTTTTCTCATCTACAAAATGGGGAGATAGGACTAGATAACCCCTGATGCTACTTCCAACTCAATGTCTGCCTCTATGACCATGGAATTTGGTTTTCATGCTCACCCAGACCAGCTCTCTGCCCCACAAACTCAGATTAGTTGCTAATTCCCTAGCCTTTGCTTAGGCTTTTCTCTTTATCTACAGTGTCTCTTTCCTATCTTTCCCTGTTAAACATTTCAAAATTCCAATACACACCTCCTTCAAGAAGCTTTCCTTGAAGGTGGCCTAGCCATACCAGATATTAAACTGTATTACAAAGCATAAGTCATCAAAACTACTTGGTACTGGCTAAAAAATAGAGTGTGTGTCAGTGGAATAGGTTAGTACAAGGCTAATCTGTAAGTGAAAGATCTTTCCCATCCATTGAATAGGCTTCAGGTGGAGCCAACAAGGGGAAGCCTGATTAGAGGCAGGCCCACACCCTTTCACTAACTAGATGTGAGGCCTCAGGCCCCACACCTTTTTGCTAAGTAGGCTGTGAGCCTTCAGCACCCTGAACAGTGTATAAAAGCTCTGAGGTTGGCATTTTGCCTTTAGGGGTACACTCATTGAAAGAGTGTTGGTGATGAGACTCTGGGTAAGCCATTGAAGTGGCCCCCCCCAACCCCGCCAGCTTTGAAAACCCAGATGTCAGTGCCTCTCTCTCTCTGGTAACTATGTGATTCTTTGGTTAGACAGACAGAGGCCGGTCTGTTGATCTCTGTGTGTTATTTGCTCTGTTTATATAATACAAGTTTATAATTTCAGTTACTTTCCTTACAAAAGCAGATCTAAGGACCTGTGCTAGCAGCCTTTCTTTGGGCTCTTCTTGCTGGTCTTTCACCCCAATAGCTGCTAGCAATATTGTTGTTACAGGTACCCCAAGACATAGTAGTCAATGACTATAGCAATCTACTCTTTGATAAACCTGAAGAGTCCATCTTCTGGGATAAGAACTCAGTATTTCACAAAAACTGCTGGGAAAACTGGAAAATAGTATGGCAGAAGTTGGGCATAGACCAATATCTTACTACATATACCAAAATAACGTCAGATATAGATATAAAGGCTGATACTACAAGCATTTTGGGAGAGAAGGGGATAGTTTACCTGTCAGACTTATGAAAAGGGAAGAATTTATGACTAAACATTATGAAATGCAAAATGGATAATTTCGATTACATTAAATTAAAAAGTTTTTGTACAAACAAAGCCAATGCAACCAAGATCAGGAGGGGAAACAGAAAATTGAGAAAGAATTTTTTACAACCAGTATCTCTGACAAAGACCTCATGTCTAAAATATACAGGGAACTGAGTCAAATTTATAAGAATACAGCTCATTCCCCAATTGATAAATGGTCAAAGGATATGAATAGGCAGTTTTTGGAGGGAGAAATTAAAGATATCTATAGTCATGTGAAAAAATGCTCTAAATCACTATTGATTAGAGAAATGCAAATCAAAACAACTCTTAGGTACCACATCTATCCTGTCAGATTGGTTAACATGTCAAAACAGGATAAATGCTAGAGAAGATGTGGGAAAATTGGAACACTATTGCATTGCTGGTGGAGTTGTGAACTGATCCAACCATTCCGGAGAGTAATTTGGCACTATGCCCACTATGTCCAAAAGGCTATAAAATGTGCATACCCTTTGACCCAGCAATACCACTTTCTAGGGCTGTATCCCAAAGAGATCATCCAAGGGAGAAAAGAACCCATATGTACAAAAATATTTATAGCAGTTGTTTTTGTGGTGGTAAAGAATTGGAAATCAAGGGGATGCATATCTATTGGAGAATGGCTAAACAAATTGTGGTATATGAATGTAATGGAATACTATTGTGCTATAAGAAATGAGGAGCAGATAGACTTCATAAGAACCTGGAGAGTCTTCTATGATCTGATAATGAGTAAAGGGAGCAGAACCAGGGGAACATTGTACAAAACCACAGACACATTGCTTCTGCGATGACTAACTTTGATAGACTTGGCTCTTTGCAACAATGCAAGGTTCCAAAGCAGCTCCAAAAGACTCATGATGGAAAAGGCTATCCACATCCAGAGAAAGAATTGCGGAATCTGAATGCAGATTGAAGCAAACTATTTGCTCTCTCTTTTTAAATTTTATTTTATTTTTGGTTTTGCTACATCTTTCTCATGGTTCATTTCATTGGTTATAATTCTTCTTTACAACTTGATTATTGGGAAAATAACTTTAATGTGAAGGTATATGTAGAACCTATATTAGATTACCTGCCATCTTGTGGCAGGGAGGCGGAAGGAGAAAGAGGGAGACAAAATCTGGAACTCAAAAACTTATGAAACTGAGTGTTGTAAACTAAAAAAAAAAATTAAGAAAAGCAGAAGCCTTCCTTGACCCTCCCCCACCTGAATTCGAATAATGACATTATTCTTTACATCTTAGAGATCACTCCCCCTGCTCCATCTCTAACGCATGTATCAACTATGATTGTGTCTGATAAATAACTACAAGTGCCACTGGACAATGGTTGTGCCTTATCTACACTGTTGTATCTGGCCCAGCCCTGAGCATAGTGCTAAGCACATAGTAGGTACTCAATGAATGTTTCTTGACTCTTGTTAGATTGTTCTGCCTCTGTGTGAATAAGGAAAAATATTAGTTCTCTTTCTCTTCATCTGCTCATCTACAAGTGGGTCATTTAAATAAACCCTTTTATATCCCCTGGTGATAATATTGGCCATGCAGTGCTGGAAATTAGATGTCAGAATGGGAAATGTTAAATACAATAATAGCACTGACAAATTACAGGGCTGTTTGGATATGCGTAGGGAATTTTAAGCATGCATTAACGGAGCCATGCACCAACACATTAGAGCTTCAATTGAGGAATGTGCCGGCTCTTGGGGAGTCAGGACCAAGATAATGAAGCGAAGCTCCAAGGTGTTCGTGTGTTTTCTGATGATAAACATGTCCCCTTTCTTCTCAAATTTCCCCATATTTTCTTGGCTAATCACCTTAATTACACATATTTAAATGGTGCTGAGAGGAAGGGATGATATCAAGTAGTGTGTGCATCACAGACCCAATTAATCCCACCGTTGCCATGTTCACTTTCCACACTGATTTTGAATTTGTAAAGAACTAAATTTGTCAGGTGTTCTCACTTGTTTGTCATGCTTAGAATTTTATTTAGTCCCTCTTCTGGGGCCTCAGACACTTACTAGCTGGGTGGCCCTGGGCAAGTCACTTAACTCCTGTTTGTCTCAATCCCCTGGAGAAGGAAATGGCAAGGCACTCCAGTATTTTTTTTTGCTGAGAAAGCCCCACAGACAGTATTGGTATGTGATGGTTCATGAGGTCACAAAGAGCCAGATGTGGCTGAATGACTTAACAATAACAAAACTACCGAGGGCCACTTCCCCACCTCACTCTTGCACCTGTGAGCTGTGCCCACAGAGAGTGCCTGTTCCCTCAAGTACTAGGGGTAGCCCTATGGTGGCTACTTTTAATATTGTAGCTCATGAACCTTCACTGGCATGCATCCCATTAATAATCAGCCAGAATTAGCTCTTGGCAAAGGCATTTACTCAAGAATAGTATATTTAAAAACATTCCCCTAATATACCAAGGGCATATGCTCTCACAGGGGGTGTCTACCCCAAGCATGCCAAGGCTTCCCCTGGCCAAATGGGCAGATGAGAACAGTTTGTCCCAACAGCCAGGAAGGTGGCTGAAGCAGGTGGTGTGGAGTACTTAAAGCTCAGTCAGACATCAAAGATGCCAAGGTCATCCATTGCATCCCCGTCATTGCTGGTCCACTGAACTTTGATGGCTCTTGGAAGAGAAAGCGAGGCTGATGACTTTGTGTAGCTCTGCCTCACTTACATTCAATTCACAAGCGAGTCAAGCTTTCACCTCATGATGTCCTTGGTCCTCTTTGAAAACGAAGAATGAAAACCTTACAAAATCCATAGGATGAGTGGGCTAAAACTTAGTGCATAAGCATAGTGAGGCCTACTTGTAGAATCTATGTGTGCCAAAGGCAACTTCTAAGTCCTGGTATTGCAGGGCCCGCAAGTCCTTTCTTCTGATCCCTTCTCTCTGACCTGAATATATGGGAGGAGAGAGTTCAACTGTTGCCATTGGCCTTTGCGAAAATGATCTTGTTATGCTTCTTCGTACGGATCATCTAACAGCCTAATTTTGTGTCCCTAAGGTCCAGACAGAGTTTAAGTAACTGACTCGAACCCAGGTTTCCTAGCTTCAGGACTGTGCTTATGTCAATCAGCAAGCATTCATTAAGCACCTACTATGTTCCAGGTAGTTCAGTGGGGGATACTAAAAGACAGTGCCTGCCCTCAAGGAGCTTCCAGTCTACTGGAGGCAATAATATGCAAATAACTACATATGTACAAAATATACACTGGGTGAATGGGTGGTAGGTAACCTCAGAGGGAAGGCTTTGGCTGCTGGACAGAATACTCTCACAACAACTGGGGGGGGTAGGTGGTATAGTACTATTTTATGTATTTGTATGTATTGTGCATGTATGTATTTATATATGGTATTAGCACCATTTTGCATGAGAAAAGAGATTAATTATCAATGACTTGAATAAATTCCAAAGTTGGGTGTTTATTAACTTTATCGATAAAAAGATGAGCAGGATAGATAGTTCATATTTTGGATATAGAATGGAAGAATTGTAAAAGACAAAAATGTTTGCTGAATCTAATATAATTAAATACAATTTTAAACATGGGACAAAAACTCTGCAATATTAGCCACATCCACCCTTTTCTTTCTAAAGCCTGGCTGGCTCTTTGTGGTCATTGCTTCTTTCTCTAAATAACCTATGTTATGTGGTTCCCTATAGCTATGGCATTCTATGATTCTGGTCTGAGGTAGCAGAGTGAGAAGGCCAGGCACCCCCAATCTCTGCTTTCTTGCTGAGGCCTCATAATTACTCTTGGTATTCCATTATAACTTGTACCATGAACACCATGAAGATTTAAATGCTATTCTGGGTTAATCTACCTGACTGTATAATGCATTGCTTATGATTTCATGGTGCTATTAAGGAGCATCAGGAAAGAAAATGTTTTCAATTAAATTTTGCACTTTCTCTGGAAATCAAAGATATAATTGCTTCCTTCAACATTGTTTACGAAAGTGACTAATTCTTTACTTGGGGCTTCTTGACGCCTGCTATTTTTTTTTATCAGACTTCCTTTCCTAGTAATTTGTAATAAATCATAAGAATGATAATCGGGTTACTTAAAACATGTGGAGAATTGACCAGTTATTACTTTTTAGATGCAGGGCCAGACCATAGAGAGTTAATGGCAGAAATCACAGCCTTGCAACCATGATTTAAAAGTATGCTGTCATGATTGAGAGATGTGGAGATTGTCAACTTAACAATTTCCCCCCAAGGATTAAGTTTCAGTGTTTATCTTGATATTTTCCCCTTAGGCCCCCACCTCTGTGCAAATTGGTAGAAGGAAAAAATTGTTCAGACCTGCATTTCTAGCTTTGATCCCTCCTCTGAGCACTGGATTCCCAATTCCAATTGCCTTCAATATATCTTTTCCCTTCCTCATCAATGCCCTCTGCCCAGAGCATTGGACCAGAACTTCAAAGTCAGCAGGACCCAAACCAAATTCATTCTGTTTTCCCTCGAGCAGCTCCTCCTTCTTACTTTACCATTTGGTCTGGGCCCCAACCTAGGGATTATCTTGGACTCTTTTTTCCTTCTCACAGTCACTAGTAACTCCCACTGATAGAACACTTTAAGGTTTACAAGAGTAGAACTGTTCTCCTTCTTCCCTCCCTCCTCCATAGTGACAAGACATACTATTATACTCATTCACTAAGGGGAGCTGGTTTGCTCCTGGAGACACAATTCCAGAGGTGGGAGTCAAACTCAGCTCTCCTGATACTTTCTCCTCTAGCCTTCTGCCTAACCCAGACATCACCCCACCTCCACCTTCAGCTAGAAAGCTCCGTTAATTCTACCTCCACATGTTTCCTTTCTCTATCTCTTCCTCCTCATTTCCACCATCCCCATTTTTGTGCTGGCTTCCATTATGGGCATCCTTGATGACTGCACTTACTTTCTAACACTTTTCATTTCCCCTCTACCTCTCCTTCATATGACTACCAGAAAGCTTCCTTATCTTCCCTCACTCACAGCCAACCACCTGTCTTCTAACTTTTCTGAAAAGACTGAGTTCACCCAAGATGGCTTTTCTTAACTTATTTTCTTTCAGTCCTCACCTTATCTGTTTCCCTTTCAGTCTCAGAGAGGGAAGTGGTTCTCTACCTGGTCTAAACTACCCATTCCGCTTGTATACTCAGTCTCGTTCCATCTATTTCACTTCTGACCTTGCTTTAATGTGTAACTTTTCATGTATCTTCAAACTTTTTCTCTCCCTTCTTTCCCTCTTCTCTTCTCTCCTCTTTCTTTTTCTTTCTTCTTCTCCTCTCTCTTTCTCTCTCTCTCCCCCCATCTCTGTCTGTCTGATCCTTCTCATCCCACAAACATGCTCAGATTTTAGCAACCCTGTAAAATCTTTCCCTCAATTCGGCCACTCACCCAGATCAATCAATTAACAACTATTACATGCCCATTATGTGCCCGGCATTTTATTAAGTACTGGTGATTCAAAGACAAAAGATAATTCCCTCAAGAAGTTTCCATTCTATTGGAGGGGTGTGGTTTGAAATACCCTTGTATGTGAAAGATATAAAAAAACAAAAATCAGGTAATTTTGGGAGAGGCACCAGTAAATGAAAAGAATCAGGAAAAACTTCAGGGAAAAATAGCATTTAAGTCAAGTCCTGAAAGAAACCAGGAATTGCAAAAGTGAGGAGGAAGATCATTGCTGATATGGGGACAAGCCAGTTCAAAGGCATGGAGATGAGAGTTGGAGCATCCCATCACTCTATCTTCAAAATCAGTTTCATTGTAAAGGACAGAAAAGGGGATGTTGTACAATCAGATCAGAAAGTTGGGTTGCAGCCAGATTATGAAGAGCTTTAAATACCAAACAGGTTTTTAATCAAAGACAACCACATTTTGGGCATGACGGACAATGAACTTGTTTCCTATTGGACCTGGAGTGTTCAAATAACTCTGGCTAAGAGAGGGGAGAAAAACAAGTTTTCCATTCCCCCTCGTCTTGACTTTAGTCCCTAATTGCACCTCCGGCTTCAGGGGCCAATGTGGCCAATGCTCTTATTTTTCCAAAAGGTACAACCTCCCCAGAAGGTTTGCTCTCTGTGTAGAAGGTTGAAATGATCCAGTAGAAAGAAGACTGGATTAGGAATTAAAGGACCTGGGATCAAATTTCAGTTCGAGCACTTTCTACCTGTGTCATCTTGAGTGACTCACCTTGACTCACCTCACCTTGACTCACCTCACCTCTCTGGACTTAAGCTTCCACATCTATAAAATGAGGCAGCTGGACCATGTGGCTTATAATATCCATTTCCACTCTAATTCTATGATATGACCCTGGGACTTCCCAACTCTTAAGCCTGGATTGTATCTTGAGCCAGCCCGAGGCTGGCACTAGCCAAGAACTTTCTCTTCTCTGTCTTAAAAACTAGATTCTGTGATCCTGCTGCCTCCAAAATCCTTCTTCTTTAACTGGGAGAAGTCACCTCTGTGTCCATGGGTCCCTGTGGATAAGTGCAAGGTGTTTCCTTCTGTTTCCCTAGGACAATCCACCAGCCAAAAGCTCTTGCCATCATTTGTCTGGAAAAGTTCACTCTTGTGCTCTTAGCAGTGGAAAAAAAGGCGAAGGGAGTCCAGGATCCTCCCACTACATATATGTGATCAAGGGGGTATAGCTGTCATGGGTTTCTTCCAAATGCAGATGTTAATTGTTCCTTAGGAGAGGGAAAAATATCTGACTCACCCATATCCATGCTGCATCCTCAGAAAGGAAGCAGCCAAGGGCCTGAGCTGGTTTGTTGGCTTGCTTTTATAGGTCAGCATGCAGGATATGGCCTTCCAAGAGTTCAAACCAAAAAAATCCTTCTGGAAACACCCCCTGGTCAATGTTTCCTCAAACATCTCCTGGAAAGTGCCAAGGCCCAGCTCCAAAGCCCCACCAATTCATATTGGGCAGCCTCAGCTGCTGTGGATAAATCAGGAGCTCTTAGGTTCTCTAAACAAAGTACCAATGGGCATCTCTGTACCTTCTAAGGCAGAGGCTTGAACAATTAAAGATTCTGTTCCAGGCTCAAGGGATTCTGATCAACCCATTCCATCAATATTCACTAACCATCTAGTTAGCAATTCTCTCTGAAGTATACCAGGAATTGAAATCAAGATTGCTGGCCTACAATTTACAGAATCCATTCCCTTCTTTTGTATTGTTTGAAAATTGGGAAAATATTTATCCTTCTCCAATCCTATGGTATTTCTCCCATCTCCTTCTAACCTATCGAAGAGACTTTTCCTGATACCTTCAGTTGCTAGGGTCCCCTCTTCATCCCTCTCTGTGTGCATATGTTTATATGTGTGTATGTGTGTGTACATACAAAAATATACACATGTATTGTAAGTATAATGTACGTATGCATATATGTGCTGCATTTGCATAGCCAATTAGATTATAAGTTCCCCGAAAGCTGATGAGCCTTATATCTATATTTGTATTCTGAGCACCTGGTATAGTAGAGCAGCTAGGTGGTACAATAGATAGAGTGCTGGGCTTGAAGTTAGGAAGACCTGAATTCAAATCAGGCCTCAGACACTTGCTAGCTGTGTGACCCTGAGTAAGTCACTTAACCCTGTTGGCCTCAGTTTCCTCATCTGCAAAATGAGCTGGAGAAAGAAATTGCAAACCACTCTAGTGTCTTTGCCAAGAAAACTCCAAATGGGGTCACAGATAGTCAGACTCATCTGAAACAACTGAACAACAACACCTACTATGGTACCTGGCTCATAGTAGGCAGTTCATAAATAATTAACTATTTGGTTGGAACATTGTGGATAGCATCTCAGTAATCGTATCTGCCATTTTTTGTACCTGTGTATGCATTTTGTCTGGGTCAGGTGACTTATCTCTCCTTCACATGGCAGCCATTACAATGTTGGAAGGCTGTTATCAGCCCATCACTTTTAAAACTTCTTTTCTTCACCTGAAACATCCAAAGTTCTCTTAATTTATCCTTCTATGGGAAGAATTTAAGGCCCATCAGCCGCTAGTTGTCTTCCTTTGTAGCCTTCAGCTAATCAGTGTCTTTTCCAAAACGTAATATTCAGAAAGAAGTGCTATTCTCCACTGTTACCTCCATGGTTCTAGACATTATGCCTTTTTATCTAGCCTAAGATTGATTGTTTAGGACTTTTTTCTAATAATTATTAGCTATTTTCTGTTCTTTTCACTCCAAAGACAATTTTCCTTGGTAGAGAAAGAAGAAACAAAATTAAAATTGAAAATCTCCCTTGTCCTGTCTTCAGTTATCATTATCTCATCCACCATGGACAGCAATCTTATTTTTTTCTTTGATTGTTCACTTTTTCCCAATAAAAATGAAAAAAAAATTCTGGTCTTTAGCTTTTCTCACCAACCTTAGCTTATTATGAGCTGTTTCATTCCTGACACAACTCTAAGAGGTTCATGCCAATCCTTGTTATCATCCCTGTTACCTGCCCTTGCTTCCATTTTATGTATATATATCTTTGAAAAATCTCATCTGATTAGTGAGATCCCTGTGAGTACATATTGACCTCTTCAGATACCTCCTCCATTTTGCCTCATCAGAATTGACTTTCGCTTTGTCTTCAGAATTTCTTTCTTGAGCACTTCCTATCTGTCGTGGACAGATTTCTCTTCTAGAGTTTTAGTCTGGGGGATTCTTTTTGTCTCTCCCCAGGACATTTAGAGATCTCTACTCTCTCAGAAGCTAGGGCACATGCCAGATATGCCTGGCTTTCCTCTCTTCTGTCAAAAATTTAAATGGAATGACTATCCCTCCTCTAATTTTTTCTCATTTATATCCCAGAAATTAGTTCTTTTTAGTTGGGAAAAATAATATCCAGGATAGGATTCTCCCTTATCACTTCTTTCACTCATTAAAGGATGAAATTACTATTGAGTCAAACCAATGACATACTACCTGATCTGCTTTGGGTAACTCTTGGTAATTTCCCCCTTTGCTATGATATTGTGTCTCTGTGCCAAGCTTGTGACTTATTCCTTGAACTCTCAACATTTTCTTCTTTCTGGCCAAATGGTCTGTAATGTAATCTTTTGTCAATGTCATTCCAATCCTTTTTCCTCTTGGTCTTCACCCAAATGTTCTCCGCATTTCCAATCCATCCCTCCTGAAAATGTCTCCATTTTAGTGGAGAATATATTTTTTAAAATCCATATGCATACAATGCTTTTTGTCAAATGTACATATATTTATATGTACAAATATATGCACATTCCCATGTTTTATATAGGTTTATATAGATGCATACTATGTATATAAGCACACACACTCAGCACCTCTGTCCTTTGTCTTTTGGGTTCCTTTTGAGTAGGGGTCCTTTTCCAGACTCATATTCCAATTTTGAGTCATGCTAGAAAGCTTCCATACTTCCTGGCATGGTAAAAGTACTCCATTTAGTTCACTTGGCTTGTTATCCTTCATTGCTTTATGCATTTGTGCATAGATGGAGTGGCCGTGGCTTTTACTGTTGGCTCCCTCCTTGGATATTTTTGTCCTGTGAATTTCTGGGCATTTCTACTGCTATTTTCTTCAAACATTGTAGCTACTTCCCATGCTTGGTAGAGATCCATACACATTTTCTCCTTTGCCCTTCCTTTTTAGCTTAAAGTTCTTTTGATTAGGCTTGTATGCCTTTTTTTGGCACTCCATTTCTTGCTAAGAGCTCGTGATTCCTCTATTTTAAGCCCAGGTCCAGAATCCAAGAAACACAAATCAAAGCAACCTCAGGGTACCACCTGGCACCCATTACATAGGTAGAAATTTTAGGATATGACAAAATCTAATGTTGGTGCCCTTCTGGGGAAACAGACTGTACTGTCTGCTGGCAGGACTGTGAAGGGGGCAATCTTGTGGAAGGGAGAAAATGCATTCTCATGGAACCGATCCCACATCTTGACCCAACTCTTTTGCTCTTAGAGCTTTATTAGAAAAATAAGATGAAAAATTACAAAAGGATTTAGCTATACCAAAACCTTCACAGCTGCTTTATTTGTAGTTGCAACAAACTGGAAACAACCCGTATGTTCAACACTTGGAGAACGGCTGAATAAATTAAGGTATATTACTGTGATAGAATATTATGGTGACTTAAACAATGATAAACAACCCAAAATATAGGGAAGTGGGGAAAGACATATGAAGGGAGGAGGAGGAAAATAAGCAGAACCAGCAGAAACTTCACAGCACACACCATATTAAAGAGAAAATGCAACTTTGAAAGCTGTAGAATCGATGGTCAATAATTTAGCAAGCATTCGTAATTCTGGATGAAACCTGCCATCCATGACAGTTACTGAGGTGAGTAATTCTTTAGGGTGAAGAATAAGGCATACACACATATATACACACATGTACACAAACACCTATATACATACATACATATACACACACATACACATACAAACATATATTTGTATACAGCCATTCAGGGAATTCAGTTTTACTTGACTATTCACATTTGTCACATGGAATTTGCCTTTTTTTCTCTTTTCAGTAGGGCTCAGGGTTGGGCAGGAGAAAAAACAGATTTCTGTTAATTTTTTTCAATGGAGACTATGGGGGTGCTACAGATGTGGAATGTTGCATACACTTTCAGATAAGGTCACTGTATTATTAGTTTTACTTTTTTTTCTTACAAAAGACCTTTTACAAACTAGGGGGAATCTGTTTATGTTGATAATTTAAAAACAATAAAACTTTTAAAAATGAGGAGAAAACAAAATGAAATGTCAATAACATTTTAAAAAACTGTTTAGAAAACAAAGACTTAGGACCAGATACCAAGGAAATGAATTTTTGTTGGCTTGTTGTTGGCTAAATTGCTTGGTTCTGCTTTACCACAATCTTTTGTGTGACTTAGTGGGATTTGTTTTTGTCTGAACCCATTATTTATAAGGGTCAGGAGTTCCTAGACAGGAACTTCCTGTGACAGGGTATATCAACACCTCCACATCAGTTAGTCAGTCAAGAAGCATTTATTCGCTGATCACCAAGTGTCTGCCACTGTGCCAAAGCATGTACATAAAAAGAAAAGCAAAACAACAACAAAGGCCCCTGCCTTCTACAACCTCACATTCCTCTGGGGGTTAGTTGGTTGGTTGGTTGTTTTCCTTCATTTTTGAAGGGATCAAAATAACATCACTATGGCAGGCTCAAGTTTCGGTGTGTCTGACTGTGGCTGATCAGACCAATACAAACTCAGAAAGCTCTATTTGGGCACAAATAGTCTGTATGAACTTTTGGGGTGGATACTCTCAGTTTGAACATCCTGTGTTTCCTTTGAGCTGTCTCAATTCTGTTTTGCTCCTAGAGCACAGCACCTTCTCTGATGTGGGCACACCATGCTGGTCCTGTGCCAGTGTCTCCCATGTTACACAATCAATTCCAAAGTTCTTAAGAGAGATCTTGAGAGTGTCCTTATATTGCTTCTTCTGACCACCATGTGAATACTTGCCCTATGTGAGTTTTCCATAAAATAGTGTTTTTGGAAAGTGTACTGGGGGAGACAGCGTGCTAATAACTATGTACAATTTAAGATATGTACTTAGTAGATAGGAAGTAATGTTGAGGGGAAGGCATTAAGAGCTGGGGCAAGGCAGTTGTAATGTTAATGGGATATGAAGATCTTCTCTGCCCATTAATAGGTCTTGGTGGTACCCATTAAGGGAAGCTTGCTTAGGGGAGGCTTGCTTATAGGAAGGCTTTCACACCTTCCGGTACTAAGTTGATTAGGCAATGAGTCATGAGGGTTGTGGTACCTTTTGGCTCTGGGAAGTGTGTATATACTCTGAGATGGTATTTTGCTTTGAGGGCTCTGTTATGAGAAGGATCTTTTGATTCCCTGGTCGAGAATGAGCAGCCATATATTCAGAGCTCCCCAACCGCTCAGAAGTAAAGGCTCTCTAGATCCAGTGGTATAGCACTATTGCTTTGGTTCAGGCAGTTAAGAGCCCTGTCTGTTGGTCTTTATGCCAATTTCTCTGCTTGTATTTTCTCTGACATTCAGGGTGCTGACCCTTCCCCTGAACTAGTGAATGCGATTAAAAGTAGAATTGTTAACCCCCTTTTGAGCAGTGTTTCCTAGAAAAATAGATCAAAGAACCTGTGCTAGCCAGCCATCCTGGCTATGCTAGGGTGCTTGCTGTTACAGCAGTGGGGACCAGGAAGGTCTGAGGCCCAAAGGAAACCAGGGCATCCAGGAGACAAGGAGGCAGAGCATTCCAGGCACAGGGGGGTTGGGAAGGGGGTGGTCAGAACAAATACATGGTTAGGACATGGAGTGTAATGTGGGAACAATAGCAAAGAGACCAATGGAGCAGGATCCTAGAGTGTGTAGAGGTTAGTAAAATAGAGGAAACCTAGAAAGGCAGGAAAGGATGAATTGTGAAGGTTTTAATATTCCAAGTTGAAAAGTTTTTATTTGATCCTGGAGTTGACAGGGTGCCATTAGAGTTTATTGAGTGGCAGGGCGGGGGGGTTGGGAGGTGATATGGTCACACTTTGTTTTAGGATGATGACTTTGACAGCTCAATGGAGGAAAGACTGCAGAGAAGAGGCCCTCGAGGCAGACAGACATATCAGAAGATGACTGCAATGGTCCAGGCAGGAGGCAATGGAGGCCTGACTATGGCGGTAACTGTGTGAGGTGGTGGAGAGAAGGAGACATGCAGGATGTTGTAAAGGCAGAAACAGCACATGGCACCAGACTGCATGACTGGGCAGATGGTAGTACTTTTGATAGGAAGAAGGAAATTCAGAAGAGGGTAGGGCTTGGGTAACAATAATGTAGTCTACTCTTGGGCTTAGAGTCTTTAAGAGTGGCCTGAGGCCATGAGAAGTCAGTGATCAGCTCAGGGGGTCACACAGCCAGGGTGAGTCACAGGTAGGATTGGATGACTCTGAATCTCCTCCTGACCCCAAACAGAGCCCTCTCCATAATCAATGAGGATTATTAAGGCTCTGCTCAGCTCAGTCTCTTGTTTTAAAATGGAAAAGAATCATTTGCACACTATGTTTAATAAACATAATCAATTTAGTTCATACTTTACCCTCATCTTGGAATTAAACTCCAAGGACATTTCCAACCGCACCCACATCTTCTCATATTAGACTTAAGGTGCAAGAAATTGAAAGCTAACTGAAGCTGGCGCTAAGATTCCTAAAGAGTGCCCAGGTAAACTGAGAGAGTTAGCAGTCTGGTTCAGGCCTGAGTTTATGTATTTAGTTCTCCAACTCTGGTTTGAGGACTGCCTTCACTCATACTCAAGATTATGTGTTCAAAGAGAACCAGCAGATCCCTCCCTCACTTTTGCTGGCTCCTCTCCTTTTTCTTTCATATTCTTTCCACAAGAACTTTTATTATAGAGTTCTGAAAATCTCTTACTTTATTTTTCCTCAGTATTCGTGTTGTCCTCATGGCAAATACTTTTGTTCTTTTTGAGATCTCTGCCAGCAGCTATTGGAACTCAGAAGAACAGACCTGGATTTCAGGGATAGACACCTGTTTGAGCCTACAGACCCCTCTTCCCTCCAGGGACAAATGATGTCTGCCTTGTGGCAGGAGCACGTGGTGGGCACGTGTGTCCCACTATGGCTTTCTAATCCACTTGGCCTGAGAGGAAGGTTCCTAACCTTGGGCTTTGCCAGCCTGAGAGATGACAGTAGCTGGGGGCAGCCATGCAGGAGAAAAATACCATAAAAGCACGTGGCCCAGGAGGGACATTTAGGGATAATGTTGCTTAACTCCACTCTCCTGCATAGTAGAGGGGTGGGAATCTAAATTTTATAGCCAGAATGAGCCAAGAATATAGCCTTCTAACAAATAATAGATATGTTGGGGTGGCCCCAGTCTTGGGGAATTGGCTCAGAAATAATTGCAAATTTTATAGACCAGGAATTCAACTTCTTAGTCAGTTAGTCAATATCCATTTATTAAGCACATCCTAAATGCACATACTTTTCTAAGCACCAGAGCTACAAAGAAAAAGCAAAGGCATTCCCTGTTCTCAGCTCTAATGGAGGAAACTTGGAAATTAATCAGCATACTTAGGGAAGTTTCTGAGTGGCCACACCTTTTGGAGGTGAGATTTCAGGAGCCTTGGTACTCAGAGGAACATTAAGTGTTAAATTACGGCTACCACTTGGAAGAGTAAGGAGTGCTGGTGCTTGCCACCCTTACTCTGAGTTATTAAGACAGTGCAGGTCCAAAGGGAAGAAGGTAGCATGTCCAGCAGCCTCAAAGTATGTTTGCCTTCTGGGGGGACCATTTAAACCACAAGATAGCATTATGGGTCTGGGAGTGATTGTGTTAGACTATTCAGGAGAGTTGGATTTCTTTGGAATGTCAGAGTGTTGTAAATTGGAAATTCCATGTTAAGCTCCCTTCCAAAGGGGATGTATGAGCTCTGTGAATGCTTTTTGTACTTTCTGTATCTGTTTATGAGATTCTGTGAATCCTTGGAGCTTTCTGCCTTTTCCTGTGATGAATAGGAACTATCCTCTGTCAAATATGCACACATTACCTTGAATACATGTAAGGGAATTAGAGACCTTTTATATACTTTCATGGAAATAAACACCAAGCATGTTTGGAGATTTCCCAGAGTCATTTATGGGGAGTCTTAGAGCAAATCAGGAATAGTGACCCAGAGACTGGACCAAGTTTTGTTAGCCTAGACATTAGGAAGAGGTGGGGGAAGCTGTGCCACAGGTTATCTGGATTATCTATTATTCATGTACTCTTTATTAAAAACCAATTTGGCCTTATTGTTGTTCCTTGGATGTATCATTTTGTGCCTTTTCTATGTGCTTTCATCCATACTGTCCTCTCTGGCTGGTATACCCTCTCTCCTTACCTCTGCCTCTTGGAACCCCTAACTCCCTTTAAAACTCAGCTCAAGTGTCACTTCTTCTAAGAGACCTTTTCTGAATCCCCCAATTGTTAGGACTTCCTGCCTCTTCACCACCCATGAAATGCCTTGGGAGCAATTCTCTGTGTTTTGCATTTTCTTTACATGAACGTATGCTTGTTTGTGTTCATATAATTTTCCCTTCAGTATAAGAAGAACTCCTAGAGAGCAAAGCCCATTTTGTCTTTGACTGTACCTCTATAACCTAGCATAGAACCTAACACAAAGGTAGATTTTTAATAAATTGAATTTAACAAAATCTGAATTCAAGAAACATGTTTTCTACTGGGGCAATAACACCTAATAATAACACTTAACTTTAGAGGGAGCTTTAAAATATTCAAAGTCCTTTATATGCATTATTTCATCGGATCCTCACAATACTCTTGTGAGGATAGTATTATAATTATACCCACATTAGAGGTGAGGAAACTGAGGCTGATGAGATTTAAGTAACTTTCCCAAGGTCACTTTGGAGGCAGCTATTGTCCCAGTAGCTGGAACAGTGAACTTGGAGTCAGGAGGACCTTAGTTCAAATTGGCCTCAGACACTTTCCAGCTCTGTGACCAAGAACGATTTTTAAAACTTTTGTCTGCCTCAGTTTTTTCATTTGTAAAATAAGGATAATAACAATATCTGCCTTCTAAGGTTGTTGTTGGGTGAGAATGAAATAATATTTGTAAGGTGCTTTGGAAAGCTCAAATTACTATACGATTACTAGCTATTATTACTATTTCATGAAACTATCAGTATCTTGAGACATGAGTCAAACTCAGGTCTTCCTGACTCCTAGTCCATTGGTTTCTCTATTATAAATAAATGAAATACGAGGAAAATTGATATGAGAGAAAATGAAAAATGGGGGTGGGGAGGGTGGTCAGGGAAGGCTTTATGGGGGAAGTGGTACATACCTGAGCTCAGGGCCTTGATTTCTAGAAGTTCTGGTTCCTAATTAAGACCAAAAGCCTGCCCAGGATGAGATGAAGCACCTTTCAGAAATCTACCACATTTGGGAGGTGGGTTTAGGAGAGAAAATCCTTCTTCTCATGAGAAAGGACAGTTTACTTGGTGCCCCAGGTGAGCAAGACTCTTTCGATAGTTGGTTGACTGCTCATGTGCTGTGGACTTGGGGAAGGAAATATGTATTTAAATTGGATATAGAATGTTTAGAGAGTCTACAAGGACCATGACCATGGCTCTCATCACAGGGAATTGGGATTAAGTCAGAACTCAAGTCCAAGCCCAAATATGTGATTGGGTGCCAGGGCTCAGTGAAACAAATTTTGATGACTCCTCAGTCAGTTGACAGGTCTTTTGGGGGATGTATTGCACAGATGTACAAAGAGTGTCCAGCTGCTCATGGACACCATGGACAGCTCTCCTATCCCCTGCCAAATCCATTGATTCCTCTTCCCAGTCGGTTCCCTGGCTCCTCAACACTGCTTCTTTTGTGGGAGACCAAGCCACTTCAGTAGACAGTAGGAATGTCAAGTGAGTTTCCCCACAGCTGCTAGGCATAAGAGTCCTGCTCAAGCTCCACTGATCTCTTCACTGACTCCAGACAGCACTGAGCTGCTTCTTTGGCCTTTTGTCTAGGATTTTAAAATGGGGATTCTGGTCATGTATGGAGTGGCCCTTAATCCAACTACTGAGGCTCTTGGATGCCCAATTTCCCTATGATTTTCAAATTCTGTGGCTGTGGGATTAAGGTTGAGATTCAGGAAGCCCCCTTACCCCCTTACCCCCTTACACATCAACTGACTTCTTTGCTGTTCTCTCAATGCAACATTCATCTCTGACCATTGCTCAGGCTGTCCATTCTTCATGGGATGTTCCTTCTCATCACCCAGATAGTGTCGCTTGGATACCATCACTTTATTAAGGATTTAGCTTAAGAGCCACCATTCAGGCCTCAGAGCCTTGAGAGCAAGGAATAGTTTTCCTTTTTGCCTTCGTATCCCATGCTGCACATAGGGACCTAGCACACAGCAGGTACTTAATAAGTACATGATGAATTGGATTGAATTGACTTGAGTTCTCCGCATCAACTTCTTAGTTCTCTGGCTGCCACAATGCTTTCAATTCCTTAGTCCTCAGGTCAAAGGCCTGTCTCCCAAGGGAAGAAGATTTCCCTTGTGACTACTAGGACACCATTCAGTGGAAATAATGTTAGCAATACTATGCTAGGCCACCAAAACCTGAAATTATGGAAAAATCATCCCTGAAGAGACTGGGCTTACTGATGGATGCAGATTACAGAAAGAAACAGCAGAAAATGCAACTCGTATATCTAGGCTACAAAAATTTGGCACCTGTTGAATATTTAGAGAGACGAATGTCTAGTGCCTTCCCTATAAGATCATTTCTGATTGCTCTCGTTTGTGAGCAGTCATTCTCCCCTTTCAAAGGGGAGCTCTTTGAGAGAAGAGACTATATTTTACCCTTTTCTGTATCTCTAGGTCAGTGCCTCACATTTAGTAGGTGCTTAATATGTGCTTGTTCACTTGACATGACAAATGATATCTTGCATTTCTATAGTACTTTATGGTTTGCAAAGCACTCTATACGTGTTCTCCCATGAGGTCCTCCCGACAGTCCTTTGAAGTATCTGCTGTAATCCCCATTTTACAGATGAGGCTACTGAGCCTGAAACTTAGCCAGTCACACAGCTAATAAATTTCTGAGGTAGGATTTGAACTCAAGTCTTCCCAACTCCAAGTCTAGCACTCTTTTTACTTCACTGTACCATCTAGTTACCTAATTTCTTTTTTAAAAGGTACATTAGATTTTATTTTCTGCTATATGAACACCAATATGCACAGAGTTGATACATAATCTTTTTACTTTATCCCGCCCCCTCCACCCAAAAGGATGGATAGGAAACATTTACAAATCCCTCAGAAGATTTTTTTTATTTTTAAATTTGTTTATTTAATTCATTTAATATATTTAGTTTTCAGCATTGATTTTCACAAGAGTTTGAATTTTGAATTTTCTCCTCATTTCTACCCATCCCCCCCACTCCAAGATGGTGTATATTCTGGTTGCCCCATTCCCCAGTCAGCCCTCCCTTCTCAGAAGATTTTTTAAAAGTCATAAATGAAATCAGCAATTTTGCGCATGTGTCCACTTATCATCTCTGAATACTATATGAGCTATTATTACCTACAAATTAGAACTTGACTAGGTATTGTAATTTACCTAAGTCACTTCCTTATTCTTTAAAAATATACACCAGGGATAGCTTAGAACAGTGTGGCTTTTGTAATTTAAGACAATTTGAGAAAAGCAAATGCTTGTTTCCTTATTTGGAAACAAGAATACTTTCTCCATAGTTGTCATCCAGTATAAAAATATTTCACAGTTTGATTTACCTTTATCTAAGGGTAAAATGAATCCCTCCTACACTCAGATGAATTGGTTTTTTTTTTGGTATTTAGTATTTCTAAAAGCATTTTACCCCTAAATTTAGACTGAATCTATACCAGTTGAGTTTCCATGACTAGTTGCTAATATACAAAATGTCAGTGCACTGGCTTAAGTCCATGTATTAACAAAAAGGGATTAATATAAAATTTTTGCCAACGTCATTCTTAGAAACTTTGTCACTGTTCTGTGTAATGAGACACCTGATTCATTCCTTGAACATTTATCATATTCACTATGACGATACAGATATTAATAGATGTCTTCAAGGTGTTTCCCAATTTTGGCTTTTAGTTTTGGAAAATGTAAAAGATCTTCCCATCCAATTTTAAACATTTTTTCTTCCCACAATTTAATTTCATTTGCAAAAATATGGAATGCTTCATGAATTTGCATGCCATCCTTCGGCAGGGGCCATGCTAGTCTGCACTGTATCATTCCCATTTTAATATATGCGCTGCCAGAGCAAGCTCTAGCTACCTAATTCCTAATTAAAAATTCAGACTCAATATAGCCTTGATAATTTAATAAATAAACCGTATTACAACTGAGGCATTCTCACAAATAAAACTGTTGCCAACACAAGCCTGGACATAACCTTGATCCCTAAAAGTTTCAAGATAATGTTTTAATAGATGTTGTCATACCTAACTCTCATAATCTCCAAACTATATGCGATGAAAATTTTCAAAACATAATGTGAGAACAGAAAAAGGCATAGATCATCCCAATAATCCTGTGTACTACAGGATTTATACTGAGGATGCTGCCAGCAAGCTGAAGGTAGAAGCTGGCAGCCCAGTGTCCCAGTACTTTTATTCGGTTATGAAGAACAGTTATTTTTATCTACCTACCATATGTGTTAGTCCAAAGAACATTGCTTTGAAAAGGATAATAGCGGGGCAATACCTCATTCCAGGATCATTCCTGTCTGAACTCCATTGAAAAAGGTTACAAGAATGAGATGAATAAAAACTGGAAGTGGCTCTTGTGGAGAATTTTAATGTTTATAAAGACATTTGCCTACATTCTCACTTAGTCCTTGCAACAGGCCTGTAAGGTCAGTACTGTTTCTGAGTGTGTGTGTGTGTGTGTGTGTGTACATGTCTGGATTTGTAATTTCAATGGTATAAAGAATTCTTATTAAGAAAACTCCACCCACCATTGTAGATGAAAAATCTGCAGTCTTGGAGGCTCAGAAAAGTTAAGGATCCTATCTATTATCACATAGCTATTAAGTGGCAGAAGCAGAAAAGCCTGCTGGATTTGGCATCACGTGCCTTGTACTTTGAAGGTCTGTGAAGCTTATGGTGTGACTTTGGGCAAGTCCTTTCTCCTTCCCCCTTGATATCAGTTTCCAGGACTGGATGATTGGGATAATAAAATCTCCACCATGGCATTATTGGGATGAAAGTCATTTTGTAAGCTTTGGAATTGGTTGATGTCATATGCATGTGAACAATTACTCTCACCTGGGTGACTATGGGAAATTGACTTCCCCTATCCTTTGGGGTGTTCAGGGAAGACACTTTTCAGGGCTGCTCATCCACCTTTGGTGTCCACCTCCCATCCAACTCTCACCTGCAGCTCTAAGAAGCTGTAGCGCATGTGGACACACCCTGGTAAACCATTTTGGCAGATGGTTTAAGTCAGGTTAAGGGTAACTGATGGGCCTCAAACACATCAGTGAATGGGGGGGGGTTGTCTATCCCAAGCATGTTAATACTTCCCCCAGGAAAATAGGTGGATGTTAACAATTTGTTCCAAAGGGCTATGGAGGTGACTGAAGCAGGTACAGTGGAGTGCTTGGAGCTTGGTCAGACATCAGAGACACCGAGGTCACCCACTGCATCCTGAGCCATTGCTATTCATCCTGAATTTTGTCTTGCCACTGGACTTTGATGATTCTGGAAGAGAGAGTGAGGCTGATGCCTTCTCACAAACCTCATCTCACTTAAAGTCAATTTATACGCAAGTCAAAAGACATCATGCATATTATTTTACTATCTTCACCTCCATCGAAGTCCTGCGGTGATTGGCTAGTGGTAAAGCAACAGGTATGGATACACTGGAAGCTGTAATCACAGCCCTGCACACAAGTGGCCAAGTCCATAGGGTAGTCTTCTCACTAGTCTGAAGCAGCAATAGGATTTGGCAACTCTCTGGGTGTCTAAGCAGTCTTTTTTTAAAGAATCTCACTGCTCACCTCCTGGTGTGAAGAAGGGATTAGAAAAAAGCCCTAAAATTGTCTACTTCACCTAACCTAACCCTGGTCTACCTGCCATGGCAGGTGGGGATTTTATCCTGCAATTGAAACAAAAAAAATGTGCAGAAGTTTTTGTAATGATAATTGCACTCACCATTGGTACACGGAATGTGTACGTGTCAACAGACAACAAGAAATCCAGTAGACCTGGAAGATGAACAGGTCTAGTTGTGAAAGAATTAATAGGTATCTCATTCAAATAGCAGCCCTGAGTGAAACAAGGCTGGTGAAGGAAAGCCAGCTAACCAAAGTTGGAGCTGGATACGTGTTTTTCTGAAGTGGTCACAGTGATAAGGAGTACCATGAAACTGGTGTAGGTTTTGTAACCAAAACTAACCAGGCTTGTATGCCTACCAAAATGTGTAAACCATGACAACACAATTGGCACTCGCAGGAAAGTACCATACTCATCATCAGCCCTTATGCTCCCACCATGATGAACTCTGATGAAATCAAAAGGAAAAAAAAAATTATGAAGACCTGGAAACTCTCATACTCAATGTGGCAAAAGAAGAGAAGCTTATAATTCTGGGTGACTTTAATGCCAGAGTAGGTGCAGATTGTCAGACATGGTAGGGAGTCCTCGGGAGGAATGGAGTCACAAACAGCAACAGCAACGGTCACTTACAACCGAAGACCTGTGTGTCTTATGATCTTCTCATTACCAATACTGTCTTCCATTTCACTAAGTGCAATAAAACTTCATGGATGCACCCTTGCAGCAAGCATTGGCATTTAATAGACTGTCACTGAAGGACCTCAAACCCATTGGTGAGTTAGGGGGACTGTGCCCCAAGTATGTGAAAACTTCCACTGGTGGAATTGGCAGAGGAGAACAATTATTTTCAATAGCCATGAAGGTGGTCGAAACCAGAGCTGTGGAGCACTTAGAGCATGGTCAGACAGCAAAGACTCCAAGGTCATGCACTGCATCCTGGACCATTGTCAATCATCTTGCCTTTTGTCCTGCAACTGGTCTTCAATCATTCTGGAAAAGAGAGTGAGGCTGATGGCCTTGCACAACTCTGCCTCACTTAAATCCAATTAATGCACAAGATTTCAGCCATTATCTGTGATGTCATTGGTCCTCTTTCAAAACAAACACTTTTAATGAGAATAAAGACAGCAGCATAGTCAGCTACTGCCTTGATGGTAAATCATTTAATTTGAAAAGGCCACAAGCCAAGACTAAAGTGGAGGGAGAGTTGGTGCATGGCTCTTTGTTCGCAGATGATTGTGCACTCAAGGCATCCTCTGAGGCTGAGATGCAACAGAATATAGATTCATTATCTCTGCTGGTGCTAATTTTGGCCTAACAATCAACACTAAGAAAATAGAGGTTCTTCCCCACCCAGCACTACAGCATCCTTACAGGGAACCATGTTTTTGCAGCAAATAGAGAAATTTTGAATGCTATGGATAAGTTCACTTACCTTGGTGGTATACTTTCTAGGGATGTCTACATAGATGATGAGATTGATACACAAATCTCCAGAGCTAGCTCAGTGTTTGGGAGACTCAGGGAAAGTGTAGGAAAGAAGAAGTATTAAATCGACTACCAAATTGTAGGTCTACAGAGCTGTTGTGCTGACCTCATTGTTTTATGTCTGGGAAACTTGGACCATATACCAGCACCATGCCATGAAACTCAATCACTTCTATTTGAATTGTCTTAGGAAGATTCTGAAGATCACCTGTCAGGAGAAGGTACCATACACTGAGGTTCTTCCTTCAACTAAACTGCCAGACTTCAAACTGTGCTGAAGAAAGTGCAACTCTCATAGATTGGCCAAGTTGTTCTTTTGACAAATTTACGTTTGCCTAAAAGACAACTTTATGGAGAACTCATACAAGGCAAGCACTCACGTGAAGGTCAGAGGAACCAAATATGAAGACACTCTCAGAGTCTCTCTTGAGAACTTTGTAATGGATTGTTAGACATGGAATACATTGGGACAGGACCACCCAGAATGATATGCTTGCATCAAAGAGTGCACTCTCCTCTATGAGCAAAGCAGAACTGCTGCAGCTCAAAAGAAACATGAAATGTGAAAATTTAAAGTCATTTCCACTCCAAATGTTCATGTGGACTATTTGTGCCTGACCTGTGGTAGTGCCTACCAAGCTCATATTGGTCAGATCAGCCACAGTTGAACATGTTGTACCTTGACCCCAACATGTTGATGCCACTTTGGTCCTCTTTGAGCATGAATAACAATCACCATCACGTCCCCTATTCACTTTAAGGGATCTGAGTGATGTGGTCTCTGATGTCTCCATCTCTGATATCCCCTGGTCTAAGTTCTTGAGAGGGAGCAGAGTGGAGTGGAGAGAACTCTAGGCTTGGAGTTAGGAATACCTGGCATGGAATTTTGCTTTAGCCACTTACTAGCTGTGGGTAAGCCATCATCCTTCTCTGGGGCTCAGTATCCTCATCTGTAAAATGGGGTCATTTCACTCCATGACCTCTAGGAAATCATTCAGTTCTAAAGCTGTGATAGCAGGTGCTAAGGTTCCTTCCAGATCTAAAGCCTGTGACTCCTTTACTTTCTGAGCTTCTCTCACCCTGACTATCTGGACTTCTCCTTTGGTACTTCACACATCATGCCACTAATAGTTCAGGACCTTGAACACAGTAGGTGTTTAACAAATGTTCATAGAATGAATGTGGCCTTTAAGCCATTTATAGCCTGTTGCCTTTCTACCTTTCCAATCTTCTTGTACTTTGCTTCTTTTTGTGTTCTCTGTGATGCAGAGACTGCCTACTTGCTGCTGCTTGAACAGGAAACACCCTTTACTGACTTCGTGCCTTTTTAAATGGCTGTCTCTCATGCCTAGAATACTCTGCCTCCTCACACCCACCTCTGAGCTTGCCTGGCCTCCATCGAGACTCAGCTCATATCCTGCCTTTTTTTTTGTTCCCCCTCCTACCTTCTAGTTACTTCCCTCTGAGATTATTTCCCATGGACCCTGGCTATATCATGTATATACCCAGTTATTTACACAGTCTTCTTCCTTTGTAAGCAAGCTCCTTCATATGTGGCTTGTATTGTTCCCTTTCTGTCTTTCCCCAGAGATTAGCACAGTTCCTATTACATAGGGCTTAATATATGGATATGGACTAACTAAGGGAAAGATGAATATATGTGACTAAAGACACAATCTCGATGGCAAGGCTAGAGTTTCTGTCTTTCTTCTTTGCCCTAAGACCTGCATTAACTCAGATAAGTCCCTTCTTGGAAGCTCCTGTTCCTCTCTGTAGAAGGGGGATGTGTGGGACCTGATAACCTCTGAGGTCTTTTCCAGCTTTCTGTTCTCTGATCCATATACAGAACTTGCCTGAGGAAGGTTTGGCTTCATTCTTTTGTACTTCTCATGTTTTGAAGAGGGTTGAAAGCCCCTGTAATGTCCTGCCAAGTTTTCTCTTCCTTTTTTTTTAAAGACAATGCTTTGGACTTAGCATTTTAAGCTACACGAAATGGTCGTTGTTATGGTAACTAAGCACTTTTGGAAAATACTTGCTCCATATGTTGCAAATAAGCTGGGAACATATTTTTGAATTGCTAGTGATTTTATCCCTATGCATGCCCAACCTAGGACTAGAAATTCCAACCCCCTTTTAAAATCCAAGGTCACATCGTCATGTCCGAGGCATTTATTAACAAGTGGCCTTGAAGAGTTCTGCAGTGACCTTAAACTTCTCCCTAAGACAAAGATCCAATTCCAGGAATCTGTCAGTCTTACAGTACAACTGAAAGGCACGAGACATGGCAGTCTTTGAAGAACTGAAAATAGGTCTCATTTAGGATAGCGATGGCTAGGTTCATATTAGGGGCGAGCAGGCTGCAACACCTTCCAGACATGGAATGGTGGAAGAGAATTGGAATGAGTGGCCATCAAAAAATTATGATCCAAAAAAGGGAGATGCTTTAGCCAAATAGGTATCAAATAGATGGTATCAAATAGATGCCAGAGTGTTCAAAAGAAAGTGAAGAGGACCCCCAGTATCGATGGTGGACTGAACTTAAAGGAAGACCTGGACCAATCACACAGGCTGGGCTGATATAGGTGTGCTGTGGACTGAATTACTGGAGGAAATACCCACATTAGTGAGATTACCGATCCTTGGGAGTATTTAAAAATCAAATCCCACTAAAGTATGAATTTTAACTTTGATTACTTTCATCTTAATAATTTACAACCCAGATTCCCTCTTGGACTTCTGGATCTCAAGTCATAATTCTATAAGATGACAGAAACTCACAATTCCTCTGCATTCCATCCCCCCAGGGCTCCTCCGTACCCCTGTTTGGAGTACGTGGAGGATGGACATCAGAGAACTCCTCTGCCATTTAAGGAGGGCAGCCAGGGCACTCACATGATCATTTCCTGTCTTGGCTATAGGACTTCATCATGCCCCTCTGCTGGGTAGCTTCTTCCCCCCCTCCATCTTTCATATATGTTGTCTTCCTCCATTAAGTTGTGAGGTCTTTGAGGGCAGGCACTGTCATGTGCCTTTTCTAGAGCTTAGCACAGTGCCTGGCACACAGTAGTCACTCAAATGTTTATTTGTTTTGACTCTCTCCAATCTGGATTGTGTGACTTTGTACATTTTGCAAAATATATTAAAGACTGTATTTCACTGTAATAGGTTTCCTTTGTAACAATATGGATTTTATTGTATGCATTTAAAAATATGATTTTGTGAAAGACAGTCATGAAGATCAAGAACCCCTAGTCTAGAACATGCTGTCCATTTTTAAAATCCTCTTGGGGAGGTAGAGAAGGGTGGAAGGGAATGAGTTTCAGGGCAAGGACAGAATCAATCTTTGTTGGTCTATAGAATGTAGGATGTATCATTCAGAAAGACAGTAATGAGGATCAGGGCAAGGACAATCAATTTTTGTTTTTTTATAGAATTTAAGATGTATCATTCAGAAACACAGTAAAAATGGCTAGATGGTAGAGTCAATAGATTTGCTGGACCTGGAGACAGAAAGACCCAAGTTCAAATTTGACATCAGATACAAACTTTGCAACCTTGGGTGAGTCACTTAACCCATCTGCCTCAGTTTTCTTACTGTAAAATGGGAATAATTACAGCCCCTACCTCATAGGGTTGTTGTGAGAATCAAATTAGATATTTGTAAAGTGTTTTGTGAGCCTTAGGGTGCTATATAAATGCTAGCTATTAGTAACAATGATAAAACTAACACTAATTTAGACTGCAACTCCCAAATTCCAAGAAATTCATGAGAATTGATTCAGGTATTCCTTCCAATGATACAGATTGCAGCCCATCCTTGCTTGCCCATTCCATGTAAGTCTTGCACTTGTCCTCCTGTAAGTTGACCCCACAGGGTCTTCTCCAAGGTGGACTTGGCCTTCTTCCAAATGCCGTCCCAATGTTTTTATTTGCGTCATGGAGGTTATCCTGTATTCTTGGCAGCCAAGACTGAGGAAGGTTTAACTAAGAATCAGGGTTTCCTATACAGCCTAAAAGACAGACTGTGCTAGGTCTTTCTGGGATCCAGCATAGATAGTGCAGAGAGGGTTCACTCCCAGTAGGTTTTGGCTGTGACTACCCATTTTGATACCACTAATTGGTACATTCAATTTGATTCAATTAAATCCACAGATCCAGGAATCTCAGCATTTGAAGAACCTCAGAGACACCTCATTTAATCCTTTTCCGTACCAGATTTCTCCCCACAGCAAACCTAACAAATAGTCATCTCGCTTCTCCATGAAGAGCTCCTTTAAGGAGGAACCCAACACCTCTCAAAGAGGCCCCTGCTACTTTATGATAGCTCAAATTGTTAGGATATATTGCCCGACATCGACTCTGAATTGTACTTTGTGTTTTCACTCATTGCTCCTAGTTCTCAGTAAAATTCTGTTTGGTAGATTTATATTAGACCTGAATTTGCCTGGAGCTAGACCTCCATGTCCCTTCCTGTACATCTCCACACATTCTACTTTTCCCCTTTCTAGCTTTTTTGACTCATCATCCATTCAATAAAGTACATTATGAGCTTTTAAGGGGAAGGTCATCACTGACAGCAGACACCATGTAAGTCTTCCTGGAGAAGCATGGTTGTTGAATTGGGATTGATAGCGTCCACCCATAGTAACTGAATGAAGATTAAATTAAAGAGGAGGAAGAATGCCATCTTAGACTTCAGGCATATCAATTTTGCTTTCTGCCCTTGGCTTGTTTGATATCTATAGCATCTCTCTTAATTTGACCGTTTTCTATTTTTATCCTTTCAATGGCCCACCTTAATGTTTTATCATGGAGTGGAAGTAACCCTGGGTTCTTGAAGTCAATGCCAGGATTCTTCTCCCTCTGTTTTCTTGGTGTGTCCCATCTTGGTGTCTCTCTGTGAAGCAGTGACTGAGGAGACTCAGCTGAAGAGAAGCCCAAGGAAGAAGTCAAGTTTGAAAAGCACAACAACTATACTAATTTGGAGTTGGCATGGCAAAATGGCTGAGTGATGCAATTGTAGATAAAGAAGCCCACACCACTTAGTAACACAATGAAAGCCTACCATTGACAGTGTTTGTCAGGAAGGCAGATTAGATTCCAATTTGATGGGCAACCAATCAATGACAATGACATACCTGCACAGTTGGAAACTAAGGATGAAGGTACAATTTATGTGTTTCAGCAGCAGACAGGAGGCATTGACCAAAAAGGGAATGTGTGACATTTCTTTAGAGCAGTGCTCCCAAGGAAACCAACACATTCACAATGAAAAACCTGAGATTTGACTCATCTGCATCCTACTGGTTGCAATAGCATTTTCTTTCTTCTTTGTTTGCCTCCCCTGACACAGAGGTAGAATTAATATTTTTATTTTTTAAGATTTAAAAATTTTATTTTTTCCAATTACATGTAAAGACAATTTTCAACATTCATTTTTTAACAATTTTGAGTTCCAAATTTTTCTCCCTCCATCTCTCCCTTTTCCCCTCCCCAAGACCTCACCCAAGGTGTAATTCACATTTTTATTAAGAAAATGAATAGCACTTTATTTTTTCTAATTACATGTAAAGACAATGTTCCACATTCATTTTTTGAAAGATTTTGAGTTCCAACTTTTTCTCTCTCTCTCTCTCTCCCCTTTCCCCTCCCTAAGACCTCACCCAAGGTGTATTTCACATTTTTATTAAGAAAATTAATAGCATTTTATTTTTTCTAATTGCATGTAAAGACAATGTCCCACACTCATTTTTTGAAAGATTTTGAGTTCCAAATTGTTCTGCATACCTCCCCCTTCTCCCTCCCCAAGACCTGCCTCAAGGTATAATTTATATTTTTATTTTTAAAAAATAGTATTTTATTTTTCCAATTACATGTAAAGACAATTTTCAACATTCATTTTTTAAAGATTTTGAGTTCCAACTTTTCTCTCTCTCTATCTCTTCCCTTTCCCCTCCCCAAGACCTCACCCAAAGCATAATTCACATTTTTATTAAGAAAATTAATAGCATTTTATTTTTCTAATTACATGTAAAGACAATGTTCCACATTCATTTTATGAAAGATTTTGAGTTCCAAATTGTTCTGCATACCTCCCCCTTCTCCCTCCCCAAGACCTGCCTCAAGGTATAATTTATATTTTTATTTTTAAAAAATAGTATTTTATTTTTCCAATTACATGTAAAGACAATTTTCAACATTCATTTTTTAAAGATTTTGAGTTCCAACTTTTCTCTCTCTCTCTCTCTTCCCTTTCCCCTCCCCAAGACCTCACCCAAAGCATAATTCACATTTTTATTAAGAAAATTAATAGCATTTTATTTTTCTAATTACATGTAAAGACAATGTTCCACATTCATTTTATGAAAGATTTTGAGTTCCAAATTGTTCTCCATACCTCCCCCTTCTCCCTCCCCAAGACCTGCCTCAAGGTATAATTTATATTTTTATATTTTTAAATAAAATAGTATTTTATTTTTCCAATTACATGTGAAGACAATTTTCAACATTCATTTTTTGAAAGATTTTGAGTACCAAATTTTTCTCCTTCCCTCCCTCCTTTTCCCCTCCCTAAGCAATCTGATTATACATGTGTAATCATGTAAAACATATTTCCACATTAGTCATGTTGTGAAAGAAACAGAACAAAAGGAAAAAAAAATGAAAAAAACCCAAAGTGAAAATAGTATGCTTCCGGCTGCATCCAGACACCACCAGTTTTTCTCTGGATGTAAATATCATTCTCCATCATGAGTCCTTTGGAATTGTCTTGAATCATTGTATTGCTGAGAAGAGCTAAATCTATCACAGTTGGTCATTGTACCATGTTGCTGTTTCTGTGTACAACGTCCTCCTATTTCTGCTCACTCCACTCAACATCAGTACATATAAGTTTTTCCAGGTTTTTCTGAAATCTGCCTGCTCATCATTTCTTATGGCAAAATAGTATTCCATTATGTTTATATACCTCTACTTGTTCAGCCATTCCCCACTTGATGGGCATGCCCTCAATTTCCAATTCTTTGCCACCACAAAAGAGCTGCTATAAATATTTTTGTTTGTGTAGGTCCTTCCCCCCTTTTATGATCTCTTTGTGATGCAGACCTAGAAGCAGTATTGCTGAATCTAAGGGTATGCACAGTTTGACTTCACATTGGGCATAGTTCCAAACTGCTCTCCAGAATTGTTGGATCAGTTCACAACTCCACCAACAATGCATTAGTGTCCCAATTTTCCCATATCTTCTCCAACATTTATCATTTTCCTTTTCTGTCATATTAGCCAATCTGACAGGTGTGAAATGGCACCTCAGAGTTGTCTTGATTTGCAATATAATGCATATTTTAAAAAGATAAATGGCTGATGGGATGGTTTGATCTAGTCAAGTCAACAAGCATTTATTAAGTTCCTACTATGTGCCAGGTACCATCCCAAGTGCTTCGTATACAAAGATAGGGAAAATCAAAACAAGATTAAAAAAAACTAACCAAAGAAACCAAGAGCCAGAACCAATTCCTGCCTTCAAAGAATTCATGATCTAAAGGGAGAGAGAATAAGCAAACAGTTATGTACCAATTTAATGTATTCAGGATAAGTTGGATATTTGTCAGAGGTGCTAAGATTAAATGGAAATGGAAAAGGAAGAAAACAAAGTGATTTTCTGAAAATATCCCCTCTTTCTTTTAGTGACATGCTAGCTCAAGTTTTATCTTTATGTTCTATTAACTTATTTTCTTCTCACTATTTAACAGCAACAACAACACAAAGGAACCCCACACCCTTGCATACCTTGCTTAATTGGATAATGTCTGTAGTTTTTAATAATGGTAAAACCAAGGACAATTTTATAACATTTTTGTCTGTAGCTTTTGCATTAGAATGACTTTCGGGGATAAATTATTCTAATAAAATTAATACAAGATTATTCTCCCCTCAAATCACGCATCTTGTTTAAACAAAGTCCTTGTTTAAAATAAACAAAGAAACAGATTGATTTTAGCAATGTCTAAGTGCTGGAAAGATTTGAGTGAGGCCCCAGGAGCAGACTCGGTTTGCTTTCCATGACAACCTGGCTAAGAGCTGAGATGCCTACCATCAATTGGTGCGTTACCTGATGGTGATTGTTTCTGTCCATAGCAACTCATGAAATAGAGAAATAAAATAATTAAGTGGCTCCCAGTGCACATAATGCCCTTCTCCCCTATTGCCTCTGGTAGATTGATGGGAAAGGGTGGGGAGAGGGGAAAACCATTAACAAATTTCAATATGACTCTTAGTATTCTCACTGTGAGATCCTTGGATAATGACCAGTGAAGACGTTTTGATGTAGAAAATGACTCACATTGATCTTGAAAGCTTTTTCTATAGATGACAAAAAAGAAGTTTCAGTTGAATGGAAGATAGCTCATAGGTGCTACCTTGGACAGAGAAAGAAAGGTGTCAGCAGGGTGGTTTTATTATATGCTTAAAGGCAACAAGATCATTATTTTATTCAATATTTGCTTTGTACATAGTGCTTAACAAGAACTTTTTATTCATTCATTGAATAATTAGATACTACAGCATTAGTAAGGAGTATTTCCCCAAAAAGAAAATAATTGTCATTTATGCACAATCGTTAGCTGTTGAGTGGTAGAGAAACTTCATGAAGAACTTGACACTATCCTCCAAATAAAATAAACGTATACTCAGCAATTGGGCAACTTCAGTGCCAAGGTGGATTAAAAGTGAGAGTTGGGGAAAATATGACTCAGAAAGAAGGAATGAGGGAGAATAAAGGCTTGCATATAAAACAGGAGCTTCACACCTCTCCATCATGATCTCTTGCTTCAAAAAAAGAAAGCACAAGACACGGTAAGCATCAATGGCACCATAAGGGAAAAGCTAACGTTTTAAACTATAGGAAAAGATTTATTATTGATGTAATAATTATTCCTGAATCAGCTGTCTGTGTACACTTAGAAAACTGACTCGCTGGAGTTAAGATCAGAATTAGTTTAAGCAAAAAAAGAAGAAAAACGAGAAAACTATGTTGCACAATGGAAATATCTTAAACTCAAGCCAAATGAGCTATTGAAAATCCAAAATGGGCAACGGACAACAGACATGAAGACAACACTCTAATAATTTCATCCGGAAATTTAACTAATACAAATTAATTGCCATAAGGGGAGCAAAATAGCCCAGAAAGTGCACCAGGTTAGAATATAAACTCAACTGTAAACCTCCAGCAGAAGTATGATAGATGATTAAGATAGATATTACCTCTTAAATCAGGGAGAAATTATGGAGGAGAGAAGCAGTCTAAAGAAAGTTTTGCAATGTATTTAACTGAGCAAACTCATCCCAAGGGCATTTAAGTATGGAGACAGAAAATGTTAAAAGATAAGCAAACATCACTTTAACAAATGATTTTCTCCATCAAGGATGGCGGAACCACCACATTTTGGCACTAACATCTCAGTCCTGGGTGTGCTTATAGAGGAAGTGCAATTGGCAGCGAAGAGAACAAAGTTGGGAAAAGCATCCAGATTGGACCAAGTATGTACAGAGGAAATTCACATTGGAAGTAATACAGTTGCCAAGGTGTTAAGGGAAAGATACCAAAGACAAGAAAAAAAAATCAGACCTTATTCATGCTGAAAAAATATGACCAAGGGAACATCCGTAAATACAAACCTATATATTTATTTTCAAATTTATGCAAAATCTCTATCAAGGTCATATATACATTCATTGACAACATGCTTAAGAGGGTATTAGGAAGTAATAAGCAGGCTTTTTCAGCGATGTTCAATAATAGACTACATATTTCCTACTTTTAATATTTTTGCTTTTCTGCTCTTAACTATAAAATAGATATCAATAATAAAAGCTAAAAATATGATTATATAAGTAGATTCAGAAAAATCTTTCGATAAAGATCAACACTCATTTTTTATTAAAAACCCTTGAAAGTGTTGGCATAAATGGATTTTTCCTAAAATTGATAAAAAATTTACCTAAAACCATAAGTAAGCATTATTTGTAGTGGAGATAAACTAGAAGGCTTTTCAGTAAGATCATGTGTGAAACAAGGATGTCCACTGTCACCAATATTATTCAGTATTGTACTGGTGTGTTGTTAAGCAAAATTGTCTCATTAGCATGGCTTTTGTTTCTTTTGAGTGGAAGTACTTTCAGCTGTTAAGTGCTAAGCCCCAGGCCCAGGGCCCTGTCAGGTGTAAAACCTATGTGGGTGTGGATTGGTGACTTAGGAGGAGCCAGCTCGGGAACCAATGGTCT
>CM053625.1:322894238-322930102 GCA_028646595.1 Phalanger gymnotis | reverse complement strand
GACTAAAACCCAGGTGGTCTAAGAGCCTCTGCTGTCCCAGACATGTAAACTAGGCCCTCCCTGGAGTTAGCCCCACCTTGGGCCCCACCTTAGTTGCCAGTCCACACCCACATAGGTTCCACACCTAATAGGGGTTTGGGCCTGGGGCTTAGCACTTAGTAAGACTCAATGAAATACACTGAATTACTCAAAGCAAACAAAAGCCAAAGTCTTCAAGGGCACTTGTTGAACTAAGTGCTGAGGAGCCCATTTTGCTGACCAACACAGATGGTCAACTATAAACGACTTAGCTACTCTCAGCAAAACAATGATCCAAGGAAATTCCAAAGAGCTTATGATGAAAAATGCTCTCCACCTCCAGAGAAAGAACTGATAGAATCTGAATGCAGATCAACACACAATTTTTAAAACTTTCTTATTTTTCTTGTTTGTGTCTTTAAGTCTGTATTTTCTTTCACCACTTGACGTATATGGAAATATATTTTCCATGACTATATATATCCATATATATGTACATTATGTATGTATGCATGTATGTATGTATATATATGTGTATATATATGTATATATATGTATATACACACATGCACTTGCTTGCCTTCTCAAGGAGGGGGAGAAGAGGAAGTGAAAGAAATTAGAACTCAAACTTTTTGAAAAAAAAACAAATGCCAAAAATTGTTTTTACATGTGTGAGGAAAGCAAAGTATTAAAATATTAAATATTAAATCATCTTTATTAATATGATGAGTAAGAAGTAAAATCTTAATTTACATTTTTCTAAGTATAAGTGATGTGGAAAATTTTAATATGGTTATTGATAGTTTGGATTTATTACTTTGAAAATTTTCTGCTCAGATTTTTGACAACTTATCTATTGAGGAATGTCTTATTTTTATAACTTTGAATGAATTATCTACATATCTCACAACTTAGATGTTTCTCATAGACTCTCCTGGTTAGCTACTCTTTTAATTTTAGCTGAATCGACTTTGTTTATGCAACCCCTTTTTCGTTTTATAATTATTTATTTTCCATTGTCAAAATTATCTATTTTTTTCATCCATGATCTTCTCTATCCTTTGGTCACGAACTCTTCCTGAATTCGTTGATCTGAAAGGTAACTTCTTTCTTGCACTTCTAATTTGGTAGGATGCCATCTTTCATATTTAAGACAGGTACCCATTTGGAGCTTATTGTAGAATATGGTGCAAAATGTTGGTTTATACCTAGTTTCTGCCAGACTACTTCCAAATTTTCCCAGTTTTTTCAAATGGTGAGATTTTACTCCATTTGTTGAGCCTTTTGGATTTATCAAACGCTAAGCTTTTTGTGTTTATTTTCTTCTATAAATTGCATGCCTAATCTGTTCCACTGGTCGACGTCTCTTTTGTAATCAGCAATTAACCTTTTTGATGATTACTACTTTGTAGTATAATTTGAGACTTACTTTTGAAGTTTTTCATCATTTTCATTGAAATTCTTGACTTTTTGTTCCTTCAGATGAATTTGGTATGATTTTGTTTTATCTCTATAAAGTAATCCTTTGGCAGTTTGATTAGAATGACACTGAATAAGTAAATTAATTTAGATAGCTTATTGTTTTGATTATGTTGAGTTAGCTTTTGTTGTTACTCAGTTATTTCAATCATGTCTGACACTTTGTGACCCCATATGGGATTTTCTTGGCAAAGATACTGGAGTGGTTTGCCACTTTCTTCTCCAGCTCATGTGACAGACGAGCAAACTGAGGCAAAGAGAGTGAAGTGCATTGCCCAGTGTCACATGGCTAGTAAGTGTCTGAGGTCAGATTTTAACTCAAGAGGATGGGTATTCCTGACTTCAGGCCTGGTGCTCTATCCCCTGCACCACCTAGCTGTCCTGGATTAGTCTGACCATGAAGAATTAATATTTCTCAAATTATTTAGGTCTGTATTTGTGTTCTGTAGGTATATTCTATACTTATTGAATGTGTGTGAATGTATTTGCATATGTGTAGTAGACTGCCAAGTGTTTTATCCATTTTGTAGTTATTTTGATGAGAATTTATCTTCTCATCTCTTCTTGCTAATTTTTTTCATGTAATATACAAAAATGCTGATGATGGGTTTATTTTATATCCTATAACTTTGCTGAGGTTAGTAATAATTTCAGTTAATTTCTACTTGATTCTAGGGTTCTATAAGTAAACCATAACTTCATCTATAAAACATAATGGTTTTATTTTTTCTTTGACTGTGCTAATCCATGTCCATTTTCCTTTGCTTGCCTTTTTGATCAAGTTAGCATTTATAACACCATTTAAAATAGAAGTGGTGATAATGGAATCCTTCCTTCTAGCCCTGATCTTATTGGAAAGGCCTCCAGTTAATCTCTATTACAGATAATGCTGGTGCTTTTTATATAAAGTAAAAGAAGGTTCACTTATTCCTATCAAATAGTTTTTTTTAAGCACTAATGAGTATTGTATCTTTATTAAAAGCTTTTTCTGTGCCTACTGACATTTCTATAGATAAAAGATATAGGTATATACATTTTTTGTTGTTTTTCTTCCTATTTAATGGCCTATTATGTAAACAATTTTCCCAATATTTAACCAAACCTTCATTCTTGGTATAAGTTCAACCCGATCATAGTGTATCATCTCTGTTTTGCTATAGGCTATTTGCTTAAATTTTGTTATTAGGTATCAAGGCCATATTTGCATCATAGAAGGAATATCTTTTTCTTATCTTTTCAAATAGCTTATATAATTTTGGAATTAACAGATCTCTGAATGTTTTTATAGAGCTCCCTTGTAAGTGCATCTGATCCCAGGTTTTTTTTTTAATCATTGGGAAGTAATTTATGGAATGTTTAATTTCATTTGCTGAGCCTGGATTGTTCAAAGTCCTCTATTTCCTCTTGTATTAATTTGAGCATTTTATATTTCTGTAAATATTAATTTCATCTAGGTTGTTGGTTTCATTAGCATTTGATTAGGCAAAATATTTTCTAATAATTTCTTTTATTTCATCTGCATTTGTTGTAAATATTCCCTTTCTTGATATTGGTAATTTACATTGCCTTTTTATTTTTAAAAATCAGATTAGGTAATGACTCTTCTATTTTTTTCTTATAAATAGCTTCTAGTTTTATTTATCTGTTCAAGGTAGGTTTTATTTTTGCTTTCAACTTTGCTAATTTTTCCTTTGATTTTCAGGATTTTGTTTCTGGGGTTTAATTGAGATGTTTAGATTTGTTGGTTTTTGAGGTTTTTTTTTTCCTTCCATGGCCAACTTCTATTTTTTCTGCTGATAAAAGTGTTTAGAGAAATAAATTTCCCCTTAAGTACTGCTTTGGCTACATCCCCCAAAATTTCATATGTTGTTTCATTACTGTCATTATCTTTAATGAAATTATCTATTGATTCTGTGCTTTGTTCTTTGATCCACCCATTTTCAGGATTAAATTATTTAGTTTCCAAATTATTTTAAATCATTTCTTCTGTGGATATTCATTTAATGTAATTTTTATTACATTGTCTTAAAGAAATGTGTTTAATCTTTCTGCTTATCTGAATTTTTGAGGCTTTTATTCCTTAAGATATGTTCAAATTGTGTAAAGGTTCTTTGTATAATTGAGAAACATATGTGATCCTCTATTACCATTTAATAATTATTGTGTAACTTTTCTAAAGTTCTCTTTATGACCTAATGCCTTTCTTATTTATTTTTGTTAGATTTGTTTAGATCTGACAAAGATACTTTGATACATCCTACATTACTAAAATTTTAAATTGTGTTATTTCTTCCCATGATTCATTTAACTTTTCCTTTAAGTATTTTAGTTTCAATGCCATTCAATGTGTATATGTTTAGTATTGAACTTATTTGTTTATGTCTTTAGGAATTACATAGTTGCCTTGTTTGCCTTTTAAATTTAAGATCATAATTGTTATGTTCCTTTTTTTACTCCAGTTGATATATGATAGATTTTGCTTTAATCCCTTATTTAACTCTGTGAATCTTTATGTTTCAAATATACTTCTAATAAGCAACATATTAGATTCTGATTTCTAATCCAATTTGCTTGCCTTTTCCTTTTAAATAAAGGTGATTTCACCCCATTCACTTTCAGATTCATCATTAATTTGTATTTCTCTCCATCTCTCCTTTATACTGGTCCTGTCTCTGTTTTCTGTCCTTTCTGTAAAAAGAAATAAATGGTGAGTGAGAAGGAATGTGCTCAGCTCTGTCACTCTGTTTGATCTCTCCTTCTTTCCCTCTCTGAAGCCCAATCACTTTTTCTTTCCTTTTAATTTTTCTTTCTTTCCTTTTAATTCCCTGCCCCCCCCTTTGCAACCTACCTTCTGCGGACAAATTTGTTTTATTTATAACTAAGCCCTGCCTAAAGTTCCCCTCCCTTTTATTCTTCTCTTTTCCTTCAGTTTCTGTGTTGAGTATAATACATTTTTCCTTATCTTTGTGTATATTCTTCCCATCTTTGACTAGATCAGATGAAAGCAGCTAAGTATCATCCACTCCCCCAACTCCTTCCTCTTTGTTTGCATAGTCTTCTCCCCGCACACCTTAATTATGTTAGATAATTTTTTACTTTTCCTTTTCTTCACCCTACTTTGGTTTTTCCTTCTTTTAATGTAATCAAAACACAACAAAAATGCTTCCCAGACCCTCTGACTTTATTCGATTCTCTCTATGATTTTTTTATAATATTAGTATTCTTAAGGAGCACTTATATCACCATCTTCATTAGAATTTAAATACTATATCCTTATTTAGTCCCTTGTGATTGTATTTGTGTTGCCTGTATTTACCTTTTTATATTTCTCTTAACTCCTGTGTTTCTAATGCAAAGTTTCTATTCCACTCTGGTCTTTTCTTAAAGAATACTTGGAAGTTTTCTATTTTATTAAAATTCCATTTCCCAATAAGGAATGTTTTCTAGGCTATTATTGATTATAAGTCTTTATCTTTTAACAAATTGTCCACTCCTTTTATAGTGTTGGCTGCTAAATCTTGACTTGTCTCCTCATCACTTGAATTCTTTCTTTCTGGCTTCTTGCAGTAATTTTTCTTAGAAACTTTGGATTTGTGGTATGATATTCTTGAGAGTTTTTATTTTGGTATTTTTTTCAGGAGATGATCAATGTATTTTTTTTTTCTGTTTTCACTTTGCCGAAGAGATCTGCACAGTTTTCCTTCATGATTTCCTTGATTACTTCTTTAGTCATGGTTTTAGATATTCCAGTGATTCTTATGTTATCTTTCCTTGATTTGTTTTCCAGGTAATCTATTTTAAATATAAGATGTCATTTATTTTCTTCTATTTTAAAGTCTTTTGAATTTGTTCTAATATTTCTTGTTCCCTCATAGAGTCATTAAACTTCTATTTGGTCCGTCATCATTTTCAAAGAGTCTATTGCTTGTGTCAAGTTTTATACATTTGTGCCAAGCTGTTAATTCTTTTTCTAATCCATTTCTTAATAGCTCTCATTTATTTTCTACTTTTTCTGGTGTTTTTATTTCATATACATCATTTTATATTCTTATTTTTTTATTGAATATTTTATTTTCCCCCAATTATATGTAAAAACAATTTTCAATATTCATCTTAAAAATTGAATTCCAAATTCTTGCCCTCATCCCCATTGAAAAGGCAGGCAATTTGATATAGGTTATACATGTGTAATCTTGCAAAACATATTTCCATATTAGTCAAGTTATAAAAGAAAACATAGACCAAGATAAAAACCAAAAGAAAAAAAATAAACAAAATGATGCTTTGATCTGTTTTCAGATTCCATCGGTTCTTTCTCTGTGGATAGATAACATTTTTCAAAAGTCCTTCAGAATTGTCTTGGATCATTGTATAGGATAGAATAGCCAAGTCATTGACAGTTGATTATCTGACAATATTACTATGCATGATGTTCTCCTGGTCCTACTCATTTCACTTTGCATCAGTTCAGGTAAGTCCAGGTTTTTCTGAGAGCATCTAGCTCATCATATCTTATATCACAATAGTCTTCCATCACAATCATATACCACAAATTGTTCAGCCATTCCCCAATTTATTGACATCCTCTCAATTTTCAATTCTTTGACACCAGAAAAAATATAAATATTTGGGTATAGTTCCAAATTACTCTAAATAATGGTTGAATCAATTCATAACTCTGCCAATGGTGCATTAGTGCCTGAATTTTCCCACATCCCCTCCAACATTTATCATTCTCCTTTTCTGTCCTATTAACCAATCTAATAGGTGTGGGGTAGTATCTCAGTACTGTTTTAATTTGCATTTCTCTGATCTATAATGGTTTAGAGAATTTTTTCATATATCTATATATAGCTTTGATTACTTCATCTGAAAACTGACTGTTCATATTTTTCGATCATTTGCCAGTTGGGGAATGGCCTTTATTTTTATAAATTTGACTCATTTCTCTATATCTTTGAGAAATCAGGCCTTTATCAGAGAAAGTTGCTTTTTTCATAGCTATGATTGCTAATTGCATTTCTCTACATCCTATTTCCCCTCCGTTTATTCTATTATATCTCTTCATTACCTTGTCCCTCTTCAGAAGTGTTCTGCTTTTGACTATTGCCTCCTCTTATCCACCCTCTCTTCTATCAGCACTCCCTTCTTTTGTCCCTTCTCCTCCTACTTTCCTGTAGCGTAAGATAGATTTCTTTTTTTAAAATAAATTTATTTTTTATTTTTAAGTTTACAACACTCATTTCCTCAAATTTTTTGGGTTTCAAATTTTCTTTCCCTTCCTCTTCTCCCCCCTGACCCCCAAGATGGAATGCAATCCAATGTAAATTCTACATATGCCTTCACATTGAACTTATTAGTAGTGCAGTTGTAAAGAAGAATTATAACCCATGGAATGAATCATGAGAAAAGAGAAATGAAACCAAAAAAGAAGAGGAAAAAGGAAAGCAAAAAGTTTGCCTCAATCTGCATTCAGATTCCATAGTGTTTTCTCTGCACATGCTTAGCTTTTTCCATTATGAGTCTGTTGGAGCTTTCTTTGAACTTTGCATTAATGAGAGGAGTCAAGTCTAACAAAGTTAGTCCTTACAGATACTGAGTGTTTGTAATTGTGTATAATGATCTCCTGGTATAAGATGAATTTCTATACCCAATTGAGTGTGTATGTTATTCCCTCTTTGAACCAATTCCAATGAGAGTATTGTTCAAGTGTTCCCTGCCACCTCCCCTATATTTCCCTCCACTGTGGAGGGAAATAACCTCTTTTATGTGAGACAGTTTACTCCATTCTACTTCTCTCCCATTCTTCCAGTGCATTCCTCTTTCTCACTTCTTAATTTTATTTTTAAAATTATCATGCCATCATTTTCACCTCACACCTGTGCCCTCTGTCTATATATATTCATTCTATCTTCCCTAATAATGAAAAATTTATGAGTTACAAATATCATCTTCTCATGTAGGAGGAATGTAAACAATTTAACCTTATTAAAACCCTTATGATTTCTCTTCCCCATTTATCTTTTTATGCTCCTTTTGAGTCCTGCATTTAGAAAGCAAATTTTCTATTCAACTTTGGTCTTTTCATCAAGAATGAATGAAAGTCTTCTATTTCATTGAATATACATCCTCCCCCCCCAAGGGATTTTATTCAGTTTTATTGAGTAGGTGATTCTTGGTTGTAATCCCAGCTCCTTTGCCTTTTGGAATATCATATTCCAAGCCCTGTGATTCTTTTAATGTAGAAGCTACTTAAGCTTGTGTTATCCTGACTGTATCTCTATGATACCTGAATTGTTTCTTTCTGGCTGCTTGTAATATTTTCTCCTTAACCTGGGAGCTCTGGAATTTGTCTATAATATTCCTGGGAGTTTTCATTTTGGACTTTCTTCAAGGAGGTGATCAGTGGGTTCTTTTAATTTCTGTTTTTCTTTCTGGTTCTAGAATATTAATCCAGTTTTCCTTGATCATTTCTTGAAATTGGACTTATAGACTCTTTTTTTTATCATGGCCTTCAGGTAGTCCTAGCATTCTTAAATTGTCTCTCCTTGATCTATTTTCCAGGTCAGTTGTTTTTCCAAAGAGAAATTTCCTATTTTCTTTTGATTTTTTTTCATTGTTTTGATTTTGTTTTATTGTTTCTTGATGTTTCATTCACTCATTAGCTTCCACTTACCCAATTCTAATTTCTAAGGGTTGTGTTCTTCAGTGAATTTTTATCACCTTTTCTATTCAGGCCATTCTATTTTTTAAGGAGTTTTTTCCTTTGGGGAATTTTTTTTTATGTCTTTTTCCATCCTTTACCAAGGTGTTGACTCTTTTTTCATGATATTCTTGCATTACTCTAATTTCTTCTTCCAATTTTTTCTTCTACCTCTCTTATCTGCTTTTTAAAATCACTTTTGAGTTCTTCCTGGAGTTCTTTTAGGGCTTAAGACCAGGAGTTTGGGGGAGAGTGCAGGTGAGTTACTTTTATCTGACATCTTGGCTCCACCCCTCAACATTTAAACTCTTAAAATTTTTTTTTATGTTTTTCATTTCTTCCAGAAGTTCTAGTTCTATTTGTACCCACACTGTATTTTCACTTAAGGCTTTGCCTATTGAGGTTTTGGAGTCATTATCTGAATAGCAGGAATTCCTCAAGCTAGGGATCTACAAGATTTCAGTGCATTCAAATTGGTCTGTTTCAGGACAAAGTCCCATAATTACTCAGCTTTTTACAGTTATGCCACTGTTGTTGCTAGGTCATTGTATGACCAGTGAGAGACAGAATCAACAAACATTTACCGAATAATAGCTTGTGCCAGTTCTGGGATTCCAAACTCACAGAATCTTAGAGCTGGGAATAGACCCTCATCAATCCCTTCCAGAGGATTGCATGACTTTTATAAGGCCATTATATGTAAGTGGAATCAGAACCCAGCTTCTCTGGCTTCCAGTGTAGCCCTTTTCTTACCTTACCCTGGGCTGATTGGGTAACTCTATAGGTCATCCCCACATTAGTCATCTCCATGATAATCGGACTGAGTTACATTAACCTAGCTCTGAGAAACAACAGCATCTGAAACAGAAAGAGAAGCCTCTTGTAAAAAGCAAGACAGTATTTCAAGCTCCCTCCCTAACCATTCATTCATTTGATACTCACACATTGCCTCTTAGCTCACATGTCTATGTATTAGTCTTCTACCTCATTTTCCAAATCTTTCTATATGCATACCTTGACCTTGCCATAGGGGCATCTCTAAATCAGTATCACAACATTGGGTTTTAATATTTATCATAACAAATTACATGAACAGCCCCCTCCATACCCCACTGCCAAAGCCTCTCCGTTCTCTCCTACCTCTGTATTACAAATCTTCATCTCTTAGCCCTTGTATAATTATTTTCATCATCCCTTTTCTCCTTTCCTGTCCTTCCTTTGTCTACTCTCCATATTTTTCCTGACTCTTTGTCTAACACTCTTTCTCGTACGCCAGACTGTTTCTCTGTACTTATGTTAGAAGCAATAAGTAACATCGTTTAATGGGACATTGGACATATTCTACTGCAGTGCTCATGATACATTTTTGCAATAAGACCACTATGAAAATAATAGCCACTGGCACACTAACCTGGTCGCAGAGGATGACAGGGTAGGGAAATTCTGTGAAGAGCTCACTAAGATTTCCCAAATGAAATCAGTGTTATCTTTTAATGTTCAGTAGCTTCAATGAAAATTTGGGTATATATGGGCTTTGGTGGCAAAAAAGATATAATGAAAAATATGGCTCAGAACGAAGGAATGAGGGACCAAAGAATCATAAACTGCACAGAAGACTATTTCTTATACACGAATTCCCTCTCACTGTGAATAATTAATCCCCTGAAGTGGTTGCATTATTTGAATATACGCTGTATATTTCCACTGGACTGGAGCCATGTTTTACAGTTATAATTTTGAATGTGTGAATTTGAACACGTTACCATGTATTCATTATTTGTGCTAATGGGGACCCGGCTAGCCAGGAGCTGAGGATCAATCACACAAAGAGTGTGATTGGTGTGGTGGACAGGAATAGTTGGTCACGCATTACAGATGATACATTATGGTAGAGATGTGATTTAAAGGATGTCATTGAATAAATATATGACTGGAAAAATAGATGGCCTGGTCCCTTAGCTAGGGTGAAGGATAATTGATGAACAACCTGTGGGCTCTCATGGCATCCTTGTGATATCCAGAGGATGTGACAATGACCATGTTGGATGGAACCCCTCTGATGAACCAATAGGAGGGAATAGATAAGAATTGCACAAAATGGGCAGGCAAGAGTGAATTATAATTAGAATTATTAGAGGAATTCCCTTCATCAATAAGATCAGAAATTCCATAGAGTCCTGGAGTTTGGGAAAATAGCTCACAACTTTGGGGGAGGGGAGAATTTGTTGAGTAACACAAATCGCTGATATTTGTATTCTGCTTTAAGATTTATAAAAGACTGCCTACATGATCTCCTTTGGCCCTCACTGAAATATATGAGATAGTGCTGAGGTGTTATCACCATCCCTCTATTACAGATGAAGACTCAGGCTCAGAGGGAAGTGATCTGGCTATGGTCACATAGCTCTCAGTGTCTGAGGTATCTGCACCCTCCAAGCCCAGCCTGCATTCCACTAAGCAGTGCTGCCTGTGTGGTTTGTGCTATTGGCATTTCTCCAATTTATAGTGTATGGTTTTATACTTTTTTTATCACAAGATACCAGTGGTTGCCTGGCAACCAATTCGCTTGTCACCTTCCAGAAGGAAAATTTCCAAACAAAACTGTTGTTTGTTGGATAAACATCCTAAGTAAGGCACGTCCTGAAAAAACCTGTGGCCTTTTTAGAGGTAGCTAGATGTCACAATGGATAGAGTGCTGAGCTCAGGAAGAGCAGAGTTGAAATCTAGCCTCTGCCACGTTGTAGTTGTGTGACCCTGGGCAAGTCACATAACATCTCTGTCTCTCTCAGTTTCCTCATCTACAAAATGGGGATAATAGCACCAAACTTACAGAGTTGCTGCAAGGATTGAAGCAAATAATATATGTGTGTCACTTTTCAAACCTTAAAGTATTATAGAAATGTGAGCTAGTTTATCTTGTCTGAGCTGCAGGACCTAGAATTCTTTCCAGTTTGGGCTCCAACATTCTCTGGATTAAACCAACAGTCACAAAGAACAGAAGGAAGTAGGGCGATGTTCTGCAAGAAGGTTACCAGAGACAGATGTAGTAGTGAATGGAGTCCAGGCTTTGACATGAGGACCTTGGCTCCAATCCTATCTGTTGCACATGGCTGTGTGACCCAAGCAAATAAGCAAATAACTTACTCTGCATCAGCTTCAGATGACTCCTTAGACTTCATCCACTAAGGCCTAGCCATGCTACAGTTTGCTTAGGTAGAGGGACTTCCCATGCTGGGACTTCCTTGGCTGATAAAAATCCCAGCTCCTTGACAGATTTCTTATCACTTAGGAGCTGAGAGGATCCACAGAGCCAGTCTGCTGGCTCATCTCCCAGACCGGGAGAGGCAAAACACAACTTGATAAACAAGTACTAATTAGCTAATGAAGACCTCCAGCTTTGTTTTAAGGAGTTAAACTTTAGGTGAGCTGTTGAGCTTAAGAGGACAGGGCCAAGTACAGGCCTTCCTCTGCAGAAGCTTGGGCTTCATGTTATACAACAATGAGGGGAGATAAGCTAAATTCATGTCATTGAGTTCGAATGTGCCTCAGAGATCCTTTACTTTAGAACACTCGCATTGTAAATGGAGAAATTTAGCTTTGGGAATAGACAGTCTGGAAAACAGGCAGTAGCTTGTGGGAGAGCAGGGCGTGGAGCCTGTGACTTTCCTCTGCACACAAACCAATCCTGATTCCATCCAGGTCAGCCCCAGACAGGAAATCACTTTAGGTGTGTCAGCCCTACATGGCCTCAGCAGGTAAGGGCCACAAACTAAGCCAGTAAGTGGGCAGGGCAATGGATTCAGTCAAATGCTTGTTCATTACCCCAGTAATGAAGCTCAAATTGGAGAATGCATTTCTTTTCTTTTCTTGAGCTCTACAAGTCATAAGATCACAAAATATTAGGGCCTGAAGGGATCTTACTTAGTCCAACCATCTCCTTTTGCAGAAGAAAGTGAAGGTCAGAGATTAACCCAACAACAGACATTAAATGGTTACTCCGTGCAAAGCACTGTGCTGAGGATGTTGGAGGGGAAAGGTACTGGGAGAAGTCTGATTTCATGCATGTATGAACTCCTAGTGTGGAATTTCCCTCCCCCTTAGAGCACATCAGTTGGTGATTTATAGTCTTAGGGAATTGCTTAGGGCACTGAAAGGTTAGGTAGAGCTTGCCCAGCACCACACAGATTTTTGTGGTTGTTGTTTCAATTATGTCTGACTCTTCATGATTCCGTTGGGGTTTTCTTGGCAAAGTTACTGGAGGGGTTTTCCATTTCTTTTCTCCAACTCATTTGACAGATGAGGAAACTGAGGCAAACAGTTAAGTGACTTGCCCAGGGTCACACAGCTAGTATCTGAGACTGGATTTGAATTTAGGTTTTCCTGCTTCCAAGCCCAGTTTTATTTCTACCATGCCACCTAGCTGCCCTCACAGGTCTAGATGTGCAAATTCATCAGAGTTAGGAGCTCCTGGCAAAGCACCCCCTCTACCAGTGACACCTTCTCTGCAACTTCTAGGCTTAGAGAGTTGCCTAGGGCACTGAGAGATAAAGTAACCTGACTGGATCAAGCCCCACATTGAACCAAGACCTTCCTGGCTCCAAGGCTAACTTTCTATTCACCACAACACCAAATTTTATGTATACACATACATACACGCACATACATATACATATGCACATATTTGTGTTATATATGCACACATAGATATGTACAAATGTGCATATATATTATATAAATATGTGTGTATATATGTATACACAGTACATATAAACAAATACACACATTATAATATAAATACATATATACATACATATACATATACACATACATACACATATTTGTGCTGTATATACACACATAGACATGCATATATGGGCATGTGTATTATATAAGCATGTGTGTGCATATACGTATTCACATGTGTACATACATTATAATACATATATACATACATGTACACATACACATACATATACATGGAAATTTTGGAGGAGGAAGCGCTAGTGGGGGTGTCCAACAAAGTTCTCATGTAAATATTGTCTCAGTGATTTCATCTGCTCCTGTAGTTTCATTCACATCTGTATTCAGATGACTCCCAGAACTAGCCTAGACCTATGCCACCAAGAGCCTGCTGGCAGCTTCCGGAGGCTATCCCAGTATCTCAGCTGAGTCTCTTTGTACTAGCTGTTCTCCACATCTGAACCACTCTCCCCCCTTCCCCTTCACCTCATGTTATCCCTGGATTTTTTCAGGACTTGACTCAAGTGCCATTTTCTGTATGAGCCTTTCTCAGTCCTCCTGAGGTGTTCCTGCTGCCCCTCCCTGACCACATTAATTTGTATCTTTTTTATATTTGTATATATTTAACACAATACATACATACACATATATACATATATACACATATGTTTGTATATACACTCATACACACATACAATATATGTATATGTATATATAATATGTTATCTCCCTTGATAGCATTTAGATTCCTTGAGAATAAGGATTACACTGGTGGGCTTTTTAAAAAATTTGTTTTGCTTTATATCCCTAACAATGGACTCAGTGCCTGACACATAGTGCTTAATAAGTATTTGTTATATTAGTGTGTCATCATGCCCCCAGGAACCTCACCGTCCTGCAAGATTGCATTGGTTTTGATACTTGTGTCTCATTGGTACCCACTGCCCTGAGACCCTTCTGATTGGAGGGTGGAGTAAAGAGCTTCTCAAAACCTTTATTGAAGGAGGAAGCCCAGGCCAGCCATGCCTTCATTTCCCACCCAGTAGCACTTCTCTGCAGTCTCTGGGTCATCCTGCCTATGCCAGGTTCCCTTTCCTCCCCACTCCTTTTTCAGCTTACTGTGATGGGTTAGATTCTCCCATTAGATTGGAAACTCCTTGAGAGCTGAGACTGCCTTTATTTTTTGCATTTGAATCCCCAACAAAGTGCCTGGAATATAGTAGATGCTTAATACGTGTTTATTGACTGATTTATTCTAATGTCCATCCAACTTCTGCTATTCCATGATCTTGTTTTGTAGGAGGGATTTACCTTTCAGGCAAGGGACTAGGTGACTTCTGAGGGTCCTTAAAACTCTCCATTTGAAAGATTATCTAAGTGTATTCCTATGAGTAGCACAACTATTTTGTAGGACTCATGAATTAGTCTAATTGGAACAACCCTCAGCAAGACTTCAGAGACATACCTGTTTAGTGACTAAGTGAGCCTGTTGTTTCTATTGCTTGGCTTCCCTATGCCAACTCTTAAAATGTGGTTTTGGGGACCTTCTTCTTGGAAATGCCATGCTCTTCTAGAATCTCAGGGGAGACCAGTGCAGGACACTTGGTGCCAGCTGTGAGTGGCATTTGCAAGATCCGGTTCATAGCTTGCCATGGATGCATGAAGTTCCCAGCACCAGAGACAAGTCGAGCTGCCATTTGTTGCAAGCTGTTCATTCAGAGCCAGGAGCACCTCGATGAGTGACCTAATGGACTGGAACACCTCCTTTTTACAGATGCTCACGTTCCCAGGCTCGAAGGCACCTAGACCTCCATCTTCCTGACATTTGCACAACTAACAACAATATCTCTTTGGCTGCAGAGCTGGTCTCCAAATTCATAACATGCCAGGCACCAGATAGTGACAGGCTGTGAATATCGGCTCAGGCCAAAACAGATTCTTTATTTTCCTTATCGTGGATTTTCTAAATTGAAGACTGGAGAAATAGTTTGCTGGATTTCTTTTCCAAAAGTGATCCCTCCAATAAGGTATACATATGTTTATATAAAGACAGAGTAGCAAATTGGATAGAGTTCTTTTTGGCCTAGGAGTCAGGAAGACAGGTTCAAACACTGCATATGACACATACTTTCTGTCCATGTTACCATGGACAGTTCACGTTTCTTCTTATGCCCTAGGCCAGAAGTGTCAAACACAAAGTAAGAGTCACATGCTCCTGCTACATTCTGGCCAGGACAAGATGAAAATATAAAAAAATACATATATATATATAATATTTATATTATATATAAAATATAATATATGATAAACATATATTATTATATTTATATTATATATAAAAATATAATAAAGAAAATACAATAATATATAGATAACATTACATTTTAAAACTGAGGCAATAGCAGGGATCTTCATGTTTCTGTTTGGGTTGATACCACTACCCTAGCTGATGCTCTAACATTCAAAGATGCAGAGTAGATGCTGAAGTTTCCTCACCTGGGAGGTCCCTACAGAGAGGAAACCACAGATCTGATCTGGACTAATATAAATTATGTTTCATCTAGCCACCTGTTTGTCTTCTATTGTCTATCTATCATCTATCGACCTAATTCACATATATTTGTGCCTATATGCATATGGATATGTCATGTACATCATGATTGGCTGCCTCAGTCATCCACTATATTTAAGGTTAATATATATTCCATGATTGGTTGCCTTAGTTAACCAACTATATCTAGGACCAATTCCAGTCATGTTCCATTCTACTTCCTGGTATTCTTCTCCCCAAAAGCCTTGTTTCTTTCTGTGTACCCTTCCCCATCTACCCCCACTAACTCTATAAACTTAATCAAATCAACTCTGGCATTGCTCTTGGGGAAGGTGTCTCAATCTACTATTTTGTATCTTCACTCACCATCTCCTCAATGTATGTCTTCTCTATTAGAATGTAAGCTTCATGAGGGCAGATTGTTTTCCTTTCTTTATTTGAATCCCCTGGCACACAGCACAGGGCTTAGAACAATAGTAATTCTTTATTAATGCTTTCTCATTCATTCATCCTCTTCTCAGATGACAAAGTGACTTTCCTAAAGGATACGTCTACCCATGTCACTTGCCTACTTCCTAAAGGATACGTCTACCCATGTCACTTGCCTAACACCAGGGGCACCCAGTTGCCACTAGGATCAACTATGAAGTCATTCTGTGGGTATTTAAAGCTCTCTAGATCATGGCCCCTTTATACCACTCTCCATATTCTAAGATCCAGTTACAAATGCATACTTACTGTTCCTCATAATACTCCTCCAGTCTCTGTGGTTTTTCACTGGCTGTCCTCCATGCTCTTCAGTTCTCACCTTTGCTTCTTATTATCTCTGGATTCCTTCAATTCTTAATTGAAACACGTAGAGCTCATAGATTGAGGAATGGCTAAACACATTTTAGTGCATAATAAATGTTAGTTTGACCTACTGATACGAATAATAGATTATTGTGCTGTAAAAAATAACTAATGTGATGAATACAAAGAAGCATAGAAAGATCTGCATGAACAGATGCAGAATGAAGTAATCAGGGGCAAAAAATGAACATGATGATTACAATAATGCAAATGCAATGAACAATACAAAAATAAATGAAAAATGAATGTTTCCAAATGGCAGTGGGAGATGGAAGTTTATATACAAAGAGCTAAGGCAAGGGCAATTGCTGGATTGCAGAACAGGAGAGGAGGAAGGAAAGGATAGCTTGAGGCCAAGGAGTGAAATCTGCTTTAAAATCTAATCAGAGGAACGTATATTTTATCTTAGGGAAGAATTTCTGTTATGAACCCTTTTTGGCAGTCTGGTAAAACCTATGGACCCCTTGTCAGCATAATATTATGAAATGCATAAAATTAAATACATAGCATTACAAATTATATTGAAATACAGTTATCAAATTAAAAAAAAAGTTCATAGACCCCAGGTTAAGAACCTTTAAACTAGAGGCTGGTACCATGATGATCTTGCATTGAGAAAGCTTGGATATGCCCAGTGTTTCTGTCATGAATGATTTCTGGAGTCTTCTCTGGAAACTCACCCTTTTTCCCCAACCTCTTTTCCCTGAAAAAAAAATTGTTATGTTCTAAATACATAAAAACATCTCCCCAAACTTTTCCTTATTTTCTTCTGTTAATCAAAATTGGTGTAGCCACACTGTAATGAGGATGCTTAAAATATTCCACAAACTAATGGTGACCTTGTGGCCTTTGCAAGGCCCCTATCTGGGAATGGAAAATGCTAGGGGCTATTTGTCTAAGAGAAAGAGAAAAAAATCACACAAGGCAAATATGGATGATTTTTTCCTTATACTAAGGTTAATTAAAAAAAAAAGAAATTTTACTTGAATACAGATGAATACTTGGTGATGTAGATAATGTGGGCTGCATAGGATTTGTGGGAATTATGAAAATTGTGTGAACCACATTGACTCCATCTTGTAACTCAATACTCAATCTAGCTTAGATCCTTTTCTATTCAATTACGGTTCTAGTCCAACTTCTATCTTGTCAGAAAACTTTATTCAGTTATGATAATTATGAGAAAAGTATTGCATTGTTTGAATCTAGCGCTGCATGACTGGGAAGCTAGATTAACTTTACCTGTTGCTTAGAGACCAGATTTGTTTAATGCTAAATGCAAGACCTTTGTTATGCTGGATAGAAATCCAGTCATATCCAAAGATTAATATAGGGAGTTTTCTCATAATCATACATCTCAAGCAACTGATATACCTTATCTGAAAACTGGCCCCATACTGGCTAATCAGTTATTGTTTCCTTGTCCCTTGATTGAATACAGACACTTGGGGGTAGAGGAGTAGAACACCTCTTTTTCTGACTTTGGGGAATTTTACCTGTTTGCTCTTCCCCTCTCAACTTGGAAAGTTCCTAATCTTTCCTTCAATTAGAAATCAGGTTACCTAATCTTGTATCCTGGGTTATATCCTGTTCATTGTTTTCTTTTAATGCATAAAAGTCTGTCTCTTATATTTGGGGTCCAGTGCCAGTTGAAAAATCTTGGTCCTGATTTGTTGTGTAACTGCACACCCTGCCAATAAATCGATATGCTCAGAAGCTCAAACCTTTGTTCTTAGAGTCATTTCAATCAATCCATATGCCACAGAGATTGATACTTGACACAGCTCCTTACTGTTCTTTCTCCTTGTTCCTGATAATAAGTTGACAATGAAATGTGTGCTGGGTTTTCAGCTGGCATTGGAAGATATTCCAGGATACAGGCTTTGTTTTCCCTTATTCTTTAGGAAATGCCCTCAGTGTTTTGGCTCAGAAGATAGCACCTTTAAAGTCTACTTTATGGACCTGCTTGAAACATTGCAGGCCTTAGTTTGGGCCAGAAGTAGAGAGAGGCATCTATATGAGACAGGGCTGTGACTTTTTGGTGAGGGGAAGATTATCGCTAAGAGAGTCATAGTGTTCCCATGGCAACAGTACTGAAGAGCTGTGCCTCAGTCTTTCCTTTGAAAGATGGCATAAAGTTTAGTGGAACAGAATAGGACCAGCTCCACAAACTCAGCATTCAAGCTTTTCATTCATTCTTAAACCTCCATATCCACACCTACCTCTTCCTCAACCCCCCTACCCCAAACCCAGTCTCATGTAATGAGGTGACTTTCCATCTTGTTAAGGCTAACCTCTTCACCAGGAGCCCTTGATCTCGTTTATTCCTATCTCCCTTGGGACCCTGTTCCATTCACCCTCATCTTTTTTTATCTGGAAGCTCTGACCTTTCCTGATCTCCCAGCTCCTTTGTACCTGCCTACAGAAAGGCTCCGGAGTCTCTGGCATTTTTTCCCTCTCTCCTACCAGACCTGCAAAGCAAACTATTAATCTTTACATGTAAAATGACAAGGTTAGACTTGATGGCTTCTTTGGTTCTTCTAGCTCTATGTCTGTAAATGAATGAAAATGCTATTATGGAGGTTTACTATGTATTAAACATTATATTAACTGCTGGTGATGTATATATAGGCATATACAAAAGTGAAGACAGTTTCTTCCCTCAAGGAGAGGGAGACAACACACATAGAGGATCGTTGATCATAAAAAGTTACTTTGTTTAGAAAAATTACAGGGGTGAATGAAGCCATAGGGGAAAATTTGGCCCACTGTCTTCAGTAGTAATGGCAGCATTCATGGCTGATTGGTCCCAGAACTGGAATAAAGGCAGCTGCAGCATAGTAGAGAGTTGGCCTTGGACTCAGGAACATGTGATTTCAAGTCCTGCCTCTGACATGTGCTGGCTATATGACCATGGGCAAGTCACCTCTCAGTGCCCAAGGCAACTACCTAATATTACAAATAAGAGAAGGTGCTGATTTGCATTGGTAGAGTGAGTTTCCTTGTACAAGAGTATCCTATGCCAATGAAGTGACAGATCTGTTTCCTAGTACAGTACAAAACTGAAAAGGGCATGAGGAGGTTGGGGAACTATAGTTCTGTGATCTCTGTCCTCTTCAATTCATATCTAGGACAAGTAGTCTACCCTTACTGTCTCTACTTCCTTACTATCCACTCTCCTTTCAGTTGGCTTCCATAACAATTCTCTCCTCTTACTCTTCAGACATCATGCCCTTCAAGGCTCTTACAATCCTTTAAATCACAAATCCAGTACACTTTTTTCTAGGCCTCATATACCTTAGCCTTTCTGAGGCATTTAGAGGCTTTCCCAGGCATCTTTCTTAATGCTGCTTCCTCTTATGACTCATGACACTACTCTCTATAGGTCTTCTCCCTTCTAATATAGAAACAAAGTAACTTAATTTAAAGACTCAAGGAACATTTAATAAGTACTTACTGTGTACCAAGTAGTGTACTAATCATTGGGGATATAAAGACAGATATAAAACACTTCCTGCCTTCGAGAAGCTCACAGTCTAATGGGTGGGGAGACAACACGCAAACAAGTGAAAACAAGACCCGAGAGAAGAGAGTATCAAGGAGAAGAGGGTGATCGACAGTGTCAAAGCCTGCAGAGATATCAAGAAGGATGAATATGTTTTCCAAGACTTTATTGACTTGGGACTCAAATCTATCTGAAACCATATGGTTGAAATTCAGACATCCGTGGTTATGTAAAATGCAGACACAATGCTCAAGGATCTAGTGAACAGGATGTTGTTATACCATCCTCTCAGGCCATCTTATATGGCCACAATCCCTCCATGAAGAGGCATGCTTGTTTTGTCATGAGGCAGAAGACAATTGGATACTCGATAAAAACCAAAATGAAAGGAGGCAGATTCCCAGAAGCAGATGCTTCCCAGTTGGGTGACCGTGGGAAAATCACTTAACATCTCTGAATCTCAGTTCCATTGAAACAATGGAGATTGTAGCATTTCATAGGCTCCATCAGGATGGACATAATACCTTTTGTTCACATTTAGCCAATCCTATAGTATAGAAGATTTGTCAGATTTTATTGGCTGATAAAGTAACATCTGCTTTTTCTAAAAAGTATTGCTGTTATTGAGTGCTCTAAAAAGTCAAACTACTTCCTCCTTTTTAAAGAGAGAAATGATAAACTTTTATGGATGACTTGGAGTTATATACTCTATGTTCAATATTAAATGCATTTTTTGAAGATATGTTCCATTTTATGGTTTTGAAATTTATTTCTGTATATACATATATGTATATATATGTGCATATATATGTATATACTGATATTGAATTTGTGTTAATTGCATTTTATGTGTTCTTTACAATGAGCTTTTGATTTTAGGATGCCAAGGAGTCTCTTAACACACATAGCTACCCTTTTGACTTTGTGCTAGATAAATCTTATCTTGAGATTAAGATATTTCTAAATTTCACCTTCATTCTTTGATTAAATTTGACTTATAGATTCAAGAATAAAGCCTTCAGTCTCCATCTTTCTTTTTCATACATTAAGAATTTTATACTTAGCAAGTCCAAATGGTATTTCTATGTGATTGGAGATAGATTCCATGAAATAGAGAAATTGTTTTATGAATTTTTCAGTGGCTCTATTCATATTCATTAAGTGACTAAGAAAGTTTTGATATGATTCTATCTCTAAATTGGAAGCCACACTCAGTTCTATTTTGAAAAGATGGTAAGAGGTTTGAGGCAAGACAAAATCATTGTATGTTTAAATTGTCAATCCAAAATGTGCAATGCTCTATATATATCATTCTTAATGTAGTTGTGTCCATATTATGTTTTAAACTGAGAATGAGTTCTCCTTTGGAAATCAAATGCACTGGCATTTTCCATGCATTTGGTTCTCTTTTTATACATTTGAGGTCCACGAATACACCATGAATACAGAACTGAATCAATAAAGGCAGTGTAAATGTTATAATATTTTGAGGCAGCTTGTTCAATAACTGCTGAATCAATTCCAAGTCACTCTTAACACCCCGAGGACTTTTTGGTACAGCTCCCTTTCAAAAATCATCAATGAATTCGTGTTTTCATCTAGGTATTTATAGTTATACAAATCGTTAATTCTTTGTATAAAATGCATCAAGTACTTTATTCCAGGCACTGTGGATAAGGTTCGCATCAGAAAGAAAGTTGGTAAAGGGTTATCTTCCTACGGTTGATAAGAAAGTTGGTAAAGAGTAATTACTTCCTAATAATCCACAGTCAGCCAATGAGCATTTATTAAACATTTACTGTGTGCCAGGCACTGTGCTAAGCATTGGGCATACATAGAAAGGCAAAAGACAGCTCCTTCTTTCAAGGATCTCACATTCTAGAGAGGGAAACCCAATGAAAATGACTATGTACATATGATATAGTTAGGGTAAATGGAAAATAACTTCAGACAGAATGTATTAGCAGTGAGGGGAACCAGGAAAGACCTTCTATAGAACATGAGATTTGAGCTGAACCTTGAATAATTATAGATCTTCTCTGGCTCTCTCACTTTCCAGTTTTACAGAGAAGATAGAGTTTGTCCCCTCCCTTGACATAATTCATCTGTTGTTAAGAGTATGAATAGCATACAAGAGTTTTGATTTATGTGTGACCTAATTCACATTTTCATGGCATTGGGATTCTTGGGGCATGTAGACAAACAGAAATTTCTACAACTTTTCCTATGCTTATTTTTTGATTAAAGTTGAATTGTTTTGTTATTGTTCTGTTTTGTTTCCTAATAACTTAACCTTGTAATTGTTGCCTTCAATGGTTGATTGTGGGAATCTAGAATTTCTAATATAGAAACATTCTCTGGATTTTGTTTTGCATGCTCCTTTTTGTTTTTTTTCAATTGAGTGATTTAGTATTCACATTTTCTTCTGGGTGTACAAGATAAATTTCAATAGATTCCTCAACGTACTATTGCAATGTTGGTGTTTTATAGTTGTCCTTTGGGGTATTCTCCTCCCAAGTTTTTTTGCCATGGCAACAGATATATCATTTGTGCACAGGTTCTGAGATGTTTTTATACTTTGTAAATATTATGAGAGAATGTTTTTTCATGATAGTTACAGCAAATGCCAAATTTTTAAAATTACTGTTTTCCTATAATTGGACTATTAATTGGATTTGTGCCATTACACTGAAAAACAACTTTTTGAAATTCCAATATAAGTATGCTCATCTCCTCTTGAAATACACTCAAGAAATCAGTCTTGTTTTTGTCACCTGTTTCATTATTAGGTAGAACTTCTGGAGTTTATATCAGAATGATTTTCAGTGGTGTCAAGTTCTTCAGTTTTTCCCTCTTCAGATTTTAGTAACTCCTCAATTTCTGCTTTTATTTAATCTCCTCTGGGTATAAGAATAGCATTATTCCCCATCATTGTCCTGTATTCGTCTTTAACGGGTTGTCTTGTGACTTTAGATTTGAGTGTCATGACAAAAAGAATATGAAGTCATCATCAACATTTCTATCATCACCGTGATGCAGCGAATTTACTGAATTTAATTCAGCATACTGAATTTAAAGTTAGAAAATTTGAACTGAAATCAGAGCCTGACCCTTACTTCCTGTATAACATATTGGGCACATGATTTATCCTCACTGAGATTTTGGTTTCCTCATCTAAAAAGTGAGAGAGTGGAACTAGATGGCCTTTAAGATCCATTCCATTTCTAAATCTATCCTCCTACTTTTATGTTCAGATTCTAGAAATACAAGTCAGCAAGTTGTGACCATCAGGATCTAAACAGAGAAAAATCAGTGGTCATGAACAGGGCTCTGTTAAGTTTTATAGATGGAAGATTGAATGTATAAAATAGTTAAGTTCACTCAAAACATAAACCTTGCAGTCTTACAGATTCAGCTCAATTGTTATTTCATCAATCATTTAAATACAGGCCTTACACCTTCTTTGATTTCTTCCTGAGCTTCAGCTGTGGATAGCTCCTGGCCACTGCTAATGCTTTCTGCATCAGATACAGCTGAGTTCTGGGCCAAGGATAAATAAAAAGTTTAGTTCAGCAGTCACAGGGTTTTCATATGCAACTTATTCAAATTCATTCTGAAATCATGGTCTTGAGTCATAGAAATATTTTATTTATTTATTGATCATATAATGAGCATAGATAATAGAGGCAATTTTTGTAGTGGACAGATTGCTTCTCATTTCAAATGTATCATTGAATGGAAGCTATAACCTTTTTGGAAAAGCCATGTAAAGAATATTGAACATACAAAAGAAGGATGAATCAGAGAGAAAGAGAATAATCTTTTCATTATGAAGACAAAAAATAAATAGCAGGAATTATTAGGGCAGAAGGATGACTCCAGATTTTCAAAATTCCTTAGATGAAATATGTTTGCTTTCTTCCAATCAACTCCTATTTTCTCTAGCTCTTGAATGTCTTTGAAGTGCTTTTTTGACCCACATTTTGAGTATGGTATTAGAAATATAAATTAGAAATACAAATAAAAAATAGATAAATTAGAAATATAATTTTTTTCTAGATTAATAAACAGATCTGTAGAAGCAGAGCATTTTATAAAAGGCATCACGGCTATTAATAGGTTAAATATTTAAAAAGAATTTAATTATATCATGCATTTGGAAACTTTTAATAGTGGAAGGAGTGGAGACCATGAAAGTCAGAAGGTATGAGCTTGGATCCCTGTTCTGCCATTACCTAGTGATGTGATGTTAGGGAAATGATTAACCTTGCCTAGCCCTCAGTTTACTCATCTGCGGAAAAGGGATAATAACAATTGCATTACTGGTCTCTCCAGCTTTTTGTGAAAAAAGCATTTCAAAAATGTTGAGGTCCTGTATAAATTTGAGTTATTGTCATTATACTTGTTAGATTTATGAGGGTTAGATGAAGAAATGGATGTCTGTTTAATCTTTGAACTGTTAGGATTCAACATAGCATCATACTGTGGAAGGGTTACTGACACTATAATTCAAATCTTACCTCTGACGCATCACACTCCCTACTCATATTCATGTACTACCTCTATGACCTTGGACAAGCCTCCCTGGGCCTTAGTTTCCCTATCTGAAAACTGAGAATATTTGACTATATGGCCTCTGAGGTCTCTCTCAGCCAATTCTAGATTTAAATGGTTCCGAGATCTATGGTATGGATTCTTGTTGGATGCCAACTTTTTTTGGTAGTTTAACTGTCTTCTTCCTGTAAATGACATGCAATCACAGTATCCAAGTTCAGGAGGAACTTTAGGGGCCTTTATGATGACTCCACAGCTAAACAGGATTCTTTTCTACAATACCCAACAAGTGGTCATCTAACCTCTAATGAGAGGAAGCCTAGTGCCTTCGTTAGCAGACAATTCCATTTTGGGGGAATTTTTAATTATCAAAGTTTTTTTTCTAAATCAAACCTAAATGTCCATTATCACCATTATTGTTTAATATTGCATTAGAAATTATAGCTATCACAATAACGCAAGAGAAATATATTGAAGGAATGATAATAGGCAATGAGGATACAAAACTATCACTCTTTGCAGATGACATGAAGGTGTACTTAGAGAACCCTAGAGAATCAACTAAAGAAACTATTTGAAACAATTAACTCTGGAGAAAATGGAGAATACAAAAAAATCCACATATATCATAAGCACTTCCATATATTATCTATAAAACCCAGCAGGAAGAGATAGAAAAAGAAATCCTATTTAAAATAACTGCAGACAGTATAATGTACTTGGGAATCTACCTGCCAAGACATACATAGGAACTATATGAACACAATTACCAAACACTTCACACAAATAAAAGCAGATCTAAATAATTGGAGAAATTTTTAATTGCTCATGGCTAGGCCAAAGCAATATAATAAAAATGACAATTCTACTCAAGTTAATTTATTTGCTTAGTATCCCACCAATAAAACTACCAAAGAATCATTTTGTAAAGCTAGAAAAATAATAACAAAATTCACATGGAAGAAGAAAAGATTAAGAATATCAAGGAAATCCATAAAAAAAAAAGGCAAATTAGAAGAGGATAGAAAAATTACCCGTTAGATTCATGGACAAAGGAAGAGTTTATGATCAAACAAAAAATAGAGAGGATATTGAGAGGTAAAATTGATAATTTTGAGTATGACTCAGTCATTTTCAGCCAACTCTTCATAACCCCATTTGGGGCTTTCTTGGTAGACATACTGGAATGATTTGCTGTTTCCTTCTCTAGCTCACTTTACAGATGTGGAAACTGAGGCAAAAAGAGTTAAGCAACTTGCCTGGGGTCACATAGCTAATAAGTATCTGAGGCCACATTTGAATACAGGTCTTTCTGACTACAGGACCAGTACTCTATTCACTGTACACCTAGCTGACCTCTAATTATGATTACATGAAATTAAAATAAAAAGTTTTTGCACAAACAAAACCAATGCAGTCAAAATTAGAATGAAGGTAGAAAAAATGGGAAACAATTGTAGCAAGTTTCTCTGACAAAGGTCTCGTTTCTCTAATGCATAGAGAACTGAGCCAAATTTGTAAAAAAAAAATAACAAGAGCCATTTCCCCATTGATAAATGGTCAAAGGCTATAAATAGGAAGTTTTCAGAAGAACAAATCAAAGCTATTAATAGTTATATTAAATGCTTTAAGTCACTAATTAGATTGGCTAACATGACAGAAAAGGAAAAAGACAAATGCTAGAGGAGATATAGAAAAATAGATACACTAATGCTCTCCTGGTAGAGTTGTGAACTGGTCCAACTATTTTTGTTGCTAAATTGCATTAGTCGTGTCTGACTCTTTGTGACTCCATTTTATGGAGTTTTCTTAGAAAATATACTGGAGTTGTTTGCCTTCTTCTTTTCCAGGGTCCCATTTTACCGTTGAGGAAATTGAAGCAAGCAGATGTTAAATGACTTGACCAGGGTCACAAAGCTAGTAAATGTATGAGGCTGGATTTGAAATCAGGTCCTCCTGACTCCAGGCCCAGCACTATATCCACTGCGCCACCTAGCTGCTCTGAGTGGGCTATCAAAGTATATATACCATTTGAGCCAGGTCTGTATCCCAAAGAAATTTTTTTTAAAGGGAAAAGAACATATATGTCCCAAAATATTAATAGCAGCTCTTTTTATGGTGGCAAAGAATTTGAAATTGAAGAGCTGCCCATCAACTGGAAAATGGCTGAATGAGTTGTGGTACATGAGTATGATGAACACTATCGTGCTATCAAATATGATGATGGGCATGCTTTCAGAAAAATCTGGAAAGACTTATATGAACTGATACAAGCCACAACCTTGTAACCATGATTAACTGTGAAACATTTAGCCAATCTAATTAAGACAATTTCGAGAGATTCATGATGAAAAATGCTGTCTACTTCCATAGTGAACTGATGTACTGAAGCATTTTTTTTAACTTTCTTTATTTTTCTTGCTTTTTAGAAACCTGGCTACTATAGAAAAAGTTTTGCATGACTTCATGTGTATAATGAATATAATATTTCTTTCCTTTTCAGTGGGAATGAGGAGGGGCTGAAAGGAAGGAATTCGGATCTGAAAATTTTAAAAAATGTTTAAAAAATCAAGTCCAAGTTTGTCTCTGCAATTGCTGCTCATTGATTCTATTTCTACATTCTGAAGCCAAACAAGAAAAGTTGAATTTAGTTTTTTGGGTGATAGTCTTTCAAATATTTTATACAGCTATTATCAGTCAATCCACAATCATTTATTAATAGCCTCCTCTTGCAAACACTGTGCTAGGTCCTAAAGATATAAACACAGAAGTGATACAATCTCTGCCCTCAGAGAGTTTAATCAGTATAAGACATCCATAATCAATCAGTGGAGAAATTGATAAAAAATCAGTTAATTAATTAAGAAAAATTTAAATGCCTACTGTGTTCCATGCTTTGTACAAGCTGCTGGAGAAACAAAGACAAAAATGAAACAGTCCCTTTCTCAATGGAGCTTACATCACCTCAACCTACATATACAAACACACTCACATACACACATGCACACATACACACATATGCAAATGCATGTGTACATGCACTACATTAACATAAATGCAAAATAATTTTAGAAAACAGAAGAATTAGTATCTAGGGGTCATCATGAAAAGCCTCTTATAGCAGATGCCAACCCGGGGCGGGGGGAACTGTGGCCTTCTAGGTCCTTGGGTGTGGCCTTTTCATTGGGTCCAAGTTTTACAGAACAAATTATTTTAAGGCGATTTGTTCTGTGAAGTTTGGATTCAGTCAAATGCTGCACTTAAGGACATAGAGGGCCATGTGTGGCCTTGAGGCCACAAGTTCTCCACCCCTGAAGGCCTTTCAATAAGCTAGGAATTACATGAGGTGGCAGAGAGAAAAAAGAGAAGATTCTAGGCACAGGGTGCAAGAGATGGGCTGCCACATGTTAGGAATGCTGTTTTGCTCACCTCATGGCATCCATCAGTGTTGCTTTCTGGCCCACATAGAAATCTTCTTCACAACGGAAGCCTTGTCTTGTCTATCTCTGTATTTTCCAAGAATATTTTATAGACACATGATTTCCATTATGTCACTGATTTTTACAACAATCCAGTGAGATATAGTGTTGTAGTTGAAAGTCCTCAGATTTGGGGTCAGAAGACCTGATTTTGAACTGTGTAATATTGCACACATTATTGACCTTTCTGGTTCTTCCTCCGGAATATAAGAAGGTTGGACAAATGGTCTCTAATGTCCCTTGTGACTTATGATTAGATAGAAAGTAAAGGTATTACTTTCAACCTCATTTTGCAAATAAAAACAAATATAAGTAAAAAATTGAATTGCAGACTCAGAAAGTGTCAGAGAATCTGTCACACAGCTGATGCATTTTGTTGGCAGATTTTGATACTAGGTCGACTCATTCTGATCCTAATGCTCTTCCCACTTTATTCACTTCCAATTAAGATTATTCAATAACAATGCTAAAAATGGAACCTGCCATATTTCTTTAAATAGTATCTCTCCTCTTAAGAGCTGACAAAGCTTTTATCTAAAAATATGAAAGATCCAGGTATTCTTTTAGAGGTATTACACAGAGAGGTTAAGCAGGGGTGTGATAGTAAATGTTCCAATTAATCCTCTGGGGAAAAAAATGTATACATTATCCCCTTTCCAAATGCAGCCATTTCTGACATTAATCTAGATTTCACCTGCTCTACCACACTGCCTCTCTCTGTAGAATTCATGATCTCCTTTGATCCACACTAAAATCCTTGAGGGAGGAGGCCCAAGGTTATGAACTGCGTGTTTAGAGATGTAAAACCTGAAGTACAGACAAGACCAGTGACTTGCTTCAGGTCCCACTAGGGGTAAAGCCAGGATCTTTAACAACACTTCAGGGAAGTAATTTTTGTTGTTGTTGTTGTTGATAGCAACTCATAACGATGAGCTCATGTATTTGGGCTCTAATCTGCACCAGTGGAGGGAGCTTTTCTCTTGAGGAAATAAGATATCCTTGAAGGATTAGGGAATTTTACTGTATGGCAATTTTAGCAGTTTGCATATTTTGTAGAGAGTTTACTGGTAGGCCTCATTTGTTGATCTTCCAATTCTTTTTTAAAAAAATTTATTTGTTTTTTTTAGTTTACAATACTCAGTTCCACGGGGTTTTGAGTTCCAAATTTTCTCCCCTTCTGTCTTTGTCTCCCTCCCCGCCCCCACTCCAATGGCTTTTAATCTGATATAGGTTCTACATATACCTTCACATTAAACATTTTCAGAACAGTCAAGTTGTAAAGAGATCTTCCAATTCTTGAGGGTGCTGTAGTGGAAAGTCAATCAGATCTGGAGTTGGAAAGCCTGGGGTCGGTCCTGAACTCTTCCATTCACCAGTTGGATGACTCTGGGCATGCTTCATCCACTCTCTGGGTCCCAGATTCCTCAGCTGCAATAAGAAGTTAATAATCTCTGCCCTTCTAACTTCCCAGAGCCACAGGGCAAGTGGCACCTACATGACGTGCTTTGTACCCAAGAGGTGCAATATAACTGTAAGTTACTAACGATTATATACATGAAAAGGTGTATTTTTCTCTGCTTAAGTAGGGGCTTTAGAAATGCTTAAATCATCCAGATTGCTTTCCTCATTTCTGGTTTCTGTAAAAACACAGTTAATGATGAGGCTGTTGAAGAGGTCTGCGGTGAGTCAAACGCAGCAGGAGCCGCGATGCTGAGCTTTTTATGAGAGGTATAAATTGGACACCTTCACACGTTTAATAAAAACCCTGTCTCTGAGTTATGTGAGTAGTTGGGGGAATGGAGTCTGTGTTTGGGGAACCTTTAGTCTCTGAGGATGCTTTAACTGTGGAATGATAAGTTGGCAGGAACTTCTCGGAGTGGGAGAGCAGTAAAAATTACAAGGGGCATTCAAAGAGCTTTTATTGTGTGCATTTGTCTCTCTGAGCTCTCCTGTCACTAGAACTCTGAGGATAACCTGCTGCTCCAATGCACATTTGAGGATGAGGGTGGTGGGAAAGATTCTGGGGAACTATTTGTTCAATTATATATGCTTCTTCAGGAATCCACCAGATTATGAGTAATGCGCTGGAGAGGAAGGATAGGGAATGAGCAGGTAGGAATTATTTTTCTTTTGCACTAACAGAATTCTAAAACGTCATAGCTCAGAGGGATCTTAGAACATAGAACATTGATAGAGCTGGGAGAGACCTCAGAAGACATATATGTTACAGTTGGGAGGAAACTTACAACATAAAAGACAGAATATCAAAACTGGGAGAAGCTTTAAAACAGGAAATAGAAGATGTCTGAACCAGGAGAGACCTTAGAGTATAGCACATTAAAGCTCTGAAGGAACTCAGGACATAAGCTACAGAATTTCAGAGGTCAGAGACACCTTAGGATATAGTATGAAAGAGCTAGAGGGACCATAGGACAGAAACAGTGGAATGTCAAAGTTGAGAGGGACCTTGTAACATAGAACACAGAAGGTCAATGCCAGGAAGGATCTTATACCATGAAAATATATGTGTGTGTATGTGTGTGTGTGTGTGTGTGTGTGTGTGTGTATACATATATATATGTTTATTTATTATTAGAGGCCCAAGAGATGTTGACTTTCAGAGCTGGAAGGTAACTTGTAATGTACAACACTATCAGAATTGTAAAAAATGTTAGAACATAGAAAATTAGATCTGGAAAAGGTCTTTGACCAATCAATCCAGGAGCTTTCTGCAAGGACCAGATACTGCTCTAAGCACTGAGGAAACACAAACACAAGCCAAACAGTCTCTGTTTTCAAAGTCTTTAGGGGAAATACAACTACTATATAAGTGGGGATAGTTTAAGGAAAACAGAAGAACCAGTCAGCCAAACAACATAATAGATCGTGGTTGGATAAGGGGATTTCAGAATTGTTAAACAGAGAAGTGATACATTTCTGGGTGACAACACAGACCATGATTAGATATCCCTGTAGAGTTTACTCTCATAGCTCATCACGGTGTGCAGGTGACCTGGAGTTATCAAAGGCTTTGCCAGTAGAACATGAGATTTGGCAGGAGCAGCTAGGCAGCTCAGTAGAAAGAGTGCTGAGCCTGAAGTCAGGAAGACTCAACTTCTTGGGTTCAAATTTGGCCTCAAACACCTAATAGCTGTGTGACCCTAGGCAAGTCACTTAACCCTGTTTGCCTCATTTTCTCATCTGTAAGAATGAGTTGGAGAAGGAAATGACAAATCAATATCTTTGCTAAGAAAAACTCCAATGGGGTCATGAAGAGTCAGACATGACTGAAATGACTGAACTAAAACAATAACAACAAGCTAGAAAAGTTTCAGTTATAGTCCTTGAGATCGATGGATCATCAACTTGTTGTTCAAAGACCAGGCTAGCCAAGAGGCTCATTACCTTGTTGGCTTTGGGTGATGAATACATGATGAAGACAATGTTGAATGTAAGCTACCTGAAGACAGGGACTGTTACGCTCTTTGTCTTTGGAGCCCACAGTCTTACACATAATAGGTAATTTGGTTCAGATTTTTGGCTACAGAAACTCTCCTAAGTTATAGAGTATTTGTAGGGAACATATTAGATATAAGATATCTCCTCTTTGATGAAATCACTGATTATGGAAGCATCTTACTGTCCATGGGAAAAATAAAATGTTCTTTTTCCATTTGTGGGATGGATTTAAACAAATATAAAACCTGTTTTGATGAGTCCTCATTATAAGATACTGGTTCAGGGTCTTCAAAGCATTTCTTTTGAAATAACCCTGGGAGCTGCATAATGTAAGCACTGCTATTCTTATTCTACAGAAAATGAAACTCAGACTCACACAAGTGAGGTAGATTCCCCAAGAATTGCAATGCTAGTGGCTGGCAAAGCCAACACTCGAACCTTGGTTTGATGATCCATAGGCCAGTGACTTTTGTCTGCCACCAGATGGTCATAAATCTAGAGGTTGACGGGACCCTAGAGGCCATCTCAAAGGTGTCTAAATTGTGTTAACAGCCTAAGAAACCCCTGAGCATGGCCTGAACTAGATTAAAATGTAATTGGGAAATTTTTTAACAAAATAAAGAAAAATGCAACATCACAGTTTAAATATATACATATATATGTGTATATATATATAATGTGTGTGTATACTATATATACACAACTATATATATATATATGTATATACATATACACACATATATACAAATATACATAGATATCCATAAACACATGCACACATAGACTCAAATGCATGTATGTAAGACTATATTATGCTTTTTTCCACTTGTCCTCTGTTTCTCTGATGGTGGATAGCTCTTTCTTCATAAGTCCAAGTCTTTCCATATTTTTCTAAATCCACCAGCTCATCATTTTGTATACCTCAACAATACCCCAATCGCATTCTATCTGCAAAATTGTCTATGGGAGTTTTTCCCCCAATTTTCTGCATTCCCTTTATTCTTGGATACATAGCTTTTATTTATACAGGAATATTTTAATTTTAAATAATCACAATTATCTATTTTACACTTCAACACTCATTTTACCTTGTAATATGGTTTAAGGTCTGATACTGCTGAATCTAGTTCCTTCACATCTTTCCCCCCTTGGTTTCCTTGAAGTTCCTGACCCTCTGCTCTTCCAAATGTACTCTATTCTTATTTTTTCTGACTCAGTAAGATGTTTTTAGTAATTTAATTGGTATGGCATTACTTAAATAGATTGGTTAGGCAAAATTGTCATTTTTATTGTATTAGCTTTACCTACCCATGAACAATAAATGTTACTTCAATTATTTAAATCTAATTCGTATAAAAGGTGTTTTGTATTTATATTTGTGTAGTTCCTGTATCTGTTTTGGCAGGAATACTCTCATTTTTTATACTGTCTAGTTATTTTATATAGTCTGAAACTATTGATTCATATGGCTGACACTGTGTAGTTTTCTTATTTTTCTCTTTAGATTAAATCTGAGTTTAGCTCCGCTTTGTCTGAGATCATGATTACTATCCCTGCTTTTTTGCATAATAAATTCTATTCCTGACCTTTATTTTACATTTGTGTGTATCTTTCATTTTTATAGTATTTCCAAAAAGCAGCATATTGTTGAATTCAACTTTTTAATCTGCTATCAGTTTCCATTTTATGGGTGATTCATCCCATTCACATTCTAAACTACAGTTACTTGTGTATTTTCTTCCTTCCTCTTTTCCTCACTGTCCTTCTCTTCATATTCCTATCTCTCTTCATTCTTCTCTTTCTTCTACCAGCTACCTTGCCCTCCTACTCCTTAACCTACTCCCTCCAATTATCCCTTCCTTATCCACTCTCTCCACCCTATACTCTTGCCCTCTGATATCTTTAGATTTTTAGATTTTTATATCCTTCCAAATATATATGTTGTCCCCTCTTTATCGCATTTTCATTCATCTACGCACCGTTCTTTACTCCCCTTATCCTATTCCCTATCTCTCCCTTATCCTCTCCCCCCCTCCCTATTCCTTTATCATTATTAAAAAAAACTGGGACAACTAACTCTTGTCTCATGTAGTTTTCATTTATGATCTCTTGAAATATGGTTCTGGAAAACCAGGGTTTGAGAAAGCCCATTGGGATTCCAAAGGAACTACTTGGCTATTCTTTTTAGCCTAAATCACTTTGGCTTTCACTGATTGGCCAATAACATGTCCCAGCTTAAGCCTCACTTGCTTATGGTTTGGGTTTTGATGGCTCAGAGTCAGTGTAAATAGCAACTGTTTCTGTTCTGGCCAGAAGCTCTGAGGGTCTTCCCCTCCCAGACTGATTCTTTTGTGAAGGCTAACTAGGCTATCTTTTGCCTCAATTCTTACCTAGCTTTAAATCACTAAATGGGTGTTGTCTCAGATGAACTGAGAACTGGGAAAGACCTCAGCTTAACAAAGCCAAGGTCTCCACTGCATCCAGAGCCCTTGCTAGTCATTCTGACCTATGTCTTGCAACTGAACTTTGAACGTCTCTGGAGGAGAGAGCGAGGCTGATGACTTTGCACAGCTGTCTCACTTAAATCCAATTCACTTGCAAGTCAAGATATCACCCTCCTGATGTCATTGGTCATCTTCCACAAACTAAGACAATTAACAATCCCCAGCGCTTAGCCAGTGCCTGTCTCATAGTAGGTGCTTAATAGATGTTTATTTACCAGATCTTAGTTCCAGAATTGGAGGAGCAATTGTCCAGAAGTCTTTGTAGGAGGAAGCTAGAAAGTAGAGAGAGAGAAATGAAGAAATCATGACTGGGACCTCCCTGAAATAGTGTTTCAGGGAAGGCAGTGACAGCTAGTAAGGGGCCTTGAATGCAAAAGAGAAGAGTTTGTATTTTATCCTAGAAGCAACAGGGTGCCACCAGACCTCTTTGATCAGGGGAGAGCCATGGGCAGAGCTGTGCTTTATGAACCTCCATTTGGTGCTTCTGTGGAGAATGAGCCAGAGAGACAAGGTAAGAAGACCAATTATAAGACATGCATTGATTAGAGGTGATGGTGGTCTGAATGAGAATGATGACTGTGTAAGTAGAGAGAATAGGATTCATATGAGAGATGCTATGGAGAAATAAAGGATAAGATTTGGCAATTGATTGGCTATGCGAAGTAAGTGTGAGTGAGGAGCAGGTGATACCACTGAGGTTGGGAAGCTGCTTTACTGGGAGAACGGTGGAGCTCTCAATAGAGTTCAGAAAAATACATTTGTTGGGGGTGGGGGCAGGAAGAGCAAGATAATTAATTCTATTTGGACATACTGATTTTGCAATGCCTATAAAATGACAGATCAGAGGTGTCCAATAGGCATTTGGTAATACAGGGCTAGAACTCAAGTGAGGTCCTAGGACTGGATATTAGTGAGTAGCTCTGGGAATTATCTGCATAGAGATAATGGGACATGAAAAAGTGACTAATAGCAAGATTGCAAAGAGTAAGAACAAGAGGGTGTATATATTTTAGACTTAATCTGAGCTGGCCAGGTACAACAGGACTCTAGCTTCTTTGATACTTGTGATTCTGTGTCCCTTGTTGCATCCTAAGGCCGAATTTGCTTTTTCAGCTTCCATACCACCTTTGACTCATCTTGAGAATGTAGGCCACTATAACTCCCAGATCCTTTCCGTTTTAAGAATCACTTCATAGATATGCTTGCAGTATTGATGCTTTAATCAAAAGGTAGGACTTTACATTCATATCTATCCAATTTGATCTTATTAAATTGAGCAAACATTCTAACCTGTCAAGGTTTTTTGGATGTTAACAATTCCTTTCATCTTTGAATCATTTAGGATAGGATTTAGTAAAGGATGACATTGATTTAATCTGTGACTTTTATCCAAGCCATGGACCAAAATGTTGAAGTTTTTTCAAGGAAGGTTTCAGGGAGTAGTTGGTGCCCGGTATGGGCCTTGAAAACTAAACTTGATTCAGTATGAAGAGATGAGTGGAGGTAGAGGATGCCAGGCCTAAAAGTTCAGAAGAGGGAAAGAAGGGAAAGGAAAAGAGAAAGAGATGGCTGGTAGTCCAGTTTCCCTGGAATGTAATGTCAACTACTGACAGATATGACCTAAAAGATACATCGAATCATGATACTGGAGAGCCTGAATGCTGGGTTGAGGAGTTTGGCTTTGACCTTGTAGCCAGTGGAAGCAAGCTTTGAAGATTTTTGAGAAGAGGCTGAATGGCACCAGAGATATACATTTAGATTGTGGCAGAGGATGGATTCTAGGGACAGAGGTTGTCAGACTACTTGGCTTGCATTCAATATTCCTTGAAAAGGGCAGAGAAAACAGTTTCATGAATATTTTTGAATGTTAAACAGATGTAGTGATTTCGGCTAGAAGCCAAACTTGGGAGAAGGGGAAAAATTAAATAAATTAACACTGACTTTTAGGAAGCTCTGTGCTTCCTTCCAAACAAGAATCAAGATTTTACTTTTTAATGTCAGAAAAGCACAGAAAATGAGG
>CM053625.1:322875643-322893738 GCA_028646595.1 Phalanger gymnotis | reverse complement strand
CAAATGGGATATTGGCATTGAAAGGGCACCAAATGGGCAGATAGTGGTTTGGTCTATTCCCAGGTCTGATTTCTATGTGAGCCTGAGGAAACCACATCACCTCCCTTTGGACCTCAGTCTTCTCTAGAAAGCAGGAATGATAATCTCTGCTCCATCTCCATCACAGGACTATTGTTAGGAGTGAATGTGAGAACAGATGTGAACATATTTTGTAAACAGTAAAGCACTGTAAATATTCAAAAGGTTATTATCCTTCCTCTGTTGGCTTTCTCCTCTAATGTCTTACTGTGACTGGAGGTGGCCTGACATCCTTTAAAGCTAAGCTAAATTAGTGAAAGCTTGTGCGAAAGGCTTGGGCTATGGACCCGGAGATTGTCTTGGCATCTGTCACCTGAGTAAGGATTAGCATAACCATTTTCAGAGGAGCTCATCAGCTGAAGGTCATACACTAGGCTGTAATTTGTCTTGGTCGTGGCAAAACCTGAAACCAACCAGCAAGATATGGAGAGATTGACATCGGTGTCTGTGGTTGGAATCACCAAAAAGCCCACTATGGACCTTCTGTTTATTGACTATACAAAAACATTTTATTTGAAGCATTGAAGCAAATTCTGCTAAAAAAAAAAAGCCACATAAATGGGAAGTATTATTATTGTCACAACAGGATCACCTATTGCCAGAAGTGGAAAGAAACTCAGAAGCACTGGGTCAAAATCCTTCTGGATCAAGAATCACCTCAACAGTATACTTAAAGTGACCAAAATGGATGAGCGGGCTCCTGTTTGAAGACATCTAATGAGCAGAGCTGCCTTATCTCCAGAGACAGACCACTCCACTTGGAAACAGATCTGGATGTTAGGAAGGTTTTCCTGACATCGGGCCTGAAATTTGTGTTCCCTCCACTCTGTTGTTCCCGGTTCTTCCCTTGTGGGCCAACACAAGTTTAATCTCTTCTCCATCAGATGGGTCTTTAGATATTTGAACAATTATCTTATGCCAATTAAACCTTTTCTTATTCAGACCAAATACTTCTGGTTCTTTCAGCACGTCATGAAATCAAGAACCTTTACTATGTTGGTTTTCTTCTTCTGGACACTGTACCTTTTCAATGGCCCTTCTAAGATGTCCCTGTATCTGAACACAAGACTCCAGATGCGCTCTGTCATCTTTGACAGCATTATTACTGTATTATTTGGATTATAGTATCTTGTTTTTGCTATGACTACAACTATGATGACTGCGACTACGACAACTACAACTACTGCTACTACTACCACCACCACTACCACCACTACCACCACCACCACTACTACTACTGTTAATCCGACTTTCCTATATAACCCATACGGTGTGGCATGATAAGGTGGAAAGGTTCGCTGGTTTCATAATCAGTTAAAATCTAAATCAAATTTAAGTTAAAATCTCAGCTTTTTTTTACTTATTAGTTAAGTAAGTTCATGTCTGTCATTTCTCTGAGCCTGTTTTCTCATTTGTTAGATGAGAGGTTGATCTAATTGATTCCTCTATATGAATCCCACAGTTCTGTGTAATGCCTGCTTATAAATTAAGCATTTTAATGTAGTTGTCCTTGGATAGCAGGGTTTGATTGACTTTGGGTCAATTCAGTCTTTCAAGGCTGACATTTTCCCGATTGTCTTTGCACTAATTAGTGTAGGACTATAATTCTGTTCTTAAATCACCATTTCATAGCTAAGGTCTGTGCTAACAGTGAGATTGGCTATTAGTGGAATTCCATGACTCTTCCTTTGCACATGGATCACTTAAACTGTGCTCAGGGTTAACATCTCATCATATTATAAAAAGTCGATACCTCCTTGGTTCCTGATGAGATGAACTGAGTGACACTAGTGTGTGTCTGGGAGGCAGGTAAGAGATTAAATAAGCTAATTAAAACATAGTGCGACAAACTGGCCTCTGCATTCCTTGCATAACAAAGACAGTGATGGCTGTAAGTCTTCACCCTGCTGAATCAGCTGGGTGGACGGCGGTCATCAAGGCTGATCTGAGAGGATGTGGGGTTTTCAGTACTGATGACTTATAATACTACTGTTCTTGTGCTTCCTTGGGGTAATAGTTACTGATCTTTACAAAGGAGGAAGGTATGTGACCTGGACTGGTGGTTTGGATTGGTCAGAGGGACAATAGACACAACTGTGATCTAGTGTAATGAGTATTGGCTCTGGAGTCAGAGAATGGGTGGTCAAATCCCACTTCTGATGCTTGCCACCTGTGTGTCCTTGGGCCAATAGCTTAACTTCTCTGGGCCTCGATATCTTCATATGTCAAATTAGGGCTCTGGATTAAGTAAAATCCAAGTAGAATAGATGGTCTCTATTTCCCAACAAGATGCTTCTCCTTCCAATTCTGGGAATTTTCCCTGGCTGTTGTCCATGTATGAATTCCCTGGTTTCCTTCAAGTCTCCGCCAGAATCTCAACTTCTGAAGGAAGTCTTTCACCATTCCTCTTAATTCCCCTGCCTTCCCTTTGGTGAATATTTCAAATTTATCCTGTATGGAACATTTTTTGTGTGTAGTTGTGTACATGTTCTCTCCTCTATTCAACTCTGAATTCCTTGAGAGCAGGGACTATCTTTGACCTTTCTTTGTACTAGTACGTGGTAGGCACATTACAGTGACTGATTGACTCTAGATCCATGATTCCTAGTAATAATAATCACATGAACCGTGATGTATTTACCAAGGAGACATTTCGACAACACATGGGTCTTAATGTAACTTTTTCCAGGAACTAATGATTCACCATAACAAATGTTTATCAGGCACAGTTAGGAGATGGATGTAAGCTCCTGTAACCTACAGGACAAAGTGCATCTCAGGTTTCAGGAGGCCTGAGTCTCCAGGGCAGCTGTGTAACATTTGTTCCTAGGGATATATTTTAACTAACACAATCCCCTGTTTGGAACTCTAGCAGGTCAATGTTCCATACTCATATGTTTCTTGGCTCAGCTTTTGGGAACATGAGAGGGAGTCAAATGGCCTGGCTAATACAGATTGACACAGTGAGCCTGCTGCCCTCTATAATACATGAATGGAAATAACGTGAGTGAGGCCAGAAAGACAAGTTGGAGCCTGATTGTTGGGTATCTTACATGCCAGGCTATGAAATTTCTATTTTATCCCCAAAGCAATGGGGAGCCACTAAGCATTTTTGAGCAGGGAAATAGCATGGTCAGTGAAGTTAAAAGCAGTCATTCAATGACTCTCATGCTGTTTCCTGGAACAAGAGACCATCTTTTGAACACCGATATTCTTCCAGTGTTGTTTACATGATTGGGAGTCATGTGGAATGAGATTAAAGGTCTCTGAGGTATTAAACTTGTGCATCCTTCAAAAAGCAAAGGAGAGAGTTGCATGATAGGAGTGAGAGGAGGGCTAGGCTGTATCTAAATGCTGACTAAGAATCGAGCAGGTAAGATATGGGGCCAGAAAAGGAGGTATTAATTTTATGGGAAGGTTATGGAATAGATAAGTGACAGAACTGGAGAACTGGAGATCTAGAAAGGACTTTAGTCCTGATATGTACAAGAATTATCTCTATGGAATCCCTGGCAAGTGGTTATTAGGTTTTTTTAAGACCTCCAGTGAAGGAGAGCTCTTTACTTCCCAAGGCAGCCCATTCTATTTATGGGCAGGTCTTATTATTGTAAATGTTTTCCCCCCTTGATATCAAGTCCAAATCAGCAACCTCTACCCACTTATCCTGCTTCTTCCTTCTTAGACCAAACATAAACAAGTCTAATCTCTCTCCCCCCATGAAAGCCCTCTGAATATTTGAAGGCAGTTATCATGTCCTCCCCTGAGATTGCTCTACTCTAGACCAAAGGCTTCTGGTTCTTTCAACTGATCTTTCTGTCGCATGGAATTACCTTGGCTCTTCCCCATCCTGCTTGCCTCCTCTTGACTCTGTCCAGCTTGTCAAGAAGCTTCTTAAGCCATGCTGTCCAGAACTGAACACAATTCCTAGAGTAACATGGGACTATTACTCCCCTTCCCAGAAAGGGTCGTATTAGATAAAATGGATTCCTAGAAATACATGTTCCATCTCTTCCCAAAGCTGCCCTGGGGACTCAGGACTCCTGAAACTGGAGATGTATTGTCCTGTATCTAGAAGATAAGTCCCTCTTATTACAACACAAGATCACTTTTTTTTGATGACACATCATACTATCCACATTAAGTTTTCAGAGTTCTAAATCCCTCAGATTTTTTGGGGAGGATGAAGTGATGTTTAGACATGCTGGCCCCATTTTGAATTTATTGAACTGATTTTTGAACCTGAGTGTAAGACTTTATATTTATCTCTATTTAATTTTACTTCATTGGGTTCAGATGGATTTTCTACACTATCACATTGTTTTTGGATCCTGACTTTGTAATCCATTGTGTTAGCTATTCCTTTCAGATCTGTGTCATTCACAAATCAGATAAGCTTGCTATTGATGCTTTTGTACAAGTTATTTATAGAAATATTAAACAATAGAGGGCCACACACTTATCCCTTGAATATTTCATGGGAAAACTTCCAAGCTGAAAAGGAACCACTAAAGACTCAGTAGTCCAGACCCTTAAACACCTCCAAATCTATATGATTTTCTAGTATCTTGCCCACATGTTTTCATATTTTTCACAAGAATAGCATCAAATGCTTTAACATATATCTTTGCTAAAAATCTAGGCAAAATATATCTAAAGCATTGGCCATGTTTGTGGCTGATGTTGTCCTGATTCCATTAAGCCCCAGAATGTTGCTGTTTCCTGGATGAGATTCATATCCCCTAAAAGAATTTTACTTAAAAATCCACATAAGAAAAACCAAGTGGATGAAGAAAGTCTATCTTCTGGACTTTGAGACAGGGATAGATAGACAACCTTAGAACTAGTCCAAAAAGATACAAATTTTAGTCAGATACATTGTAGCAGAATGGTAGATTTTAGCTTTGTCCTCCACTTTCATTCACTAAACAATAAACTGCTCAGGAAATAAGTGACTCCCTTAGAAAATCAGTAAATAGGATCCAGATTCCTTAAAAGGTGAAAGTGAAAGGGAAAGACTTCATGGACAGAAAAAAGACTCAGCAGAAAGAAATCCTTTGAAGGATGAATGAAAGTGAAAGTAAAGGATTTTGGGGCTAAGGAAAAAGAAATATCAGTGGGACAGATGGAGAAAAATGCCTAAGGGTGAAAATGAAAAAAAAGCCCATGCAGACTGAACATTGGGTTTAGAGGAAATAGATTAAAAAAAAGATGGTGGGGTGGGCCTTAGTTGGATGGGGAAGAAAAGGATTTTAATGCAGTAAGGTAGAAAAAAAATAGTAGTCCCCTCCTTTTTCTCCCCTGCCCCACTGTGTATCTCTCTCTTTTTGTCTGCCTCTGTCTCTGTCTCTTTCTCTCAGAAAAGGCCTCAATTGAGTCTCACCCACCAGAGAAAGACAATTTCAGATTTAACTGATCCTTAAAGAAAAGGCTTCTCCTTCTTCTCAAACATCGAACAGAAGGGGCTTCAGCAAAGGCAGACCACAGTAGAACAGAACCTCGGTTTAACAAAGGCAGACCACAGTAGAGTAGAACCTTGTTTTAACAAAGGAAGACCACAGTAGAGTAGAACCTTGTTTTAACAAAGGCAGACCACAGTAGAACAGAACCTCAGTTTAACAAAGGCAGACCACAATAGAAAACCTTAGTTTAACAAAGGCAGAAGACAGTAGAGCAGAACCTCAGTTTAACAAAGTCAGACCACAGTAGAGCAGAACCTCAGCTTAACAAAGGCAGACCACAGTAGAACAGAACCTCAGTTTAACAAAGTCAGACCATAGTAGAGCAGAACCTCAGTTTAACAAAGTCAGACCACAGTAGAGCAGAACCTCAGTTTAACAAAGGCAGACCACAGTAGAGGAGAACCTCAGTTTAACAAAGTCAGACCACAGTAGAGCAGAACCTCAGTTTACCAAAGGCAGACCACAGTAGAGCAGAACCTCAGTTTAGCAAAGGCAGACCACAGTAGAGGAGAACCTCGGTTTAACAAAGGCAGACCACAATAGAGGAGAACCTCGGTTTAACAAAGGCAGACCACAGTAAAGCAGAACCTTAGTTTCTGTGGTGAAGGAAAAAAGCATGAGGTGAAACCCTAACTTAGTTTCATCCTAGAAGAAAGGGAGAGTCTGGCCTAAAGAAAGATCTCCAAGGCAAAGGAAAGATTCTCAATTTGACCTGGTCCTCAGAGTAAGGAAAACCTAGTACAAGTTCTAAGGCCTCAGCAACAAAACTGAATAAAACAAACAAACAATTACTTTTATGATGCAAGGATAATCAAGACACAAAGTTGGAAGAGAAGAATAACTCAGTAAATCAAAACCTCAAATTTAAAAAAAAAACAACTTGTTCACAAGAACAATTAAAATTCCTGAAAGAAATAATGTAAAAGTTTTTACAAATATAAAAGTAATGAGAGTTGTAGGCAGCTAGATGGTGCATTGGATAGAAGTCTGGGCCTAGAGTTAGGAAGATTCATCTTCCAGAGTTCAAATATGGCCTCAGACATCTACCAACTGTGTGACTGTGGGCAAGTCTCTTAACACTGTTTACCTCAGTGTCTCATCTTTAAAATGACCTGGAGAAGGAAATGCAAACCACTCCAATATCACTGCCAAGAAAATCCTAATGTGATCATGGTGTCAGACATGACTGAAAACAATTGAACAACAAGGACTATGGAGGAGATACTTGGAAAAAGGAATAATAGCTTAAGAGAAGGTGTGGAAAATTTTATCCTGGCAGCAAACTCCCTAAAATTAGAATTAAGCACATAGAAATTGATTACATCAGAAGAGAAGACTTTTAAAAACAGCCAAAAGAATGAGAAAATAGGGGAAGGTGGAAGATGGCTAGAATGAAAATAAAAGCAGAACACCTGGAAAAAAAGATCAGTGAGACATAACTCAAAAATCATTGGATTATCTGTAATCCATGACCAAAAAAAAAAAAAGAACCTGGACATCATATCTAAAGAAAAGATTAAAAAAATTGCCAAAACATATTTGAATAAGATGTTAATGTGAAATAAAATCCACTGACCGCCTCTCGAAGGAAATCCCCAAATGAAATTCCAGACAAAAACAAAGCCAAACCACAAGCAGAGAGAAAGGATGAATACAAATATTGAGGAAACACAAATACAAGATTTAGCAGTTATAACTATAAGGAAGGAGAGGACATAGAATGAAAAAAGAAAAGGAAAAAGACAAAGGTCTACAATAAAAATTAACTCACTCAGCAAAACTGAATTTAATTCCATAAAGAAAAAGTGGATCTTCAATGAACTAGATAATTTTCAAACTCCTTTCATGAAAAAAACAAAAACAAGATAAAACTGGAGCTTAAAAGGAATGTTGAAATACAAATATGGCAGTCAAGGGAAAAATAAAAATGTAACTCAAGTGAACAATCAGAAGGGATTTTATAAGGACAAACTGTTTACATTGCAAAGAGAGGATAGATGTTAAAAGAGTACTTTCAGAATTTTAATGTCACAAAGGGTTAGAGAAGTAGTTAATTGAGACATAAGACCTATTTATAGTTTTGCTATGTTTTGATAGAAAAGAGATAGAAAAGAAAAAAAGAAAAGGGAGGAGGGAAAGCATATATTAAGGCAAAATGTAGGGAAGAATGAGAGAACTTGTTAGTACACCTAGAACTGAATAAAAGCATCAAAGAAGGAGAATAGGCATCACTTCAATTTCACTTTCAATTAAACTGGTTAAAAAAAGAGGGCAGATGTGCACATACAATAATCCACACATACCTTCCCCACCACCAATATACACACAAAAAGTTTGATGTAGGAATACATTCAATTCAACAGGAGGACCAGAATAGAGAAAAAGGGAGCATATAAGAGTGAGCAAAATAAACTTTAAGCTTGCAGAGAAGGTAATGAAAAAGTGGTTAAAAGGAAATCAAGAAAGAATAAGAACTAAAGTGAAGATAGAACAAGGAATACAGAAAAGAAAAAAGAAAAGTTTAAGAGAATAGGATGGATAGAAATAATCAACTACATAACATACCATGAATGTTAATAGGATGAACTCACCTACAAAATGGAAGAGGTTAGAAGAATGGATTATCAAAAATCCAAACACTGTGTTGTTTACAAGAAATGCAAGAATTAATTTAATATTAGGGAAACTATAAACAACCATATTCATAAGAAAATCAACAAAAATCACATGATTATATCAATAGATTAAAAAAAGCTTTTGACTAACTATAACTTATGTCTCTTGAAAACACTAAAACACATAGGCATAAATTAAAATTTCCTTTGTTGTTTTTCAGTTGTGTCTGGCTCTCCTTGACCCCATTTGGGATTTTCTTTGCAAAAATACTGGAGTGATTTGCCATTTCCTTCTCCAGCTCATTTTACAGATGAAGAAACTCAGGCAAACAAGGTTAAGTGACTTGCTTAATGTTTTGGGCCATATTTGAACTCAGGAAGATGAATCACTTAGATGCCCCTAAGAAAGAAAATAAACTTACACAAATCATCTGCATTTCTATTCAATATCAATAAAACCCAAAAAGAAAATATAATTCCGCTTAAAATAGCTACAGAATATATAAAATATGTACAAATCTATATATCAAGACATACATAAAGCCTAAACAAATCTAACCAAAAACCACTCTTTACAGAAATAAATACAGAAGTAAATAATTGAAACAATTTAAATTACACATGAGTAGCCTGAACCAATCTAATAAAAATGACAGTGCTACTAAAATTACTTTATTTATTTAATACCATGCCAATCAAATTGTTTTATAGAACTAGAAAAATAATAAAATTCATATAGAGTCAAAGTGTTCAAAAATCTCCAAGGGAATAATGAAGTGAAAACAAAGAAGTTCTGGTAGTGCCAGATCTCAATCTACAAAGTCATACAAAACAATTTGGTATAAGTGAAACACAGAGATAAACAGTAGAAGAAATCAGGTACACGATGTACAGAAACAAATATATCTACTACCCTAGAATTTGATAGACAAAATGTCCAAGCTACTGAGATAAAAACTGCTTGAAAATTTGAATGGCAGTATGGAAGAACTGAGGTTTAAGACAACACCTCAAACCTTATCCCAAGATAAGCTCTAAATGGATGTTCACATCATAAACAAATTAGAGAAACACGAGAAAATTACTTTATAAATAAAAAAATTCATGATCTAGCAAGGGAGGGAGAGGCTCACAAGATAAAATGGATCATTTTGATTACATAAAATTAATGTTTTTTATGCAAACAAATTCAATAAAGCTAAGATGAAAAAGAAAACTAATTGGAAAAAATCTTTCAAACAAGTTTTTTTCTTGATAAGTCTCATTTCTAAGATATATAAAGAACTGATTAAGAAGAAGAGCTATTCCCCAACTGTTAACTGGCCTAATGATATGAACAGACTATTGTTAAAGAAAGTAACTCAGGTAATCTGTAACCACAGGAAACAATGCTCCAAATCACTACTCATTAGACAAATACTAATTAAAGCAATTCTGAGATTCTGCTTCATACCCATCAAATTGACAAACATGACAAAAAGGAAAATGGAAATTCTTGAGGGGCTATTGGAATATAGATTCAGTGATGTCCTGTTGGTAGACTTGTAAATGGGCGCAACCATTTAAGAAAGCAATTTTGAATCATACACCAAAGATTACTAAACAGCGCATGCTTTTTTATCCAGCTATGCCCCTGCTAGACTTATGCCCAAAAAAACATCAAAGAAAGAGGGGGGAAAAGTCTTTTAGTACAAAAATAGTTATAGTAGCACTTTTCGTGGTGACAAGAAAACTGGAAACTGAAGGGATGCCCATCAATTAAGCAATGGCTGAACATTATTGTGATGGAATAAGATTGTGCTGTAAGACATGAAGAAATTGCTTGCAAAGAGACATGGAAGGACTTGTATAAACTGATACAGAAGGAAGCGAGTAAACCCAGAAGAACAATTTATACTCATGTCAAAATGGCAAAAATAAACAAATCTGAAGACTTTTCCAAATTGATGGAGAATAAAATGAGCAGAATCAAGGAAAAACTTTACACAATAAGAGGCAGCTGGGAGAGAACTTTAGAGAGGACACTGGAGAAAGGAAATACAGAGTTCAAGTCCAGCTCAGGCACTGATTAGCTTTGTCACCCCAAGGAATTTGTTTAACTTGTCTATCTTGAGGTCCTCATCTGAAAAATGGAGACAATGGTACCACTTACTTTCCAGGAGTGTTGTGAAGATAAAATGAGATAATTTTCATAAGGAGCTTTGCAAATATCAAAGCATCATGTAAAGATAGCTTTAAAAGCTTTAAGAACTATGATCAATGCAATGGCCATCCATGATTCTATAAAAATGCTATTGACCTTTGAAAGCTACATTTAGCCTACATTTAGGGGGCAGAAGGAGCATTTTTGTATGGTAAGAAGATGTGTTTTGCTTGACCATGCATTTTGTTACAAGGAATTTATTTTTTATTTCTTTTTTAAGTGGAGCTGAAAGTAGGAATGAGAGAAAACTGACCTTCTATTAAAAACAAACAAACAAAAACCACTTTAAAATAGAGAGTTGGGAGAGGACTACAGGTGTAGAATATCTAATATTTTCAGATGATGTTACTGCATGCCTAGTTTTGCTTACAAGAGACCTCTCAGAGGGTTGAAGGTAACTGGATATATTTGTAATGTCAAAAAAATCAATAAAACTTTAAAAGAAAAGACAAAGAATGAAAAAGATAGACAAATTTTCAGATACATAATGAATTGGATTCACAATTAAATGGGAGAATTATGGGCTGGATTACCTTTGGGAAATGATGAAGTTTTTTTAAATATCCCCAAACTTCTCTCTGAACAAAGGCCCGTGATATTCAATACAGGCATTCTACTGGTGGTGTTTCTGAGTAAAGCAGTCTGAAGAATTGAAAATGAGAATTACCCAAAAGTGCCTAGAGGACGTACATTGTGGGTGTGAGTATAGTATGAAATATAATAAGTAAGGAATTATGCAAAGGGACTGGTATAAAAGATGACCTCAAAGAATAGTATGTGTGTGTGTGTGTGTGTGTGTGTGTGTGTGTGTGTGTGTGTGAAAAAGAAGATGTGATGATCTGTGGCCAAGCCATAGGTTATTTAAATTTTCCAGAGACATCAAAGGAGGTCCCAAGCATGCAGGAGGCCAGAATCTTGTGCTAAACTTCTGGGAATACATGGTTAAGAATCATACTGGATAGGCAGGAACAGATGGCTTGCTATCTGTGTCAATGGAGTGAACTTCCATACCAATGAAGTCATAGATCCACTGGGGTATTTGAGCATTGGTAAGTGGAGGAGCTTGTAGAAGGGGGTAACTGAGATGTCCAAAGGACTTGCTTCTCGAGGAGGGAGGAAACCAGCATTTCTAGTGCTTCTTCTATGTGCCAGGACTGTGCTAAATGCTTTACAAATATTCTCATTTAATTCTGGACAGGGCCTGGTATTTCCCCGTGTGGCAAGGGATCAGTAAGTCCATGAGAACTGGAGCTGGGATGAGGAGCTCTTTCCCCACCAACTCCAAAATGGCGCTCATTCTGAGACAGTGTGGCATCCCCACAAAGACATATTCTGGTAACTGACTGTAAGGGCTTCGAAGGATCCTGGATTTGGAGTCAGAGGACTTGGGTTCAAGTCCTTCTGCTGCTGTTTTCTGCCTGCTTGTTATTCATCTGGAACATCAAGGGATAGGCCTAGATGGTGTCGGGGGTATATGCCAGACTCAATGCTACGATGCTATAAAGTCATTTGAGACCCAGACTGGAGGGTGGCCCATATGCAAATACTGAGCCCATCTGTCTGACTGAAGGAAAAGTTTTATATCTATGTGCAGTCACTCAGGAGAGCTGGGGATTTTATTCTTAGAAACAATTTTCATTATCCTGCTTGGTTATTATCACATTATTTTCACAATAGCTGCAATAAACTCTCTAATCTCTCCCTGTTTGCCTATGCTTTTATTATTCCTCACATCCCAGCTCCAAATGGTAATCTGTGAAGAATGGGCTCCTTAACAGCTAACAGCTGCTCCCCTAGGTGGAGGGATGGGGAAGTGAGGAAGGCTGATCACCAGGGGTAAGCATCAGCAGTCTCCCCCAAGTCCCCAAATGGTGAAGTTCCAGGCATTGACCCTTCTGGCACCACATGGGAAGGAAGGTAGAGCAGATGAGAAGCAAATGCATCAGGCTCAGGCTGACAGGCAATTTCAAAGGCCCCAATTTTCATTTAATTCAACAATACTGTTTTAAGTGCCTTCTAAAGCGTTAGGCTCTATGTTAGGCATTAGGGACTTTTATAAAAAAAATTGGACCTATGCTTTAATCAGTGGCCAAGTGGTGCCATTGATAGGGCTCTGGGCCTGGAGTCGGGAAGACCTGAGCTCAAATACAGCTTCACACATTTACCTGCTCCATGACCCTGGGCAAGTCACTTCACCTCATTTGCCTCAGTTTCCTCATTTGTAAAATGGGTATAATAATAGCACCTACCTCACAGGGTTGTTGCGATGAACAAAAGAAATAATATTTATAAAGCACTTTGCAAACCTTAAAGCCATATTAATGCTAACTGCTGTCACCATCATCCCCATCCTCTTCCTCTTCCTCCTCCTCATCATTATTAGTGGAGAGGTCTGTTGAAAATCCTCTCTTTACCATTGAAGATCTGACATTTTCTCTGTGTTCTATAGTCCCAGAGAAGTTCCTGATTCACTAAGACTTAGTGACTTGTTTAGAGTTGAAGGGCCAGCCAGGATGTGTCAGAGGTAGACTTCAACCCAGGTCTTCTTGGCTCATTGACCAACTCTCTATCCACTAAAACATACGTTCCTCAGTGGGGTAACAAAGATCAAAGGTTCCCATCTTACTGTCTTCCTCCTCAACTCTTGCTATACTCACTGACCTCCCATAGCTCCCTATTACCTTCAGGATCAACCTATGATTAGCATTTAATGCTCTTCATAACATAAGCTGGGCTACTTCCTACCCTTCCAGTTTTCTTACACCTTAGGTGGGAATCCCCAAAGCCTTGTTCTGGTCCTTCTCTTTCCTCTCTATATTCTCACTTGGTGAGCCCATTAGCTCATAGGATTATAGAATTAGAGATGGCTTAGAGACCTTTGAATCCACCTCCCCCTCCCCAACCATTTTCTAGATGTGGAAACAGAAGCAAAAGAGGTTAAGTGATTTACCCAAGGTCACAAGTTAATGTCAGAGTCAGGATTGGATCCCAGGTATTCCTGACTCCAAGATCAATGTTCATGGGTTCAATGATCATCTCCATGGGAACAGCAACAACAAGTCTTTGCAAGCCTACCTTAACTTCCTTGATCTGCTGACTCTCAGATCTCCAACAGTCCATATATAGGCACTCTCAGGGGTCCATTTTCTGGGCCCCCTACTTAACCTTCTGTGGTCAGTCTGCTCATCTTTAACATGAAGAGCTGGGTCTTGATGGGCCCTATAGTTCCCTCCAGCTCTGAGCCTATGAATCAGGAGGTTAGGGTGTTTGAGGGACATTAAGTTGGTTGTTAAAGTCCCTGTGTATGAGGACAGAGGTCAACGTGGAGAGATACACTATGATTCTGGTGCTGAACTTCTTGAGAAAGGAGAAGGGCTGACCCAGCAGCTGACAGATGACCATTCTAAAGAAGGATCTGGGCAGGGGATCGAGAAGAATGGATGAGATTTCAAAGGAAAGGCTACTGAATGATGACTACAGTGGGAACCTCTGGTTCTAATGTATTAAGCACTAAACCAATAAATAAACAAAATATTCAAAGCGTCGATGAGCATTCTAAAGGACACACAACCACCGGGGGAATATAAACCTTTACTAGGTTATAAATGCCTGCTGGATTGTAAATTCCTTACTCAGTTGTAATTCCTGCGAGGTCGCAAGCTCTTTACCAGTTTCAAACTATTTCAGGGATTATAGTTTGTTTATCTTCTGTGCCCATGGTAGGACTAGGCCCATAGGTATCCAGGAAATCTGTGGTGAATGTGGCCTGTCTGCAGGAATGAATGGAATGTGAAGAATCTCCCCATTCCTTTTCCCTTATTTTGGGGAGGCAGCATCATGTGGAGAGAGAGATGCCAGTCCTTGCTCTGTCACAAACAACCTCTATTACTTTGAACAAATTACTTCCCCTCTCTGTGCCTCAGTTTCACATTCTGTATAATGAGATGCACCAGGTGACTTCTAAGGTCTCTTCCTGTGCTTGCGGTCTTCAATTTTGTAAATACATAATTAAAATAAAACAGGGCACTGGGCTTCATCTTACCCAGTGGCAGGAAGAGTCCAGACTAGGCCCTGAGGACCTGGGGGCAAATCCCAGGGTGGCTGGCGGATTGATGCAAAGCCTGGCTAAGGATAATAGTTTCTGAATTATTCAAGACTGTGCAAATGAATGCAAAAACGTTTATTTTTGACCCAGTCCCCTTCTCCCTGCCAGAACTGATCTCTTGCATGTGGTTGACATTGATGAATGATCAGCCAAGAGCCCACAGACAGAGTTATTGAGATGAGGAGAGAAGGGAAAAGATATGTGGAGGAGAACTCAGCCATGGCCAGCTGTCTAGCCCAGCTTGGCTCACAGATGGCAGCTTTGGAAAATGGTGAGGCCCTCAGCCTTGGCACTGGCACTACCCTCGGGGGCCAGGAAAGCCAAGCCCCCTGATCGACTGTCTCCACCTCCTTCCCTTGCTCTCACTGCTTCCTGGCAGCTACTAACGGCACCAGTATCTCACATCTCCAATAGTACTTTGAAGTTTCTATTTCCAAATCAATTCTCTGAAAGAGATGGGAGGAAAGGAAAGAAATTCCCCGGGCCTGAAATGCCAAAGGGGCCTCCAGGGCGCCTACATGGTGCCGGGGAAATGACACCAAGTTCGAAGGCAGAGGGCTTGGATTCAAATCTTGAGAGTCACCAGCAGAGGCATAGAGAATAAAGTGATGGGCATAGAGTCAGAGAAAGCTGGGTTGAATCATGCCTCAGACATCTACTCGGTGGGTTGCCCAGGATGAGTGCTGGGCCCAGGGTCATGAAAACCTGAGTTCAAATCCAGCTTCCTGTACTTAATGGCTATGTGATCTTGGGTAAGTCCCTTAACCCCTGTTTGCCTCAGTTTCCCCATTTGAGAAATGAGGATGATATTAGTATCTACCTCTCAGGGTTGTTGTGAAGCTCAAGTGAGATAATAATTGTAAAATGCTTAGCACGGTATCTGGCAAATCACAAGTGCTATGTGAATGTTAGTGATGACGACGATGATGGTGAAGGTGACGATGACGATGATAAAATCCAAAGAGCTTTATGTGTGTTTTCTCACTTGTCCTTTACCATATCCATATGAGATAGGTTTTATTAATATTTCCATTTTACATGTGAGGAAACAGTCATACAGAAGTCAAATGGGTTTCTCAGGTTCACACAGCAGGTAAGTGTGGGATTTGGACTCGGGTCTTCCTGACTCCTGGCCCAACACTTTACCCATTAAACCTGAATCACACATGCATCCACTTGGGTCAGGTAGTCACAGGTGGATTGTGCTCTGTACTGGTGATGGGAACCTCCTCACCGATGATATCCCAAGTAGCAATCTGTGCCTTCCTCCTTGTGGCAGTGTTTTAACAATCCGGCTGGCAGCTTCTGTGGGGGTGTAAGATCCACCTACAACCAGCACCCAGAAAGCTGCCAAAGCACAGGTTCTTTTGATCTGCCTTAATAAGGAAAGCAAGGTTAAAGGGGCTCAGAACAAGGGCTGGCCCAGACTCATGTGTGCCACCACTGCTGTAGGTAGGAGCTCCCAAGAAAAGACAGCCAACCCCTGGTTTTATATCTTCTTCGGGGCCAGGGGTGAGTCACATGTGCAACTCACCCACGTGACCTACAATCTTCACAAAGAGGCGACTTAAACCCAGGTGGTCTAAAAGCCTCTGAAGACTGCCTGCATGGGAACTTCGAAAAGCTGAAAGCGCTGAGCTGCCTTGGAACTGACTTGGGTGAGAGGACTGAAATGGTGGAGAATTGATTACATTCCAGAAGAAGCCAGGTGAGGCCAGCTGGAGTTGGAACCCAGGAGCTTGGAATTCAGCCCTGGGGCAATATGGAAACTTTGCAGCAAGGCACTGAGTAGTCCTTTTTGGTCCCTTCAGCTTGGGCTGCTTGTGATCCAGGAGGGAGACATGGATTTGTTTTTGTTGGGGTGGGGGAAGTGCCTTGGACCCCCAGAAACCCAGGGGCCCCTCAGGACTTGGAACTGGGGACTAGAACATAATGGGGAGAAAAGACCCCAAAAGAACTTTGTTTGGACTCTTTCTTTGAAATTGGGGCTTTGGGTGCCATATGGAAGCCTGCAACGGCAGTTTGGGGAGGAGATATCCCCAAGAGAACTCTGTTTGTTTGTTTGCTTTAGGACTTTACTAACTAAAGCATGCCCTTGCCTCAAGATACTGGAGAAAAGCCTGCAATGGCAGGGTGATGCTCAAGAAGCACTTTATGAGCTAAAGAGATTAACTTGCTTTGACCTAGGGGTGGACATTTGAATTATAAACAAGTATTTAGGGGATGATTAATTGAAGAGATTATCCTGCTGGGACCTAGGGGTGGCTCATGTTTGTATTGTAAACAAATATTTGGGAATGTCACTGAATGATATGTTTTGCTTTGTTGTGAATATGTTTTAGTTTCCTGCGTAATTGGATCCCATTGTATGATGGATCAATATATGTTCCAGGATACATGGCTGATTAGATTATGTATCCTGCAACAAGGGGTGGAGTGTGTTGGTAAGCAAAATGGGCTCCTTAGCACTTAGCTCAACCAAGTGACCTTGAATAGTTTGGCTTTTGTTCCCTTTGAGTAATTCAGTGTATTTCATTGAGCCTTACTAGGTGCTAAGCCCCAGGCCCAAACCCCTAATAGGTGTAATACCTTAGTGGGTGTGGATTGGCAACTAAGGTGGGGCCCAAGGTAGGGCTAACTCCAGGGAGGGCCTAGTTTACATGTCTGGGACAGCAGAGGCTTTTAGACCACATGGATTTAAGTCGCCTCTTTGTGACGATTGTAGGTCACGTGGGTGAGTTCCATGTGTGACTCACTCCTGGCCCTGAAAAAGATATAAAACCAGGGGTTGGCTGTCTCTTCTTGGGAGTTCCTACCTACAGCAGTGGTGGCACATATGACTCTGGGCCAGCCCTTGTTCTGAGGTCCCAGGCTGAATCTAGATGTTGGTAACTATGAATCTGTATTTGGTCTGTCTGTTGATGTTTGTAATTTGTTTGTATTTTGCTCTGAAGTTCAGTGTGCTGGCTTTTTCCCCTGAACTAAATGAATGATATTTGTGTGCTGAGTTAAAGTAAGCTTGTCAACTCCTTTAACCTTGCTTTCCTTATTAAGGCAGATCAAAAGAACCTGTGCTTTGGCAGCTTTCTGGGTGCTGGTTGTAGGTGGATCTTACACCCCCACAGAAGCTGCTACCCGGATTGTTGAAACAGGCAGAGAGGACGGAAGCAGACAACTGTTGCTTTGTCATTTGTAGCAAGCTATCCAGATATAGAGGAGTGAGCAGAGGCTTTGATTTAGCTCTGGCCCTGCTTGGTGCCTCCTTTCAAATTTAGGGATCCTGGTCATCTCGCTGAAGCTTACTTTCCACATATATGATGAAGCTAACGATATCTCTTAAGAAGAAGGGGCTTTGGGAGGAGCCAAGATGGCGGCTGGAAAGCAGGGACTAGTGTGAGCTCCCAGCCAAGTTGCTCCAAAAACCTATAAAAATGGCTTTGAACCAATTCTAGAACCGCAGAACCCACAGAGTAGTAGAGGGAAGCAGTGCTGTAGCCCAGGACAGCCTGGATAGTCTCTGGATAAGGTCTATCCCACACGGAGCTGGGAGCAAACGGGAGCAGAGCTGAGGAGAGCAGAGCCCAGCATGGGCGGTGTGGACCAACGAGACGAGGAGCCAGGTGTAGCGTGCCCTA
>CM053625.1:322855510-322875143 GCA_028646595.1 Phalanger gymnotis | reverse complement strand
ATAGGACAACTGTCTCATGAGAACCAAGTGAAGTAAGATCTGTGAAAACACCTATTTAGTAATTCCAATATATCTTGTCTATGGTGTGTTGGTCCATAGTTATTTGCATATGGTCAGCCCTGCTAGATTGTGAGCTCCTTGAGGGCAGGGGCTGTTTGTGTCTTTTTCATAGCTTTATTATTCAGCACAGTATTTGGCATGTAGTAGGTACTTAATAAATGCACATTGACTTGACTTGATTCAAGTTACTAACTAGTTTTATAACCTTCCCTTTCAGTTCTAATGCCATCTACCTTTGTTAGACACCATGTGGAATATTGTTGGGAAAGTAACTGAATTGTTTCTTTTCATTATGAAAACCATAGTTTTGGGAGACTATTGACAACCTGGAAAGCTTCCAGAAAAGAGAGATGACAATGAAAAAAGGCCTGATTTCATATCACTTGAACATCTGTGGCAGGCACTGGCTTGCTTAATCTAGAGTGAAGACCTGGTTGAGTCATGAGAGCTACCTTCAAATATTTAGCAGCTGATATGTTAAAGGATTAGACCTATTCCATTTGGTTCTTTGGGCAGAACTGGGAGCATTGGCTGGGACTTGAAAAAAGACCTATATGTTCTCATGGAAATAAGGATAGAAGGGGAAGAATTAAGTATTTGTATAGTGCCTACTATGTGCCAGGCACTGGGTAAAGCACTTTACAAATATTTTCTCATTTGATCCTCACACCAGCCCTGCAAAGTAGGTGCTTTTATTATGTTTATGTTACCACTGAGGGAGCTGAGGCAGGCACAGGTTAAGTGACTTGCCCAGAGTCACACTGCTAGTAAGTGTCTGAGGCCAGATTCATACTCAGGTCTTCCTGTCTCCAGGCTCAGCACTCTATCAGTTGCACCATCTTTTCTGTTAGGAAGACAAGCCTTTCTCATAACTAGAGCTGTCCCAAAATGCATTGGGCTGCTTGGAAGGTGCTGGGGAAGTGCGTAATGGGATGGAAAGGGAGCACTATTCAGCAAGCAAGCCAGTGTCAGGTCACACTTCAGGGTAATGCAAGAGAAACATGACAAAAGAGTCAATGGATTGGTAAAGGAAGCAAAAAATGGGAAAAGATATACAAAAATTCACCAAAGGAAAAAAATAGAATTTGCTGAATGGAAAATGTGATACAAAAAAAATCACTGAAGCATCAGTGCTTCATATTCTGAAGTCTCTACCAGCCCTAACATTCTGTAACCTATCTTCTATCTCTGACACTTATGCTCTAGCACATTCAGAAATGTTAGGATCACAGACTTAGAATTGGAAGCAACGGGAAAATCCATTATATCCAATCCCCTCATTTTACAAATGAGGAAAATGAGGCACAGAGTTAAATGACTTGCCTAGGGCCACAGAGCTAAAAGTGTCTGAGACACTATCTGAACTTCCCTAAAGGTCTTCATAAGGGTGGTAATTCTTACCTTTTATTCCAGCTGAACAGTACTGGAGAATCTGCTTATCTGTATTACCAAGACACCTAGATTATCAGAGAATCCCTGCATGAAATCTCTCATTCCTTCAGCTCAGCACTGATATCAATGAAACTAGTAATTAACTCTAAAAACCCATTTGCTCCACTGCATAACTGATGGTGTTTCTTATAATTAGTATAATACCTCATAGTTATTCAGGCCTTTCTCAGAGACACTCTGACAGTCCTACTTAACTACTCCTTACAGTGCTCTCTATTCCTAGAGGCTCTCACAGAGTAAGCTGGGCTGGCACCGAGACAGGAGAGCTCTGCTTTGAGACAGCATTGGTAGACAGAACCTTGGACAGAGGTAAATAAATGGGTGGAATGTAAGAGAAGCCAAGCTGCTCTGAGAGGAGAGGAGGATACTAGAAAAAATGACATGCAGGAGTTTTGCTAAGAATGAAGAGTACAAGGAATGAGAGGGAGAAATGAAGAGGCAAGAGTGCAAGAAACTTGAGATTTGGATCCTGAAATCAGGAGACTATTCAGTGTTCTAAGGCCCACTCACTTGGTTGTATTTTAAGCTCACTCCCAGCACTGACATTCTATTTTCTGATGTCCTTCCGAGATCATGAATTCCATGGTCTCTGTATAAAAATCCTTCCCAGATTTGACATTTTCTGTCCTAAGGCACTTTCCAACTCTGACTTTCCATCTTATAGGTTCTAAAGTCCTTTTCAACTGACCTTATATAATCTGAAGTCCTTCCAGCTTAGACATTCTCTGTTCCATGTTCCAAGGTCCCTTTTGGCACTGACATTCTATGATGGAAGACCTTTCTCAATTTAATATTCTATGTACATCTTTCTCAGGCCTGGAAGTTTATTTTCTATGTTCTCTCACAACTGTGACATTTCGTGATTCTATGATGACAATGGTAGTGCTGACTCCCTTATGATCATGAAGTCCTCCACTGCATGGGGATGCTAGATGCAAACAAGAAAGGTGACAATCATGAAGGCATTGCACCTTAGGTAGTCTTTACTCTCTAAGAGGCAGAACAACAGTCCAACTACAACTGGATTTCCATTTCATTTTCTCACTGGCTCCAGGTCTACAAAGCCTCTAGAAGCTCTTGATCAATTCAATTCAACACATTTTGGGGAGACTGGGTGAGATTATCTCTGAGGCCCCTTCCTATTTTAAATCTGTGATCTCATATTTAAATTACATGTACTATAGGTAAAGTGCTTTCTGAACATTAAAGCATTCTATAAACATTAGCTATGATTTCTATCCTTTCATCAGAGGGCTGGGCTCTCAATGAAGAATGTTGATGGAGGTTGGGAAAACTGCCTTCCTCCAGGGTTGGTGCAGAAGAAACTGCAAACCCTTCCAGGTGCATCCAGGAATGTCTTGAAACATCTGGCACAAAGAAGATAGGACATGACTGATTGATGTAGCTATTAAGATTTCAGAGAATTCTCTGAGCCAAAGACATTAGAGAGCTCCTGTTGAAGGCTGACTGTCTGGCCTTTGCCTTTGTCCATATACATCCAGCTGGCAGAAACTCCTTAGCTGGGGGAGCCACTCTCAGGTCAGGTAAGCCTAAAGGGAATATTGTCTCTTTTATTTTTGGCCAAACAAATCTGGAATTAGCTCTCTGATGCTCCATGGGGAGGATGTGGATGTCAAGACACAAATACAGTGAAAAATGTGTTCAGGGAGAAAAATATACATTTAATGAAACAGAGGACCTTCAAGCATTCCTTATATAAAGACCAGAATGGAACAAAATTTTGACTTTCAAATACAAGACTCAAGAAAAGTATAAAGAGGTAAATAGGAAAGAGAAAGCATAAGGGATTCAATAAAGTTAAACTGTTTATAATTCTACATGAGAAAATCATGCTTAAATCTCTTAAGAATTTTATCACTATTAGGATGATTAGAAGGAGTATACATAGACAGAGGGTGTGGGAGTGAGTTGACTATGATATGAAGATATCCAAAAAAATAAGGGCTGAGAAAGAGGATTGCACTGGGAGAAGAGGGAAGGGAGAACTAGAATGGGGGTAAACTATCTCACACAAAAGAGGTGCAAAAGAACTGGTACGGTGGAAGGGCAATAAAGGTAGTAGTTGAGGACAACGTTTGAATCTTATTCTCACTAGAATTAGCTCAAAAAGGGAGTAACGTAAACACTCATTTGGACACAGAAATCTATATTACCATATAGAGAAATAAGAAGGGATGGGGATAAGAGAAGGGGGAAATGATAGAAGGGAGAATAGATTGAAGAAACTGGTAGTCAGAAGTAAAACATTTTTGAGGTGGGACAGGGTAAAAGGAGGCAGGGAGGCAGGATGGGAAGGGAGAATGGGATGGAGGGAAATACACAGTTAGTTATCATAACTGTAAATATAAATAAGATGAACTCATCCATAAAATGGAAGCAGATAACACAATAGATTAAAAATCAGAATCCTACAACATTTAATTGTAAAAAAAAAGCATTTGAAGCACAGAGACACATACAGAGTAAGGAAAAGGGGGTGCAGCAGGATTTATTATTCTTCAGCTGAAGGAAAAAAAATAGGGGCAGAAATCATGATCTCAGACAAAGCAAAAGCAAAAATAGATCTAATTAAAAGAGATAAAGAAAGGAATTGTATCTTGCTAAAAGGTGCCATAGACAATGAAGGAATATCAATACTAAACATATATGTACCAAGTAACATAGCATCTAAATTTTTAAGTAAGTTAAATGAATTATGAGAGGAAATAGGCAATAAAAGTTCATTAGTGGGAGATGTCAACTTTCTCCTTTCAGAACTAGATAAAACTAACCACAGAATAAACAAGAAAGAAGTTAAGGGGGTAAATAGAATTTTAGAAAAGTTAGATATGTAGACTTCTGGAGAAAACTGAATGGGAATAGAAAGGAATAAACTTTTTCTCAGTGGTAAATGGCATGTACACAAAAATCAACCATGTATTAGGGTATAAAACCTCAAATTAAATGCAGAAAAGCAGAAATATTAAATATTTCATTTTCAGATCATAATGCAATAAAATTATGTTCAATAAAGGACAATAGAAAGAAAGATTAACAATTAATCAGAAACTAAATAATCCAATCCTAAAGAATAAGCAGGTCAAAGAACATCTTAGAAACAATGAATAATTTCAACAAAGAGAATAACAATGAAACAACATACCAAAATTTGTGGAATGCAGCTAAAGCAATACTTATGGGAAAATTTATATGTCTAAATGCTTATATCAATAAAATAGAGGAAGAGCAAATTAACAAATTAGGCATACAACTAAAAAATCTAGGAAAAGAACAAATTAAAAATCCATAATTAAGCACCAAATTGAAAATCCTGAAAATCAAAAATGAGATTATTAAAGTTGAAAGTAAGAAAACCATTGAACTAATAAATAAAACTAGAAGCTGGTTTGATGAAAAAAAATAAGATACATAAATTATAAGTTAGTTTGATAAAAAAAAAAGGAAAAAGGAAAGGAAAGTAGCAGTATCAAAAATGAAAGGGATGAATTCACCACTCGTGAAGAGGAAATTAAAATAATTATCAGGAGCTATTTTGTTTAATTATATGCCAATGAATATGACAATCAAAGTGAAATGGATGAATATTTATAAAAATATAAGTTGCCCAGATTAACAGATGAGGAAATAGAATACTTAACCCCATCTTAGAAAATGCAATTGAACAAGCCACCAATGAACTCCCTGAGAAAAAAATCCTCAGGACCAGATGGATTCACAAGTGAATTATACTAAACATTTAAAGAACAATTAATCCCAATACTATAGAAACTATTTGAAAAAATGGGCAAAGAAGAAGTCCTACTAAATTCTTTTTGGACACAAATATGATGCTGACACCTAAACCAGAAAGAGGGAAAACAGAGAAAGAAAACTATAGATTAATTTCCCTAAAGAACATTGTTGCAAATATTTTAAATTAAATACTAGCAAGGAGCTTACAGTAATATATCACACAGATCATACACTATGGCCAGGTGGGACTTATACCAGGAATGCAAGGCTGGTTCACTATTAGAAAAACTATTAGCATAATTGACCATATCAATAACAAAACCAACAGAAATCAATGATTATCTCAAGAGATGCAGAAAAAGCCTTTAACAAAATACAATAGCTATTCCTATTAAAAACACTAGAAAACATAAGAATAAATGGAGTTTTCCTTAAAATGATTTAAAAAAACCCCATCTATCTAAAACCATCAGCAAACATTAGCTACAATGGGAATAAACTAAAAGCCTTCACAAGAAGATGGGAGTGAAGCAAGGATGCCCATTATCACAACTATTCACTATGTACTAGAAATGCTAGCCATAATAATAAGAGAAGACAATGAAATTGAAGGAATTAGAACAGGCCATGAGGAAACAAAACTATCACTCTTGGCAAATGATAAGATAATATACTTAGAGAATCAATTAAAAAACTAGTTGAAACAACAAATTTAGCAAAGTGGCAAATCCACACAAACCATCAGCATTTCTATATAAAGTCCAGCAGCAGGAGATAGAAAGAGAAATTCCATTTAAAATACCTGTAGACAATATAAAATGCTTGGGAATCTACCTGCCAAGAGAAACCCAGGAGATATATGAACACAATTACAAAACACTTTTCACACAAATAAAATCAGATCTAAACAACTGGAAAAATATCAATTGCTTATGGTTAGGTTGAGCCAATGTAATAAAAATGACAATTCTGCTTAAATTAATCTACTTACCCAGTACCAAACCAATCAAACTCCCAAAACTTATTGGATACAGCTAAGAAAAGAATACCAAAATTTATCTGGAAGAACTAAAGTTCAAGACTATCAAGGGAATTAATGAAAAAACTGTGAAGGAAGGTGGCCTAGCTATACCAGATTTAAAACCATATTACAAAGCTGTACTCATCAAACAATCTAATGCTGGCTAAGAAATAGAATCGTGGATCAGTGGAACAGAATAGGTACACAATATGTTGTATTGAATGACCATAGTAATTTGGTGTTTGATAAACCCAATGCTCCAAGCTTTTGGGAAAAAAACTCCTTATCTGACAAAATCTGCTGTGAAAACTGGAAAACAGTATGGCAGAAACTGATGTAGACCAACATCTCACATAGCATACCAAGATAGGTATATGATTTAGACATAAAGGGTGATACCATAAACAAATTAGAGAAACATGGAATAGTTTACCTGTCAATATATGCAGAAGGGAAGAACTTAGGATCAAACAAGAGACAGTATTACAAAATATTAAAACAGATAATTTTTATTATGTTAAAAAAGTTTTTGCACAAATAAAAACATTGCAATCAAAATTATAAGGAAAGCAGAAAACTGGGAAGAATTTTTATAGCAAACATCTCTGATAAAAGCCTCGTTTTTCCAAATATAGAGAGGACAGAGTCAAATTTATATGAATATAAATCATTTCCCTATTGATAAATGGTCAAAGTGTCTGAACAGGCAGTTTTCAGACAAAGAAATCAAAGCTATCTATAGTCATATAAAAATTAGACAAATGCAAATTAAAACAATTCTGAGGCACCACCTCATACCTATCACATTGTCTAATACAAAAGAAATGAAAATGATAAATGTTGGAAGAGATGTGGGGAAATGAGGACACAGATGCATAGTTGGTGGAGTTGTGAACCAATTTAACCATGCTGGAGTACGATTTGAAACTATACCCAAAAGGCTATCAAACTGTGCACACCCTTTGGCCCAGCAATGCCACTACTAGGTCTGTGTCCCAAAGAGATCATTAAAATGGAAAAGGACCCACATGTACAAAAACATAGTATCTCTTTTTTCTCGTGGTTAAGATCTGGAAACTGAGGGGATGTCAGTAAATCAGGGAACTGCTGAACAAATCGTGGTATGTGACTGTGACAGAATACTACTGTGCTATAAGAAATGACAAGCAGCATCATTTCAAAAAAACCTGGAAAGACTTATATGAACTGACGCAGAGTGAATGAGCAGAACCAGGAGAATATTTTACACTGTAACTGCAACATTGTGTGATGAACAAATGTGAATAACTTAATTATTCTCAGCAATACAATGATCCAAGATCATCTCAAAGTACTCATGACGAAAAATGCTATACACCTCCAAAGAAAGAACTGATGGAATCTGAATACAGATCAAAGCATACTATTTTCATGTCCTCTCTATTTTTTGTTCAAGTTTTCTTCTACAAATTGATCAATATGGAAATTAGTTTTGTATGATTTCACATCTATAATATAAGTTTATCATGTAAGGGAAGAAGAATAGGGAAGGAAAGAAAAAATTGGAATTCAACGTTTTTGAAAAAAAAGTTAAAATTGTCTTTTACATATTAATTGGGGAAAAATCAAATTTTACCAAAAAGCTGAGCAGTACTTTAAAACACCATGTGACAGGATTTCAAAAGTAGAGAGGACCTGAGAAAGCAACAAATAATGCCTGAACAAGTATCCTCACCCCACTGTCCTGCAGCCCTGCTCAAATAACTTCACAAATAGGTAACTCACCAGGTATTAAGGAAGTACCTTTGGACAGCTCTATGAGCTAGTAAGACCAGTTGTGGTGCTCTGCAACTCTGCAATTTCAAACCAGTGATCCTAATTTTACCCACTTGGGCCAAGCAAAACAGGGCCAGTCTCTCTTCCATGTGATCACTCCAAAAGTACTTGAAGAGATCTATCAAGTCTCCCCTGAGTCCTTTCTTTTCCATTCTAAATACCCTAATCCTTGATTGGCATATTGTTGTCTCTTCATTACCTGAAGGGCAGAGTGAGGAGGTAGGTGTCACAGTGGGTAGAGTGTCGGGCTTTGAGTTAGGAAGATTTCTCTCTTTGAGTTTAAATCTGGCCTTGGGCTCTTACTAGCTGTGTGATCCTGAGCAGGTTGCTTAACCCAGTTTGCCTCAGTTTCTTCATTTATAAATTGTGTTGGAGAAAGAAATGGCAACCACTCCAGTGTCTTTGTCACAAAACCCCCAAATGGGGTCATGAACAGTTGTACATGGTATAAAAACAACTGAACACTAACAAAAGAGTGGCATAGGAGAAGGAACACTGGATCTAGGTTCAAAGGGCCTGGATGAAAACTCTGGTTCTGCAACTTACCACCTGATGGATATCAGGCAAGGCATCCTCTCTGGACCTCACTTTCCTCATCTCTGAAATGAAAGAGTTGGATTAGGCTTCTAAGGTCCTTCTTAGATTCTTACAAATAAGAAGGAGAAGGAGAAGAAGGAGGAGAAGAAAGAGGAGGAGATGGAGATAGAAAGAGAAGAAAAAGAAGGAATGAAGGAAGGAAAGAGGGAGGGAGGAAGGGAGGGAGGGAGGGAGGGAGAAAGGAAGATGCTAAGTGTATAAGAGGGAACAGTACAAACAAAGCTGCAGAGATATTAATGCATGTGATGTATTCATGGGACAGTGAAGAAACAGGACTAATTGGAACAGATGTTTATATTTTATAGCTTTGGGAAATAAAGCAGGAAATATATGTTGGAGTTACACTGAGGACATCATTGAAATTTTTGCTTTTCCCTATAGACATTAGGGAACCACTGTAGATTATTTGAAGTCCAATTTTTGCTTTCCTTCCCTCCTTCCCTCCCTCCCTCTTTCCTTCCTTCTTTCCTTTCTTCCTTCCCTCCCTCCTTCTTTCCTTCTTTCCCTCCCTCTCTCCCTCCTTCCTTCCTTCCTTCCTTCTTCCTTCCTTCCTTCCTTCCTTCCTTCCTTCCTTCCTTCCTTCCTTCCTTCCTTCCTTCCTCCCTGTCTCTTTCCCTCTCTATCTTCCTCCTCCTTCTTTTTATTGTTCTCCATCTTATTTTTCTTCCTCTTCCTCTTTCCTCTTTTTCTTCATTTCCATCATCATCTGGAGAAATTCTGAATCTATGATTTCACTGATGTCAAGAATTTTTGGTGTGGAACCTCCCTCCAATGTTACCTGTAACCTATAGACTGGCAGAGTCACTTGTGGAATTGTGAGGTCAGGTGACATGTCTGTTGTCACACAGCTAGCTAGAAAATCTCAAAGATAAGACTTTAGTCCAGGCTTTCCAGAAGGGCAGCCCTATGTCTATTATTATTATTATTATTGTTATTATTATTATCAATACTACTTTTAATAATTATGGATTTCTTTGTACATCAATAACATAACTGATTAAGCACTTCCTATGTGCCAGGCACTGTGCTAAACACCATAGGTACAAAGACAAAATAATGGCTGCTATCTTCAAGGAGTTGACATTCTAATGGAAGAGACTCCATGCAGATTCGTAGTCTATATAAAGCAGTTATGAGATGAGTTTGGAGGGATGTCACTAACAGAGAGTGACACAAGCTATGCCTGCAAAAGTGGCATTTGATCTGCTTCTTAACAGAAGTTAGGGATATTTAGAGGGAGAGTATTTCAGGCATGAGGCCATCAGGCAAAGGCATGGAGGTGGGAGATAGAACATTTTGTGTGAGGAATAGAATCATATCAGTATGGCCGGCCTATGGTTACCCTTATGTGGTGGGCCATCTCCAGTCATCCTGGTGAATATCAGGCCACTGGGCTCACGTGGCTCTGGAGGAGAAAGTGAGGCTGGTGACCTTGCATAGCCCTCCCTCACTCAAAGTCAACTGCAAGTCAGGTCATAATTTCCCTGATGTCATGGTCATCTTTGAGAATGAAGGACAAACACAACCTGTGAGTCGCCTTGCCCTACCCTGTGAGCTGCCCCTCCCCTCCCCTCCTTTTCCCTCTTCTCTCTTCCTCTCCTCTCTTCTCCCCTTATGTGTCTTGTTTGTAAGTTGTCTCCCTGTTGCAACAATTTGTCTAGCAGCTGCTGTGGGGGTGAAAAACCAACACAAGCCCAACAACAAGAATGCTGCAAGCCCGAGTTCTTTCGATCTCCTTTACTAAGGAAAGCAATGTTAAGGGGTTGACAATCTTACTTTAATCCAACATACAAATATCATTCACTCAGCTCAGGGGGAAAAGCTAGCATCCTGAGCTTCAGAGCAAATACAAACAGCAAATAAACACGAATTAACAGACAGCTTTCTGTCTGACAAAATCACAATATACAGTTACCAGGGAAGCATCAACATGAAAGCTGGGGAGCTAATAACAACAGCTGGCCTAGAGTCACTCACCACTCCTGCTGTGGCTCAGAGCTCCAAAAGAGAAAGCCAGCCTCTGTGTTTATATATCTTGTTCAGGGTCAACGGTGAGTCACACATGCAACTCACCCATGTGACCTAAAATCATCACCAAAATGCGACTTAAACCAATGTGGTCTAAAAGTCTCTGATGTGACAAACATGTCACTCAAACCCAGGTAAACTAGGCCTTCCCTTGAGGCAAGGAGGTCATCAAGGACTCCTAATTTAATCAAGGAAACAAAGGCCAAACTCTTCAAAGGCTCTTGGTTGAATAAGTGCTAAGAGCCCATCTTGATTCCCAATACACTCCCCCACTAGACTGTGAGCCCCATGAGGGCATAGCCTGTGTTTGATTTGTTCATTTGCCTTTTAGGATCCCCAGAACTTACTACTGTGTTTAGCATATTACAGTAGGGGCTTGATAAGTGCTTGTTGACTGTCTACTGTATAGAGAGGAATAATATAGAAGAAAATTGGAAAAGTAAAGTAGCCTGGGTTGTGAGGCACTTTAAAGGTCAAAATCAGTGCTTTTTGAAGATCACTTTGGCAGCTGGGTAGAAGATGAACTTGGAAGACAAGACAGGGCACCCATCACCAGGCTGTTCCAATAGTCCAGGTGAAAGGGGAGGAGGGCATGCACCAGAGCCACAGCTATGTGGCTGGAAGTTTTGTGAAGGTGGAAACAAGATTTGGCAGCTGAGTTGGTGTGACTGAGTCAATGATGCCCCCTAGGTAGCAAGCCTGAGTGACTGGGAGGTTGAGGGCACTCTGGACAGAAGCAGAGAGGGCTGGAAGAGGTCTGCAGTTTGCAAACTCCTTTACACAAACACACAAAGTTCCTGAGAGAAAGGCAGCGCAATTTCTAGATGCTAAAAACAAAGTGCAGACATTTGCCAAGGTCACCCAGTAGTCAGAGTAGTGTTGAGACTCTCTAAACTGTCTCCCTACTTCCAGGGTTATTGTAAGCAAAGTACTTAAGGACCTGGGAACAGGCCAGAGAAGCCTCAGCTCATCCCCTCTTTGTTACTGTTATCACGAGCTCATAACAATCTGATGAAATGTGCTTGAAAATGGAAGAACAGCTGCTGGCTTCCATATTAAGAAAACAGCTCTCTAGCATTCATAAAGATGATGCAGAAGGGCTTGGGACTGCCAGCAGGGAGAGGGAAGAGGGAAGGAGAGACCCTTGTTCTCTCTGACATATGCAGGGAATATAGAGACAATGTCCCATGGTGGAAAGACTTCTGACTTTGTAGTCAGAGGTTCTGGGTTCAAATCCTACCTATGTCACCTTAGATAAGTCTCTTCCCCTCTCTAGATTAGTTTCCTCATCTGTAAAATGAAGAGGTTGGACCAGATGGTCTTTGATGTCCATGCTAGCTCTAGGTCTATCATCCTATGACTCCCTGCATTTAGGGTTTAATGTTCTACTTGGTATCTTAAAAGTTTTCAGAGTTCTGAGCTGAGGTCCATTCCAGAACTGTGTAGCTAGGGGCTCCTCAAAGAACCTCCATGAAGCATTATTCCGTGATGTTATTCCACGAATCATAACTTCTTCTTCCCATGGCTCAACATACATAGAATCAGATCTGGGTTCTGACAACTGCTCTCTGCCCATCATAGTTTGATGTATGAGCGTCTGAGACTGTCTACACATCCAGTGGATTTTCTAATGAAATGGAAGTGCTGCAAACCGTAATGGAGTTGGCAGCACACATAGGAAGATCCTGAAATCAGAGAAGGTGTCCTTAAAACAGAGAATGTAACATATGGGGGTGGGGTGGGCAGGGAACCATCAAGCCCAGAAGGCTAAACTTCAGTTCTGGGAGGTAGCTTAAAAACACAGACCACATGATGCCTGTTTTGGAGGGTCCATAGGACACACGATGCCAGTTGTAGAAGAGAGGGTGGGGAGGAGAGTGAGCTTTAGAACCTAGAACATAAATGTCAGAGTGGAAGAGGCCTTAGCTTCTAGAATACAAAATACCAGACCTGAGAGGTCCCTTCAAACATGGAACACAGAATGTCATAGTTGGGTGGGACCTTAGAACAAAGACCATGGAATACCAGAGCTCAAAGGCTTGTTTATATTTCACATCTTTATTTTTACAGAAAAGGAAACTAACCCCCAGAAAGGGGATGTTTCTTGTCTAGGTACCTGCAATCTAGACCCCGGGCCTCTCAGATCACAATTAAGCAGAGTATTTTCCCCTAGAGCTTGCTACTTCTCTCCAATTGCTTTTAGTTAAAGTTCTGGCTTCCACTTGTAACTCAGGATAGTAATGCCAGACTTGGGCACTGCCCTGCCTCTAATCTCTTTCCATCTCATATCCCATGCTAACTTTTGTAAGTACCTTGTTCAGCGGGCATTTCATGCAAGCCAACAACAAATCAACAAGCATTTATAGAGTGCCTACTATGTTCCAGAAAACATGACTCAGAATAAAGGCTTCTCTGACAAGAGCGTGCTCCCTACACTTTCTGTGTGTAGATGGTCAATCAGGGTTGGATAATTCCAAAAACATTCCCCTGGACTACAAAATATTAGTTATGACATAAAGACTGAAATAAGTCTCCAAAAGATTGCAATGTATAAACCATTTTCCCCATCCTCAGAGGCCAATTCATGAGCAGACAAATAAGACAGCTTAAGAAGGATTTGGGGTTGTTTTTTTTCATTTCTTTGACAGCCTATTAGCATTTCTCAGAGCAAATGTCCCAGATGCCTTTGAGAATTGGGGACATGGCGGGAATCTGGTGAGGAACTCACATACACATAGACACACATAGCATACAAAATACCTCAGTGCTGGGGCCTGGACCCAAGGGGCGGCACTCATCCTGGGAGGAGATGTTGGCAATTGTTCAAACAGGGTACCAGGCATTTCCTGTGGTGTGGGAGCCAGATGCAGGTGTACTATTTGTCATCATTCTTGTCCTGTCTTCAAAATCCAGACAAGGAATAAACAGTTCGGTCGGTCACCTCGGCACTCCAAACATCTCCCGAGCGATTTGTATGATGGATGAAATTGCCCGCTCTTTGTCCTAGGAGGTAGTCTGATATCCCGTTGAGCTACACCCTTAGTTGCCCATGTTTCACTTCCTCCTGGTTTCCTTTAATGACAGAAAGGCATTAGGATTGAAGTCCAAAGCTATGCTTTCAATTCACTGTCTGTCTGACCTGAGAAAAGTTCCTTTCTGTTCCTCAGTTTCCTTACTTTATTCAGGATTCCTAAAGTCCCTTTTGTCCTTGACCTTTATAGGTCAGAATTTAAAATTGACAGTAATCTTAAAATATTCACTGTAAAAATTTGTTGACAAATATTGAAAGAAAAGCTTATAGAAAAAAACTATGAGGCACACATTACATTATGTAGACAATGGGGAATTGTGTAATATATTGTACAAATGTAAGCAAAGGCTCTGAAATAAGGTGCCATAGTTTTTGAAAAACATTGACGGTAACCTTAGCTATCTCGTAGTCTAATACTTCGATGAGGGATCAGTGAAATCATTATTATCCCCATTTTCTAGGTGAGGGAACTGAATATCATGAAGGGGAAGTGACTTACATCAAGTTCTAAGTAGGTAGTGCCTGAATTGAAACAAAGTCTGGTATGCTCAGTCTAGTCTTCATTCGGTTTGCTACCCAGTCTAGCTTAACTTGGTTACTAGCACAATGCTCTGTACACAAAGGGATCTTAATCAGCCAATCAACAAATATCTAGTAAGCACTACCTCTGCCAGGCACCAGGATAATTGCTGGAGATACAAAGACTAAGTTAAAAAAGGCTTACCCTCCAGGATTTTACATTCTAAAGGGGAGAAGACATGTATCTAATAAGTAGGTCAATACTCAATACGCACCAAATAGATAGAAAATTACCTGAGGCAGGAAGGCACCAGCTAGTGGGAAGTCTGGGAAAGACTTCCTGCCCAAGCAATGATTGGACCTGAAAGGGACTTTGGAGGGCACCTAGTCCATCTCCCTAATTATATAGGAAACAAAGGCTCAAATATGTTAAGCAATTTGCCTAGTCACACAGTCAGTAAGCGACAAAAGATACAATTAGCAACCAGGTGTTTGTGAGTCCAAGTCTACCATTCTCCACTGTCATACTCATTAAACTGACAATTTCTGTGTTTGACCAGAGTTTTCTCATCTACCAAAAGTCAAACACTTGAACATTCAAGTCTTAATCCATTGTAAGAAGTCATTAAATGTTAGTTGACTCAGTATGTGATTTGTTCTGTTGGGATCATGAGATGAGGCAAGGTGAGTCTCCCCACAAAATTCTGAAGTTCAAAACATTTATATGTCTAAATTTAAACATCCAACACCACACTTGTAACATATAGGAATGGAACACTTCTTGTGAGTATTACTTTTGTCTCAAGGCAAGGTGACAAGAGATTGCCAAGGTTGGGAAGTAGGGAGGGGGAGAAAGACTCACACACTTTATATTTAGCCCACGATATTTTTTCAAGAGCCACCAGTCACTTGGGTAGACATTACCGTGATCAGCGTCACAATGCCATTCCTGGGGAGCTGGCAGGTAACATTGCCCATATTTGGTCTGGAGGGAAATGAAGCATGAAAAGTCTGTTTTTTTTTTCCTAAGGCTTTTCTGAGAAACAGTGGCAAGACCAGGAATAGAAAGTGCCTTCTCAAACTGGAATCCTGAACAACTAAGCAAATCATCCCTTGGGTTTGAGAAACAATATCTCCTCTCCAGAAAATGAGGTGAGGGGACAGAAGCCTCACTCTCTGTCCTACCTATGCTCTGAGCCCTTAAAACTCAATTTCCCCTGCTCCACCTCTGGGTCTGTACTTATACCATTTCCTATAGCTGGAATGCTGCCCCTTCACCCCTGCCCCAGCAGCTCCACCTCTGCTTATTCGTGTCATATCTACTCTTGATCCAATAGCACTTCCTTCATGAAGTTATCCTTGATACCCCAAAGCCTAGGTATGTGATTTCATAATACATCAATGAGTCTTCCCTTTCACAATTTGGAGTTATAGTTATTTCTGTATGTGCTTTCTTCTTTCCTAAAGGATCAGTCCCATAATGGATGGAAAAGGTCATGTTTTAGGTAAACTTGGGTTTCCCCTACTTCAAAATACATTGCATTATATAATAAATGCTGAATGAATGACTCTATAGGTAACTTAGTAGATGTTGGAAAAATGAATGATTTTTATGGTTTGAGATATGAAATGGCACTCAGTGTAATAGAGCAACCAAGTTGCAAAGTTGGGAGGTACCCTAAAGATAATCTAATTCAATAATTTGGAAGTTGAAAGAAAGCCGCCTAATGATTGATCTCATGGGAGGGATGGTATGAGGGATGACACTTCAAGATGATCCAGTACAGAATGGGCTGCCTTGGAAGATGGTGTGTTCTCCTTACTGGAGTCTTCGAGAGGAGTTGAAATTATCTCTTGTTGGGTATGTCAAAGAGATGGTTCTTTTTCATGTGAAAGTTGGGTCACAGAGTCACAAAGGTCCCTTGTCCTTGAACAAGTATCTTCCCTCTGACTTTTGCATGAAGATCTCCTTTGGGAGGGAATTCGCCTCCTCGCAAGGCAGTCCTTACACCTTGGGATAGGTCTAATTGTTGGGAAGCTTTTTCCGACACCATGCCAAATTTGCTTCTTTGCAACTTCCTCTACCTAAGTCCATTTTCAGGGGCCAAGCAGAACAAGTCAAATTTCTCTCTCATACAATAGTCCTTTAAATACAGTCAGAATTCTATTGTGTCCTCTCTAAGTATTATCTTCTCCAGGTTTAATATTCTTGATGTCTTTCGCTAAACCTCATCTGGCACAAACTATTATCAGTGTAGTTGCCCTCTTCTGGATAGAACCCAGTTCATCTACTGTCTTCTTAGAACATAGTTCTTGGAATTGAATATAATTCTCCAGATGTAGTTTGGTCAGGTAAAACCAACTCAGAAGGCCTTTTGCCTCCCTAATCCTAGATATCTGACTGTCTCAATTCAGCCCAAGATCATATTCTGTTTCTTAGTTGCAATATCTCACTAATGGCTCATACTTACATTGTAGTCTGCCGAACCCCGCCCCCGCTCCCATATTCTTGTGCTGAGTCGTCGTGTAACAAGGTCTTCTGCATCTACTCAATTGACACAGGTGTCAGCCCTGGCTCTGCCATTCATTTTACTTGAAAACTTGGCTTTCCTTCTCTGACCTTTGACCTTTTCATGTATGAAATGAAGGAGGTGGACTAATTGCCCCACAAGTTATTTTTTAAGATCCAGCACTTGGTTTGAATGTTGTTGGACTTTGTCATACACCAGTTGCTGGCACTTCTGCTAAGATTATAGGAGAGAGATCAGTGCTAGAGATCAGATAAAGAACTCCTTCTCAACTGGCCTCTGCACTGCCAACCCCCACCATGAACCATATTGAGACCAACAATGAAAGGTTTAGAGTGGAACTGTCCAACAACTATGTAGTCCAGAGAAATCCTTGTTCACAAGTCATATGGAGAATGTGGGTCAGCCACCTTCTTCTCCCTGGTAATCATCCATGAATTATTCAGTGAGTAATAAAACAGAGATAGGGAGGTAAAACAAAGGAAGAAAGGAAAACTGATCAGGAGAAGGAAGGTCACAGGCTTCACCCAGGAGGGGATGAAAATATTGAATGTAGAATGTCAGAACTGGAAGGAATCTTAGAGATCAGCTAGTCCCTTGTTCCCATTTTGCAGGAGAAAAAACTAAGGCACAGAATAAGGAAGGGACACAACTAGTATGTGTTATAACAAAACTGAGAGGAGGGAAAAAAAGAAAAAGAGAGCAATCCCCATAAGTCCCTGAGTAGACCCAACTGCTCTTTTTAGTAGCTTCATTCACTGGAGGGCTCTTATTGCAAACTTGGAAGTATATCTCATTTTTATGAGACAGTACATACCATAAAGTTTGGCAATGGACTACAAAAGAAGCAGAGTTAGGCCAGGCTGGAATAAGATAGCTCAGGCCCTGGGACAGGGCATTGATCCAGCTTCAGTGCTGCCCACCCCCATCATCTCTTGTAGCTTTCTGCCTTCGTTAATATTTGGCTACATGGGAGAGAAAAAAGAGTCATCAGTGCCCATTCCATCTGCAAGCCTATGCCATTTAAAGAAAAGAAGGACAAAAAACTCCAAATACTCTAGGGGGCATTCAGGAACAGAGAAGTTTTGTCCCCCAAATACTTTTGCCCTTTCTGGAAAAAAACATCCTCCTCTAAAGAGATGAGTTGTGAGTCACCCAGAATGTTGAAATGGATTGGGAGTGCATGAGGGAAGAATATGAATAGGAGACAAAACACTTGGGGGGGGGGTATTAAGACAGGGAAAAATTTATCTGACTGTGACCTGCTGTGTTTCCTAGGGCAAAATATTTCCTCTCAGTTTTGGAGTGTAGGAAATGATGGGCCATCCTAAATAATCTTTCTGTTCTTCTTGGCTCTAATATTCTTTGTTCCCTATCCTAAGACCCTTCCCAGCTTGAGTTCCATGTTTTAAAGTTCCTCCCTGCTCTGAAATTGTGTGCTCTGTTTTCCCAGCTCTGACATTCTGTCTTCTACATTCTAGGATCTGTCCATGCTCTTACATGTTATTTTATGAAGTCTCTCTCATCTCTAGCATTTGATGTTGTATGTTCTGAGGCTCCTCCCAGATGTGAGATTCCACATTCTATGTTCTATAGTACTCCTGTGTCTGACATCCTATCCTTTTAATATATAACTCATAGGATTATAGTGAAGGTCAAACATGGAAATCCTATAATATTAGTTCAATTATAGCAGTATTTGTATAATACTAATGTTAAAGCCCCTAGGTAAGAGTATCTGAATTTCTGGCCAAGAAAATTTCTCAAAGATGAGCTAGGAATTTAAAAAAATAATATTTCAGAAAATCTGAAAATCTTATGCAAATGGAGGCATCATCATAATCACCATCAATCATTGCTCCGTGTCCTTATTCCAAGACTGAAATTCTCCCCTCCCCCATGCTCCACATCTCCATCTGTTGAAAACTCTCAGATTTTTTATGGCCCAGCTCAGGTATCACTTTCTACAAGAAGTCTTTCCCTACCTCCCCAAATCTCTCACAGGTCCCCACTAACAGGTTTGATTTTTTCCAGATAGTTAAAAAGATATATCAGCTTAAATGTAAAGACTTAAATGATATAGCAAAGAAAATGACAAGAAAATGAACTAAGAAATGAATAAAAACATTTATTAAGCACTTTGTGGCAAGCAATGTGCTAAACCAATGGAGTGACAAATATAAAAGTCAAGAGAATACCTGTCCTCAAAGAATTTACATTCGAATGGGGAAACCAACCCAGATAAAGGTGTGGTCACCAGAGAGGGATATTTTGGTTTGAAAAGTTACAGGGACAGTGAGGAAAGATGCCCTCCTGTACACATGAAGAACATTCTTTAAAATGTTGCCAGACCATCAGCATAGAAGGTCTCATATGGGAAAACAAGCATGATCTGGTCACATGTTTGTGACTAAACATGTAGGGAACGTGTGGTTGGGGAACATACTAGCAGGAATAACTCTCAGCAACCTAAGTGTGGAGGGCATACTCAATAGAGATCCAGGTGGCCAGGGCACACATGTAACCAGAGCAGTTCATGTGCAATAGAGATCCCCATGTCTTCTGGTTGAATGATCTCATTGCTTCTTGCCTAAGTGTCATAGGTCCAATGGCTATTTAGTTATGGCTTCTGACTAGTTATGATCTCAGGCTACTTTCTGCTATCATCCACTTGGCTTTGGCTTTTCAGGGGAATCTACACTCCCATCTCCTAAGGCATAGTGGATGTCAAAAACCTCTCCCTGTGGAAGGCAGGTTGAGTTTTTCCTCTCTAGTCTCTGTATCTGGCATCCTCTGGTGGGTATGCTGCACATTGTGAAATGCAAAAAA
>CM053625.1:322839477-322855010 GCA_028646595.1 Phalanger gymnotis | reverse complement strand
AGATTATATCCACTAGACTTCCACTTAACCTAGGGCTTGGCTACTGCCACACTCAAGGGTTGGAAAAGACAAGTCATGGGTAACTTGAATTTGGTTACCAAAAATATATATGACATCCCCTCAACTCACTAAATAGTTGGTAGCTGACATGACTACTTGCTTTCATTGGAACAGCAGAAACACGGGAAGGAGCTAGAACAGATAACCGTTTCTGATATTCTTTTATTGTGACCCTGAGAAACTGGGATAGAGTATAGGTTTAGATGGAAAAAGACATTACAATTCATTTACTGCCTTCTTAACCTTTTTTGTGGCAGTCTGGTGAAGTGTAGGGATCCCCTTCTCAAAAGAATGTTTGTAGATAATTGGAGGGAACGCTAAATTCAATTAGAGATTAGTGAAAATAAAGATACGTTTTTTCCTACATTCAAGTTTATAGACCTGAAATCTATTCAGCAGCCCCTCGATGGTTTGTGGACTCCAGGTTAAGGAGCCTTGATTTATTGCAATGGCCTCATTTTACACACGAGGAAACTAAGCTCTGTAAGAAGTTGTGGGAGTTGCCTTATTCACTCCTACGTACTCTGTGATCCAGGACACTGAACTCTTATCTGTTCTTTACACAAGATATTCCCCTTCCCAGAGCTGGGCATTTTCACTGCCTGTTCCCCAGGCCTGGAATTCCCTTCCTTCACATCTCTGTTTCCTGGCTTCTCTGGCTTCCTTCAAATCCCAGCTAAATCTCTGCTTTCTATAGGAAGACTTTTCCAGTCCCCTCTTCCCCCATACTCATGCTTTTCCTCTTTTGATTATCTGCAGTTTATCCTATACGTCTCTTATTCATACATAGTTGTTCGTGTCGTCTCCCCGACAGACTGTGGTCTCCTTTAGAGCAGGGATTGTCTTTTCGCTTTCTTTATTTCTCCAGCACCCACACAGTGCTTGGCACATAGTAGATGGCTACAATATATAATATACTATATATATATTCTATACATAAATATGCAGCATATGTAATATACAGTAATATATAATGTACAATATATACAATATATATATAAATATGCAACATATACAATAATATATAATATATATAATATACAATATAAACTGATTAACTGCAGTCACATAGGAGGTGAGAATTTGAGCAGGGTTTAAGTAAGGAAATGAGCTGTAAGAGAAAAGCACAAAGAAAGGATTCAGCTTTTAAAATCAATCACATGGAAATCAAAGAGGAATGAAGATAAAAGAGCTTGGTAACTGGACTGTTAGCAGTTCACTCACACACAAGAGTTATTGGCAGTTTCTGTTTGCAAGAAGCCTGTAAATGGCCAACCAAAGACTAATGAAGCAGCAAGCTGGTCAAAGGAAAGGAGGCTCCAAGTGGAAGCAGGGGCCTCCTCTCCTCTTCCTCTCTCTCTCTCTCTCTTCCGAACGCTGTATAGTCTGCCTTCCAACCTCATCATTCAACCAAAGCTCCTCTCACCAAAGTTAGCAATAATTTTCTAATTGCCAAATGTAATGGACTTTTCTCAGTTCTCAACCTTCCTGACATCTCTGTAGTCTTTGGCATTGTGGATCACCCTCATTTCTTTCTAGGGTTTTGTGATCTTATTCTATCCTAATTCTTTTTCTAGCCTGGCTGGCTGCATCTCAGTCTCCTTTGCTTTGTCTTCATCCAGGTAATTTCCAATAACTGGACATAGCCCGAGACTCTGTATTGGGCTTCCTTCTCTTTTCCCTTTGTTCTGTATATACTTGTAAGCAAATTCCTACTTAATTTATAACTTTTTCTCCCTGGTGCTTAACACAGTGCCTGGCACCTAGTAGGTGCTTGATAAATTCTTGTTAATTGATTTATCTGCAATGTGAGGGGCCATGGATAGATCGCCAATATGGTTGGCTTCTAGTTCCAAATCTATGATTCTTTGGTTCTATAATGTGTTGATATACAATCAGCTAAGAAAGTATCCAACAATTTTCAAAGAAGGAAGAGATGGGAAATGGTAGTTAGTGAATCCTTTCTGAAGCAGCTACATTTGACCTGATAACAATCAAGAGGTCTGTAGTCATCCTGGATTAAAGGTCCCGGGCAGAGCAGAGAAGCTCCCAAGACTTATCTGTCAAATTTTCTAAGACCACTCACTATTCCCTTGACTTCCCAATCCTTCCCCCTCCCCAAACCTACTACAATGTAAATTCATTGAGGGCAAGAACTATGGAGTTGTATAGACTTTCTTCACAAGTAATTTATATGTGTGAATGGTTCTGTAATTCAATCCAAGCAACCTTCTCACCTGATAAAGTTATCAAATTGTAGAGCATCTAATTAGTTACATGAGCAGGGTTGGGGTGTGTAAATAGGTGAGACACCTCTTGATATCTCATTCAAACATTTTTTAATCCTTTAAATTTAAGCTACATGCTGTTTAAGTGGAATTTTAATGATAGCATACACAAGATTTAAAATTAGGGCACCTAGGTGGCATGGCAGATTGAGTGTTGAGCCTGGAATCTGGGAGACTCATCTTCCTGAGTTCAAATCTGGCCTCAGACACTAGCTGTGTGACCCTGGGCAAGTCATTTAGTACTGTTCACCTCAGTTTCCCTATCTGAAAATGAGCTGGAGAAGGATATGGCAAACTACTCCAGTATCCTTGCCAAGAAAACTCTAAATGGGTCACGGTCAGATACAAGTAAATAACAAAAGTGCTAGGCACTATGCTAAATGTTGGGGACACAAAGAAAGGCAAAAGACAGTCCCTGACCTCCGTGAATTTATAGTGTATTAGGAAAGACATACAGAAAAAAAGCTGAAAAGATGAGGAGAGGATGGGGGACGGAAGCTGCATCAGAAATGATGATGTGCCTGCCCTAGGCCTCCTGCTTAAATAGAATATAGGGGAGGATCTCTCTGATGTTTGCTCTCTACCTTTCCAATCAGGGGGAGGAAGGGGCCCCAGGAATGGAGGGTGCTGATGATGGGATTGTTAAAATCCTGCAGGAAGATGCATTTCTGGAGACAATGATGGAGTCCATGTGAGAAGCCAAATGGAAAGTAATGATGGATATATTAATATAATGGAATATTATTGTGCCTTAGGAAATGAGAAATGGTTGAACAAGATAGATGGATTGATCATTTATTAAGCACTTTCTCAGTGTCGGACACAGTACTAAGCACCTGGGATATAGATGCAAATTAGGCAAAACAGTCCCTGTCCTCAAGGAATTTACATTCTAATGAAGGAAAGAGAAAAATGAATAAAGTGTTGGGATTTTATTCTAATTCAGGGCTCTGAGCAAAATGAGAGAGAGCCTGATTGTTATTGTTTTCTTAATTTTTACAAACCTCTCAAACAGAATGAAGACTTGAATTTATTTTATTTATTTTAGGAGCAGTTACATGGGGCAGTAGATAGAGATCTGGAACCAGGAAGATGTGAGTTCAGCCTTAGGTACTAATTGTGGGACCTTAAGCAAGTCACTTGCCTCAGTTTCCTCATCAAATGGGGATAATAATAGCACCTACCTCCCAGAATGGTTGTGAGAATTAGATGAGGTGATATCTGTAAAGCATTTTGCACAGCGCCTCAAACACAGTAGGTGCTATGTAAATGTTAGCTATCAGCTATCATCTGACTTAGGCAATGCGTGAGCCAATAGTTAACAGATTTGAGTGATAGAAGGAGGCAAAGCCTTAATTTCCCCATGACCTCAAGGTCAAGGACACTAAGACTTACTTACTTACTATTACTTACAGGGTGTTATAGTAGTTTCAGGGCTAGACTAGAATGGAAGAAGACCTGGGTTCAAATCTTGCTTCAAGTATACTGGGTGCCTAGGATGGGTCAACCCCTTTAACCTGTCAGTGCTTTAGGCCCCCAGACAAGATGATAAGTTACAGACAGTAGGTCAAATATATTAATAAAGAGGGTTCTCTCATTTGGAATTGCCAATGCTAACAAACTTATCAGTCCTCTGTCCACCCTCAGCCCATACCCACCAGGACTCTTAACAACAACAGCAGCAAAGAGTACCTACTCCCCAGCTGTGAGTCTGAGTTGAGACAATATTTGTAAACGTGTTTTACAAACTTTGAAATGCAACGGAAACCTCATTTCTGGCTATAACTGACTGGGAGTGGCTTTGTCACCATAAAGGACTCTATTAATGTTAGCTGCTTCTATTCTCAATGTCCTTATTTCAACAAGCATTTGGGAGACACAAAAATATATCTTCAGTAGGAGAACCCTGAGGCCTCGAAGAATGGGCTGATATCGCCATTTGTCTAATATGATCAACGAGTAATATCGTGAGCTATTAAAAGCTATCCGCTCTGAAATATTTATAATGCACAAAGTAATGTTCTGTGGGTGGCATGCATTATTAACAGTATCTAAATACATCTTCTAAATCAATTACAGCTGGTCCTATACCTGCCGTAGAAACTCAAGTTCTTCATGGCTTATTGTGTAGGAGGCCCAGGAAATATGGGTCCCCAGGAACGTGCAGTCCCAGAACTGGGGTGTTTTCGTAGACAACAATGTAATTGATTTTTCTCTCAGTCCAGACTGGTTAAGGTTTTTAATTATCTCTTGCCAGGATTTCAGGAGAATATTAAAGAGCGTTGAAGGAAACAGCCACTTTAGAAGCAGGTAAAAGGAATGATAATGAAAATTATAACAATAATACTATTTTACATAGTACTTTAAGAATTGCAAAGCATTTTACATACTGTATCTCATTTGGGTGTCAATTTCAAAACTATCTCTGGAAAGTTTAGGAAAGACAGATAGGCTGAATAGTATCCAGAGGAGAGTGACCAGAATGGAAGCAGTCTTGCTAGGATAGAACCCTCCAGATGGAGGGAGGCGTAATTGATTCTTGTAATTTATGCTTCCTGTTGTCTTGACCATGGGAAGGGCCCTTCCCCTCTCTGAGAGTGTTTCTTCTACTGTAACATCTAAAGGAGAAACTGAGTGATGTGGTAGCCAGCAAGCTAGCCTTGGAATCACCAAGGCTGGGTTTAAGTCTTGCTTCTGACACATGCTGGTTGTGTGATTACAGGCAGGTCATTTCACAACTCGGTGTCTTTCTGATATTATAAACCACAGAGCAGGCACCAACCTGAGCTGGGAGAGGGAGTTTTTCTCCTGAGAGGTGCTTGTAATGATGAAATCACTGGTCCGCTAAAAAGCAACAACAAATATATAAAGCATCCATGATCTTGTTAGCTTAGGGAATGCTCATTTTGGGAACTCCTTCCACAAATGCAACACTGTCTCTGACTTAGTTGATCTCAGAGGCTACTTCTTTGACCCACTTGCTGAATCCTAAAAAGATAATTAACTACTCTGTTTATGGAACCCAGAGTCCCTGTCGCTTCCAACATTGTTGCTCACAAGCCCCCAGTGATGTGCTTCCCATTAGGAATTAGTATCTTCAATTGGATTTTTAGCAAAGACATTTCTTGACATGGTACAGTAAAAGCATTTAGTAGGAAATATTCTTACTCTAGACTTGCACCCATGAGGTCCATTGGCAGCATTGGCTCAAATTTGAAGTAGGATAGTAGGAAGGCATTTGTATAGAGAACATATGTAGGGCAAAGGTGACTAGGAGCTTTGGATTACTGGAAGTCATGTTGTCCCTTGGTAGATCTATCATGATGTTTGCCGTATGGTCAGGCTTCAAGGATGGGAGAAGCACTCTTCTGGTCTGGTATCTTTAAGTGCTACTTCCCTCCAGTATCCTCAGCCTTTTCAATGCTCACAAAGTCACTGACTAGGTGTGCCCCTAACTAGGTTGTGCTCATCAGATAGGTTCATCAGTGGGACCTCTGACGGTGAGAGTGAATGAGAAGGAGGAAGAAACAATAACCAGAGATTTTCTAGTGTAAAATAAAGGCCTGAGTCTAACCAAGGGCTACCAATCTTTCCCAGAACTACTCTCCCATGTCCACTAGGAAGGGCAAAGGCCCCAAGCACAGCCCAGGGCTATACACTTGTCACCACTCAGTAGAGAAAAGAGAAATGGGATTATCAAATTATCAGATGATACCAAGCTGGGAGAGCTGACACACTGAATAACAGAGTCAGGATCCCAAAGGATCTTGACAGACCAGAACTTCAGGTTAATTGGCTGAATATGACAAGATGAAACCCAATAGGTATAAAAATAAGAATCTTTCACTTGGGTACAAAATGTCAATCCCCCAAATTCAGATAAGGGAGCCACGGATAGGCAGCAGTTGTTTTGGAAAGGACCAGGGTGTGTGTGGGGATTTTTTAAAATGAATCATCAGCTCAGTCTGAGGCAGCAATGCAATGTGGCAGCCAAAAAAACTAAATCAAGAGGGATGCAGCTTCCTGAAACAAAGAGGGACTATAGACCAGCTGTCCTCTGCCCTGGTCAGACCTCATGTGGAATAATGTGTTCGGTTCTGGTCACTGTGGCTTAAGAACATTATAAGTGGAAGAATGTACAGAGGAGGACAATCAAAGTGGCAAAGGGCATTTTGAAGATTGGTTGAAGAGATGGGGGAAGTTTAGCTTGGAGAAGAGAAGGCTTATTGGGGGTCATGTAGGGTAGGATGGCTTGATAATATCTGAAGGGCTGTCATGTGGAGGAGAGATTAAATTTGTCCTGCTTAGCCCCAGAAGGTCTACCTAGCAGCAATGGATAGAAGCTGCAAATAGGAACATTTAAGCTTAATGTCAGGGAAAACAAACCAACCAAACAAATAAACATGAAGCTTCCTGACAATGGGAGCTGTGGGAAAATGGATGGATTGCCTTTACAAGTAAGGGGTTCATCTTCCTTGAAGGTTTTCAAATAGAATTCAAAGAACCATTTGTCAGGAATGTTATAATGAAGACTTTTTGTTCATGGGTTGGACTATGGGACCACTGAGGTCTCTTCTGTATTCTGTAATTCTGTGATTTTTTTTTGGTTCTTTGACTAGGTCAAAATAGCTCACATGCTTCTAGTTTTGTTGGCTGTCCACCTCAGTGGGGAGGCAATTCATGTGCACACTCGACCCTTTACAAGAAGAGGTCATCAGTTTGGAGGGTGTAGGGACTGACACTCATTTGTTGAATGGAAAGACATGTCCTTTATTCCATCCATATGAGTCTTTGGGGACCACATCATTCAATCAAGAGGGTGCTGCCCTATCTCTGTGGTTACATGGTTCATCACATGGAAACCATTATCACAGTCGGTAAAAGCAACCAGCAAAAGTGTGTGTTAGATAGGGGGATTAGTATCTATTCAAACAGCGGAGCTGTCCAATTTGATAATAAAAAGGTGGGTAGAACTAGAGACACAGAGGTAAGGTACAAGCTATTAATTTGGACATTTTCAAAGATAGTGTGGATAACCTGTGATGTTCTACCTCTTTGGGGATTTGATGATGCAGATAATGCTGTATGTAACATTTCCAAGTAGGGAGGGAAGACAAGAAACCCTGTAAAGGTCACCAGATGGAAAAGGGGGTTAATAAGTTCTTTGTTCACTCAACAAATAGTAATTGCTAATGTCACACTATTGGCAGAGCAGCTGAAAAGTAGGAGCCTCCAAATGTAATTTTAAACCCAATCAACCTAATTCACCCATTTCCTCACTCCTGGACACAACATCGTACCTCCCAAAGCCTCAGATGGGAGACATTCTCTCCCCTTTGCCCCCAATCGTCCATGCTTGTAGGAGAAACTAGCTGCTGACTCATAGTTCAGAGAAATGCCTGAAGACCTATTGACACATCTGCACACTGCAGAAATGATTTCCAATGACAGGTAACCAGGAAAAAAATTGACTTGCAGTTCCAGTTAAATAAGTGCTGAGTTGCTGATGGTATCATTGGTCTAGTTTCTAGCCCATGGGGCAAGTACCTAAGTGAGGAATAACTTGTTTATTTTAAGCCAATAATTCCACAACCCTGTGGAGTTATAGAACCTCATAACTTTTGAAGAGTCAAAAATGAATATCACCCAGAGGTCAATGGAGGGATGCAAGTGGGTATGACCATGATGCAAAACACAGTAAATAAGAGACTCCAAAGGAAAGTGCAGTATAGGATATCACTAAGGAAATGTAGATCTGAAAATATGGGTTGTTGGTGTGGCTCCAGTGAGTATAGCCAGTGGAAGCCTGAGTGATCAAGAAAAAGTAAGGAAACATCTAAGTATGGCAGACAGATCTGCCTGGATGATCTAATGGCAGGATATGGATGAGAGCTGAAAAGGTCGAGCATGAATGGATCCATCAGCCAATCGATCAATAAGCATTTATAAAGTGCCTATTATGTGCCAGTCACTGTATGAAACACTGGGTGAACAGAAAGAAGCAAAAGGCAGACCCTCAAGGTGCTTGCTATCTAAAGATGAATGTGAATGAATTGCCGCGGGAATCTTGAGCAGAATCAGGATAGCAATTTATACAATAACAACACTGTAAAACAAACAGCTTTGAAAACTTTAAGAACTACGACCAATACAATGACCATTCCTGATTCCTGAGGTGATTGTTTAGTCTTTTTGTCTGTAGTGTCTGACTCTTCCTGACCCCTTCTGGGGTTTTCTTGGCAAAGATACTGGAGTGGTTTGTCATTTCCTTCTCCAGATCATTTTACAGATGAGGAAACCCAGGCAAACAGGGTTAAATGACTTGCTCAGGGTTACACAGCTAATAAGTATCTGAGGCTGGATTTGAACTCAGGTCTTCCAAACTCCAGGCCCAGCATTCTGTCCACTGAATCACCTGAGGACAGTTGATTAAAGATACTACCCATGACTGAAAGACAGAGAGGTGATGTATTTATAGTGGAGAATAATTATATATACGTATATATAATATATATGTATATATAATTATAATGTAATATAATACATAATCATATATAGAGAGAGAACTGAGTTTGTTTTCCTTGATTATGCACATTTATTACAATGAATTTGTCTTTCCTTTTATGCAGATGGGGTAAGAGAGAGAACAATTGATTTCTGTTAATTTTTTTTTAAATAGAGAGTAGGGGGTGTGCTAAAGCTGTGGAATGTTGTAAGTACTTTCAGATGAGGTCACTGTTAGTTTGACTTAATTGCTTTACTTTTTATAAGAAGCCTCTCATGAAGTGGGAGTGATCTGACATCCCCAGCTCTTAGCACTTAATAAATGTTGGTTGACTGATTATCTCCTCCTGGTGAGTTCTTTCTGGGGTCTCCACTTAGCTGGGGTAGGGGGTGATAGAGAAGCAGCCTGGCTGTCCTTCATTCCCTTCCCAGCCCTACTTTCGACTCTCTGAACTTTGCTACCATGAGGGTCCATCTTCCCAGCACTTTTCAGGACCCTTTTATGTGTCATTAGAATATAAACTCCTTGAAGGCAAGGACTATCTTTCTTTTTCCTTGTGATTGTACCTGAGTCTGGTAAATGGTAAGTACATAATACTCACTTGGAGACTTCCTGCCTGCCAGCGAGGCACCCTCCTCTGTCCAGCCACAGGCCTCATCATTCCCCTATCTTCTGAGAATGCTTGTTCTGACCAAAGGGGAGACTGGTAGGGCTCCCATTGCAAATAACTAGAAAGAATGGATATATTGATTGATAATTCTCTTTTTAGAGGCCTCTTAATGAGATAAATATTTTCCAGACACCATGAAATCATGTCAGCTCATCAATCAACAAGCATTTAGTATCACATTCCATAGAGCTGGGAAAGACTATGGAGTTCAACCAACCACACATTTCATTTTACGGATAAGGAAGCTGGGATTCAGGGAAATCAAAGGATTTATCTACGGTCACACAGCTGGTTCGTGTTATCATACACTGTAAAGTATTATAGGAATATGAAGTCGTACTAATCAACTGGACTTTCCCCTAAAAATGGCCACAGTGACTTTCAGTGTATAGTGTTCTTTGGCTTCCAAAGCGGTCATTCCAGAAATATTATCCTAATTTTACAAACAAGGATGCTAGGGAATTAGGCCCCATCCCTCTGCTTCCTTCCTCTCTGGTCTTTCCCCAGCAGCACAGCTATGGACACACGCACCTCTTTATTATTCATGTCCCCAGGCCATGGAAGATGATTTCCTATTTTCATTTCAGCCAGCCACCAACCTTCCCTCTAGGATTTTTCAACTTGGCTTGAGAAATCAGTGACTTATACCTTCCTGCTGTGGCATCCTAGCCTTCATTCTTCATGGCTTTGTCAGTGTACAGCACACCTTATCTGTCAAAGACTTCTGGGAGAGAGAAAACTTTCCTCTATCTGTCATGTTGCAAAATTGGCCGCTTTATTTACTTTGAGAACCTATTGTCTTAGGAGTTCCATGGTGGAATAGTCTTTTTACTGTTGCATTCAATTTCTTTTAAGTTGGCTCAAGTCATTTGGGGGAAAGGAAACACACACACACACACACACACACACAACACCATTGTGATTAAACTTTCAAGGTCAAACCTAGGAATCATTTTCTCTCTTTTGTTCCTATTTATTTTTTCCTTCATAAAAATATATAACATGCTATGGAATATATGACAGCTCCCAGCATGGAGGATGTATGGTTTTGGTTTGGAATATAAATGCAATCTGTTTGCTACATAGGATCAGATCATAGGTTTAGGAGTAGAAAAGAAATAGATTAGGAGGAGAAAATTAGATATCATTAAGTCTAACCTCCTATTTTATAGATGGGGAAACTGAGGCCCAGGGAGGGAAGGGATTGTGCTTATGGTCGCCCAGGTGGGAAAAACAAAACTGGTCTTTAAACCCAAGCTCTCTGACCTCTAAATATAGACACAGAAAGGATCTCAAATGCCACCTAATCTACCCCCACCCTCATTTTATACAGGAAGAAATGGAGAGCCGGAAAGGTTAGTGACTCTCCTGTTTATATAGGCAATAAATGGCAAAGTTGGGTTTGGAACTCAGGTTGCCTGGCTTCAGATCACCTCTGGTCACTGAGCCTGCACTGCCTTCCATATTTGAATACTAAGCATTGCCTCTTACTGTCAGTCTAGATAGCTGTTTGAGCACAGGCAGAAACCCAAACTCCTTCATATTCACTCCAGAAAAAATTAAAATTGCACCAGATGAAATAATTATCAAGAAATACATTTAGAGACTCTAGTAAGTGACTTCTTCTGCCATAAAACTCCAAAAATAAAGTCAGCCTGAAGTCAATGGCAATAGAGCAGGGGCCTGCCAGCAAAGCCATTGCCTTTGTAGGCAACCAATCTGGTAGCCTCCCAATTGGACCAGAGGGAGGCCAGAGAATGTAGCCTGTAGAATTCTGGATCTGGACAGAGCAAAAGCAGAGAGCTCCCCCAAGAAAGCTCCAGAGTGGTTGGAAACCCATGAAGATGTTTCACTCAGAACCTTAATGATCCATGAGAACCTAATTCTGGAAAGTGGAGATGAGCATGGAAATGCATGTAGTCTAGTATGAGACCAAGAACAGACATCTTCCCCATCCCAAAATGTATCAGAGAGTAGAGACTGGCCTGGAAAAAAGCCTCCGTTAAAGGACTAAGGCTGTAAAGATGATTAACACAAAGAAGATGCCAACCTCTATAAAGAATTATTGCAGATCCTGAGATGCCCTAAAATCTGACTGAGGAGATAGTAACTCCATAACAACTACAAGTCTAGATTCAAAGGAAAACATGCATATAGATACATACATACCTGCATGCACACACATCTGTACATATATATGTATATGTGTATATATATACACATACACATATATGTGTGCATAGATATACACACATACAAACACATGTATATATATAAATATGTGTATATGTATGTATACACACACACACACATCCACAAAGACTACAGACTAAAGACTGAAAGGAATGAAGCAAGTGATAGAAATGAAAAGAAAGTTCTGATTTGAAAAATCAGTAGCTTATAAGAGAAAATATGAGAATTACCCATTACCCAATATCGGGGGCTCCCTGAAAATTGGAATGGACCAAACAAATCAACCATTTCATGAGAAAATAACAAATAATAGAACAAAAATTTTAAAAACTCCCAAAAGAATAAAACATGTAAGATATTTTACAGAGAAAAAAATGCCTGGAAAACAAGTCACAGAGAAATAATTTAAGAATACAGCTATTAGATTTCTTGAACACTATGGAAATTAGTTTGCCAATAAACATTTATTAAGTGCTCACTATTTACAGACACTGTGGTAAGAAGTAAAGATACAAAGAAAGATATAAAATTAAGCAAAACAAAACCCCAAAACATACCTACTCTCAAGGAACTCGCTTTCAGAAAGAGTGAGAACATGCAAACAATTATTTACATATAAGAAATACTTAGAATAAATGGGAGGTAGTGTCAGAGGGAAAACATCAGTGAAAGTAGGGTAAGAGGATGTGGTGGGTAGGACCACGAAAAGTCTCCTGAAGAAGGTAGAATTTATCCGAATCATGAAGAAATCCATAGAAGCCAAGAGGCAGAAGTGAGGAGGTCAAGCATTCCAGACTTTGAGGCACTGCTGAATCGGTAGAATCTGGTATGGAGTATTAGAAAAATAACCCAGATGCTATATTTCAAAATATAATAAATAAACACTGCCGAGATCTATTAGAGCCAGAGGGCAAAGTGAAGATGGAAAGGATCCACTGCTGATTCCCTGAAAGAAAACCCACGAGGAAAATCTTCCACATCAAAGAAAAAATATTACAAGCTTCTGAGGAATTAGTCTCAAGGAAACATATGAGACTTGGCAGCTTCAACTACAAATGAGAGGTGAAATTGAGATGCCATGTTCCAGAAGGCAAAATATTTAGGCTTACAATTAAGAATACCTTTCCCATCAAAACTCAGTATGATCACAAAGTGGAGAGGGGGAATTTTAAATGGAATAGAGGACTTTCAATACATTTAAAATTTTTTTAAATTTATTTTAAATTTATAGAATAAAACAAGCATTTCCATAACAGTATAATAAAAAAGATGATTGCACATAAAACTGCAAATCTATTACATACAAGTTGCTATTCCTTTTAAATATATTCTAAAGTTATGATGTTAATTTGTTTTTTACCCTTTTTTTTCTTCCTTCCTCCTTGCCCTTGAGATAGCCTAGGCTATCATTAGACACAAATATGTATATATATATATGTAAAATCATTCTATACATACTTCTATCTATCAGTGCATTTTTAAGGAAAAGACCAGATCTGAGCAGGAATGGCAAGATGCAAACAAGAGAAATGCAAAATGAACATTGGGAGAGCTACCTAGGGAAAACAGAGAACCTGAAAGTTTTGTTTTATTCTGTGGGTTTTAAGAGGGGAAAGAGAAGGGAGGGTAACAAATGAGGCATGCATTTGTACAGAAAGGAGGAAGAAACTATTTCTTATAATTAAAGTGTATGAGAAGAATATACAAACATGGAAGTAGGGGTGGGGCACCATGAATCAGATATATCTTTCCGCTATATGAAATGGACAAAAAAGTGGAACATATATTTGTGTATACACATGCACATACAGGTGTATGTGCACACATACATGGCTTTCATCTATTAAAATTCTGTGTAGAAACATACACTAGATAGTGAAACGAGTAAGGAACGGGGGAGGGGAGAAGAGGTGAAAGAGAGGCTAATACCAGGGAGGCAGGTGGAGAACAATTTCTACAATGACAACAATATAGTAAAGAAAATCAACTATAAAGACAATAATTCTGATCAGTGCAGTGACTGACCATGACCTGAGAGGATGAATGATGAAGCTGATCCTCCAAGTTCTAACAGAGAGGTGATACCCTCCAGGTGCAGAAGGCAACAGGCATTTTTAGATACAATCACTACTTGGATTTGTTTGGGATATACTGCTTATTTTTTACAAGGCTTTTTCCTCTTTGCTTTTATTTGGAGGTGGGGGTGGTGTTGGAGGAGGAGGGAGCATGTATTAATAAACACAGAAGAGTGAAACATCTAAAGAAATACACAGAAGAGACCAGAAACAAGTTCCTATGGAAAGTGGTGCTCTGGTCACTTTGCCACCTAACTATCTCTAGCTCCTCTTCTTTGTCACCCAAGCTTTCAATATTTATGTGTAGACCCTGAACACCCTAGATTTTATTATTTGTTCCTTTAATGGATTTCATTGCTGTGAATTTGTGGCTGTAATAACTGCCATCCACCTTCCTTTTTTGTGGCTATCCTCCTTTACCCATCCTATCAGTTTAAAATTCCAAGAATAGATTGGTAAAGCACTCTCCATTTTTACCATGCTTTGTTAGGGATTCTCCATCTCTGGCCAGGAATCTGCCAGCCCAAAGTACAAATTGTGATTCTGAAATCCAAATCCCATTCTCAGATAACCCATTGTTAGTCAGCTATTTATTTCATAGCCTAATGTTTCTCTTCTATACCTCTTGCCTTCATTGGGCAAAAGTGTGGAAGACAGAAGTGGCAGCCTTGTGGTCTTTGTTTTCTTGCTGAAGGCTTCATTAGCATTGCCAATAAATTTCAAAAGTTCCTCTTGAGTCATTTGGACCACTTGACTTATTAGAAGTTGATAGTGGGCATCCATTTTGAGAAGTCTCAAGAGGATCTCTGTTGTGTCCTGAAAATACACCCAAGGAAAATGATGGACCTCTTTGTATTGTTACCAGGTTTCCAAATAGCTTCATCACCACCCTTGAGCAAGGAATCCCAACTATTGCTTCTCATCTCTTCTTTCTCTTACTAGACGGTCTCTCACCTGACAGTTTCTGTGATTCTATCATCCTTGGGAGGACAAGAAGCTTTTTCTTCCTTAGAGCATCCAGTTCTCTCCTTTGCTTCCAAAAAAAATATTTAAATCTATGCTTAAGCTGTAGTTGAGTAGCTGCCCCCTGTTTTCTCCATTCTTTGCTGTGTAGCACCTTTCTTTTCTAGGTGGTGCAACGGATAGAGTGCTGAGCCTAGAATCAGGAAGACCTGAGTTCAAATCCAGCCTCAGACACTTCCTAGCTGTGTGACCCTGGACAAGTCACTTAACCCTGTTTGCCTCAGGCTCTTCATCTGTAAAATAAACTGAAGAAGGAAATGGCAAACCACTTCAGTATCTTTACCCCCCAAAAATGCTCAATGAGGGGGTCGTGAAAAGTCAGACTGAACAACAACAAAAACTATTGCATGCCTCCTATCTACCTAATGTCTCCTCATGGACTGAAAAATCCTCTGTCTCCTCTCCTCTGCTGCTTAGAGTCCCTCACTCTCTCCTGGATTCAGCACATGTGCTTCTTTCTGAAGGAAGCCTGTTCTCTTCTTCCTCCTCGTCCGCCAACGCCTTCCCCACTATGGCTATCTTCCATCTATCGGTCTGTATCTTGTTATATTCCAATTATTGTGCATGCCTCCTCCAGGAGAACGGAGGCTCCTGGAGGAGAGAGGCGGCTTTGGCTTCCTCCTTTGGCTGTTACTAGAATATCTGGTGCACAGTTGTCCGTAGAGCCAAGCAGAGTGCCTGGTACATAGTAGGCATTTGATATTGACTGACTAAGTGCT
>CM053625.1:322809901-322838977 GCA_028646595.1 Phalanger gymnotis | reverse complement strand
CGTTTTTTTGCATGGAACTAGAAAATAAGATACATAGGCAATGGGGCGTAGAAATTTATCTTGCCCTACAAGAAAGGAAGGGAAAAGGGGCTGAGAGTGGGGTGAGAGAAGGGAGGGCAGACTGGGGAACAGGGTAACAAGAATGTATGCCATCTTGGAGTAGGGGGAGGGTAGAAATGGGGAGAAAATTTGTAATTCAAACTCTTGTGAAAATCAATGCTGAAAACTAAATATATTAAATAATAAAAAAGTGGGGGGATTACACGGACAGAATTCTAATTGTCCAATGGATACTGTCCTCCCATCTTTGCTGGCCATCATCCTATTTCTCTTCTTCCCTTTGTAGATAAACACCTTGAAAAGGCATCTGCAACAGATGCTTGCACTTTCTCTCCTCTTGTTCTCTGCTTAACCCCTTACAATATGGTTTCTGACCTCATCATTCCACTCACATTTCTCTCTCCTCTGCAGCCTCTCTAGGATAAGCTCCCTTCTCTCCTCTGACACTGCCCCCACCCTAGTGCAGATCCTTATTACCTCACACATTGCAGTAGCTTGTGGGGAGGGGAGGTCCTGCCTGTTTCGAGTCTCTCCCCACTCCAATCCATCTTCCATTTGGTCACTAAAATAATTTTCTTAAAGAACAGGTTCAACTATGTCACCACCACCCCACTCAAGAAATTCCAGTGGCTTCCTATCGCTTCCAGGATCAAATACATAATCCTTTGACCTTCAAAGACCCCTAGCTGGGGCTTCATAACCTAGCCCCCTCCTACCTTTCCAATCTTCTTATATCTTACTCTGCACCATGTACTTTTTGATCCAGTGACACTAGCCTACCGGCTATTTTGCACACACACACACACACACACACACACACACACACAAAACAACAAAACTCCACAAACTTCATCTCTCAGCTTTTGTCATTTTCTCTGGCTATTTCCTGTGCCTGGAATACTCTCCCCTTTCTGCTTTGACTACTGATCTACCTGGCTTCTTCAAGACCTAATTAAAATCCCTCCTTCTACTTGTTAGATCTATGGATAAGGGAAGGGTTTATGATTAAAAAAGGGAGAGAGGATCACAAGAAGGAGGGATAATTTTGCTTACATGAAATTAAAATGTTTTGCACAAACGAAACCAGTGTAGCCAAAATTAGAATGCAAGCAGCAAACTAGGAAAACATTTTTATAGCAAACTGCTCTGATAAAGGCCTCATTTCTCAAATATATAGGGAATTGAACTAAATTTTTGAAAATAAAAGTAATTCCACAGTTGGTAAATGTTCAAAATGTATGAACAGGCAGTTGTCAGAAGAATACATCAAAGCCATGAAAAAATGCTATAAATCACTATTGATTAAAGAAATGCAAATTAAAACAATTTTGAGGTACCAGCTTACCTATCAGATTGGCTAACATGATGAAAAATAAAAAATGACAAGTGCTTGAAGGGATGTAGAAAAATGGGTACACTAATAAATTATTTGTGGAGTTATGAACTAACCCAACTATTCTAGAGCCCACATATGAGCTCTAGAACCACATCTGCCCAAAGGGCTACAAAACTATGTATACCTGTTGACCCAGCAATACCACTACTAAATCTGTATCCCAAAGAGACAAGAGGAAAAGGAAAAAGGACCTATATGCAATAGCTCTTTTTGTGGCAGAAAAGAACCAAGAGGATGCTCATCAGCAGGGGAATGACTATACAAGCTGTGATATATGATTGTGATGGAATACTTCTAAAATATATGAAGGAGGGCCAGCTAGGTAGTACAGCATGTAGAGCACCAGTCCTGGAGTCAGGAGGACCTAAGTTCAAGTTCGATCTCAGTTGTGTGATTCGATATTAGCTGCGTGATATTAGTGACATTAGTTCAATATTAGTTGTGTGACCCTGAACAAATCACTTCACCCCAAACACATCTTTAAAAAAAATAAAATAAATGAAGAAGGGAACGGTTTTAGAAAAACCAGGGAAGACTTATATGAACTGATGCAAAGTGAAGTGAGCAGAACCAGGAGGACGGTAATATTGTAACAATACTCAGCTATGAAAGAGTTAGCTATTCTGATCAATGCAATGATCCACGACAGTTCCAAAGGACTAATGATGAAAAATGTTAGCAATTCTCCAGAGAGAGAACTGATGAACTCTGAATGCAGATTGAAGACTATTTTTTCACTTACTTTATTTTTGCCACACTACTAATATGGAAATATGCTGTGCATGACTTGACATGTATAATTGATATATTACTTTCCTTCTCACTGAATAAGGGTGAAGCTGGAGGGAGAGAGAAAATTTGGAAATCAAAATAAAAAGAATGTTACAAGTAAAGAAAGAATAATTACCTAAAGTATATTTATTATGTAATTATACAAAATATAATTAAATAAATTATATATAAAAATAAAATCCCACCTTCTAGAGGAAGCCTATCCTAATCCCTCTAAATTCCATTTCCTTCTCTCTTTTAACTATTTTCTATTTATCCTCTATATAGGCCTGTTTGCATATTTTCTCCTTCATTAGACTGTAAGCTCCTTGAGGATAGAGACTGCCTTTTGCCTCTTTCTGTATTCCCAGTGCCTGACACATATTAGGTGCCTAATAAGTGTTTATTGAATGAATGAATGAATGAATGAGGAAACAATTTTAGAAAGGAGATTTTATGTTTATTGAACACTGTATTGGAAGACTTAGAAACCTGACCTTCCCATTTCACAGAGGGAAAGCTGAGGCCCAAGACCCCTAGGTATTAAATAGCTTGATTAGGCCTGGCAGCCATGTTTCCTGATTCCAAATCCTGTGCTCTTATTCCCTACCTTTGACGTCTACCATCTGCTCCTGCATTTATTTAGTTACAAGAGTTTGGAGGTCAGATCCTCCCTAATAAGGGCCCCTGTGCTCCAGGTATAGCCTTTAAACAAGGCCTGGCCGTTGATAGCAAGTGCTGATGTTTCATTAAAGTTTATAAAATGAATCTGGCTCATTTGGCCTCCATAATAACCTAGTAAAGTAGGTGCTCCACATACATTTATATGTATATGTTACACATACATGTTACATATAACACATTTGCATATACACACAATATATATGCATGTATATATCTGTGATTATATATATATATATATATATACAATACTTATTTGTTAACTGTATTTCAATATTAATTTCTTTTGCAATCTTTGCATCTAAAACCATTCTCCTGAGAAGGAGATCGGTGGCCTTAGCCAAAGAAGGCCAGGACGCAGAGAAGAGAAGAACCCTTGGATTACTTGTTCAACACTGTTAGGTGTTCATGGGAGATGATAACAATGTAATATCACATTGACATAGTGAGTTATGGTCCTAGTGCACCTTTTCCTGACAATCCTGAGGTGCAGGCAGCCTCAGGATAATGACAGCAGCCAGCATTTGTATGGGGCTCATGTGTGCCCAGCCCTGTGCTAGGGGCTTTACTTATTACCTCATTTGAACCTCACAACAGCCCTGGGAGGGAGGTGCTGTTATTATGCCCATTTTACAGCTGAGGAAGCAGCTGGATGGCTCAGTAGATACAGTACTGGGCTGGAATCAGGTAGGTCTGAGTTCAAACTTGTCCTTAGACACTCACTAGCTGTGTGATCCTGGGCAAGGCAGTTAACTCCTGTTTGCCTTAATCCACTGGAGAAGGAAATGGCAAAGCACTCCAGTGTCTTTGCCAAGAAGACTTCATATGGGGTTACAAAGCATCAGACATAATTGCATAACAGCTGAGGAAACTGAGGCAGATAGCATTTAAATGACTTGCCCAGGTCACACAGCTAATGAGTGTCTGAGGTTGGAATTGAACTCAAGTCTTCTTGACTCCAGGGACAGAGCTCTATCCACTAAGTCACTTAGCTGCCCTAATTATCATTATTTATTGGGTGAGAAACTAAGCCCTGCAGAGAATGATCAGAGTTAGAGTAGAATGAGGCCATTCAGGCAAAGTCCCTTCTTTGAAGAGGAGGAAATGCAAAGACCATTGCTCAGAAAGTTCCTGCAGAGAGCCCAGAGATGGGCTTCAAAGCATTGTCCTCTGATGGTCAGGTAGATGACAGCAAGTGTTGGTTAAGCACCTACTGTGTGCCAGCTACTGTGCTAACCTGGGGCCAGTGAAAAGAAAGACAAGGCTAGTCTTGGCCTTCCAAGTGCTTGCATTCCAATAGACGATGGCCCCAAAGAGGGCGGGTAGAAAAGGTAGCTGTTCCAGGGCAGGGTGCTGAAGTCCAGAGAGCAGGAGCTGAGAGGGGAGCTAGGTATGGCTGCCCTGAGCCTCTCCCCAAAATGGAAGGCCAGGAAGGAACTCAAGAGATGGGAAAGGGGGCTACCATGGCAGATGCTGAGTCACGTTGGTGAAGTCAAGAGAGTCAGAAACCCAGTCAGGAGAGGAATGAAGGAAGGCTAGCCAGGGTTCCTGCTTTGTAGCTGTGAATGAATCTAGGGGAGGGTCCTTAGTTTCCCAGTCCTGAAGGAGGTGGCCACTGAATTCTATCAGAAGTCATTACTTATTTATTTCTTTGGTGGGAAGTTTGTGGAATGAGAAAAGATCATACATTCTCACAATAAATTGAAGGAAACATAAAATTTCTTTAATTTTCAACAGCTTTGTTAAGATTTTTTAGAATCAAAAGAGGGAAGAGAATGTGCAACTGTGTAACCCTGGGCAAGTGACAACCTCTCTGTGCCTCAGTTTCTATATCTGTAAAATGTATATGATAATACCTAGCTCTTCGAGAATTTGTGAGGCTAGAATGAGTTCATAAACATTAAATGTTTTGTTGATCAATCGGTGAGGTTCCTCAGGAGAGAAGTGTTGTCCTGGGGTCAGGAAGACCTGAGTTCAAATTCAACCTCAGACATTTATATCAGCTGATCGACCTCTGTTTGCCTAAGTTTCTTTAACTGTGCAATGGGGATAATAACAACACTTCCCTCTCAGTTTATTGTGAAGATCAAGTGAGATATTTGTAAAGTGCTTAGCATGGTGCCTGGCACATAGTAGGTGCTCTGTAAACATTTATTTCTTTCCCTTAAATCATGATTAAGCGATAGCTATTAATGGTATTAGGATTATTAACTTATTACTAGTCATCTCAGTTGGGGGAAGGGTCCACGGACCCTCAACCATCAGATAAGGCATCTGATTGTTCTTGTCTAGTTCCCATCTCTCCATCTTTCCCACAAGGATATCTGGAGGTACTTTGTGAAGTGATCTGCTAGCTGTGAGGTCCAGAATGTGCGGAGCACTGCCCTCTTTGGTGAGCTTGGAGAAGATATAGGGCATGACTTGCTCCCTATGAGACCAGCCTGGCCCTTTGTGATCCCTGTCTACTTCTCAAGGATCAGTAACTATCCCTTTGATTGTTTGTCCCTCCTAGGATTCTTTGCAGAACTGAAATCAAACTCTCTCTCTGTTTACTCCCTCTCTGTTTGCATACTCTTCCTTAATTGAAGATCAGAACATTTGCCTTTCTCTGATACCATGCTACCTGCCCCTACCTCGCCCTCTCCTCCATAAACTATACCACCCAGGCTGGAATGCCAGAGGTCCAGCCATCATCCCTCAGCTCTATCAGTGCCCTGGATATAATTTCTATAGGCCAGCAGACTTGAACATATCCAGGCAAGTGAGACATTTCCTTATTTTCTGTTTCCTTATCTTGGGTTTCAGACCCCTATTAGCCATTTTTTGTTCTATCATTTCCAGTCCATAGATCTTTCTCCTTGATGGCAGAATCAGAAACAAAGCAATAACTGAAAAGCCTAGCCTTCTCAATGTTTTCTCTTATCAATTACCTCTTCCCTCAGTTATCTGCCTTCTCAGTCATCAGTCAAAGTACCAGTGATGCTCCTTTGGAATTGGGAAATATGGTTTAGCCCCATACCCCAAATATCTGGCTATTAAATGTGTAACATAATTCATCACCTATTCCCCAGTAATTAGGCTTCTTGGATACCAGGTGTGGAAAAATAAGTGGCCTTAGTACTTTGTTACAAGGAACAATTAATTAAGACAGGAAGTGCTTCTGCCTGGGGTTGGCCTCGTCACATAGTCCATGGAGGCCAGTGTACCAGGTCTCTATTTGCCCCACAGGATGGTGTCTTCTCCGTGCCATTCCAACTCACATCGTGAGAATAACCTTTGTGATACTCACTTGTCTCCAGAGGTTTGGGGGGTGTCTGTTCCAGGCAAAATAGCACATTCTTCTGTTTGCCCATTTGCCACAATACCGGGGCCATAGTAAGCACTTAATCAATCATTTAGCAATATAAATGTTTATTCAGAGCCCAGTAAGGAAAAGTTGAAAGGAATGGGATGGTCTCTTTGGAGAATGGGCCGGTGTGGACAGAGAGAACCATTGAAGTCCCAAGTTGCAGTGAAACTACGCTCCAGCCTTTCGTGAAACATGACAAATTCCTTCTCTACTAGTTATGTATTATAGCAAATCTCTTCTAGAAGCCAGTATCTGACTGTTAGGGATTGCCTCGTGAGTTTTGTGGGCACTTTCAAAAGTTATTAGGGTTCTACTGTTTGTAGAGCCCTCTGAGAGGAGTATAGTTCAGAGAATGTAGAGTTTCTGCCCTGTTTTCTGAGCCTTAGCTCCTTCAGCTCTAAAATGGAGATAACATTATACCTCCTTCACAGAACTGGTACCGCATAATTGGTGAGAGTGTCAAATAATATGATGTGTATAAAAAGCTTTGTGAAGCACAAAATGCTATGTTATTATCATCAAAAGAAGGGTAAGGGGGAAGATCCTCAACTAAGTTAATGTAGTCACAGATTCTATCAGTCAGTCAACGGAAATGTTTAGGTTTCGTTTGTAAACAAGATTCATCTGTGCTCTGATCCTTGTATCTGGATCAAACTCCACTTCAATTGGGTCAAGAAGAGAATGGTGTGATTGGCAGAAAGAACCAATCACACCTGTGAGGCCCAAGTATTAGCATTGCAAATCAGTTTGGAGGTCCATTTCAGGGCTTCTAGGCCCTGGATTTGGAGCAAGAATGAAAGAATTTCCAGGATCCTAAGAGGGAATTGGTCTTAAGAGTCAAGGGAGATGGGGTGGTCAAGGAGATTGGATCAGCAGTAAACAATGTGGCAAGTCAGGAGCAGGCAGAAAGTCTGAAGACAGATACAGATTCAGAAACAGAGTCAACTCAGGAAGGAAACCATTTTAAGGAGAATGACCTTCACATCAGAGAAGAGAATTGGCTAGGAACTCAAGAAAGGATTTCAAGTACTAGGAGGTGTGAGTTATTCTTGGCCACACGTGTATCTTTCGTATGTTATAGATGTAGATATAGGTATATAGATAGATACAGATATATAGACACACACATATTTATCTATGCCTCACTACCATATTCTTTAAGTTGGACCCTACTATTCCCATGGTTTTTGGATATGTGTGTATGTAGGAGAATGGACTATAGGGTTTGGGTTTGGTTTTTGGTTATTGTTCTATTTATTTATTTTAAACTAAATTTATTTTCAATCCCATATTATCTCCCTTTCTCCAGCCTCTCCCCCCACTTATTAAGAAAGGAAGAAATTCAATGACCATTATACATATGAAATCATGAAAAACATATTTCTGTATTAGCTACATTCTGTAAAAAAAAAAATCAAGAAAAAGGAAAAAAAATATGCTTCAGTCTGCACTCTGAGTTCATCAGTTCTATATCTGTAGGTGGAGAGCATTTTATATCATGGGTCCTTTGACGTTGTGTTGGGTTATTGTGCTGATAAGAGTTAGTGAGTTTTTCCATGACTCATTATTGTTACAATATTTCTGTTACTATGTAGATTGTTCTCCGGGTTCTGCTCACTTCATTTTGTGCCAGTTCATACAAGTCTTCCCAGGTTTTTTTTTCCTGAAACCATGTACTTCATCATTTCTTACAGAATAAGAGTGTTCCATTACATTCGTATGCCATAACTTGTTCAGTCATTTGCCATTTGAAAGGTATTCTCTTGGTTCCTAACTCTTTGCCACCACAAAAATAGATGCTGTAAATATTTTTGTACATAGGGGTTCTTTTTCTTTTTCTTTGATTTCCTTGGGGCATAGATTTAGTGGTGGTATTATTGGGTCAAATGATAGGTACAGTTTTATAGCCCTTCAATGGTCAGACTAATTCACAGCTCTACCAACATGTCCCTTAAGTGGGTTTTTTTTGTGGAGATTGCTTTTGTACCAGTTTTTCTTATTATAGCATCTTACTAAATATATTTGCTAAAAGTTTAGTCTACTAGCTGATTTTTGTGAGGAGACTGAGAGTATGGTACCAAGAATAAACATAAATGCTCAAAGCCTAACAATTCAGTTTTCTTTTTTTGTTTACTCATAGGTATGCAAGCATGGGGCTTTCCAGCTGTATAGCCAAGGCACAGGAACAATGGCTTGGTAGTACAGTGAGATGTGCATTCTAATTGAGAAATCGGATCTCTGGGTCTCTGCACTTATATCTGATTGCTGTCGCCAGGCAGATTCTAAGGGACTGAGTTGGAGAGGATTCTTAAGGGCAGTCAATCAATGGATGGTCTGGACCAAAGCTCCCTTTATTGACCACAAGGACGATGGTAAGTTTGCTACCTTGCATACATAGATCAGATGAATTTTGCTAAACTGATTATGATCAGTAGAGACTTGCATTCCTTGCCTGAATGTAGCTAGCCAAACCATTATCGGACACTTAGGAACCTCTTGGTAGGTACATAGATCAATCGGTGGTCAAATATGGAATCATTTCTGTCGGCAGGGCCTAGCCAGTCTAACGTTAGATCAGCCTCACAACTTTTACACATCCTGGGGAGGGTGTGTGAGCTACAACTCTACAAGTCTAGCCTTGAAGGCTTACCCCTAGAACCTTGAACAGTAATAGTTCTCCTATGGACACCCAATCTACAAAGCAGCTGGGAGCAAGTTGGGTGAGTATCCCACAAGATAATGGGAGATAAATCAAATAATCAGAATATAAAATTTGCAGTGGAGGGGGCCTTAGGCATCATCTACTCCAGCTCACCTTATTATAGATGTGAGGTAACTTGGTCTCAAAGAGAGGAGGCTCTCCCAAAGTCATACAGCTAGTAATTATCTGAGCTGGATCTCAAATCCAAATACCCTGGGTCCAGGTCCAGTATTCTTTTCACTAAACCACATTACAATTCTTAATATCAAAGAATATTAATCTGGAAGGATTTTTAAAGATCTGTTAGGTCAATTTTAAATGAGGAAAAAATTAGGCCAGAAAGGTTAAAAGTCAGAGCTGGGATTTGAGTGCTGGTCCCCTGACTCCCAAAGCAATGGTCTTTTCACTAAATCATCCTACCTTTCTTGCTCCCACTGAATTAAATACACCTTATGAAGTCATTTCTCCAGATGTCATATTTTCCTGGGACAAGTTAAGGATCTAACAGGGTATTTCCATCTATAGTTATCATAGAAAATCATTTTAATGCCCCTTCCCTTTTCTCTGTCCCCTCTTCCAACCAAAGTACAGTACATGGCATAAGTTATTTAATAACAGTCAGAGATGACAGTTTTAGTAGCACTAAAAAAATTGCCATATGAGGTATTTGGCAGAATGAATATAGAAAGTGAACAACGATTCACAGATGTGCTTGCCTCTTCCTCAGCAGCATCACTGAAGATGTGCAGCTGCTACCCAAACTTTATCTGGGCCACTGGGGATGTTTATGTGCCTATTCTGAGCTCCCATAGCACAGGCCTCCTTTGTTCAAAGGACGACCATTGTCTTTGGCGGCCATACGCTGGTAAGCCACCAGGAAAGTTCAGGGTAGATAAAAGTACTGGGTGACCAAAGGGAGGTAGGGAATGAGAACCACTGTTTAGATGGGGAATTCCCAGGCCTTGGAAAGGGAATCTTTCCCAGTGATAACTGAGTGACCACAGAGTATCTACATTTGCTCTGCAGGGTTTAAAAAGCATGGAGACAGAGGAGCAGGGTTTCAAGATGCCAATATATCTATCTGCTACAAGGCACTGTTATTTAATTCCAATTAATGTAACATTTATCAAGGAAAAGGCACATCCAGGCTCTTGTTTACCCAACAAAACACAGATATCTGCTGAATTATTCTGGAAGACTTGATGTGTTGCTCTTTTCATCTTGGAAGAAAACTAATTGAGTTTATGTTTGGAAGTAAGAAAGAGAACACAACAGCAGGTGCATGGCACATGAGGGGCAGGGAGGGCTCGCCGCTCACACTCTTTGTCTCATGTGTCATGTACACATTTCGGGAAATTGATGAACAGCTGAAGCAATTAGTTTGGCTTTGAGTACAGTTTTTAATTGTGTTACTAAATCCACTGAGTAAGGGGAGGGATGAAAATTTTATCTGAAGCATTTGCAAGTTATTCTGGGGAAAGAATAGAGTACTGGGTTTTTGTCCTGACTTTGTCACTCTGTGTGTATGTGCGTGCATGTGTGTGTGTATGTGTGTGTGTGTGTGTGTGTGTGTGTGTGTGTGTAACTTCTCCAAGTAATCAATAAAAAGTGTGAATCAGGTATGAACAGGTCCTAGACACCTCTATAGAATCGATTTTGGGGGAAAGTCCTGAATCATCTTAGTAGAGGTGAGATATGTGAATCCCTAGATGAAAGCAAATGAACCAGACAGAAAATATTTTGTGATTTTCCTGAAAGAATCAGGCATACTTCTGTATGCAAGTATAACATAACAAGTGAGTTTGGAAGCTGAAATTACAGGAACTGCTTCAGAGATCCTGGATTTGGGAGTCACTTGAAGAGATTGAACCTTGGATCTTTACTGGAGGCTGGTAGGTGGGGGAAGGGGAATGAGTACAGGGGAAGTGTTACACACTCCACCCTCGATGATCAGGGGTCAACCTTGTGAACTCAGAAAGGTGAGAAGATCTGGAGTTGCCATATTCCCTTTGGCCAAAGGTAGAAGTGTCCTCCAGCAGGAGTGGTGAATGGAGGCACTGACTTTGCACCATAAGCTGAAAGACTTTCTGAGAATGAAGCAAATGCATTGAAGAAAGCCAGCTGCAGGGCACTACAAGGGCACCAACCTTTGGAGCCCCAAAGAGAGCTACATCTGAAGGATAAGGCATCCATGAAGGGAAAAAGGGATGACAGAGCTTCCAGTGGTCAAAAGTGGTGAGTTTATGCTGGGGCCAAGTGGACTGTCCAAATCTAGTTTCACTGTCCTCAAGGAAAGTGTGAAGCTTGCTCAAGGGGAGGGTGTACCTGTGGTTTGGAGAACTGTTTCTGTAACAACTATCCTTGTGAGGAAGTGATGCAGGGGAAAATTTAGGTGATATAAATTTAAAATTTAATTTTAAAAACTCTTTGATAATCTTGATTAGCAAATGTCATTGTTTAGTCATGTCTGATTCTTCATGACCTCATTTGGGGTCTTCTTGGCAAAGATGATGGAGTGGTTTGCTGTTTGCTTCACCAGCTCAGACAAGGAAATAGAGGCAAATAGGGTTAAGTGACTTGCCCAGGGTCATACAGCTAGTCTGAGACCAGACTGGAACTCAGAAAGATGAGTGCTCCTGACTCCAGGCCCACCTAACCATACTATTAATAAATAGTCCTTTCTAACATCTATCATGTTATCTGGCTAATTGATTTTATCAGGATAAGGCTGATAATAATAATGGACCAGAGGATCAGAGCTGGAAGGAACCTCAGAGGGCATCTAGCACTACCCCTTCATTTTACAAATGAAGAAACTGAGACCTAGGATATTAAATACAAAGTCACACAAATGGTGATAAGTGGTAATTTCATATTGGTGTTCAGTTCTGGGTGTCATGTTTTAGGAAAGACATTGATAAGCTGGAAAGAGTCCATAGTAGTTCAGTGAGGTTGGTGAAAGGCTGTGGATCTACAGCCTATGAAGATCAGCTGGCAAAGCTGGGGATGTTTAAGCAGGAGAAGAGAACATTCATGGGAGACATGAGAGCTGTTTTCACGTTGAAGGGATTGGTTGGTGATTGTCCTTTGTGCTCAAAGAGGACCAAAATGACCTCACTATGTTGGGGACAAGGTATGGTGTGTCTGACTATAGCTGATCAGACCAATAGGATCTCGGAAGGCTTTACTACAGGTTGGGCACAAGTAGCCAATGTGAACATTAGGGGTGGAGATGGCTCTAAAATTGGAAGGATTATCATATAGGGAATGGATTAGATTTATCATTTGTGGCCTCAGAGAGCAGGACCAAAAGCAAGAGGCAGGAGTTGTAGAGAGACCAATTTAAACTCCACGTCAAGAGAAGACTTCGTTGCCTCCAACAAGAACAATCACCTTAGGTATTGCTGGGCTGAATCAGGGGCAAGATGATCACTTAACAATCGTGTTATAATGGATGTTCTTTTCTAGATTTAAGTTGGTCTAGATGCTCCTGAGGTCTTTGTCAGCTATGAAATTTGGGGATTTTTCATCAAGTTTTCCAAGGCACTCCATGTGCATTATTTCATTTGATCCCAGAAATAGTCCTTTGAGGTGTCATTCCAACTTTACCAATAAGGAAACTGAGGCTCAGAGGGGCTGAGGGACTTTCCCATGGCCACACAACTGATGAAGTCCAGAGTTTTAGTTTAGCCTAAAGTCACTGCTGATATACCAGCTGGTGACCTTTCCTCTGCTTCCCTGTCCCACAGGATAGTTTATCCAAGGCTTGACTCTCTTCCCACCAAATTGCAATTATACAAAGATCACATATAGTGAATAGCAATTAAATCCACTTATCCAAATGAGCGAAAATAGTAATCAGAGAAGTTATACAGATGAGAATTTACCCAACAGTACACAGAATGAATAAACTTTCTGAGAGAGAGAGAGAGACAGACAGACAGACAGAGATAGACGGATAGACATACAGTGAAGGAGTCATAGGAAGGAGTCCTAGATTTCACCTCAGGGGAAAGCTCCCAGTTCTAATGCAAAGAGGACAAACACATGATCAGAATCCCAGCTCTTCCATATGTCAGTTTCTTCCCAGAGTCTTTCTCTCTTGTCTTTCTGAAGATAATCTGGATCAGAAGATTCAGATCCTTCTTCCCCCAAGCTCTCACCTTCTCTGCTCCTCATGCAGGGAATGTGGAGAGCCTTATGCAAATGAATCTTAGCTCTTGATTGTACCTGTTTTTGTAAATGTCTCTCTCAGTAGAAGGCAAACTTTCTGAGGGCAGGGACTGTTTCATGGTCTGTATTCCTAGTGCCTGGCATATAATAGATGTTTAATAAATGCTTAATGATAGACTTAAAAATATATTATTTAGTAGAGTCTAGCTCGTGATTTTGCACAATTATTGAACATCAGTGATGCACCAGGCACAGGGGGGGAAACACAGGGAATCACTGTACAGGGTTATTGTGGTAGAAGGGCCCTTTTCATATTGTGGTGGCAATGATATTTCCTCAGTAGAATATGAGCTTCTTGAGGACAGGGCTTGTTCCATTTTGGTCTTTGAATGCTTGAGCTTAGTAGTGTGCCTAGGGGCCTAGAACCTAAAAGGCACTTTGTAAGTGCCACATTAAATTCAATCACAGGGAACAGAATTATTATTACTGAATTGGAATATAATGAAACTGGGACATGGATGGGGCCTCCAAAGGGACCTTGACAGATGTCAGATGTTCTCTTAATGGCATCTAGCTAATATCTGTCCTGCCAGATTTCCAAATGGTACCAGATCTAGAGCTTACTTGAAAGCTGAACTTGGTGAGAGGTAGTGAAGAGGCATTAGAAAGAATGAGTACTCTACATCAATTCAATTAAATAAACATTAATTAATTATCTGCTATTTGCAAGGCACATTCACTGACCAAATCTTGCTCTTTATATCTCCACAGTTTCTCTCTAATGTTTTTCCTTCTCTCCAGTCACACAATAGCCTGATTCATCCCCTCACCACCTCTTACCTGGACTACTGCAGGAATCTCTTCATTGGTTTCCTTGCCTCAAACCATTGCCTCCTCCAGTCTATCCTAAATCTAACCTTGTTCCACACACATTCGATCCATGGTCCAGCCATACCGACCTTCTTGGTAATCTACACACAATATTCCATCTCCCATCTCCTAGTCTTTTCCTTGGCTCTCCCCCATGTCCTGAATGCTCTCTCTACTCCCACACACAACTTAGAACCCTTGGCTTCCCTAAAGATTCAGATCAAACACCACTTTCTGCATTGGGACCTTTCCTGTCCCCAGAGCTACTGGTGCTTCCCTCCCCAAGACTATCTTGTGATTGCTTGTATACATTCTATATGTATCAATAAATATGTGTATTGTCCCCTTCATCCAAATGTAAGCTCATTGAGGACAAGGAGTGTTCAATTTTTATATCTGTATCCCCAATGCCTAGGACAGAGTAAGTGCTTTACGTATGCTTGTTGCTTGCTTACTCTATTGCTTGGACAAACCACACATCTCCCTAGGCCTTTGTTTCCACATCAGTAAAATGAGGTATTGGCCCAGATGACCTCTGAGCCTCTTCAGCTGTAGATTTGTGACCCTATGATCTTATGGGACTGAAGCACATTGGATGTCAGAGCCAGGAAGAATGCAGAACATGGAAACTGAGAGCCAGTCGAAGCCTTAAGATAATATAGAACATAGAATGTCGGAGCTGGGGAAGGAGGTGCCTTAGTACATAGAATGCCAGAATTAGGAGGGATCTTAAAGATCCACTCATTCTGTCCCCTTATTTTCTAGAAGAGGGAACTACGGATTAGAGTGAGAAAGTGACCTGGGTATTCAGTAATAAAGTCAAGCCCCAAATCCAGATTTTCTGTTCTCTCTCTCTCTCTCTCTCTCTCTCTCTCTCTCTCTCTCTCTCTCTCTCTCTCCTCCTGTTTCCTCCCTCCCTCACTTTATGTCTTCTGGAAGCTTATCAATAAAGAATGAATGTATCTTATTTGTAGAGAGAAAACATCTCTAAGATAACAAAACTAGAAGCACACCGGACTGACTCTTGAAAAGGGGGGCCTCTTTCCTTCTCCTCCTCCTGCAAATAAACACTTTTTTTCTTTTTTCTTTTCTATTCTCAAGCCAGTAGTCTTGGCTGTGTGTTCGCTCTTGAGAGGTGCTGCTATCTCTGAAGTTGCCAGCCCCAGATGGAGTGTTTCTACAGGGAAAAAAATCATATTTGTGTTCAGGCAAGCTTAATTAGAATGAAGGTGATGATTGAATGGATGGCATCAAACATAACGTAGGAATCTGTAATTACAAGTTGTTGTGAAACTGTTGGACTGAGTCCTCATCGGGGGGGTGGAGAGGTACACGGAGGTGGAGGAAATCTGCGGCTCAAGTCTCCTGTTAAAGGCATTCTGCTCTTAGGAATCCATTATCAGTGAGTCTTAGCTGGAGAGTCAGGGCACTACAAGTCATCAAAGGGTCCTACTAATGTCTTTCTATGCCGACAAGTTCTGTCCTTCCTCTGAGGCTTAGCTTCCTGCTTCATAATCAGAGCGGTTGGACTTAATGACTCCAAGGCCCTTTCAATTCATACAGTCTAGGATTTTGAGAAATGTTTTCAGTGAAGATGCCATGTTCTAATGGCTACCTCATCCCATCTTTTATCTTGCATTTGTGTACCTGCACAGGCTTTCCTCCATTCCTGGAAAACACTCCTTCATCTTCTCTGCCTCTTGAAATCCATCTCTGCTTGGCAGCTTGAGCACCTGATCAAAAGGCTTTAAGTTGAAAATGAAGGAGGAGGAGGAAAACTACCCACACATGGTTTCATCAAGAAGAGGTCATGCCAGACTAACCTTGTTTCCTTTTTTGACAGGATTGCTAGACCGGTTAGATCAGGGGAATGCTGTAGATAGAGTTTCCTAAGATTTGAAGCAAGTCTTTGACAGTTTCACCAGCTATCCTTATAGAAAAGATGGAGAGAGGTGGGCTGCGACATATGACAACTAGATGGATTCAGAGTTCTTTCAGTGGCCAGATTAAATATTTAGTCATGAATATATACCAACTTGGAAAGAGATTTCAAGTGAGTCTGACTGAACCATATAGATAGAGTATACCAAATGTATTCATTCTAGCTGATTAGCCATTAGAGCTTGACCCTAGGGTGGTGGTTCTGAAGCCTGTTTGAAGAAGCCACCAAGAACATGATCTCTGGGCACCCATTGGTCTGGAGAGAGCAGAATCAAGGTGAGGGGCAAGGAGATAGCCAGGGTGGGTGGTATTACAGAATGGGAGGAATATTGGTAGTTATGAAAACAAGCAGAAGAAGGCAATTCAGAAGCCAAAGGGCCTCGGGGTGATCAGGTGATCTAATCTAATCACTGAATCCTAGTTCCCTCCTCTCCCCTGCTCATTTCACATTCCTTGGATGTCTTAAGCCTCAGTCTTCTCTTTCATTCCTGTCTCATAAGAAGAGGTGGCCCCTTTCCTTGCCCCAGCAAGCCCCCTATCACATTCCATCCCATCTCCTCCAGCAGACTGCTCCCACAGTAAACCTTCCAACCTCCATTGCATGAGCACATGTAGACATAAGCTGGTTGTGTCCCCTTATAGAAGAGAAGCTCCTTGAGGGCAGAGGTTGTTCCTTTGTCTCACTTTTTGTCTGTGTCTCACCAGCACCCAACATCACCCCTGGAAGACACTTGATAAATGCTTGGTTATTGATCAATTGCTTTGCCCCATAGAGCAAAATGAGAACGATGGATGAACAAGACAAAGAGGCCGACAGGACAAGCTTCCCAAGGCTCAGCCCGTCCCAAAGTGATCTAAACTACCTCGAGAAGGAAGATGTCCAGAAGGTTTCAAATAACAGCTACTGGGCCATTTGAGTGTGTTGTGGTGGGGACTCTTGTTCAGGTGTGAATTGCACTAAATGCCTTCTGTAGTCCCTTCCAACTTTGAGTGTCTGATTCTGCCAAGCCTGATCTCATACTTGCGGGTACAACATAGCAAATTAGCAAGAGAGAAAACCAGTTATTCTCTGGAGAGAATATCTAAGACAGTGACCAGCAATAAAACCTATGGCTCTGTCAGGTGTCTAAATACAAATAGATTGTGGTGTGGTTTGTCCTTCATTTTCAAAGAGGATCAGTGACATCATGGAGTAATGTCTTGACTTGTGTGTGTATTGGATTTCAATGAGACCGAGTTGCATAAAGTCATCAGCTTCACTCTCTCATTCAGAGTCATTAAAGTCCAGTGGTAGGACAAAAGTCAGGACAGTTGGCATTGGCTTGCGATGCATGGGATGGCCTTGGCATCTTTGATGCTTCACCAAGCCCTAGGTACTCCACAGTGCCTGTTTTACCAGCCTTCCTAGCCATTGGAACAAATTGTTCTTATTTGCCCATTCTGCCAGGGAAAGTCTTCACATGCTGGGAGTAGATATCCCCCTTACTCATCAATAGGTTTGAGGTCTGTCAGTTACCCTCAACCTGGTTTAGCCCATTTGCTGAGATGGTTTACTGGCATGTGGCTGCTGGGCATGCTACCACTTCTTGGAGCCATAGATGAGAGCTGGGTAAAAAGTAGACAGCAAAGGTAGATGAACAGCCCTGAAAAGGGCTCAGCAGCCCTCACCCCAGAAGTGCTAGCCCTCCTGAACACCCCACACACCCCAATAGATTGTATATAGAGTAATACCAAGAGTGAATGAGAGAACCTCATGCAGAGTACATTGTGGTATAGCTATACATAGGACTTAATGTGATGAGACACATGACTAGAATGTGTCTCTGGAAGAGTATGTACCTTGCTTGCGGAAGCTAGGTGGCACAGTGAGTAGAGAATGGGCCCTGGAGTCAGGAGGACCTGAGTTCAAATTTGGCCTCAGACACTTGACAGACTTACTAGTTGTGTGACTTTGGGCAAGTCACTTAACTCCAATTGTCCTCTCTTTCCCCCTCCAAAAAAAAAAAGGGAAAAAAAAGAGTACACCTTGCTCAAAAGGAATAGAATTGAGAAACAATTGGAAAAATATAGAAAATGTGTTCTTATGTGAGGAATCTAATAATCACTGGTAAAACAATATGTTGGAGGATATTTGGTTGAGGATGAATCCAAGAACTAAATCAAAGCGATATTTACCTTCAGGTTATACAAGTGCCCACCTGGGCAAGAACATGATATAGTAATGTAATCCCTCAATGATTTTGAAACTGAAGTGTGCTCATTTGTTCTCTCTCTCTCTCTCTCTCTCTCTCTCTCTCTCTCTCTCTCTCTCTCTCACACACACACACACACACACACACACACACTTCTTTGTCTTCCCTAAAGTAACACAAGTAAAATATTTGTAGCCTGTCTTAATGCCAACTTTATCCTCCAAAATGTGGAGGAAAAATGAGAGGAATTTCTATTCTGACACAGATTCTACCAACTAGGACAAATTGGTCTTTGAAGAAGAGATAGTGGAAAACTAATGAGAGACAAGAGAGTACATGATGGAGAAGGAAAGGCAAACAAGGCATAGCCCAACATAAGAAGAAAAGATTTTTAAAGTTTCTGAGTGGTTTGTTGGTCTGATATGCTGCAGGGGAAACTGACATAAGAGAGATGGGCAAGCTCTAAAAAATCAAATTTTGAAGGCACAGACAAGTGAAATGTTTGAGTGAGGAGGAAAGAGGGCGTTTCCCTAAAGAGAAGGATTTGGCTGCAGGGAGAACTAATCAACTCTGATTTTTCAAGACAGATGTAGAAGATGGAAGAATGGGCATGGAACAGAGGACAAATACAGAAGAGAAGAACAGTCCTGCAATGATGGCATCAGGGAAGATGAAGCCCAGAATGTTCAGAAGCTGGTGATGCACAACAAAAAAGCCTTCAAAGCTTTCTTGGAGGCAAGAAGGAGATCAGAGAAAGAACACAACTGCTTCCAGGACAGATGAGATCATGACCCTAAATGCAAGCTCTGTGGATCTAAGAGTGCCAAATGGCAATCTGCCCTAGAGGAGGTTGCAATTTAATGAGGGAGACAACAAGTAAACAAAAATGTACAAACAGGCTATAGACAGGAGAAATAAGAAAGAATCAATGGAGGGAAGGCACTAGAATGAAGAGGGATGGGGAAAGGCTTCCTTTAGGTGAGGTTATAGATGGACTTGAAGGAAGACAGGGAAGCCAGAAGATGGAGAGGAGAAGGAAGAACATTCTAGACGTGGAGATCAGCCAATGAAAATGCCCAGAGCTGAGAGATGGAGGGTTGTGTTTGTGAAAAAGCAAAGAGGCCAATGTCACGGGATTAGAAGAGCACCAAGGTTCAGGGCGTGTGAGAAAAGAAGAAAGGCAAGGGGAGTTGTTTATGAAGATCTTTGAATTTCATATTTCATCCTGGAGGTGATAGGGAACAATTGGAGTTTATTAAGTATGAGAGTTACATCAATAAATTTGGTCTATAAGAAAATCTTTTTGGTGGCTGAGTGGAGGATAGGCGTAAGTGGGGAGAGACACTTGAGACAAGCGGGTCCTCCAGCAGGCCATTATAACGGTCCAGGCATGAGGTGATGAGGGCCTTTACCACAGAGGTGGCAGTGTCAGAGGAAAAAAGGCAGCATATTCAAGAGAAGCTCCACAGGTGAAATCTACAGGTCATGGCAAAAGATTAAACATGGGAGTTGAGAAAGAGTGAGAAGTCTAGGGTGATCCCTAGGCTGTGAGCCTGGTTACCTGGGAGGATGGTGGGACCTTCAACACTGATATGGAAATTGGGAAGGAGGGAGGGTTTGGAGAGAAGGATAATGAGTTCTGTTTTGAGATATTGAGTTTAAGATGTCTACTGGAAATCTAGTTCAGGATGTCCCATAGGTAGTTAGTGATGTGAGACTGGAGGTCAGCAGAGAGGTGAGGGCTGGATAAATAGATTTGAGAATCATCAGGATATAAGTAAGAATTAAATCCATGGAGCCTGACGAGATCACCAAATGAAATAATATAGAGGAAAAGGAGAAGAGGACTCAGGACCAAGTCCTATGGGACCCCTAGTGACATGGATGGTGTGACCTCCATAAGAATGCTAATATTACAATGCGGGACAAGTCCAATGATGAAAAGCACATGGGGATACAAGTCACCAAGTCTGGAAGAATTATATAAGGTGCATGTTGATCTTTGAAAGACTGCTGTGAACCAGAAAGGAATAGTAGGTAGGGGTATGAAAAGGTAAAAAAACAATCGTTTCTTTGTAAGAAGAGACAACCATAAAAGCTGTCAACTATAGGGCAGTAAGCTTGACAACAATTCTTGGCAAATTCTAGAACATATTACTCAAGTTTCTAGTATATAGAAGTATACTGTAGATCTTGGATGTCAGACAAAGAAGGGGTTGTGGGGAGTCATTGCATATGCTGGAGGGGAGACGTGACAGGTATATGAGAAAGAAGACTTTTGAAACAGCTCCTTCAGTATAGATTGGAGGGGAGGGGGGAGTGACTGGAGACCCAGAAATGAAGTAAGAAGCTGCTGTAATAGTGGGATAATGAGATCCTAAGTTAAGCTCTGTGGAAAAGGAATGACATTCTTTGCACAATGAAAATGAAGGGCCAGGCTCGTTTCTTTTGCTTTTGTGAACCCCACTGCTAAGATCTGGGGAGTTACTAGGAATTTGTCAATTAGTTTTTATCAGCAAGCCATTTTTGAATAAAATAAACATCCTGCCATTATGGAGTTTTTATTTAATAAAAAAGCCCAATTACATAATTAGGTTGTGCCATAAACAAACCATTATCTTTGTATTTATGAACTATAAAATGAGATGAAAGAGGAAATAAGAGTAAGTTATGAAAAGGAGAAGATAAAGGGATTTACTGGGGAAAATCTTGTGTTAATAATATTTCCCAAGATGTCAGAGCTGGGAGGGACCTTAGAATATGGAATCCAGAATAGCAGAGTCAGGAAGGACTGTCGAATGTGAAGTGGAGTCTATGAGCACTAGAGGGATCATAGAATCACTGAACAGACCTGGAAGAGACCTTTGAGGCCATCTAGGACAACTCCCTGATTTCAAAGGGGTGGAAACTGAAGCCCAGAGAGGGGAAGGGACCTGCCCAAGATCACACAGAGCTAGTTGTCTTTCCACCTCAGCACTGCAATGCCATGGTCAAACTTGCTGCCTCCATGCTCCTCAAAACATAGAATGTTAGTACTGGGAAAACATAGTTCAGAGAACATCACACAGGGAGGAACCTTAGAATATAGAACAGAGCTGTCAGAGCCAGATGGGGCCTCAGACCATAGAATGTCAGAGCTGAGAAGGACCTTAGAGGCAACCCAACCCCTACCTCTGAAGGAAAAGAATCACCTTGTAAACATCCCCAATGTAGGGTCTTTTAGCCAACTAAGAACAATAGCGAGCATTTTAAAGTTTGTAAAGTATTTTATAAATGTTATGTCATTTTATCCTCATAAAAACCCTGGGAATAAGTGGTATTATTATCCCCATTTTTCAGATGAAGGAACTGAGACAGACAAAGGTCAAGTGACACCCTGAGTTATAAAATATCTGAAGCAAGATTTGAATTCAGGTCTTTCTGACTCTAGGTCCAGCACTCCACCTATTCATTGGGCCACCTAGCTGCCTCCTTTCTTTCTGTAATCCTGATGCAGGGCACTCTGCTCTTCATAGGTCTATGTGTTAGGAAATTTTTCCTGACTCCTCTAAGACTGAACTGGCCTCTGATGTTGGGATGAATTACTACAGATTGTACTACTGTCTGTCATTCTTGAGAGCCTCTGCCAAAGCTTGGCTCAGGTCCTGCCCTTCAGAAGAGAAGCAGATCATGCTTCCAGGATGGGATGAGCCCCCACATTCATTTACTTGCAGACTCAGTGATGGTTTCTCCCCTCTAGAAGCCTCCCTGACCTCCCCAGACAACGAGAATCTTTGTCTTCTGAGCTCCTGCAAAACTTGGGCTCTTTTCAGAGACTGTTCCATTGTTCTTTGTAGTTTATGTTTTCTCTCCACAATAGACTATAAGCTCCTTGAGGGCAGGCACTGGGCCTTTAATTTCTGTAAGGCTTTCAAGGAGCACCACGGTGTAGTGGATCTAGTGCTGGTCCTGGCATTGGAGAGATGGGTTTAAATTCTGCTTCAGTCTTGCTGTGTGACCCTGGTCAAGTCACTTAACCTTCATCAGACTCTGATTACTCCTCTGCAAAATGAGGGTGTTGGATTTAGCTGGTCTAAGGCACCTTCCTCCTGGCTCCAGATCTATTGTATGCGCTGAGGATTTAACTTGTTTGTTTGTGTTGCCCACATCTCCTGGCACAGTAAATGCTGTTTGCTCAGTAAATGTTGATACTGCTGCAGATTATTTATCACTTGTGCTTAACAAACATTTCCTGATCGCCAGTGCTAGCACAGGGCCTGGGATCTAATTCTTTCGGTGTATACTAGACTCTAAGCTTCGTGAGGGCTGGGATTTGATCTTCCTTGAGGTTGGATCTCTCCTGCTGCCCAGAGTGGAGCATATATTATTAGCATATATTACTACATCAGAGATCTGTGGTTTCATCTCTGGAGCGCTCTCCAGCTTGATGTGGATGTCAGCCCTCATTTGATTTAGCAGATGAGGCTTAGGATACTGCCTGAGTATCGGGAAGTGATGACTATCACGGCTACAGAGAGAGGTGGCGTTTTCTCAAATATGTAAAGAACTTCATCAAATTTATATGAATGTGAATGACTCCCCAATTGATAAATGGTCAAGGGATATGAACAGGCAATTTTTTGATGAAGAAATCAAAACTACATATAATCATAGGAGAAAAGGTCCCAAATCATTATTGATTAGAGAAATGCCAATCAAAACAACTTTGAGATATGATCTTACACCAGATTGACTAAAATGATAAATACCCGTCAATTGGGGAATGGCTGAACAAGCTGTGGTATCTGATGGTGATGGAATATTACTGTGATGTCAGAAACGATGAACTGGCTGATTTAGAGAAAACATGGAAAGACCTGGATCTATGAAAAAAGATGCTAATCTCCTCCAGAGAAAGAAGCGACAAAGAGAAATATAATGTGTGTGTATATGTATACATGTTTATAGATATGTATGTATATGTATATATGTGTGTGTGTTTAATTGTAGCCTTCTCTAGGGTGGGGAAAGCAGGGATTTATAAAAGAAAAAGTGCACAGCAGAGAACAGAAGAAAACCTAGAAGTGATGAGGTTGGAATGAGAGAGAGCAGGTTCAGGCGTGAAAGAATTCACTTAGACATTCTCTCAGCCAGCAAGAACTTCATTGACGCAAAAGCCACAAGCCTGTACTGTAGCAATGGGGCTGAGTAAGGCAGCTGGCATTTGGGGGAGCTAGGCTTACATAGCAAAATTCTGGCAGAAAGTCATACAGCCTGTAGATGTTCTGATTGAGGATGTAGTTCAAGATAAGGAGGAATTTCATAGTACAGGGTAAGGGGGACAGTGGGAATTTTGGGGTACAAGATAAGGAGAAAAAGACTTTAGAATGCTCTCAAGTTACATAATGACCCCCCTTCATTTGTGAGGGGGAGCCTCACAAAATACCAGAAAAGCAACCCTTAATATTCTCTTTAACCCTGAGAGTACCCTATGCTGTATACACATCAGAAGGAAGCCCAGAAAATCTGGCTAGCTTTGAAAACAATGTGTAGTATTTACCATATAGGTTTTCTTGATAGGGAAATTTGTTGTTTTATATTGAATCCTCTCGTGTTCTACTGTGTACATGGAAATGTACTTTTTTTCTTTTCTTGTTTTGTATTTAAGTTTAAAATGAATAAAAAGTTTAGCAAAACAGAGAGGTAGGTTTGAAACCAACACATTCATTCATTTAATAAATATTTATTAAACAGCTACTATGTGCCAGGCACTGTGCTAAGTGCTGGAGATACAAAAGGAAGCAAAAGACATATTGTCTGTGCCCTCAAGGAGCTCTCGATCTAATGGGGGAGACAAGATGCAAACAAAACAAGCTAAATTCAGGATAAATGGGAATAATTAAGAGGGAAGGCATTAGGATTAAGAGGAATTGGGGAAGACTTTTTATAGGTGGGATTTTAGTTGGGTCTTACTGGAAGCCAAAGAGCTTAGGAGTCTGATTAGAGGAGGGAGAGTGTTCCAAACATGGCGGACAGCCAGAGAGAATTGTTGGGAATCAAGAGATGGTCTTGTTTGTGGAACAGCCAGGAGGCCAGTGTCATTGATCCAAGAGTACATGTTGGGGAGTAAGGTATAAGAAGGCTGGAAAGGTAGGAGGGGACAGGTTCTGAGGACTTTGACGCAACATTTTGTATTTGCTCCTGGAGGCCATAGGGAGCCACTAGAGTTTACTGAGAAGTAGAGTGACATGATCAGAACGGAGCTTTAGGAAAATCACTAGTGGCTGAACAGCAGATGGACTGGTGTGGAGAGAAGCTATTTATTATGCTCTGCTTCCTTGATGCAACCAGAAGGTGTTTAATACTCATTGGATTAGATAAAGGGATTAGTAGGATGCCATCCTTGTGTTCATGGAGCCTCTGTCAATTTGTCTCATCATCATTGCCCTCTGCAATCTGGCTTCTGACTTCCTCACTCACCTGGAATTATTCCCTCCAAGGTGAGCCAATGATCACTTCGTTGCCAAATCTGATGGTCTTTTCTCATAAGTTGTTATGCTTCTTAACCTCTCCGTCGCATTTAACATAGTTGACCAACCCCTCTTCCTGTGTAATCTCCGCTGTCTTGGTTTTTCATCACTGTTGTCTCCTGGTTTGTGCCCTATCTGTCTGACTACTCCTTCTCAGTCTCCTTTGCTGACCCATCATCCAAGTCTTGCCCCCTTTCCATGGAGGGATCTCTTCTATGCCTTTTCCTCTTCTCTCTCTGCTCTCTTTCTCTTGCCAAGCTCAGCAGCTCCGATGGGTTCATCACCCCTGCCTAGATGATTCACGGATCTATAATTCCAGCCCTTGCGTTTCCCCAAAACTTTCATTTTGAATCACCAACTGCCAAATGGAAATTTCAAACTGGGTATCCTAGAGACATGTCAAACTTAACATATCCAAAACTAAATTCTTTATTTTTATCCTTGAACCTTCCCTAATTCTAGCTTCTTTAATTCTGTTGAAGGTTCCCCCTCCTTCCGGTTGCCAAAGTTTGCAATATCGGTGTTATCATCGACTCACTTGTTTTTGCACCACAATTCCAAGCAGTTGCCAAATCTCCCCATTTCTGTCTCCACAAGATCTTTCCACTTCTCAACATTCCCATAGCCATTACCTTCATTCAGGCCCTCATCACCTCTCTCCTGGAATGTTGTCAGAGTTTTTTATTTGCTCTCCGCAAATCATCTTTCCCCAATTGAATCCATCCTCCAACAGCTGCCAAAGTGGTCTTCCATAAGTGCACGTCAGCCCTTTTTGGCTTGAACATGGTCTATGAGGGCATTGAGGGTGGCTTGTGAAATCAACTAGAAAGCATAGATTGGAGATAGATTGAGAAGAACTTTCGGGGCCAAGTAGAGGTGTTTTTCACATCGCCCTGGAGATAACAGGGAACCATTGATGCTTCTTTAGCCATGTAGTGACATGGTCAGATCTATACTTTAGTAACAGAAATTTAGAAGCTGTGTGTATGACAGATCAGAAAAGGAAGATCATTGATTTAGAACCAGAGATCTTTGTGACTATCTGATCCAAAGTCTTCCTTTACAGATAAAGAAACTGAGGCCCAAGAAGGCTAAGTACTTGACCAAGATTGCACAGGCAGTAGCTGACGGGGGCAGGATTTTCAATCAGGTCCTTGGACTTCAAAATCAGTTCTCTTCCCTGAAGTAGGGAGAATAATTAGGAAGCCATTCCAGTTATCCTGGTGAGAGGAGTCGAGGTCCAGCATGAGGTCTGTGGCTGTGAAGGGAAGAGAAGGGATGCATGTAAGACATAGAGGACTTGCCCCAACTTTCAGTGGGTGGTTTTGGAAAACCCTGGGACGCTCCACAAGGGGGCAGCAGAGGAGTCCTTACCTTTCTTGGTATCTATTCTGTCTATACAGACTTTCATGCGTGATGTATCACTCCAGTAAAGTGGAAGTTCCTTGAGGCCCCAGCCTACTTTGTTTTTTGCCTTTTTATCTGAAGCACATTATATGCCCTTCATAAATGCTTTTTCAATTAAAGTGATTTTGCTTTATTGGAAATTATTGAATATCTTTTGAAATCCATATATCCCCTGGCCTTCATTTCTCTGATTTTTCCCTGGCCTCTCTTCCGAATTGAACTTGAGCACAAATAATAGGAGTTGGTACAGTAATGAGGTCCTGGTTCTCTTTCCCTTTACCAGGGCTCCCCACTGTGAACAATGTCAATGTCATTGGTCACAAGCCAGCTTTGGATTAAATGCTTCAAAAGAGGCTCTAATCTGGTGCAACCAAGCAAGGAGCTGAGCAATGCTGTGGTTGAGTCTGCCAACAGAAGGTCCCTGTGATCCCGTCCTACAGCCAGCGAACTGCTTTTGTGCAAGGAAAAGATTCGTTAGTGATACCAGAGAGCCCAGTCCTTCCTTCTGCAAATTCAATCTGCTTCAATCAGAAATGAAACCCAGACACTCTGCAGTAGGTACTGGTAGAGATGCAAAATTTAGGGAAGATCTGCTCCCTGCTTCCTGGATGTTACCCAGATATTGGCAGACTAACTTCCTGGATGTAGCTCTGGAGGTTGTACAGCATCAGGAGCAGTGATTTTTTTAAAACTAACTTATCATTTATTTGTATTTAACATCCATTTAAAAATAAATTTTGAGTTCCAAATTCTCTCCCTCCATCCTGTTCCTCCCCCACCCATTGAGCAGGCATGAAATACGATATCAATTATACATATGAAACCATACAAAGCATATTTCCATGTTAGCTGCATTGCAAAAAAAAACAAAACAAGAAAAACAAAGTGAAAAGAATTATGCTTCAATCAATTTGGGATGGGCAGAGTAACAGAGGATAGCATCGCAGGGAGCTCACAGCTTTCCAGTTCGCCCCATACTAAAAAACATACCTTTTCTAAAACATGCACGTGAAAGGGTCCCATAGGAGGTTCTTAAATTCTACTTCAATGACTGATCACTAAAAGGCCCTTTTCCATCCTCCTCACTAGACTCCATCTTCATGTGGCCCCATAGGCTTTTGTGGATTGGATGATATGATGGAAAGAACAGACTTGAAGTCAGGAGACCTGGGTTCTTGGCCTGGTTAGCTCCTCACTGTGTCATCATGATGAGTCATTTCATTTGTTAGGATCTCAGTTACCTTCTCCGTATAGTGACAGTAATGGGCTAAGTGATCTTAAAGGCTCCTTCCAACTTGAGTATTCTGTGTTCTAAGGTCCATCCTGGGCTCTGATGTTCTGTGTTCTAAGGTTCCTCCAAGCTCTGCAATTCTGTTTTAAGATCCTTTCCAGCTTAGACATTATTTTATGTTTGAAGGTCTTTCCAAGTGCTAACATTCTATGTCCTGAGGTCCTTTCTATTTCCTAAATTCTGTTTTATATTTTAAGGTCTCCACAGTCTCTAACATACTATGTTCTGAGGAACCTCTTAGCTTGGACATTTTCTGTTTGTTTATTCCTTTTTTTTTTTTGACACTATAAAATTTCCTCCCACTGTTATTCTTAACACACTTATCATCATAGTACCTAATCCCTGAGGCAGAGTCTACATGCATATACAGAGATCTCCAGTATACCTTTTGTAAATAAAGTGGCTTTTAAAATGATAGCTGGGATAAATTCTCCTTCCTTTTCTCCTTATTCCATTTCAAGAACTGAGCCTGCTAAGAAAGGTGGGCCTCTTCCCTCCCCTCTCTACAATTTAAAGGCCATTCATCTATGCACAGGTAGTAGAGGAAGATGTGATCACACCATGGGGAGTATTTCATTGAGGATTTTCACTCAGTGACACAGGAAGAGAGTCCAGAGCACTCAAAAATCCCTTTCATCTTTCCATGGTACATTTACTTATGCGCTCTCCAATTTCAAAGGGACAATAACAAGATCTCAAAATGCCCAAATGTCTTCCATTTGCAATTAAATTTCTTAACATTAAATTCTTTTAAGTAGCATGTCATTAATTTACCTATTTTCAGTAATCCATTGTTAATTCATTTCTTCACAAAACTAAGGTTAGTCCTGTGGGAAAAATGCTTAGATGATTTTGATGACATTGTAGTGTCATAGGTTCACAGATCTAGGGTTGGAAAGGACCTTACTGGGTCATCTAGTCCAAGTCCCTTATTTTGGAGAAGAGGAAACTGAAGTCCACACAGGTCAAGTGGCTTGCTCAAAATTGTGCGTGTTGTAGACTCAGGCTCTGAACTCAGGTCTCGTGATTCCAAGTTCATTGTTCTTCCTACCGGGCAGTTCTTTCTTCCATTCTACGAGAACGTCTATGCACAGACTAATTGTGAGAAATTGATCTTGAAAAAAGTTAGCCTGTCATTTAGCAGCAAAGATGGATGTCTATATAAAGACCAAACAACAGAGAGTATCGTCTACCCATAACGACAGAATCTGAGAGGTGTAGAGGATCTCCAAAGTCATCTGGCCAGCCCGTACCTGAAAACAATCCTAACCACATTTACCTCTTTGGCAGCTTCTGCCTTTTGCTCCTAGTACTGTTCTCTTGACCCAGACAGCATGAGGGTGTGATAGCTCTTCACATTCTTGAAGATAGGTATCATCACCATCACCCTCCATCCAGTCTTCTGTTCTCTAGACTCAATATACCTTCTTTTAAGCAATGCTTGGATGGCGTGTTTTCAAAGCTCTTTACTATCCTGGCCATTCTCTTCTAAACGCTCTCCAGCTGACCATAGTCTAATGGTAGTTCTCAGAATTGAATAGAGTATTCCTCATGTGATTTGATCAGGGTACAATGAGGCTGCTACCTCCTTCTTCCTGGAAGTTATGCTTTTCAATGTGACAGGAGATTGCTTTTGTTTTCTTGGATTCCATATCACACTGTTGTCTCGCGTTGAGCTGACACTCTGCTAAAATCTCCAGACAGTTTTCAAATGACTTGCTCTCTCTCTCTCTCT
>CM053625.1:322780325-322809401 GCA_028646595.1 Phalanger gymnotis | reverse complement strand
ATCTAGTGACATGACTCTTGCAACCACTTTCCTGAGCCTTATTTTATCTGTGGCTTAGTAGGGGAGGGGTGAATTAGTATGCCCTCCCTCCCCATCTGATACCAACTGACTAGAAGGTAATGGTGATCATTGCAGTTAAAGACTACCAACAGAGGTTCAGTAGGCAGGCTCTCGACTAAAGGTCTGCAGGTAGGCTAGGATGGAGAGACTCGAACCCAAGTCCTCTGACTGTATCCAGTGCCGCTTCTGAATGATAATAAGCACCACAGGCATATTCAACAGGAGACATGACTCTTGCACTCTACTTTCCTCTTCCATAAAGAGAGGACATAGAAGGGAAAATGGAACATTTTTCTCTGTTATGATGAAGGTTATTTTGGGTGGAGATTGAGGTCCTACAGCTGCTAATGGCTGTTAAACTCATTCATTTCTACATGAAAACCAAGAGGGAGAGAAAGTAGCTGGAAGGAAATTCATGAAGAGTCATTGATAAGACACATGGGGTCTTTCTGAGAGAATCTTGAGAGCTGGAGGAATTAAATTACTCTTCTGGGTGTCTATTTTTTAAGGGGAACCCATATTTGCCTAATTCAATTTAGGCATAATTCATATCCCATGTAACACTCTGAGAACATTGGCATATGGCTCTGTAAGATATAAATTGGGAGTCTGATTAAAAATCACTAGAGTCTTCATTTCAATTATATTTCACAAAGTAGACTAAGAGGGAATAATGCATGTGTCCACAGTTCACTGCAGAAAGAGAGCAGAGAAAAAAGTCCCCTTGGCTCACCTCTCCCCAGGGAATAAAAAAAAAATGGTGTTCACAGCATATGATGCTGGGAGAGAAGATTGGTCTATGGGGGGGTAGGGCAGTGGGGGGGGGTGGTTAGGATTTCAGATGTTTCCAATGAAAGGTCTCAGCTGATCAATAAATCATTCACCAGGTACTAATTAAGCACATGCTCAATAGTGAACTAGGCACTATAGACACAAAGGGTTCCAAGACAAAAATTAGTGCCAACACTCAAAGAGTTTATCTTCCTATTTGGGGAAATTACTTTCCATAAGCAAACATAGAGGAAATGCAAGGTAAATTCAGAAGGGGAAATTTTAGTAGCTTTAGAGCATCCGAAAGAACTCATGCCGAATCAAGTTAGGTCAATATGCATTAAAAAGGACCTGCTATGTGCCAGGAACTGTACTGAGTGCTGGAGAGACAAAAGAAGGGAAAACAAAACAAAACAAGGTTCCCGTTTTTTAAGGAGGACTCAGTCTACCAGGGGAGAAGACAACTAGTAAACAGATCTAAAAAGATAGAATAAATCAGAGATCATCCCAGAGGGAAGGAGCTAGCATTAAGGAAGATTAGCAAAGGCTTCTTGCAGAAGTTTTCACCAATCACAACCTACCATAAATTGAGCTGCATCCAGTGTTGTACCATAAGTCATTACCAGAAGGTTCTTGGAATCATTTCTCTTGCTTGGTGTCCGATTCTAGGCAGGCTGTGGCATTTTCCTTCAAAAATATCAATGCTTGCAGTGACCTCTGTGAAGGCTTCATGTGTTACCAGAACTTCCCAGCCTAAATATCTTATTTAATTCATTGGTCCCACTCACTCTCAGCCTAGAACTGTTCCCTCTGGTAGTGGAAAATATAATTGGCTTTGGAATTAAATGGTCTTGGTTCAAAATATGGTTCAATCAGAGATTTGCTATTTAGGCAGTCCTCATATTTCTAAGGCCTATGACATGGGTTTGAGCCAGGTAACTATGTGAGTTTGAGGAAATCACTTATGGCCCCTGAGTCTCAGTATTCTCATTTGTTAAATGAATTTTAAGTTGCTTGCACTTGCTGCCCAACGGAACTAGTGTGCAGATCCAGGTGGAAACCTTCATAGAATCTCAGAGGTGGGAGGGAGGTCAGTGTCCATTCAGCACATGTATACCTAACATATGCTTGCCAAAAAAACTGTTTTATGGAGAACTCACACAGAGCAAGCGTTTACATGGTGGGCAGAAGAAGCGATACAAGGACACTCTCAAGGTCTCTCTCAAGAAGCAGAATTGAAACAGATCAAAGGAAACACAGGATGTGCAAATGTAGAGTATCCACCCCAAATGTTCTCATGGACTATCTGTGCCCTACCTGTGGTAGAACATTCCGAGTTTTTATGGGTCTGATTGGCCACAGTCAGACACATTGAAACTTGACTCTAGCATAGTGATGTCATCTTGGTCCTCCTTTAGAATGAAAGACAACAGCCATATACCTTCAAAGGAGCCCCCACTTCTGCATCCTCAATGAGGGCACATCCAGCCTCTGCTTGAAGCCTTCCAAGGAGGAGAAGCCTAGTACTCCCTGACCCAGACCATTCCAGTTTGAGATGACACTAATGGCTAGAAGTCAGCTAAGGGGCGTCATCATGCTCAGAGCACTGTGCCTGGAGTCAGGAAGATTCATCTTCCTGAGTTCAAATCCAACCTCAGACACTTAACAAGCTGTGTGATCCTGGGCAAGTTACTTAATCCTGTTTGTCTCTGTTTAATGAGCTGGAGAAGGAAATGGCAAACCTCTCCAATGTCTTTGCTAAGAAAACTCTAAGTGAAGTCAGGAAGAGTTGGCCGTGACTGAAATGCTTGGATAATAAAAAATGGCTAAGAAAGCAAAAAACAAAACAAACAAAAAAAACCCCAAAAAACCCAAAACAAAGCAAAAACCAAAAAAAACAAACAAAAAATCTTCAACAAACATTTTTCACATAAGAGGCAGTATTTGGCAGTGGATGAATAGACAGCCATAGAACTAGGAAGATATGAGCCAAGGCCCACTTTGGATACCCACTGGCTGTGTGGCCCTGGATAGTCATTGACCTCTTAGGGCCCCAGGCCACCCTCTAAGACTCTGAGTGGCAGGGCTAGCAACAAACTGTATTGGTAGATGGTATTTCCTCACCCAAAGGAGGAAAGAAAGGGAATGCTATGTGCCAGGCACTGTGCTAAGCACTTTATAAATACTCATTTATTTCATCCTCATCTCAGTGGGAGGGAGGCAGGCCCTGTTATCATCCCCACTTTACAGTTGAGTAAACTGAGGTTAGTAAGTAAGTAAGTAAACTTGCTTAGGGTCACACAGATAGTAAATGTCTTAGGACCTGTATAAACCCTACTCTAAGGAGTTGATGTGGCTTGCAAAAGATAACATCTTATAAGCATGGCAATTAGGAAAAAGGAAACAGAGACAGAGAAAAGGAGTAGAGAAGTAGGTGTTACTTCAGGTGGACATGGACTTTGACTCCCTCTTAGAGCTAAGGTGAACTGAAACCAGTTGAGAAATCCTGTTTTTCTTTCTTTTTTTTTTCTCCTTCTTTTAACTCCAATTACATTCATCATGAATGCAGGAAAAATTTGGTCATGTACAATATTATACAAAAATAAGAAGACGGGAAGAAGGAAAGAAAAAGAAAACATAGGTTAAGGATGAGCTTTGAAACTGTTTGCAAATCCTTCCCTCCATCTACATCTAGGTCAGACTCTCTTTCATTGCCGAGGACCTCCTGGATCCTCCAATTACAAGTTCTTTCCCTCCAGGTTTTCTTGGAGCAGTTTGACTCAATTTCTCCTCTTTCCTGGTCCTACTCTACTTTATCTCGGACCCATCTGTGTATGTGGCACATCTGTCCAAACCTACAGCCTTGCAAATGCAGCTGAAGTGACAAGAAATGATGGATCCCACTGACAATCACACTGAGACATTAGCACAGGGAAGGTATAGCAAAGCTTCCCTGTTCTGTGAAAGACAGAAGTTTGCACGCTCAGCGCAGTTCACCTGAAGAGCTCACTGATCATCTCCTTGTCTCAGCCACTGAACCTGGGCTGATATCTCTGGGTTCCTCTCTATGCTCCTAGACTTGATTTTCCACTTTGTGTTCATCCCTTAGATTTTGACATGCCAGAGGAATCCAGAATCATGACCTGATTCTTGGTTTTTGCTTCTTGTATTAAGATTCACCAAATTCCCAAATCAAAGTCACATGTAGCCTCGGAGGCACCTGATTCCAACCCAGACCTAAACACGCATTTCCTCTTGAACACCAAAGGAGATGATCACTGAATCTTTGCTCGATGATTTCAAATGAGAGGAAGTTTGCTTCCTCCCTGGGTGGCTTATTCCACTTTTGTTCAGCTCCAATCACGAGGAAGCCTTTCCTTACAAAGCCAGGAGCTGCAGTGGGCAGAGTCAGTATGACCTGAGTTCAAATGTGGCCACAGACACTTATTCATTGCATGACCCTGGGCAAGTCACTTACTTTTCTCATCTGCAAGATGAAGATAACAGCTCCTACTTCAGATGTTTCCAATAAAAGGCCTTGTTTTGTGAGGATCAAATAAAATGATCTCTGTAGATCCCTTTGCAAACCTTAAAGCTTTATACAAATACTTACTATTCCTATTATTACTTATGCCACTGTGATACTCTGAAATGCAGATCCCTTGCTTCTGGTTCTCATCTGAAACCAAGCAGAAGTCTAATGCCTCTTCTCCATGAGGGCCCATCTGACACCTAAAACAGTAATCACATTGGTGATTACCCCCTGAGCCTTCTCTTCTCCAGGTTAAACAACCAGAATGCTTTCAACCGAAGCTCAAATGAAGTGACTTCAAAGGCTTGTGCCATCATGACTATACTTCTCTGGAAGCTCTTTGCTTTGTTAGGGACTATCCTAAAACATAGTACCCAGAACAGAAATTTAGTTTTTAATTAATTAATGTTTAAAATACATAAACTTTCCAATGTTTTTCTCATATAATAGTTTATTTCAGTTTCCTTCTTCCATTCCTTCTTTCATTCCCTTCATCCCTCCTTCCTGTTGTCTAGTTGCTGTTTTTATTAAAGTAGGTACATTTTTAAAAAATGGAATTGAATTGAATTAAAAGCAAAATCAATCTCCTAAACCAAGACAGACGGCAATTTCAACTTTCTCTGGTTGTTTAAGGATCTTTTTAGACACTCATAAATCTCAATCCCCTCTGCAGAGTTAACTGCTGGTTGGAGGTGTGTGGGGAATTTGATTACCATTTCTGATCAGCCCAGTTACCTTTGTTAAACACAAGAGGAAGAAGCCAGCAGTCAGGTACCAACCTTCAGCTAAGAGACAGGCAGGGCCATGTTTCTCCTCTCTGAGACACAAGCTAAGGAACAGGGTGGACCAGTCCGAGTCACTAATCATGTTCACACTAAAAGATATTGCAACAGTTCTCTACAGATTGATAATAGTCATCATCCTGTGTTTCTGCACTCGGCCATTCTCCACAGAGGTGTAGGTGGAAGAATATTAGATGGGAAGGCGACATGTTGTGTAAGATCAAAGCATGAATTCTGGCCATTGACCATGGGTCCTTAGCAAAGTTATATAACTTCTCTACCTCTATTTCCTTGCCTATATAATGGGGTTATTGGACTGGATGATTGCCAATATCCTTTTTAGACCTAAATCCATGACCTGTGATTCCATCTCCTCATAGACCACCTCTGTGTTTTATTTTGAATCCCCTTTGTATTCTGCCTGTGACAAGATCCTTCTGTGCTATTTTTTAAGGAAACATGAATGAAGTGAGAAACTCTGAGAGGGTACAATTTAAGATACAAAACAAAACAAAAACAGATTAAAATGGCAAGGTGGATCAGTGCCTGACTATTTTCAGAAAATATGTATCTTTTTTTTTAATAAATAATATTTATGAGGCAGAGCCAACATGGCAGAGCAGAGACAGCAACTCACCTTAACTCTTCTATTATCCCCCTGCAAACAACTTCAAAATAATACCTCAAATTGATTTCTGGAGAGACAAAGCTAACAAGATCAGGGTAAGACATTCTTCCAGCCCAAGATAGCTTAGGAGGTTGGCAAGAAAAATCTGGGACACTGTGTTAGGGGCCAGCCTGGAGCATAGCAGTAACAGCAACCAGCAGTAGGCCTTGGAGGTGGCTGGGACAGAAGCAGCAGCAGCTTCAGGAGCTCTCAGTCAAGAGAAGGTAAAGGAGTCAGACAACTGGTCAGAGAAAGATAGCAGGGGACCCCAAACGGGCACTGGGCTCAAGACCAATGTCCATGTGTAGTTTTGGGTTGCAGTTCCAAGGCAGAGAAGAGTGCTAGTGCTTTTGGCTGTAAGGGAGAAAGGGTCCTTCCTGGGTAAAGACCAGAGCAGTGATAACACCTCTCCCCAGATCACACCAACTTAGAAGCATCAAAAACTTGCAGACCTCCAGAACTAGCTCTGAAAACAACAGTACAATAAAGCCTGAAGCTTGGGGTAGTGCTTCTCCATCCCTGGGTGAGCAAAGACTAACTTTAAGATAAAGTTCAAATTTAAGAGATAGGCTGGAAAAATGAGCAAACAACAGAAAAGTACTTGACCATTAAAAGTTACTATGGTAGTAAGGAAAACTAAGAGACAAGTTCAGAAGAAAATAACAACATGAAAACAGCTACAAGCAAAGCATCCAAGAAAAAAAATGCTAGTTGGATACAAGCTCAACAAGAATTCCTAGAAGAGTTACAGAAATCAATAAGAATGGTAAAGGAAAAATTAAGGAATGAAATGAGAGTCATGGAAGAAAAATATGAAAAGAAATTAACAGCTTGGTAAAAGAGGTACAAAACATACTGAAGAAAATAAATAAATAACATAAGTATATTATATTTATTATATTATTTTATATTATGTGTAATATAGAATAACATAAATAAAATCTTAAAAAACAAAATATTGACCAAAGAAGCACAAAAATCCATTGTAGAAAAGAATGCCTTAAAAAGAAGAAATTGGCAAAATGTAAAAAGAGATGCAAAAGCTCACTGAACAAAATCATTCCTTTAAAAATTAGAATTGGCAAGTAGAATGTAATAACTCTATGACACATCAAGAAACAATAAAATGAAGCTAAAAGAATGAAAAAATAGAAGAAAATGTGAATTAACTTATAAAAAGAACTGACTTGGAAAATAGATCAAGGAGAGATAATATAAGAATTATAGGACTACCTGAAGGCCATGATCAAAAAAAGAAGCTAGACATCATATTTTAAGAAATTATAAAGGAAAGCTCCCCCAAAATCTTAGATAAAGATGGTAAAATGGAAATTGAAAGAATACATGGATCACCTCTTGAAAAAAATCCTCAAATGAAAACTCCTAGAAATATTGTAGCCAAATTCCAGAGCTCTCAGGTCAAGGAGAAAATAATGCACACAGCCAGAAAGAAACCATTCAAATATTGTAGTGTGACGGTCAAGATGACATAAGATTTACCAGCTTTCACATTAGAGGAGTGTAAGGCTTAGAATGATATTCTGGAAGATAAAGAAGCTAGGATTGCAATCAAGAATAATACACTTCGTAAAACTAAATATAACATTTTTGGAGAAAAATAGGACACTTAATGAAACAGAGGACTTTCAAGCAATCCTGATAAAAAAAGACCAGAGCTGAATGGAATATTTGACATTCAAACTCTTGAGAAGGGTAAAAAGGTAATCATGGAAGCAAAATCGTAAGAAGCTCAATAAGGTTAAACTGTTCACATTCCTATTTGGGAAAATGATACCTATAACTCCTAAGAACTTTCATCATTACTAGAGCAGTTAGAGTCTACCTAGAGAGCATGGGTGTGAGCCAATTACATTGGGATGATCTCTAAAAAAAATGAAGGGATGAGAAAGATGCACTGGAAGAAGGGAGAAGACAAAGAAAGAAGAGGGGACATTATCTCACAAAAATAGATGTGCAAAGAAGGGCTTTTATGGTGGAGGGGGAAAAGGAAGGGTGGGCAATGTTTGAACCTCACTTTCTTCTAAAGAGGTTCAAAGGCTGAAGAGTACATATACACATGCTCAGTTGGCATAGAAATCTAGCTTACCTAACAGGCAAGTAGAAGGGAAAGGGGATAAGAAAAAAACTGGGGATGGTGGTAAAAAGGGGATAAATCCCCAAAAAGGGGATGAAGAGGGGATTGATTAAGGGAGGCAGTGATCAAAAACAAAATAGGCGTTTGAGGAGGGACATGATAAAGAGAGGAAGAAGCAAAAGAAAATGAGATGGAGGGAAATAGTATTTGTAACTATGAATATGAATGGGATGAACTCACTCACTAGACGGAAGCAGATAGCAGAATACTGTATTTCCCTATGTATAAGATGCATCGTTTTTCAAAAAATTTGGAGTCTAAAAACTGGGTGCATCTTATACAGTGGTTGTAATTTTTTTTTTCTTGCATTTCCCGCTTTTTCGCACTTGCTGTCATTGGGCTCATTGTTTCACCTTTGTTACTGGTATATTAGGTTACGTTTTGCCACATTCTGCCCAGATATGGCTTAGAAAAGATTTTTGTGCAGTGCTGAATTCAAGTTAAAAGTGATCCAGTTTGCAAAAGTGAGTGAAAATCGTGCTGCTGAACATAAGTTTTGTCCTCCTCCAACTGAGAAAACAATCCGAGACTGGCTACAGGAGGAAGAAACTCTACTGAAAACGCTACAGCAGAAGAAGGCCATGAGAGGCAAGTCAGCAAAATGGCCTGATTTAAAGAGGGAATTGAAGATATGGATTGGAGAGCAAAGGGCAATTGGAATTCCTTTGTCCACAAAGATGGTTCAGCATGAGGCAAGAAGAATTGCTGATGAAAAAGAAGTTACTGATTTCAAAGGAGGACACAATTAGGGCTTCAGGTTCATGAAAAAGAATGGACTAAGCATACGTACACGCACCAGATTTGTCAGAGATGGAACAGAGGATGAGGCAATATATGAAGACGGTGAATCATCATCAAACACAGATGAGGACAAGCTAATGGTTGGGAGTTTTGACAGTGATGAGGAGTTGCATGAATTTTATGATGAATAAAACTTGAGTTCAATAACTTTAGGTAATACATTTTTTTTTTTCGAATTTCAGGCCCCAAAATTAAGGTGCGTCTTATACATGGGGAAATACGGTAGATTAGAAACACGAATCCAAAAATATGTTGTTTAAAAGAGACACACTTGAAACATAAACATATATACCCAGTTAAAATAAAGGACTGGAGCTGAATCTAATATTTTTAAGCTGAAGTAGAAAAAAAAAAAGTGTAGCAGTCATGGTCTCAGAAAGCAAAAGGAAAACCAGACCTAATTAAAAGAGATAATCAGGGAAACTATATTTTGCTAAAATGATACCATAGACTATGAAATAATATTTTAAAAAATTACTGCAAGTTTCTCTGATAAAGGCCTCACTTCTCAATTGTATAGGGTAAGGCTGTCCAACCTTAGGTTTTTATCAAAACAATAGACAATGTATTTTGATTTGCCATTTCAGTGAGAGCTCTGAGGTAGCTCAGCTTTCTTTACTAAAGCATTTATATAAATTTCTATATTTGTAGTCTGAATGCACAAATTACACTGTGGGCCACATGTGGCACACGGCTGCATTTTGGACAACCCTGGTACATGGGACTGAAATAAATTCATAAAAATAAGAGCCATTCCTCAGCTGGTAAATGATCAAAGAATATAAAAGGGTAGTTTTCAGAAGAAGAAATCAAAACTATAAATAGTTGTATGAATAAACGCTGTAAATAACTATTGATAATAGAAGTGAAAATTATAACTACTCTTGAGTTACCACCTTCCACCGATCAGAAGTGACAAATGCTGAAGGGGAGGTGGGAAAAATAGGTATGTCAATGAACTGTTGATAGTGTGAATTGATCCAACCTTTCTGGAGAACAATAAGGCCAACCATTAAGTGAAACACTGAATAGGCCTTAGGTGGGGCCAACAAAGGGAGGCCTGATTAGAGGCAGACCCACACCCTTTCATTAACCAGATGTGAGGCCCCAGGCCCACACTCTTTTGCTAGTTAAGCAAATGTGAGAGTGAAGTCCTCAGGGCCTTAAGGGTAGTTGCTAAGATCAGAGCCAATGGTATGTGCACTGAGTTCTAGTCAATCAGATGCCAGGTAGGACTGTATAAAAAGAGATCCCAGTACTCAGAGCAGCAGAGCAGCAGAACTGAGGGTGGCAGAAGTCAGAAGCACACATCCAGAAGACAGAGAGGTAGCAAGAGCCACAGGAACCAGAGTTCAGCTCAAGCAGAAAGAGCAGGAACTCGGAGTCTATAGGGCTGCAGAAGAGAGTGCTGAGCTGAGAGTTAGGGTTCGTGAGTGATTTGTTTACAGGAAGGCCCTAGCACGGGAGAAACTTACAAGATGATTTGGCTCCTTGCTATAATATTGTGTTACAATTTCCTTGTTGCTACATTGAGGTGGGCTTACTGGCTTCGGAATATAATTACTACCATATGGGATTGGAATTACTGGTCCTGGGATTGGATTTTCTGGTGTCTAAAAAAACATTATCCTTCCTCTGCTTTCTACCTAGAGGATTTTTTATACTTCTCGATTCCTAACCATTCAGGCATGTTTGTGGTCAACCTCGAGGGCATGAATCTTGTCTAACTGATATACACTATACCCAAAGGGCTATAAAACTGTGTGTACCCTTTGATGCAGCAATACTACTACTAGGTCTGTATTCCAAAGAGGTCAAGAAAAAGGAAAAGGACCTATATGTGTAAAGATATTTATAGCAACTCTCTTTTTTTTTTTTCAATAAAGAACTGGAAATGAAGGGGGTGCCCATCAATTAGGGAACGGCTGAACAATTTGTGGCATACAATTGTGATGAAATACTGTTGTGCTATAAGAAATGAAAAGCAGGATAGTTTCAGAAAAACATGGGGAGATCTATGTGAACTGATATAAAGTGAAGTGATCAGAACCAGGATCACTGGACACAGTAAAAGCAACATTATAATGATGACCAATTGTGAAAGACTTAGCTACTCTGATCAATACTATTATCAGAGATAATTCTAAAGAACTTGAGGAAAAATTTTATCCAGCTCTAGGGGGGAAATCTACAACAACAACGGATGAACTCTGACTAAATCAAAGTATAATTTTCTCACTTTATTTTTCTTGTTTGTGATGTGGCTTATGTGGAAATATGTTTTGCATGATTTCACATGCATAATTGATATATTTTCTGCCTTCTTGGTGGATGGAGAAGGGGCTGGGAGGAGGGAAAGAATTCGAAACTCAAAATTTTAAAAAACCTAAAAATAAATAAATTTTGTTGAAAAAATATTTTATTATGGACTTAAAAATATTAACACATGGAAATTTATATTTACAAAGAACAAAAAAGTATTCTATATGGAACTGCAAATCTCTATTGTATATAGCTTTTTTAAAAAGTATACATTCAATTCACCATAAAATTATCGGCACTAGACTGTTTATCTGTGTGCCTTCCTGAACATCCTTCTAATCTCTTCTGTTTATTTTTTTCAATGCTTGATTGATAGTCCTCACTTTTTCTTTTTGTTTATATCGCTACTAATATCCACTTATTCTCCCTCCCCCACATATAACTGTCATATGCCTCCCCAAAATAAGAGTCTTCCTCTGTAATATGCTTACATATTGTTCCAAAACCCTGCTGTAAAGGAGAGAGCTTGGGATCTGAAGCTGTAGAACCTGGATTTGAATCCAAGAATTTCTATTTGCAGCTCTGTAACCGCGAATCAGCTCTCTCCCTGAAGAAATGGACAGCCTAGATGTTTATCTAAGGTCCCTTCCAACCTGAAATCCTAAGATCCTGTTTTCTTTCTTTCTTCTTCAGCTGCCCCAGCTGGAACCCTATTTTCTGTCCCCACCTCAGTCAGATGGGCTGGAGTAAAGTGAGAGTGAGCTGACAGGCATACTTAGCAGCTGGCTCATAGCTTCAAAGGAAGGAGTGTAAGATTGAGCATGCCCATGCTGGCAGCTTCATTGGGAAGGTTTTCAAAGATTTTCGTTCCCAATCAAACTCGGACAAAACCACATAATTAAAAAACAATTACAGGATTCTTGTGCAGAGCATGACTGATACATTTTCATGGGTCTGTATGCCTGCTTAGAAAAAGAGGAACTGACTCAGGCTTTTATATTTGTTGAATTATTTATTTTGGAAATGTATTTTCAGATTGAAGACCCTAGGGAGAGCACAGGCTGGTACGACTTCCTTCTTGGCTTACTGCCCTCAGTAACCATATCTACTGTCTTGGTCAAATCAACAGTTAGAATAGCAAATATTAGTTAAGTACCCTGTCTGGTCAAGGGTCTGGGACGGATACTGGGAATGGATTGTAAAGACTCTCTGGCCCTAGGTTGCTTACAATCTATTCAGGAAAGTATATGTTCCAATAAATATTTACGAGAACAACTGCTCAGCAGGAGCCAACAGTGGGCTATGGCAGCTAAACCAGTGGCATCTTGGGTGCCACTGAGAGTTATGGCTTCCAGGACTAAGAAGACAACTCTCTTCCCTGATCTGCCCTGGTCAAACCACAGAATACCATGTTCAGTTCTTGGTGGCACAGTTTAGGAAGGTCATTGATAAGTTGGAAAATGCCCTGAGCAGGTGAACCCAAATTTTGAAGGAACTGGGGATCTTCAGCCTAGAGAAGACTGGGGATGTGGGAATTATCTGTATCTTTGAGTATTCGAAGGACTGCCACATGAAAGAAGAATTTGAATTTTTCTTCACCCTAGAGAGCAGAAGTAGAAATGGTGGGCTGAAGTTGCAAAGAGACAAATTTAACCTTGATGTTCCCAAAGCCTTATAACAGCTGAGTGAGTCCCCAAGTGGAAGAGGTTGTCTTGGGAGCTTGTGGTCTCCCTCTTTTTGGACAGTCCAGTGGCCGTTTGTCTGGGGGCTTGTAAAAAGGGCTCTTGCTCAGGTGAGGGTTAAACAAGATGGTTTTTGAGCTCCACTTTAACTATGAGATTTTGTAATTCTGAATGGGATGAAGACAAGGGAAAGAGTCAAAGGACTTTAAGAACTGGAGGAGAGAAAGATCATGTTCCCCTAGGGGTCTGAGGGAGCGTTTAATTAGGGAGGTGGCTCAGAGCAGAGTTTTAAATGGGCATCGGTGAGGAGAGTGTATGTTTCAGGCTCAGGCCAAAGTGCCAGTGGGCCATCATAATTCAATATAACACAATTCAGCTAGTCTTCATTTAGTGCCAGCTTCTGCTGGGCTGGCATACTGACTCATGTTTCTCAGGGCTTTGCTGTAGGCTACTAGGTTGGCTACAACATCCAGCCTGGATTCCTAGACTCCTGTGTCCCTGTGGCTCATCCTCTCAGCCCCAATTAGAGAGACTCCATTTCCTATAGCTAGAAAGAAAAAGAATGAATGGAAAAGATAATCACCCAGGTCAGTCTTTAGGGCTACATGGCCTAAGGGGTGAGGGAAAAGGAGGTGGCTGTAGGGCCCTCCCTCCTCCCTTACCTTATCAACCATGAACCATTGCTGTGTCAGGTTGTCTTAAAGTCCCCACAGTTCTAGCAATGTAGCCAATGGAAAAAGGCTGTTCCCAACCATAAGGTAAGCCAAGTCAGACGATGCTCTTGATCTTGAGGCTTCCATTCTCCCAAAAGCAGTCCCCAAGCATCTTCTACTTGGATATAGGTGACCTAAGTATGTACCAGGTCCCCATTATCTATCTATCTATCTATCTATCTATCTATCTATCTATCTATCTATCTATCTATCTATATCTATCTATCTATCTATCTATCTATCTATCTATCTATCTATCTATCTATCTATCATCTATCTATCTATCTATCTATCTATCTATCTGTATATATATATATATATATATATATATATATATATATATCTGTATATATATAAACTAATCTCAGTAGAGGGAGAAGGAAGCACTGACCCTACCTTGGAGGAATCAGAAAAGCCCTGGTGAAGAAGACAGTATTTTAGCTGAGTCTCGAAAGGAGTCAGAGACTCCAAGAGGTAGAAATGGGAAGGGGCAGCATTCTAGGAATAAAATTCACTTACAAGATTTGGATTTAGCAAATGGATATTTAACTTTACTGAATTTGAACCACACTCTTTCACTTAGCATCTATGAGACCCTGGCAAATAGCTTTACTTGCCTGGGCCCCAAAATCCTCATTTGTAAAATGACAGGAACACTTGGAGCCACAATGTGGGATGGCAGGAAGAGCCCATCTGTAAATCCAGGCAGCTGAGTTATGATCTTACCACTCCAAGAATTCAAACCTGGATGACTGGGAACACAGCTGCGAAGAGCAACAGGTTTGGTGGTGAAGATAATGAGTCTGCTTTTAGACTTGTTGGGTTTGATATTCCCATGGAGAATTACAACTAGCAGCAGCAATACTGTTTGGGTTAAAAAACTTAAACTTTAATTCAGAAGATTCCCTATTAACTATGTACAGGAGAGAGGGGAGAGAACAGGAAGATGGCAGAAGAGAATGAGAAGAAGGGAAGAGAAAGCTTGGCACAGAGTTTGAACTGACACATATACATAAGAAGCAGGGAACACATGACAAATCATGGAAGGAAGAGTTAGACACAAAGGAGTAAGTGAGAAAAAAGCAGAGCAGGGCAGGGGGGAGGGAGAGGGAGAAGGAGACGAAAGGGGGGGGAGGAGAGACAGACAGAGACAGAGAGACAGAGACAGAGACAGAGATAGGCAGAGAAAGAGAGAAGGAGAGACAGAGACTGAGAGAAAGAACTGAGCAGGAGGAATGGTTGACAGATATTGAGGTCAAGGAGGAAGAGGACTGAGAAGAGGCCACTGGCTTTAGCAATTAAAACCTCTGGCAGCCTTGGAGAGAATAGTTTCAGTAGAATGCTGGGGGCAGAATCCAGGGAGCAGTGGGTGGTTGATAAACTACTTTTCCTTGAGGAGTTAGTTAAATGGAAGAGAGAGGTATAGGATGATAGATTGAGGGGAAGAGACAATAAGGTAAAGAATTTTCTTAGGACAGGAGGGAGCTGAATTTGTCACCTGGGGAGAAGCGGCCATTGAAAAGAGAAAGATTATAAATGAGAGATGGAGAGAGACTTTCAGTTGGAGCATGCTCCAAGAGTGAATGATAGAGAACAAAGCAACAGGAATGAAAGGTAATACGGCATAAAAGCAAGGGCCACTTCCTCCTCAGAGACAAGAGGAAAGGGTGGATGGATTGGAGAAGATACAGGACAAGTTTTGAGCTATGGGGGATGTCAGAGCAGTTGGCTTCTCTCCTCTCAGTAAAGGAATCAAGGTTATTTACTGAACAAGAGGCTGAAGTAGACTTGAGACTAGAGAAAGTTGAAATAGTCACAGCGTAAAAGGAAAACCCACAAGTTTGAAACAGTCGCTGTATGAGAGGAAGTCAATTGGAGATTGAGGACCAAATTAAGGGTGCAAAGTGAGAAGTTAATGGAAAAAGCAGGAGGAGCAATTGTGTTATTACTGCACTAAATTTAATATGCCCATAAAAACTTAACTGTATATAACAGTTCATGCTTTTATGGGCAATCTTGTTTTTTGTTCTTTGTATACTGAAAAGTTCATTTTGTTGGTGATTGTTAAGTTCATAGAAGAAAGCTAATGTAAAGAAAAGAAGTTAGTAGGAGGTGAATAAAGGGATCACTGTGTAGCAGTGAGGGCATGCTGGAGGTTCAATGTCAAGAATTTATAATGGACATCGTCCTCATGACTGTTTGGCTTCATCCAACAGCAGAGGATCAGTAATCTGGACTCATTGAACTGGCCAAGTCTGAAACAGAAAGTTGGAACAAGGAATGTGGAATTTTAGCACTAGAAGGGCTCTTAGAACAGAGAACACGAGAAGTGGAAGGGCTCTTAGGACAGAGAATATGAGAAGTGGGAGGGCTCAGAACAGAAATTTTCAGAGCTGCAAGACACTAGAGAACCCAGAACTGGACAATAAAGAACATTCAAATGAACATGGCATTTTAGCGTACAAAGAGACCTCAGAGGTCACCTAGTCTGATATCATCTGGTCATTTTACAGATGAAGAAATGGAAGCTTAGGGAGGCAAAGCAGGTGTCCCAAGGTCACAAGGCAGAGTCAGTTCATCACTCAATATTCATTAAGTAGTTACTATGTTCAAGGTGCCATGATAAGCACAGCGATGAAAAAAATAGCAAAGAAAAGTTTCTGTTCTCACGGAGCTCCCATGTGAACAGAGAAAAGAACATACAGATGCAGTGCAGGTGCACAGTGGATCTAGTCTCAAAGAAGGCAATCTCTGAGGACAGGGATGGGATGTGGCAGGGAGGATTGCCAGACTTTCTGGATTTTGTTGCAAAAAAAAAAACTGAACATAATAGAAAATTTGACATGTAAGAGCCAAGAGAAATAAAGGTACACATCTCAGACTAATTACAAGGGACTCAACAAGGACAGACTATTTACTTTTTATATGAGGAAATGTAAAACGTATGTCTAAGATTGTTATTAGTAATTGGGTAGTTCGAAAGAAAGAGTGGGGCAGACCTGACTATGATGTGATTCTATAAAGCAACCGTTTAGGAAAAGGTAAAAGGAGTAATTATCTTATACCAATGAGGTGTGAGAGGAAGAACTGACACAGAGGAATTAGATGGGGGAGGAGGGCTGGTTGTTCTGGAACCATCCTCTTATAGGAAATGGGTTAAAGAGAGAAGAATACATGTATGTCTAGAAGGGCATAAAAGTCTTCTAAATTCAGAAAGAAATAAAAGGTGAAGGGGAGAAGGAGGGGGAGGGGATAAGTGAGAGATTTTTATAGGGAACCTTATTTACATCAGATCTGGGTAAAAGAACAATATATACATTTAGAAGGGAATAAAAGCCTTCTAAATTTATGAAAAAAATAAGAAGCTGAGAGAATAGGAGAAGGGGAGTAGAGATTAATGGGAATGGGATAAAGAGGGAATATATACTTGGAAGGCTATAAAAGTCTCCCAAATTCAGATAGAAACAAGAGGATTAAGGAAAAGGGTGGGGGGAGAGGATGGGGAGGGATCTTTGGAGGAGGGACAGGTTAAATAATAGGAGGGCAAGGTAGCAGGTGGAAGTAAAGTAGAGGAGTCACAAGGGATAGGAAATAAGAGATAAACACAAATATAAAGTAAAGATCACTAGTAGAATTTATTAGGAAAAAAACAGCAGGGGTAGTCATCATGATCTCAGACAAAGTTAAAGTTAAAATAGATTTAATCGAAAGAGGAAAAAAAAACAAGGAGGCTACGCCATATATCGGCCATATTGATCAAGATTGTTTCAAACTACTTAAAATCCAGGGGTGGGGAATGATCTGGAGGACACGTGTGACCCTCTAGGTTCTCAAGTGCGGCCCTTTGATTGAATCCAAACTTCACAGAGCAAATCCCCTTCATAAAAACATTTGTTCTGTAAAACTTGGACTCAGTCAAAAGGCCACACTTGACCTGGAGGGCCACATGTGGCCTCCAGGCCGCAGGTTCCTTGCCCCTAAACCAGATAATATAAGGTTGGGATATTGCTGTGGTATAGCAAAGAATGACTTGGTAGACTTAGAAAATTATGGAAAGATTTGGACCTATGAAGGAAGGTGTTATCCACCCTCGGAGATCAGAGGACGAACAAGTATACTGTGGTCTTACACAGATGCGTATGAATGTATATGTCTATATATGAGTATAATTATAGATATCTAAGTATATGTATGTATATATGTGTATATGCATTTATATATGTTTGCACACATGTATGTATGTGTATATATACCTATATATATATATATATATATACATATATATGCATACGCAGACACACACACACACCAGTTTAGCAGTTCCATTTAATCTCTAACAATCAGATTAGCTTCCACAAAGGGATGTTTATTTCAAGGGTGTAATAAAAAATATACAAACTTATTTTCCCAACATGTGGGCTTAATTTGGTCTCTCTCCCACCCCATAAGCATCTCAGTCTGGAGATAGGTGAGGATTAAGTTCCTTTCTTAGCTCAGGTCTGATATAGGACAGTTCCATTCTAAAACCCACCTTGCACTTGAGTCCTAGCCCCACTGACTTACCCAGATTTCTCTGACAGGTGGACTGGCTGTAACATTCTGCCTGCTATCCATGGCTCAAACTATTGGGTCCAGGAGGGATCACCACCTCCACCTGAAGCTGAGAAAGACAACACAGAACAGAAACTGAAGCCCCCCAACTCACAGGGCCTAAAAGGAGAGGAGGGGGGGAGAATTATCTCACTTCTTGGATCAGTTCATGGTGTCCTCACTGTCAGTGAACTCTTTGCTGCCTTCACCCTCTGGACATAGCAAGAAAGAGTGTTCAGGAAAAAGATTATGACTGGCTCAGTCTATCAGGTAAGATGAACTAGCCAGTTCCACTAACCAGCCCATCAAAGAAAGCTACCTCTACCTACACTGTGGGGAAATATGGGATCTCTCTTCTCAGAAGCAGGGTGCCTCCATGTTAGGAGATTGGACATGTGCTAAGCAATCTGCCATTACACGGGCATGGCGGATAGAGAGAAAAAAGGCATGGAATCTAAAGATGTGTGAGAAATAGCAAAAAGGTTAATATTGCTGCATTGTAAAGCACATGGAGTGAGCTGTAAGATTGGAAAGGGAAGAAAGGGCCAGGTTGGGAGGGTTTAAATGCCAAACAGAGAACTTTATATTTAATCCTTGAGGTAACAGTGAGCCATTGAAATATATTGAATATCTAGAAAAAGAAGGCGATTAACAGTGTCAAATTCTGCCTAGTAGTCAAGCAGAAGGGAGAGAGAAAGGGATAAGCATATATACACATACACACATAAGTATACATATATACATTAGTATATATATATACACACATACATACATACGTCTGTATATACACAAATATTATATACACACACATATGTCACAATCACAATTATTATTTCATTTGATCCTCATAGAAACCTGGGAAGCAGGTGTTGTTATTATCTTTATTTTATAGTTGAAGGAACTAAGGCAAACAGAGGTTAAGTGACTTGTCCAAGGTCATATAGCTAGTGAATATCTGAGGCAGGATTTGAACTCAGGTCTTCTTGATTCCAGGCCCAGCAGTCTATTTACTGTGCCACCTAACTATCAAGGTCAAGAAGGATAATGAGTCCAACCCAGTCCACTGTGAGTTGCACTTCCCCAGAATGCCAACACCTCCTCCCCTCCCCCCACCATCTCAGTCATGGTGGGCTTTCCCCACTTGCTTGAGTCTTTCTTCTATCTTGTCTTTTCACTTCCAGCCCATCAATCCCCCAGTGGTGGTGGTGGGTTGCTTTAGGAAGATTGCTTTGATAGCTGGGTGGAAGATGGGCTAGGAAGAGACTAAGGCATGAAGGGCACCTCACAGTTTACTTAAAATAGCCTGGGTGTGAAGTAGTGAAAGTCCTCAAAAGGCTGGTAACTGTGTGAGTGGAGAGAAGGGGACTTGGATCAGGGATGTTTGAAAGTAGAAACATCAAATGCTGGTAGTATACTAGACATATGGGGTGAATAAAAGTAAGGAGTTGAGAATGATACCAAGGTGTTGTGAGTCCTGGTGATAGGGATGATGGTGGTAGCCTTGAGAGTAACAAAATTTGAGAAGAGAGGAGGGTTTGGGAGGAAAAACAATGAGTCTGGTTTCAGATACGTTGAGTTTGAGATGCCTATGGGATGTCCAGTTTGATGTGTCCAAAAAGCAGTTGATGGTTTGAGACTTGAGCTCTGGTAAGAGATTATGGCTGGTAGCTGTGTGACCCTGGACAAGTCACTTAACCCTGTTTGCCTCAGTTTCTTCACCTGTGAAATGAGCTGGAGAAGGAAATGGCCAACCACTCCAGTATCTTTGCCAAGAAAACACCAAGTGGGGTCACAGAGAGTTGGACAAATGACTGGACAACACCAATGATATATAGATCTGAGAATTACTTGCATATTGCCTGCATAGGGATGATAATTAAGCCCATAGGTGCCTCTGAGATAAACATGTGAAATAATACAGAGGAAGAAGGGAAGAGATCCCTGGATAGAGACACCTGTAGTTGATAGTATAACTGAGATGAAGATCTAGCAAAGGAGATTAAGAAGTGGTCATCCAGGTAGGAGGATAAACAGGAGAGAGCAGCTTCACAAACAGATCTAGAGAGGAGAGCCTGCCTAGGAGAGTATTATAAACAATGACAGCTTACGGAGAGGTCAAGAAGGGTGGGACAGGCCAGTACGAGTCTGGACCTCCTTTCTTCCAACTCCCAGCTTAGTCAAGGTTCTACTTTCCCAGTACACCCATGCCTGACACCCTCATTCCTCTCCCACCCATCCCAGCCCAGACAGCCTTCACTGCCTTGCCCAGTCTTCCCATCTCCCGATCTTTCCATCTCCAGCCTATAACTCAGAGCCTCCTCCAAGACTGCCTGTCATGACTATGTTGTTTCAGTTGTGCTGCTGATAAATGTTTGGTAGAATGGAGATGTTTCAGGAGAATCTTGGCCTTCAGAAAGGGGGGATATACATAGGGAGATAATGGATTTAATCTCCAGACCAAACAATGTGGCTGGGTGAGAATCTGCATCTACAAAGAAGTTGTTTTGGAGAGCTTCCAATTTAGGTCAGGAATGGAGTTGTCTTCATTGCTGAGGAAGAAAAGCAAAATGCCTGCCTCTGGGGGTGGGGGTGGGGAGGAGGTAGATGGAATGATAGGTGTGGCATCCACAGACCACTTTCCATTCTATTGTCCATATTTCCTAGCTTTTTTTTTTCCTTTTTATTATGAATAAGTTATTCAACCTCTCAGAGTCTTAGGTCCCTCAAACCCAGTGGAGTCAGAGGAACTGGGTTCAAATCTCACCTCTGATACTTACTATGTGTCTCTGGCCAAGTCAATTCCATTTCCTTGGCATTAGTTTCCTGGTGTTTAAAAGGAGGGAGCTGGACTAGGTGGCCTTGGAAGTTCCTTTCAGGTCTATATCTATGATCCTGTGACCTGGGATCTTATGGGACTAAGATTGGACCTTGATTGCATTGGTACAGGTAATTCCAAGAGGATGAAATTCCTTCTACCAACAGAGGTTGGCGTCTCTTCAGCAACTTCTAGCCTTAGTCTTAAAAGATCAAGTGACTTGGCCAGAATCACACAAGCACTATGTCTGTGGCAGAACCTGAACTCAAGTCTCGCTGGCTGAGACTAGCTCTCCATCCGTTCTACTACCCTGCTCCCAACAGCCTTAGGGAGCAGAGAAAGTGGGGGTCATTATGCAGATTAGACTGACTTTATAGGAGTCTGAAGATCAAATGGGGACAGCAATGCTCCATCAATCTCAGGGCTGTTCTTCTTGGTCTTAGGGTACTACTGCCTGGCTGCACGGTTTAATGTGTTTGATGGATCTTTTCAGGAACAAATGAGTGTCTTGGAAAATGCGAATGAAAACACTTTGAGATGTATGGATCACTATAGAAATATGAGGAATAAGATGTCTGAATTCTCCTGAGGTTCATCTAGGAGCCAGAGGGGACCTCATAGTGCAGAATTTCTGGAGTCACGAGGGACCATTGAACACAATGTCAAAGTTGGAAGTGATCTCAGAATAGCATGGGCATAGGCAGGGGGCAACTGGGTGGTGCAGTGAGTGGTTAGAACCCTGGCCCTGGAATCAGGAGGACCTAAGAGTTCAAATACAGCCTCAGGCACTTACTAGCTATGTGACCTTGGGCAAGTCATTTAACCCCAATTGCCTCTCCTGGCCGGATCTCCCCTCCTCTCCCCGAAAAAATAAAACCAAGGATAGCATGGACAGTGGTAGTGGCCTATTCATTGCCAGCACTGGGAAAACTAGAGGGAGAGAATAAGAAAAAGGAGAGAGAGAAACACACACAGAGAAGCTAGGAACTATAGGGGTGGTGGAAAACTCATGACTCCTGTGGATATTGGAACAACAGACCAAGGGTAAAAGTTCTGCCTTACATTTTATGACTAGAAAAGCTAAAAATATTTTGGACAGACATTGGTCCTTCTCCGAGAACTGTGAGGAAATTCCTCCAAGTTATTTCTCTGATCTTCTTCCACCTTCCATTTGCTTATTATTTAATAGGCAGTTGTTATGATTTGGGGAAAGGAGGAAGGGGAGGGAAGAGAACTTTATTTATTTAGCACCTACTATATGCCAGGCATTGTGCTAAGCACTTCACAAATATTGCCTCATTTGATCCCCACAATAACCCATGACATAGGTGCTATTATGACCCTCTTTTTACAGTTGAGGAAACTGAGGAAGACAGAGGTCAAGGGACTTGGCCAGAATCATACAGCTAATAAGTATATGAGGCTGGATTTGAATTCTAGTCTTCCTGATATCAGGCCCAGAGCTCTGTCATACATAGCTGCCCAGGATTTGTTCTTTTGTTGTCCATTAATTGTTTTATTATAATGATCTTGGTGTTTCTTTACATAAAACTTCCACAGTCAGCTCAGACTTGTGTGGTCAGAGCATGTCACTTGCAAGAATCTCTTGTTGTTCTAGCTACATGGAAGATAACTGGCTGGGAGTTTTCCTTCTTAGTTTAGGGCAGAGATCCCAGTCTCTGGTCAGTGGTTAAAGGAGAGAAATTTCTTCTCTAACTTGCAAGTGAATGAGTTATTTTAGTTTATTTTGTATTTTATTAGTAACCATAAAAACTTCCTAAAGAGAAGGGAAGAATTCCACAGGGACCTGAGACTGTTGCTTCTGGACATAAACAAGCCTAGAGCTCTTAAAATCTCCAGCCTGGACTTTAGAAAGAGAGACAAGGAGGGAAGAAGAACTTGTATAACACAGGCCCTGAGGCCATAAATCTCACCCAGAGGCAGCCTAGGGGAAATGAGAAGAGTGGTCGGTAGTGTAAAGGGAAGGCTGAGCTGCTCCAGGATAGGTGGACATAGCTCGGTCCAAGTGGATTCCCTGATGGTCTTTTTCCTGTTAGAGAGGATTGGGCAATGAGTCGCTAGTCATCCAACCTTACTTGCCATAACTACACCTAGATGTCACAAGGCCCAGCCTTCCACCTTAATTCTTTGTTCCAAATGGCTTACTCCCTTACACTTAGCAAAGTTAAAGGTTCAGAATAAAAAACAGAACCATTGAACTTTAAAAAGGAAGCCTGCTCTTTGGAGAGGCTCACCTGGAGAAAGTATAAGAGACTCTAGTAACTCAGCTTTATGCAAAAATGCAGACAGAGACAATGACCATGTCCTGAAGGCACAGACAACTACTCATTTGCATAGGACCCCAACAGGAATATGAGAAGTGTCACTAACTGATCACCATAAGTAAAAGTAAAGTAAAAGTAAAAAACTCCCTCACAGCTACCTATGAACGAGAATTGCTTGATTTTAAAATTAAAGGAGGTTTAACCTTTCCCACTTTATGCCTGGAGGTGAGAAACCTTAGAGATGAGGCTGTAAGGGAGACAAAGAGGAAAGGATTCTGCCAATCTTAGGCTAAAGGCTTTTATTGTGCTTCCTGGAAAGGTCATGTCAACATTTCAGCTGAAAAGACCACTCTAACACCCAACTGAAGAGAGGCTGGAGATGGTGGGGAGGGCAGTGGTCCATCAAAGAGGTAGCCTAGGGAGTCTAGCAGGTTCGCCTATCCAGGAGAGACACAGTGCCTTGTAAAGAATCCAGTGGATTAGTGACCTTTATGGCCCAGGGTGGTGGCAGCATTTGTCGCACCAAAATGACCTGTCTGGAGCAGTCTGATAGTGACCATGACCAGTGGACAAATAACCTGCCTGGGCCAACCTAGTAGCTGCTGGGCCAAGAGACCTGCTTGACCCAGCCTTGCAGCAGGTTGAGCCAACAACATGCCCCAACAGGAGGCAGCCCAGTTAACCAGCAGAGTAATTCATTCATCACCAATGCCCCTATCCACCAAGAACTTCATGAGGACCCTCCACAGAAAGAAGGGCCTGGGTTTCCAGAGCTATGAGTTTCCTCCCTACACACTCTCCTCACTACTGCTCCATTCAAAGTTTTTGCCTACTCTTCCCTCTATGTACTCTGTGTGTATTCGTGAGGCAGTACACGTAGATTTAGGAGGAACGTGCTTTGTAGCTACTGTTCTTGCTAAGCCATTTGATTGTGTCTTTGCTAAGAACTGAACCTACTAGTTGACTGTGAAAGGGAAGCGCACTAACGGAGTCTTGAGCTCCAGTATTAGAAGGAAAGCCATCCACAGGGTTACCTCTACAACACTCAGAGCAGTGCCAGCTTTAGGGGACCCAATCTGCCAGTGCCAGGGGTCATTGAAGGAGTGAGCCCTGAAAGAATGCCACACCATATTTTATAAATTGGCTGCCTGAACTCACAGGAGTTCACCGAACCACTCTGAGTCCCAGTTTCCATATCTGTACTGTAGAACAGGCAAGGACAGAGGACAGTGGGACTACCATACCCCATCCCTGAATGTTGCTTGATGTTTAATGAAGGATGAGCTATGGAGCTACAAAGAGATAGTGATCTAAACTCACCAATTAGGGCTCCCACAACACAGCGCTATTTTTATTGCTCTAAACCTGTACTTTACTAAAGGAAAAAGGAGTATATGAATGGCCCCCTTTCCTTCTCCTCCTGCAAATCTTCCCTGATCTCTGCACTCTGCACTTCATGCCTACAAAGAAGACAGATCCTGTCCTTAGGGTACATCCATCCTAGTTGGATCTAACAGAGACACAGATAACTGTAGTGCAAGATTGGGTGTGATTGTTATGAGGAGAGAGCAAAGGACTCAGAGGAGGGAGAAATAATTCCTGGAAGGGACATGATTGAAGGTGGAACACTTTGAAGGGATAGACCAGCTAGCTGATCCTTAAGCAAAGAGAAATGGGGGAGGGGGATGGGGAGCATGGGTAGATCCAAGATGGTGGAGCATAAGCAGCTTCTCAGCTGAACTGTTCCAACATTCTCCTCCAAACAACTTTAAAATAATGCCCCAAGACAAATTCCAGAATAGAAGAGCTAACACAAGGTTGGGGTGAGACGTTTTTCCATCCCAAGACAACTTGGGAGGTAGACAAAAAAGGTCTGTTGCATCAAGGTGGTGGTTGGCCCAGAGCACAGCCCAGGCTATGATAATGCAGCTGCAGAAACAACAGCAGTAGGCTTTTGAGGTGGCTATGATAGAGGCAGCAGCAGCTTTAGGAGCTCTCTGCCAACAGATGGTAAGGGGGTCAGGTAAATGGTCAGAAAAAGATTACAGGGGACCCTTTGCTGACACTGGGTGCAGGACCTTTTTGCATTGTCCATACACAATTCAGGGTCACAATTCAGTGACAAAGAATAGCACTAGTGCTTGTGGCCTCAGAGTAGAGAGTACTTGGTCACATTTCCAGAGTAGAGAAGAATTCTTGTGGTCACTCACAAGAGAGCAGGGGCACTGTTCTCAGTTCCAAGGAAGAAACAAGCCCTAGAAATGAGCCGGGGAATAAGGTCCCTTCCTGGGTAAAGACCAGAGCACAGGCTAGGAGAGAAGTGACCACACCTTTCCTTGGATAATATGACTTTAAAATAACCCCAAACTTGCAGACCCCTAGGATTAGCTCTGAAAACAGCAGCACAAAAAAATCTGAAGCTTAGGACAGTTCCCCTTCCTCTCTGGGAGCAAAACCCAACTTCAGCATAAAGGTAGAAGTCAGGAAATAGGCTGGAAAAATGAGCAAACAACAAAAAAAAGAACATGACCATAAAAATATACTATGGTGACAGGGAAGAGCAAGACACAAACACAGAAGAAGAAAATGGTGTCAAAGAACTACACACACAGCCTTAAAGAAAAAATGTGAATTTGGCATGAGACCAATAAGGATTCCTAGAAGAGCTCAAAAAGGATTTTAAAAATTAAATAAGAGAGGTAGAAGAAAAATTGGGAAAAGAATGTGAGTGATACAAGTGAATTATGAACAGAAAATCAACAGGTTGGTAAAAAAGGCACAAAAAATCCTGAAGAAATTAGTACCTTAAAAAAAGGAATCCACTAAAAATGTTGAAAGAAACACAACAATTTGCAGAAAAGAAGAATTCCTTAAGAAGAAGATTTGGCCAAATTTTAAAAAAAGCTTGCTGAAGGAAATTATCCCTTAAAAATAGAATTGTGCAAGTGGAAGCTAATGACTTTGTGAGGCAACAAACAATAAAACAAAATCAAAAGAAGGAAAAAGAAGAAAATGTGAAATATCTCATTGGAAAAACAATTGACCTGGAAAATAGATTGAGGAGAAATAATTTAAGAATGATAGGACTACCCGAAAGCCATTATATATATAAAAAAAGAACCTAAACATCATATTTCAAGAAATTACCGAGGAAAAGTGCCCTGATATCCTAGAACCAGAGGATAAAATTAGGAATTGAAAGAATCCATTGATCACCTCCTGAAAGAGATCCCAAAATGAAAACTCTCAGGAATGTGATAGACAAATTCAAGAGATCCAAGGTCAATGAGAAAATACTGTAAGCAGTCAGAAATAAATAAAAAAAGAAATTAAAATATTGTAGAGCAACAGTCAGGATTGCACAGGACTTAGCAGCTTCTTCATTAAAGCACCAGAGGGCTTGGAATATGATATTCTGGAAGGCAAAGGAGCTCGAGTTGCAATCAAGAATAACCTACCTAGAAAAACTGAGTATAATCATTCAGGGGAAAAACGGATATTTAGTGAAATAGAAGACTTTCAAGCATTCCTGATTAAAAAGGTCAGAACTGAATAGAAAATCTGACATTTAAATACAAGACTCAAGAAAAGCATAAAAAAGTAATCATGAAAGAGAAATCATAATGGACTTAATAAGGTTAAACTATTTACATTATTATACAAGAAGATGATACATGTAACTCCTAAGAACTTTATCATTATTAGGACAGTTAGAAGTATATAGAGACAGAAGGCACAGGTGTGAGTGGTCTATGATGGGATGATTTTTTAAAAATGAAGAGGTGAGAAAGAGGGATGTACTGGGAAAAGGGAGAAGGAATTGTTTTTTCAATTGTGTGTGTTCATATTTACTTTATTATCACCACAGTAGTAGGCAGCATTTCTTCTGGAATGATTGTTTATCATTCCATTAATTAGAATTCTCAAGTCTTATTTTTTTTATTTTCACTCTGTTATTATATTACTGCTTTCATTTGTGCATTGTCTTCTGTTAGATTATAAACTCCTTGAGGGCAGGAGCTATATTTCTTTTTGTATTTGTAGCTCCACTGCTTGGCACAGTTCCTGTCACTTATATAATAGGTGTTTCTTCTTAATGAGTATTGAATACCAAAATTGTTCTCCTGCTTCTTCCCACTTCAGTCAGAGTCAGCTCATTACCGATTTTTTTTTCTGAAACTATTCTCTCTATCCTTTTGCGTAGCATGGTAGTATTCTCTTACATTCACATTTATTCAGCCATTCATCGATTAATAGGCATCCCCAAGAAACCTCCACTTTCTAGTTTTTGCCACCCTAAAAAGAGTAACTAAATTTTTTTTTGGCACATATGAGATCTTTTCCTCTTCAATTTTTTTTGTAATATTGGCTTAGTACTGGTATCAAAAGTCATGCGCAATTTAATAACTTTTGAGCAGTGGTTCCAAATTGCTTTCCAGAATGGCTAAACCAATTCACAACTCAACTAGCAGTGTATCAAAGTACTTATTTTTCCCACAGCCTTTCCAGCATTTCTCATTTTCCTTTTCATTTAACTTTGCCAATCTGCTGGGTGTGAGGTAGAACCTCAGATTTACTTTCATATGCATCCCTCCAGTTATTGATTTGGAGAATTTCTATATGGCTATAGATGCTTAGATTTCTGTCCTTGACAACTGCATGTTCATTTATAAATTTGGGTGAGCATGTAATTCCAAAGTCTAAAAAACAGATAAATAACAACCCTAAACAAGTATGGTAGAGGATAGGGAGTTGGTCATGACATCCTGGTCAATTAATTTCCCACAAGCCCAGCTGATGTAATCATAGAAAAAAGTAATGGGCAGGTAGAGACAAAGAGGTATTAAGGTTTTAAAGGAAGTATAAAGAAGAATTAATATTCTTTTTTTTTTACCCTTCCATAAGCTATCAAGAAGGATTCAATCAAGCTTGATAGATTTAGGAAGATAGCTATTCAAAGACCAACATTACCCTAAGAGGCTTTCAAAAAGCTCATTTGCCAACTCTGGAGATAGCATAGGGACAAAAGATTTTTGTGGAGCATGATTTATATCAATTTAGAGGAGAGCCATGCTATGGAGGAAGAACCCAGCTCTTGAGAGGGCTCTCTTTGATTTTTTCATTATATATCTTCTAGAAGGCAGCATAAAAAAGGTGGGGAAGAGATTTTTCTCCCTTGCTCCCCAGACAGTGTTGGCCATGGTATCTTGCAGTGAAGCTATTCACCAAATAAAAGTTGCCATACCCAGTAGGGAGTGGAGATAGTAAGTGGAAATAATTCCTGGATATTACCCATGGTAGCAGAGAAGAAAAGCAATTATAGATTCTAGAGTGCATTAGCCCAGGCAGTTGGGAGTTAAACTGTGGAGAAGAGCAGGCCCAGGGAACCAATGGCCAACTAGTCCAGCAGAGATGCTACACCCATGAGAAAAGATCAAGAAGACATCATGAAAAGAGAAAATGTGTCAAATCCCTGAAAGTATTGTAGTCATGAATTGCCCTGGCCAAACATATTCCTTATGCATGTACCTCACTAGATTCCTATTTCTGTGCTCTAAATTCATGCCAGTTCTTTCCACTGGTGCTATGTATATTTGTGAAAGAGTTCACCCTAAGTTTATAGCGGAAATGTTTCACGGCTACATTTAGTACTATGTTATCTTTGTAAATTTGTTTGCTTTGCCCTGTGCCAGCTAACTTATTGTTAAAGATAAGCACACTAGTGGGGGCTCCTGAGCTATAACTTAAGCAGTGCAGACCAATAGGGTATCTTGAACTTGGGAATAGTCCCCTTCCTGGGCACCCCACTTTCTGGTGTAAGCACAAATTGGGGAGATAGCTCTCAGAGTGGGCAATGTACAAAAGAATAAATCTTCAAAATTAGAAAAAAAGAGAAACTTGAAATTAAAACTAATAGTACTGATAAAATTAAGAAGTGTCTTTTGAAAATACAAAAAAAAA
>CM053625.1:322766930-322779825 GCA_028646595.1 Phalanger gymnotis | reverse complement strand
AAAAAGATGGTATTTAAGACTGAAATTTTGACTTCTGAACCATGGCTCAGAAAATACAAATGACAAACTTCTGACAAGAGATGGAATACAGCGTAGAAAGGCTAATAAGAATATATCAGGCTGGAATCTTAGGATCTAATTAAATGTCTTTCAATGAAAAAAGAAAGGCAAGAGAGAAAACTGTGTAGAATATCTACCAACTTAGATGCAATAGACAGAAATTAACTATGCTGTAAGAAAAAAAGGAGCAACAGTGATATTCAGAAGTTCTTAGAAACCTGAGAAAAAGGTAGTAATAAAATCTTTGGCCTTTGGTGCCTATACAGAAATGCACAAAATGGGGCTTGGAAACAACATGAAGTAGAGACCCTAATGAAAAGAGGCACACTTGCCATGACAGGTGTCACTGAGACTTGGTGGGATATTGCCAATGACTGGAATGTGCACAGCACAGTACCTGGCACACAAGAGACTTAATAAATTCTGATTGACTTGGTTAAGGCTCTATAAGGACATAAAATTTAACATGCGTATAATAAGGAAAGGGGAAAGTGGATAAGGCAGCATAACTCTATCTATTAAGAAGGTATACTCACATAAGGAAATCCAGGAGCCAAAAGTAAATTGATGGAGAGTATTTATATGAAAATTCAAAGGGGCAGAAAAATGGATAATATTGTCATTAATATTGTGTAGTAATATTGCCTACCGTAGACAACTTGGACAAAAAGATATTGATGAGGAGTTTGGAAAGTGGGTCATAAGCTTGGCACAGAGGCAGGATTACTAGCAAACAGTCAATTATCAAACACTAATTCTGTGTCTACCATGTGCCAGGGGAGGGGTAATGTGGCTCCGTGGGCAAAGAGTGAGAAAAGTTTGAGGTCAAGTCCCACCTCTGAGTCATATGGCCGTGTGACCATGGGCACATTATCCTCCCTCTGGGATCTCCAACCGATGCCCTAAGGCTCCAAAGGAAGAACAGCTGCAGATTTGCATTGGAAGAAGAAATTTCTTCATCAGGAACTACTAACATTGATGAAACCACAAGCTCTCATTAGAAAAAGAAAAAATATATGTACATATGCATATGTGTGCATATACGTATACACGCGCACACGCATGTACATATGTATACACACACTATATATATATACAATATGTATACACAATTATATATACACTATATATACATACAATATATATACACACAATATGTATACACTATATATATGTATATCTGTATATATATGTGTGTGTATATACACACATATATGTACATATATATGTGTGTATATATATGTGTGTGTGTGTGTGTGTGTGTGTGTGTATACACACACACATACCAGGTCCAGAGTGATAGGGAACTTCAGTTATCCAGGAATATTCTGCCAAAAGTATATCTGTTAATGCTTTCTCGATTGAGCTCAAAATATCATTTTTTCAGAAGGTGAAGGAACCAACAACGACAACAAAAATTGATCTCCGATCTGATGCTAATAGGGAAAAACCAGTTGTTGCTTTGGAAAAGATGAGAACCTAGGAAGGAAATGGTCGATTCTCCTTAAAACCTGTGATAGAGAGGAAAGCTAAAGACATTCTGACATACCCCCTCTATTTTGCGAAAGATTTCAAGGTTCTGAGCAAGGATAGGTAGGATCCAAGGACTAAGATTCAACCAGAAGTCAGCCCAGGAGGGATAGGTAGCTCTCAGAAAATTTAATTCTAAAGTCACCAAAAAAAATTATTCAGTCGGATAAGGGGGAGCTGCATAAGGAAATTGTGAGGAACAGTGAACTCACCAATCAATTCGTCAACAAACGAAGCCCCTACTAAGCACGGCCAAGCACTGTGCTGTGTGCTGGGGATAAAAAGACAAATCAATTTCGAAGGTAAAGTGAAATGTAGAGAAGATGGGAACAAGTCAATAGTGAGCATGAGAAGAAAGGCAAGGCATGGTCCTGGAAGGATAGCGGAAGGGCTGCTGGAGTCAAGAATGAGCTAAGGCTGGAGAGAAAAGACAAGGACACCAGCATAAAAAAACACAGGTTTGGTTGTTGTTGCTTTAGTTATGTGGTGGCCGGGGAGGGACAGGAAAAGAGGAACAAAGAAAGTGCCAGACCCCTGCTGGTGCAAGATGGGACAAGGGTAATGGATGACCAACAGAAGGCAGAATTATTCAACTCATTTAATTTCTCTTTTGTCTGCCAAGAAGAATGAACTTTGGGTTGGAAAGGACTGATCAAAATGGATGAGAGTTCATACCTAAGTAGGTAGATTATAAGAGTGTCTCAGTATCCAGCTCGCTGATCAATGACCATTACATACGCATGTTTTCTGCTGAAAGAACAGTCAGATGCAGGGTGTGCTTGGGAGTAAATTGTTAAATTTTCATTGTGAGTGTTCACACCCGAGAAACTAGCAAGTGGTGTACATGAGAGCTTGACTTTTTGTTTTGTTGATTGTCTAAAAAAAAAAAGAAAAAAAAATTTGTGCCAGGCACTATGGTAAAGGCTTCACAATTATTCTCTCATTTGGTCTTCACAACAACCCTGGGAGGTAGGTGCTATTATTACCCCCTTTTACAGATGAGAAAGCTGAGGCAAACAAAATTAAGTCACTTGCCCAGGGTCACAAGGCTAGTAAGCATCTGAAGCTGGATTTGGACGCAGCTCTTCTTGGCTCCAAGCCCAGCACTAGTCTAGACTTAAGAAAGTGGTGTTAGTAAAATATATTAAAATGTGTCAATCACAGTTTTTTTGGAGGTCTAGTTGTTAAACATTTATCAGTATGTCATAGGGTAAATTTGACTTCTGAGTCAGTCAGTGACCTTTGAAAGACTATGGATAATAGAAGTACCACAGGACTAGGCAAGGTGTTCTGATTATCTAAAAAGGTAAGAGGGATTACAAGGTACCAGCCAGTTATCTTGACTATGATCTCTGAAAAAAACATTTCCTCTACTGGATTTCTTCAGTATTGCTTTTCATTTATTTATTTAATTAATTCATTCATTAAAAAATACTTTATGTGCCCGACCTTGACAAGAAGGCAGTTCATGAGATCATCACTTGCCATGATTATTTGGAATAATTTTCTCTTGTCAAATGTCAATTAAAAGATCTAAGAATGATGAGGGCAGCTAGGGGGTGCCATAGTGCATAGATGGCCAGGCCTGGAGTCAGGAAGACTCATTCAAACCTTGCCTCAGATACTTACAGGCTGTATGACCCTGGGCAAGTCACATCACCCTGTCTGTCTCAATGGGGTCACAAAGAGTCTGACACGACTGAAACAGCTGAACAATAACAGTGCATGACCTCCCTTCACCCTTCATCTTCCCTAGGTGTTTCTTGTTGGCTTTGAACCCCCATGCCCAGAGCTTGTTTCTCTTTGTGGATCACATCATTAAAGGGTTTAGGTGAGCCAACATCTAGGAAAGGCAGTGGTGATTGTAGAGCTAGCCTGGCTTCATCAAGAAGCAGGCCTTCCCAGACTTCTTCCTTGTTCATGTTGGTCTTTGACAGGGTCACTCAGCAGCAGATCAGAAGAACGCTGTTGATGCAACTTGCCTAGACCATTAGCAAGGCATCGGACAAAGTCTCTACTGCTGTTGTAACGGCTGATGGAGATTGGACTCAGGAGGTCTGGGGCACTCAGCCTTGCCCACAAACAGGCCCCTAGCTCTGGGCCCGTGCACATGCATAGCCTGCTGGAGGCAGGGTTGGGGAGCGGTGGGGGGGAGAAAGACAGACAGAGGGAGAAGAGAGAGAGGAGAGAGAGAAAGACAGGCACAGACAGACAGAGAGACAGAGAAAGACAGAGAGAGAATCATGCTTTCTCCTCCAGTGTCTGGTTCTTTTGCCCTCATTCCAGAGCCCTGGGGAAAAATCTCTTGGGCCTTAGATTGGCTTCTCCCCAAAAGGGAGAGTAAAGGTGCTCACTATAGAATGCAGATGAAATATATCTAGCAGCTTTTATTTTCTTCAGATAAAAGAAACCCTTGAAAGGAAAGGTGGACAAGCACACATTGACAAAGTCATAAACAGAAAGCAGCAACCCATAACTCTTCCTGTACCCTCCCAGAAGGTTGATATTTAACCATTACAACGTGGAACATTTAGTTAAATTGTCATTTTAGCACTTCATCGAAGTTCAGAGTTGCTGGTAAATATTTAACTACTGGCTCCCTAAAAAAAAAAAAACAACACATGACACACTTGTAAGTTTTATCTGAATTATTAATATTTTCTCCATTACTCTTTTAAGTCTTGAGAATCAGCAGAATAATAAATCAAACCCCTGATTTGTAGCATTTGCTGATTTCTGAGGTGTAAAAGCTCACTTTGAGCATTTAATAATTGGCTCCTGCCAGGGCTTGGACCATTGACAAGGAACATCTTGGCTCAGGAGGATTTAGTTGCATAAATCTACCCCTACCAGTAATGGCTAACGGCTGAGAGCTAGGAGCTCCCAAATTTTCAGACTCGTGGATTTGACTCCAAGAATGTAAACACACCTCTTAGGATCTCTGTTTTCCCTCCCTCTGCTCAGGATTAGGGTTAACCAGGGCCCAAGGTTCAACCACCCACTCACCAGGACAGTTTTGCTCTAAGCAAGGAAGGGGAAGTAGGGAGAAAGGTCTTTGCCACACATCTTGGAGAGAGGAAGAAAAGATGACAGCGATGGTAGAAATTCTGTTTCCTTTCAAAGTCTCCTGAGTAAGTAGCTCTTCCTGGTTCAATGGTCAATACCAGGATTATGTCATCATCCCAAGGGATCAAGGCCTTTTGCACTGAACTAGCCCACTTATCTCCTTCAGCAGAGGGAGTAGCTTGGCTCAGTGGCACAACCCCTGAGCATCTTCTACCCAGGTACCAGTGGAAAGAGGTCATAATTAGCCTATTACACTATATTTTTGAAAAAGATGGAGAGATATGGACTAGATGATAGCATAATTAGACAGATTAAGGCAAGACCAAGCCACAGAACCCAGGGAATAGGCATAAATATTTCCATTAGTGGCCAGCGTGGTATAATTGAAAGAGTGCTGACCTTGGAGTTGCCAGAAATGAATTTAATAATACCAGCTAGAGGTTCACAAGGAACATTTTATGTCTCCTGTTTGTCTCTATCTGAAGCCTCACTTTGCCACCTTGCTTTTGAACATGTCACTTAACACCTCTATCCTCAGTTTCATCATCTGTAAAATAAGGGAGTTGAACTAGATGACCTTGGGGGGCCTTTGTGGCTTTAATCTATCATCTTATTATCTATAGGAACTTGGATGAAGGTCTCCATTTTATTGCCCTAGGGTTCTGGATGTAGTCCTCTGTTATTTCACATTTTTATTAATTGTCAATGCTATGCTTGTTCCATTTACAGAGGACACAAAGCTAGGAGGGAGACCTGCCATATTTGATGATGAGTCACGATCCAAAAAGATCTTGATGGAAGAGAATGCTGGGTCAAAAGCAATCGTCAGCAGACTTGCCCTCTGGAAGCCACGGTCCTGGACCTGGAGTCAGGAAAGCGTGGCTTCAAATCTTTCCTTAAATACTTATTAGCTGTATGACCTTGGATGGGTCATGTGAGTTCCCTTAGCCTCAGAAAACTTCCAAGATCCTGCTATGAAATTAAAGACTGCATAGGGCTCCCATATCAGGAGATAATCCAATATAGAATCACACCATGGAATTTTATGGAACTTGCATTCTACTTATGCCCCTGGTTGTTTTTAAGATGATTTGTACTATCTACCCAATGCTCCCTTGCCTTGGATTTCTGAAGCTGATTCTTCTTCCTACTCCATATGCTAGACTCTCTATTTATCCCTTATCAAATTTCATTTCAAGGATCATTAATTCAGAACTATAAGAGACCTCAGGGACCACCAAGTCCAGCCCCTTCTGATGAACAGAGGAGGGGCTGCAATGGTTAGAATGCTGGAAGACCTGAGTGAAAATCCAGCCTCAGACATTTACTAGCAGTGTCACCCTAGGCTACTTACTTAACTCTGTTTGCCTCAGTTTCCTCATCCATATGATGATCTGGAAAAGGAAATAGCAAACCATTCCACTGTCTCTGCCAAGAACACCCCAAAGGGGGTCACAGGGAGTCAGAAAGAACTGAAAATGGCAGAACAGCAACAGCTCTGGATAGAATATTGGGTTTGCAATCTGAAAGATTTGAGTTCAAATTTGGCCTTAGATATGTACTAATTATGTGACCTTGGGCAAATCACTCGACCGCTGTTTCCCTCAGTTTCCTTGTCTGTCAAAAGGAGATGATAATGGCACCTACCTCCCGGGATGTTGTGATGATGAAGGAGATATTGGCAGAGCTCTCAGCACAGTGCATGGCCTACAGTAAGTGCTCTATTAATGCTGGCCTCTTTCATTATTGTTGCGGTTGTTGTTATGTGATTTGCCCCGTCACAGAGCTAGTGAACATCAGAGGCAGCTTGTCACACCAGGTCTTTCCAACTCAGGGTACCATCATGGAATAAAGCTCTGGGTCTTGGACTTCAGTATTGCAGTAAAGCAGTGGAAAATCCTAAAGAAACCTTAGGCTGAACTAAAAGACCCAGAGTGTGTGGGAACAGGAAGGTGACATCCCCAGTGCTTCTCGCCTTGACAAGGCTAGTTTATATCGGAACATTGTGCTCAGCTCTGGACGCCACAGTTTAGGAAAGATATTGATAAGCTGGTGAGTGTCTGGGAGAAGGCAGCCAAGATGATGACAGGGCATATACCATAGAAGAAGTAATTGCAGGAACTAGGGACTTTTAATCTGGAGAGGAGAGGACTGAGGAGTGGGGGAGGGGTAGGTAGGAAACCTGTGAATCATGTTTAAAGGGCTGTCACATGATAGGGATGGAGTTGTTCTCTTCGGCCCCCAAAAGACATCGAAGAGGAGTGGGCATAAGTTGCAAAGACAAAGATCTAGGTTTGATGTCATGGAAAATAATTCCTAACAGGGAGAGTTGTCCTAGAGTGGGATGGGCTGCCTGGAGAGGGGATGAGCTCCCCATCACTGGAAAGCTCCAAGTCCAGGCTGGATACCGGCTGGCAGGGCAGGAAGGATTGTTGTTCAGGTGCACCTTGGAGGTTCTTGATTTTGTCATTCAGTAAAACAAGCAAACTCTTCCTTCCAGGGAGGTAACAAGAGGAAGCGCTGCTGTCGTGAACATCATGAAGTGACTGATACTGGGGAAGAATTCGGTTTCCTCGCTATTCCTCAAACTCAGCATTCCATCTTCTATGTCTGTGCCTTTGCACAGATCACCTGCCCCCAAGGAAGAAACACTCGCCTCTTTTCCTGTAGCTCTCAGCATCCTTGGCTTCCTTCAGGATGCAACTCAGCCCCTGCAGCACATGGCTTTCCTTGTTTCCCAGGTGCTCCATCCATTCTCTCCAAGGCTGCTTTCACTCATTTATTCTGTATATATCTGGCTATAGCTTATACATATATGCATATGTGTGAATGTATGTATACATACATATATATGTATTATATATATTCTCTTTGTATGTTTTTTCTACATGTCTCTCTCTATATAATTATGTATAAACATGTGTGTATGCGTAACTTAGGCAGCCAGGTGGTACAGTGACTATGGCACTGGGCCTGTGGAGTCAAGAAGACCTGAGTTCAAACTCAGCCTCCAACACTTACTAGCTGTGTGACCCTGGACAAGTCACTCATCTTCTGTTTGCCTAAGTTTTCTCATCTGCAAAATGAGGATAACACTAGTACCAGTTTCCTTTGAGGATCCTGTGAGGATTAAGAGAGTTATTTGCAAAGACCTTAGCACAGTGCTTGGCACATAGTAGGCACTTAAGAAATACTTGTTCCCTTTCCCCTTCCCCCTTTCCATTCCAGCCAAACTGAATCATGTCCTCTTCCCCTGGAACAAGGTGCTCTGCCTCCCACCTCTGTACCTTGGCACAAGCCTGGCACACGTTCCTTCCTCATTTCTCCCTCCTAGAATCATCTTCTTCCTTGGACGTTCAGGTCATGTACCAGCTGGGATCCCCCAATTCATGACCACTTTCACTGTCCTCCAATTATTTTGCATTTGTTTATCCGTGTAAATGTCGGGCATCCTTATTAGAATGAATGTAAGCTTGTTGAGGGCAGGGCCTGCTCTTCCTTTTAATCCTCAGATGTCCATCCCCTGGCAGAGTGCTTGGCCCAAATTGATACTTCTTGGTTAAAACTTGAAGTGATTGCTTCTATTTCTATCATAGTACTTCATCATGAATTGAATTCAATCCACCTTTTTCAAATAAGTAAATTGAACCTTCTAGAATTGAAGTGACTCCCCCAAGGCCTATTAGCTAATTACTGCCAGAACTTGGACCCGAATGGGGTTTTCTGACTCCAGATGCCAGGTTCCATTCACTCTGACTCCTCCCTCCAATCCTACATTTACTGTGAATTCTGTCTGATAGCCTTGGGATTCCAGCTTCTTGGATGAAAATTGGAGCCAAAAGAGCTTACAGTTATAAATAAATTATAAAGGACAGTTACATTACAAATGATCAATTTATACTGATTAAAAAAACAACAACAAGGTCACCCAGAACCCTTGGGTAACTCTGTGTGCATTCTGATTTGGTGTGACAGCGTAAGGAGAGCTGGCCCTGAGGGCTCATCCCTCAGTGTGAAGGGAGCCAGACTGGAGAGCTACAACTCCAAATGGAAATCCTCAAGAAATGCTGGAATTGGAGTAGCATAAATAATAGATGGCATTCTGCAAGATCTTAGCAAGTGTCTCTTCTGTCCCAGTCACTGAGTTAGGTGCCCTCAAGAAGCTCACATTTCCATTCCATAGGAGGACAAGCCCATTGACAGAAATGACTACATATGATGTCTCCAGAAAGCAAATCCAAAGTCACTGGGAAGGCAAAGGAAGCACTTACAGTTGTGTGTGTGTGTGTTTGTGAGTGTGTGTATTCTTGTATCAGGTGGCACTTGAGCTGATCTTTGAAAGAATTTAGAATTCCAAGGCCAGAAATGAAGAGGGAGAACATTTCAGGCTCTACAAGTTCACCCTGGGCAAAGGTGCAGAGTGGAGGATAGAGAATATCAAGTCCCCCATTTGGTGGCAATATGGGGTAGTTGACCAGGAGGGATGTGTGATCAGGCTGGGAAAGTACCCCAGAGCCAGGCAGGGGAGAATGCAGTGTCTGTATCTTTCAGATTGTACTGTACTTTCAGATTGTAAAGCCCTCAATATGAATTATTTCACTGGGCCTTCTCAAAGCCTGTCTTAGGTTGGTGGGGACAGATTTAATTACCTCAGTTTTACAAACAAGGAAAGTGACACCCAGAGAGGTTGGTTGGTAAGGCCACACAATGAGTTTGGAACAGCACTGGGTTTTGAAACAAGGTCTTAGTGCCTGGCGTGTAGTAAGTACTTAGTAAATGATCTACATCCATCCATCCATCCATCCATCCATCCATCCATCCATCCATCCATCCATCCATCCATCCCTTTGTAATCTATCTACTTGTCTATCTATCTATTTATCTAGCTATGAGACTGGAATCAGAAAGTTGTTGTTCAATAGTTTTATTTGTATCCAACTTTTCATGATCCCATTTGGAGTTTTCTTGGCAAAGATACCCGAGTAGTTTGCCATTCCAGAGTGAAGTGACTTGCCACACAGCTAGTAAGTGGTCAGATCTGATCTCAGGAAGATGGGTCTTCTTGACTCCAGGCCCAACACTCTATTTACTGCACCACCTAACTACCTGAAATCAGGAAAACCTGAGTTCAAATCCTGCCTAAGATGTGCTCACTTCCTTCCTTCCTTCCTTCCTTCCTTCCTTCCTTCCTTCCTTCCTTCCTTCCTTCCTTCCTTCCTTCCTTCCTTCCTTCCTTCCTTCCTTCGTTTTCTTTCTTCTCTCTCCAGATAGGGTATCACACCCTTACCTGCCAGTGCTCTGCCCAAAGGGAATATAAATTTAAATCTCTGAAACTTTTGTTTTGTTTTCTCTTAAAAATCAGCCTTAACCCCAAATCACTCTGGTCCCAGACCAAGCCCTGCTTGGTCACTGTTTGGCCTGGATTGACTCGGAACGAATGTAAATAACAATTATTTCTGTTTTGGACAGAGATCCCCAGGTTCTTCCCCTCTTAGATCTTTTTTTTAAAGAGGCCATTCTTTGCCTCATTTTTATTAAGCCTTAATCACTGAATGGGCACAGCCTCAGTCAAACTGAGGCCTATTAAGGACCTTAACTTGAAAAGGTCAAGGTCCCCCACTACATCCTGGGCCATTTCCACTTGTCCTGATTCATATCTGTCCACTGGACCGAGGTGGCTCTGGAGGTGAAAGTGAGGCTGGTGATCTTGCACAGCCCTTCCTCGCTGAAATCCAGTTCACTTGCATGTCATGGCATCACTTCCTGGTGTCGTTGTCTTTTTAGAGAATGAAGGACAAACAGCAAGCAAGCAAGATGCTCACCAGCTCTGCGACCCTAGGCAAGTTACTTAATGTGTCTACCTCATTTTTATCAACTACAAAATGTGGATAATAATAGCATCTATCTTACAGGATTGTTACGAAGATCAAATGAGATATTTGTTAAAAGCATTTAGCACAGTGCTTGGCACATAGTAGATGATACAGAAATGCTTATTCCCTTCTTCATCCATTCTATCTATCTATCTATCTATCTATCTATCTATCTATCTATCTATCTATCTATCCATCTATCTATCCTCTCTCTTTCATGTATCTATCCATCTCTCTCTTATCTATCATCTCTGTGTATCCATTTTCCATCCATCTATCTCTCTATTGTTACTCCTGAATGTCTTGTGTAGACTTTGAAAATTCATTGGCTTTTTGACCTCATTGACATAAATATTTATGTATATGTGTGTGTATTCCCCCCAAGAAAGCAAGTCACCACTCAAGCACACCTTCTCAATCTGTGCTTCTCTGTTCTTCCAACAATGTTCCATAGAATATCTCCCCAGCACGTGGGAGGACTTTTTCTAGGCTGAAACTCATTGAGGGGATACCAGTATAGGCCTAGGCAGGTCTAGGCTGACCTCTTCTCTTGTTTCCTGATGGGCCCATTTCCTTTTTGGTTGTTATCACGTATCTCTCCACCAGCCTTGAGTTAATTCTCCAGGGCTCCCCGGGCCATTCAGTATTGAGAGATGAATGTAGGTTTTCAAAAGCTGGGGATTTTATTAGGGAGCAGCTTGGTATCATGGGAAGGACCATTCAGTTTCTGAAATGTGAGCCAGAAATTCATATATTCTCAAAAGGGGATGTTCTCTAGTGGCTCCCTCCATTGCCAAACAGGATAAGATTTAGAGCTGGAGAAGACCTTCGAGTCTCTCTAGTTCATAGCCTAATAGCTTTGTATGTAAGAGATGTTTTGTCAAACTTAGCTATGCATAATACCTGCCCTTCCCCGGCTTCCATCAATGAACTTCTTGGCATTTATTTGTATTTCATCTCTTTATGTTCTTCTGTAGATGTGCTTGCTGCCTTCTACTAGACTCTGAGATCATTGGGAATAGGAGTGTTTAATTCTTTATACCTGTACCCTGCCACTTAGTATCATGTTTAATATAGAATAAATGCCTATGGATTAAATGGAATAAATCTTAATTATTATTATAGTTAGCATATATATACATATATATGTATATACGTACATATGCCTTTAATGTTTGCAAAACACTTTACAGATATTATCTCACTTAATCTTCACAACAGCCTGAGAGGTAAGTGCTACAATCGCTCCCATTTTAAAGACAAAGATACGGACACAGGGTAAGTGACTTGCTCAGGTCACACGGTTTGTGACTGAGGCAGGATTTGAACTCAGATCCTCCTGACTTTAAGTCCCACACTATATGCACTGTGCCACATAGATGCCCCTAACAACAGCAATTCTTATTTTCTACCTGGTGATTTTAATAATCAGTCACTGTTATTCTCCTCATCCCAGTATTGTAGATTTAGAGAGAGAAGGTCCTGAGAGGCCACCCAATTAAACTTCTTTAATTTACAGATGAGGAAAATGAGGCTGAGAGGGAAAGGAAGGAAACAGAAATCTATTATTTGCTCTGTGCTAAGTTCTAGGGATATAAATAAAAGCAAAAAGAGCCTGCCCTCAAGAAGCTTACCTTCTAAAGGAGTGAAAGTGAACCCAAGGAACTGACAAACATATGGACCGGCTGGCAAGGTTATGGTGGAGAGGCCAAGGTTCTGAAGATTTGCTCAAGGTCAAGGTCAGAATTTGACCGCAGCTCTCTCTGCAGCCCTCTGTCCCCAGATTATTGAGCTGCCCGGCCACAGAGATCTATCCTTGGTGGCTGATGGTTCATTTGGCTCTTTTCGCAGCCTCTTGGGAGCTCTTCTGAGCTCTCCCTGCATGCTTCCAGTCACCAGGAAGAAGCTCCTTCCTTCTCATTTGGGAACAGATGGCTTTGGTGAGTCACCAGTCTTTGGCATTTGATGTATTTTCTGCTATTGCTTCTGAATAAATCACCGTCGACTTTCGGGCTAGACCTGGTGAAGCGCTGGCCAGGACCCTCTGATCCCCATCGATGCATCTCCTTTGGCAGCTGCCAATTGTCTGTCAAGATAAAAAGAATTCTGCAGAGCTCGTGGGCGGGTTCGATCAAATGGTCAGGGTGGTTGGGCGGACCGTGACCAGGGCTCGCTCGTTTCCGAGGCTGTGAAAGACTTCGCACTCCACTTTCCCGGGCTTTGTGGGTGAGAGGGCGCCCAGAGCCCGGAGCAAGGACTATTGGCTGAAGGAGTTCAGATAGACTGGCGACCCTCGGAAGGGCCTCGGCTTTCATCAAGCTTGCTCACCTGCTGCCACTAGTTCGTTTACACTTAAGAGAAATTTC
>CM053625.1:322755976-322766830 GCA_028646595.1 Phalanger gymnotis | reverse complement strand
CCCCCCCCCCCCCCCCGCTCCAAAACATAAAAGTAACTCGTGCTATATCCCTTTTAAATTGTCAAAGTGATTTAGGGTCATTATCGCCAACAGGCAGCTAGAGGACAAAAAGGGGAGGAGCTGAGTACAAATCTTGCCTCAGAAATTTGCTTATTAGCAGGTGACCCCAGGCAAGCCACTTAACATTCACCTGCATCAGTTTCCTCATCTAGAAAATGGGAATAGTATTAGTATCTACCTCCTACGGCTGTTGTGAGGACCAAATGAGATAACATACACAAAGTACTTTGCAAACCTTAGAGAAAGCTATAATAATTAAAAATGTTATTAATTCATTTGATGCTCTGAAAAACCCTAGGATGAAGTTTAAGTACTACTATGATTATTATCCCCATTTTACAGAAACGAAAGTTGAGGCTCAGCAAGATTAAGTAGCATACTTGCCCATCCTCACAGCGAGGATGGGAAAGAGGCAGGATTCAAACTTGGTTCTCTCCTAACTTCAAGTCTAGAATTCTTTTTACTGTTTCACCCTACCTCCCGAAATTAAGAGGTATGACCTGTCATTCTAGGTTCAGTCATCCAGCTGTCGTTCTAGGTTCTGTGGCCCCTCCGGGGGCAGCTGGATGTCGCCGTGGTGCATAGAGTGCTCTGGCAGGAGTCAGGAAGACGCCTCTTTCTGCATTGAAATCTGGCCTCAGACACTAGTTGTGTGACCCTGGGCAAGTCACTTCACCCTGCTTACCTCAGTTTCCTCACCTGTAAAATGAGCTGGAAAAGGAAATGGCAAACCATTTTTAGTATCTTTGCCAAAGAAAGCCCCCAACAGAGTCACACAAGTGAAAATGACTGAACAGCAACAAAATGGTTCCTCACAGCTCTGACAATCTATGCTTTATTTCCTAACGTCCCTGCCAGCCTGGATATTCTGGCACCCTGATCTTTCCAGGCACAGGTGTAGAAACACTATGATACAGGTGTAGACTCCCAGTGTTTGGAAGATCTTAGCAACCCTCTGCTCCAATCCCCATAATTTATATTGTAGAAAAATGCCAGCCAGCCAGATACAGTGACTTAACGAGGCGATTCTGTCAGTCAGTGGCAGAGCTAGACTTCAATTAAAAAACATTGATTGAGTGACGACTGTGTGAAAGGCATTGAATTTGGTGCTGGGAATTTTTTTGGAGGGTGGTGGTGTAAGGGAAGGTTAGGGAACTTTACTGATATGGAAGAACTCTCAGTTTTTACATTTCCTTCACCAGTTTGGTCCCCAACAGCTTTGTATTCATGGCCTTAGAGAACTGCCCAGGGCACAGAGAGGTTGAATACCTGCCTAGGTCACAGGGGCCAATGCGTGTCAGGAGCAAGACACTAGAACCCAGGGTTTCCTTAATCTAAGGTTGGATCCCTACTCCCTCTGATAAGCTCCTTCTCAGGTGTCAGGGGCACACCAACAGACTGATAAAAAATTTTCTTTAGAGACAAAGACTTCTTGAACAGAGCTCTGGATCCCCACATTCGTGGCTTCCCCCACTCAATCATGCTTTTAAAAATGGACATGGATTGACTTCGAGAACTTAAAGCGCTTTATACCTGTAAGGACTCCGACACATTGTTAAGATATAGAAGACACGGGGAAATTGATTCTTCATTCTCCGCCTCCCCATAGCAAGATTTGGTGCCGGTTCTTCTCTGCCCCAGGGTGGGACGACAATAAGAAGAATAAGACTGGGAGTGTGGGCAGGGGCACAAACACCAGACCTTTTAAAACTTCACCCCAGCTTGGTAGAGACGGGCCAGAAAACGGCCCCAGTTCCTTATGCATGAATAATGACCTCCGCCGCTGACCCCCAGGCAGAGATCCTCCACTCTTTCTGCTTTCCCTTTCTCTCGCTTTTGTGCTGAGTACCTTGAACCCCAGGGCTCAACAACTGTTCATTAGGAAACACCACTGCTCGTTGCCATCTCTGGTGAGTGGAAAAACAGTTCATTGCTAAGTTCAAAGCTCCACACTCTGTCTTTAATTAATGGACATTAAAAAAAATTAAAACAATAAACATTCACCCTTTTAATTGTTTCTCTTTGAAAGCATTCCCGGCAGCTGCCTAGCAAACACCGGGTGCCTTTGGCTTTGGACAGATTCCAGGACCATGGCCAATAGCCCACATCATCTGTCTCCCAAGGTCAAAGAAATAACTGATTTCTCTTTCTAGCATTTCTGGTTTTTAGAGCAGTGGATAAAGTTGTGCCTCTCAAAGAATCTCAGGCAGCCTGAGAGAAAGGTGAAGAGAGATTGCTTAGAATCTTAACATCAAAAGAAAATATTGACTTCAAGGAAACTGCATCTCAGAGTTGGAAAGGATCTCATAGGCCATCGAGCCCAAGCTGTCCCTGTCCGTGAAGGACCAGTGAATGGTCAGCCAGCCTCTGCTTGAAGCCCTCCAGGGAGAGGGAGCCTTTAGATGGGGGAGGGGAAGGGAAGAAGCCTTTATATATGAGCCAGGGACTGTGCTAAGCATTTCTTTGCAGAGATTATCCCATATGACTGGATTGGATAACTCTAATCTTTAGGAAGAGTTGTTTTATTACTGTGACCCATCCTCCTGGAGGCATTGCCAAGGAAACTTAGTGAGGCTAAGAGAAATACCTCTGCATCAGGGTTTACCCTTATCCCAAGTGCTCCAAGTCTCCAAGGGCTGTTGACCTTTTAAAACAACCACCACCAAATGATCTCCCACCGTGAAGCCATGTGGCCAAGTTAGAAAGTTGTTCAGTCATTTTTCAGTTGTGCCCAACTGTTTGTGACCTCATTTGGGGTTTTCTTGGCAAAGGTACTGGAATGGTTTGCCATTTCCTTCTCTGGCTCATTTTGCAGATGAGGAAGCTAGGGCAAACAGGGTGAAGTGACTTCCCCAGGGTCACACATAATAAATAGTAAGTGTCTGAGGCCAGGTTTGAACTCAGGGTCTTCCTGACTCACGCCAAGCACTCTATCAAGCAGGGTCCCCTAGCTGCCCTACAGAGGCCACACCAAAAGGTGGGAAGGAGGAAAGGAGGTGGTATGGACCAATGGAAAGATCACTGGTTCTGGAACTGAGGGTCCTCACTTTCAGTGTTCCCACTAACTCTGACAACACTCTGCAGGCCTTGGTTTCCTCATGTGTAAAGTTATGGGAGATGGGATCGATAGCCTGCTTAAGTTCTTCCCAGTTCCTCCCCCCACCTTTTGTTCTTCTTTTAAGGATTTGCTCTCCCTGCTTCATTCAGGCTAGAAGTGTAGGGGCAGCTCATGAGTGTCTGAGAGTCTTAACCTACTTTGCTTTGCAGCCTGGGCTTGTCTGACCCTCCTAGTAACCCCCTTTTCCTGAAGGCTCACGTAATTAATATGAGCTTAATGTTAATATTAATAATCACAGTCCAACTTGGATCCCATGATACTTACCAACCTTAGACTTGTTGGTAGAATATTATTTGGGACAGATGTCATTTGGTCAGCCTTGTGAAGGGTGGAGTGAAGAGGGGGGAGACTGGCAATGGGGAACCCATTTAGGAGACGATTTTAGGCAGGAGCTGCTTCAGCCCTTGCGAGTGCAGAGAAGGGGATAGATCTGAGAGATGTTATGGAAGTAGACAGTGCTCTCCAAGGTCCTTGCCAACTCTGATTCAAAATTCTCTTCATGACTATCAGGAACTAAGCAGTGTCCCCAGTGTCTATAGTACTTGATGTTGGGACGCATTCCTTCAGAGTGTATTTAGGATCACCCTGGAAGGAAGGCAGTACCACTGCAGTACTGTTACTTCCATCTTACAGAGGACAAACCTAAGACTTGGAGGGGACAGGTGCTTGTTCAGAGTTAGTCTTGCCTATATACCGGCCTTCTGACAATGAGTTCAATGTTGTTTCCAACTGCTTTGCACCAACATGCTCACTGATGATCCGGCTGGACACTAATCCATAATACATGGAGAACGGTGAGATTATGACCAAAGGAAGCACAGAGCTGCTAGACTGAATTCAGAATTATTTTATCCATCTGATCTCAAAGAAGCCTTGAATTCACAAGGATTCTGTCCTTGCTTTCAAATGGAACAGCCCAGAGTTGACTCATGAGATCTCTTTCTGAAACTGGCTAAGTTAAATATTGACTCAAGAAAGCATTTCATGATTGCTCTTTTGTAGCTAGCAAAGCTGATTGACATTTGCAAACAGGTCTTTCCAATCCTGAGAAAACTGTCTGACAAGCCCATTGATTCAGATTGGGTACATAGAATTGGGCACTCGAAGGTCATCTATGGTGATGGGACAAATTATGTGAAAACCTTGTAATCTTGCCCTTCCCAAGTGTAGACTCCACCAAACCATAGCTAGACTATTGTGTCCAACTCTGGGCACTTTGTAGGAAGTGCACCAATAAGATGGAGCTTATCCAGTAGAAAGTATTTGGGACAGTGACTGGACTAGGGATCACACCATCAGAAGATGTGTTAAAGAAACTAGAGATATTTAGTCTGAAAAAGAGAAGCCTCAGAATAGATGTGAGTTTATGACTGTGTCATATTTCACCTTCCTATCTCCAGACCCAGCATTCTGGTTGCACAGAGTTGACACTTCATATGGATTTCATCGAGTACCTTAAGACTGTGCTAGGGAAGAGAGATCAGATTGGATCTGCTTGGCCCCAGAGACAAAACAGTATGACTAGGAATGAGATCCAGAAAGGCATATTTTAGCCCATTGAAAAGAAGTAATTTATAGCAATCTCAGCTCTTCAATAATGGAATACACTCCTTCAGCAGATAATGAGTTCCCCATCATTGCAATTGTTCAAGCAGATGGTGGGCAATCACTTGATGAGGATGCTGCCGCAGAGATGTGTACTTCAGGTAGAGATTGGGGTAGTTGGGGTAGGAAGCTCTAGTAATTAATGGCCTAATATCATATGGGAAGGAGGTCTATAGTGGAGTGCTCTAGGGATCTGGGCTTGGTTCTATGTCATTTAACATTTTCATCATTATTTACCCAACCCGAAGACGATGTAAATCTGGGAAGCGTAGGGCATCACATCGGACAGCAGAATCAGATTCCCCAAGAGCCCAGTAGCCTAGAACAATGGTATTAAAAGCCACTAATTTGTACATAAGGATCCCTGAAGGCAACATATTGACTTAGTTCTAAAATGTAATATAATCTATGTTCCCAATGGAAGAACCAAGAGCAGCAGGTAGAAATTGCAAAAGGCATAGATTTAGTCTTGATGTCAGGGAAAGCTTCACAAACAATTAGAGCTGTCCAGAAATGGAATGGGTTGCCTTGGGGTCCCATTAGTAGAGGTCTTCAGAAAGGGAATATACATCCATTTCTCAGGAATTATGTGAAGGGAATATTTTTTTCACATATGAATTTGACTAGAAGGACACAGGTCAAGTCAAGTCAGTAAGTATTTATTTAGTTAGGCACGTAAGGGGTGTTCAGGGAGGACTAGCACCTCTGGTGGGAGGGCTGTGGAGCCTTTTTTAAGGCTGCTTATCTGCCTTAGGAGTATACTTGGTACTCAGCTCTCACCTACAGTTCTAAGAAGGTGTAGCATGAGAAGTGGCCACGTGCCAGTAAAACCAACTGAATCCCCCAGTGTCATTATTTGATGTCCTTCCCTCCCCAGTCTGCTCCTCTCCTTCTGTCTTTCTCACCCCAACCCTTCAAATGTTCCATTCTAAAACTCTCCACCCTACCCTGCTGTCTGGAATTTTTCTTCCATAAGTAACACACTTGCTCTCATTTTGTAACTTTTCCTTTCCCATTCCTTTTATCTTCTGCTCTCACTGAGATTTGACTCCCTTCTGATGACATGGCCCCTTGGCCACCCTTTCCAGCACTGGCTGCACTTTCACACATTGGTCAGAGTGGGGATGTTGGAATATGCCTGGTTTTCCATTGACACTTGCAATCTCATCCTCCACCACTGTCATTCAGCATCATCTTCTCCTTTGAGGCTCACTCAATCTGGATATTCCACTCGAACAATCTGGAAATACCACTCAAACAAAATACTGGTAGCTACTACCTACCAGACAACTCCAGGTCACTCTCCTTTTCTCAATGAGTTCAGTGGTGTATCAGTCATTCTCTCCTCCTCAACACCACCTCTCATACAGAGGGATATATGAGTATTCCCTCAAATACCCTAACCTCTCAGTTTCTCAACTTACACATTTCCCATGACTGACTTCTCAGTCCATCAATAAATATTTATTAAGTGCCTATTGTGTACCAGGCCCTGTGCTGAGCACTGGTAAAACAAAGGCAAAAGATAGTCCATGTTCTCAAGGAGCTCCCAGTTTAATGGAGGAGATACTATGAAAAAACTATGTACAAACAAGTTATCTACACCCCCAACAAATCTCAGTTACACAGAGATGGTCATGCCCTTGAACTTCCCATCACCCACTTGCTTACCACTGCACTGTTCATGAACTCTTAAATTCACTTACCTGATCACTATGTGTTGTCATTCTCTCTTCCTCCATTTTGTGTTTGAACTCCTTCGGCCTACAACAGGTGCCTGGCCTTCCTTTGCTCTCACTTTCTTAACTTTTTGCAGACTGGATTTAGACCTGTCATTCCATGAGAGCTGCTATTTCCAAAGTCCCTAACAGCCTCTTCACTTCCAGATCCAAAGACCTTTTCTCAATCCTTATTTGTCTTGACCCTTCTGTAGCCTCTGACACTGTCAATCATTCCCATATCCTTAGTGTTCTCTTCTCTCAAAATTTTTGCGACACTATGCCTGACTTCCTTCAAGTCCCAGCAAAGATTACACCTTCCTAAGGGAAGCTTCCCCTATCCCTCTTCATTCTGGGGCCTTTGTTCTGTTAATTATTTCCTACTTAACCTGTAGAGAGCTTGTTTGTATTTATTTGTTTGCTTCTTGTCTCCCCCCATTGGATCGTGAGCTCCTCAAAAACAGGGTCTGCCTTTTGTCTTTCTTTGAATCCCCAGTGCTTAGCTTAGCACACTACCTGGCACATAGTAGGTGCTTAGTAAATGTTTATTGACTGACTAGACATGGGATTTCTGGCTGAAGCCAGCCATCTCTCTCTCTCTCTCTCTCTCTCTCTCTCTCTCTCTCTCTCTCTATTTCTCACTCCCTCCCTCCCTCCCTCCATTACCATACTGCCTTGCTCTCTGAAAAATAATTCCAGTCAATACCATGTTACTGTCAATGCTTATTCTTGAATGCCAAAGAAAATCCTGTAGGTCATGTAGGACAGTGACTCTAGACGTTAACCTTGAGGATCCTTGTCAATCTGGTTGCTTTAGAAGTTTTAAAAAATGTGAATTATTTGAATATTCTTCATTGCATTTTACAAGGAAAGGCAAAAGGAGTGTTTCAGTATATGAAAAATATATGTATATATGTATATATATATAATATCTGTTTAATTCTCCCAGTTGCTACTGAAGGTAATCGGCTCAATTTTCTAGGACTTCATTAGCCTCAATGGCTAGTACTAATGTTGGGACAGGGAAATGGGGGCCTTGAGTCAATAGCTGGGACCAGCTCTTAAGGGACTGAAAAAATAATTCCATCTCAGGAGAAAGATGCTTGTGAAGAGACTCGGGAAGACTTTCATGGAAGCTTGTGAACCTTTCTGCTTTGCAATGAACAGTTCAAAAATGATGAGATAATTCAGACAACTGTGGTTTAGACAGGAGTAGCAGAAGGGGTTTTGGCCAGGCTTCAGATCTTGGCCCTATCACTTCCTAACTGTGTGTGCTTGGTATAAATGCTATAAACTCCTCTCTCTTACAGACTCAACTCCATTATCTGTAAGATGAGGGAATATGTAAATGCACCCGTATGTGCATATGTGTATATATGAGTTTTTATATGTCCATGTGTACATACATCCTCCAAATATTAGCTCAAAAGCCCCCAGTGGAGTACTTCCCCTTCACAATCAGCCAGTAGGCTCAAGTCATTAGGAAAGGCATAACAAGTATAGCAGTTATAAAACATTTCCCTAGAAAACTCCAGGGTATACACATTCTACCCCAAATATGCACAGAATCTTTGGGGTGGGGAGGAGTAGGTACCAATAGAAAGTACAATGGTAATGAGGCAAGTACATAAGCAACAGATGTGGCAACTCCCAGCTCTGGAACTTCTGGGCCTTGTGTTCTTTCTCTCTGGTTTTACTTCCCAATCATTATATAGTTTGATGAAGACAAGCAGGCTTAGGCCAAATGCATTCTGTGCCCTGGCCTGCTGTCTCCTTGAATTCAGTTGGGAGATTGGAGATTCAGACCCTTTCAAGGTGTATAATGTTTCCTTTGCATCTGAAAAGACTTCCCAAGTCAATGTCTCTGGTTTTGCCCTTTACAACCTTTAAACCTGTTGAAATCTAAACAGAGTAATTGATCATCTATTATCTATGTGTCTATTCATCATCTATCCATCTATGTGTCTGTTTATCTTTGTCTACTATCTATTTATCCATCTATCATCTATCTATCTTTCTGTCTAAGCACATATAAGTATATATATGTATATATATATATACACACATAAACATGAACACATATATACAAATATGTACTCATACATGCCTAAACAAATACATGCATGCACATACACACATATGTATGTATGTGTATACATATATGTATATGTATTTGTGTATGCGTTTGTGTATGTGTACATACGTACACACGTATACGTGTACATGTACATATATATGTATATGCCAGAGAGTGTGGTACTGGACATAGAAAATGACAAAGGCCTGCGTTCAAGTCTCTCCTCTGACAGCCATGTGACTTTGGGGCACGCAGTTAGCCCCTCAGTTCCCTGTGCACTTTCCTAAGACTCCGGATTGTAGAGAAGGTCCCATCCTTCGTTGGTGGAGGGAGTTTCTTCATCTTGTTCAAACAAAATGGCAGGCCTGCTTCCTATCCCAGAGAGGCAGGTTGGTAAATAGAGACAGAAAGCCATGCACATCTATGCCTATAACACATACATATGAATATATACTTGCTCACACACATACATATACATGCCATTCTTGCTTTCTTCCTGTTCTTCACGTGATAGTCCATCTCCAGCCTCCATACCTTTGCATGGGGTATCTGGAATACCTTCCTACTTCCTCCTGTCTTAATCCTTAGCTTCCTTCAAAGCTCAGTTCAGTGACACCTCTCCTTTTCTCCTGTCGGGACACTACTGCTACCACCCTCCCCCGAATAATCCTGAATTTGTCTAGACTTATGTAAAAGAGAATTTAGGCAATCGAGGCATACCTGATGACTGTTTTAAACAAAGTTTGTCTTTCAAAGAAGCTGTCTTTCTACCTTGTAAGCCCTTCCTGAAATGCTAACCTCTTATCTTGGGTCAAGAAGTGGACAGTGTGATTGGCCAAGGGAACAAGCTGGCAGGATGAGAGTCAGTAATCTGGGCACAGAATCACAGGTTGAGAGCTGGACCCCTCCTGTGTTAAGGGGTTGAGGTGAAGACTAGGATCTGGGTCTCCTCCTCCATGGAGCCCATCTGGATTCCCCTCCTCCCCACACCAGCTACCAGAGCTGTTCTTCTTATATTACCCTTTATTTCTTTTAGCCTCCACGTGATATTGGCTTACATCTATGCATCCCAGCTTGGCTACTCACTATCTGTGTGTCCACTGCCCTCCATTTTTTCATCTGTAAAATGAGATGTTGAGATAACATGACTTCTCAATGTGTAATCCTGTGTTATTTCCCCAACAGAATTTAAACCTCTTGAGGGTGAAGCCTGTTGCATCTTTGGCCTCATCTTTCAGGTGCCTGGCCCTGATAAGCACTTAGTAATTGCTTTTTGGTATAGAGGAGGGATACGTAATGATGAGGAGCCTTCATGTATTGGTTGAAAGGTGACAAAGTGCTTTACAGATGTAATCTCATTGGCTGCTCACAACAGCCCTGGCATCTGTAAGTGTTTGGTTATTGTTCATGCATTTGCATGTGGATTGTTGGAGGTAGAGCCCAGAGGTGCTGTTATCCCCATGTCATAGAGGAGGAAACTGAGGATCAGAAAGATGGAGTCCTCTGGCTGCTAAGTATCAGAGGCAGGACCTGACTCCAAAGCCAGGCTGTATCTACTACACCACACTGCCTCTCCTGACAGCAGCATCACTGAACCCTTGATTCAGCAAGCCTGGGGAATTTATCAGAAGTGCCCCACCTCCCCCTGCTCATTTTATCACCAGCCTGGCTTCTGCTCCCTCCAGACCAGAGGTCATGGTCTGCTGCCAGGCAGCTTTTGGGTCGCCACCACCCCCTCAGTCCCCACTGGAGAGTGCCTCCACTGGCTGTGCTTCACTCTGCTCTTCCCATGTCACCTCCTTCACATCCTTACTTCCATTACTCCTGGAGAGGCCATGTCAACATACACCCCATCCCCTGCATGCCCTCCCTGCCATGGCTCCACATACCATTGACCTTTCAGTTCCAAACATGGCAGCCCCTCTATGTGTTGTCACCCATTAGTGGGATGTAGGCTCCTCAGGGGCAGGAACTGTCTTGTTTTTTGGATTTTTATCCACCAACACTAAACATAGAGCTTAGGACAGGGCAAATGTTTAATAAAGTATCTCCACTCATCTGTTTTCTTCCCAACAGACTTGGAAGGTTAGTACGACAAGCATCATCATCCTCATTTTTATGGGGGGGACCACAAAATTTGCCCAAGGTCCCCAGGCTCTACAGTTGATTCATGGGTCAGTATGATTTCAGGGTAGGAAGAAGCCTCAGAGATCATCTGGTCTGGCCCCTTCCACCATTTACATAGCTGGGCATCAGCAGCCCAGAGGGGAGAAGTG
>CM053625.1:322723876-322755476 GCA_028646595.1 Phalanger gymnotis | reverse complement strand
ATGCAAACCACTCCAGGATCTTTGCCAAGAAAACCCCAAATGGCATCACGATGAGTAAGACATGATTGAAAATGACTAAAACAAACCCCTCTGGGCCTAATTCCCCTCCCCTAGAATCAGGGGACTGGACTAGCTGGTTTCTAAGACTCCCCTCTAGCTCCAAGACTACAATTTTATGTTCTAACCCATATTTCTTGTTGGTATAGAGTTCTGTAAGTCAGTCATTCAACCAACACCTGGTCTGTTACTTATTAGGGCTTCTTAAACTCAAGGCTATGAACCTTTTCAAATATATATTTTACAAAAATATTTTTAAAAATAGGTATATTCTGGAAACTATATTTCAACAAAATTTGTTTCCTTTTCAATCTTATATATTTTATTTTTTGCATTCACAAACATTCTTCTGAGAAGGGGCCCAGAGCCTCCATGGGACTGCCAAAGAGGTCTGGGACACAAAAGAAAGGTTAAGAACCTTGACTAGGAAACTCTCTAAGGCAAGATTGTCAAATCTGAAGCAGCCTGCAGAACCCCTGAGTACAGTCCAAACCAGATTAAAATGTTATGGGGAAATATTTAATAAAATAAATTAAAATATAGCACAACCTAGATAGTTAATTTGTGGTTTTCTAAGTCAATATTCGCCATGGATGGATTTCTATTTGAGTTTGACACTTTGTCTTAGAGAACTAAGATGTCAGGTGACTTGCTGAGGGTCCCATGGGCAGTGGGTGTAACAGTTGAGACTTGAGCTCTGCTCTTCCTGACTCTAGCTACAACTATATCCCATTGCTTTCTTTGTAAAGTAAGCACTACCCTGCTTGGTTCATAAATAGCTCACTATGACCCTCAGATCATTTTTTCCAAGGATATCCACAATCATGCAGGCTTCATTTTCAGCCTTGGTCATCTGTTTTTCACCTTTCCAAATGCTGGTTGTAGCTATGAACAGAAACCTGGTCCTGTCTGGAATAACCGGTTTTTAAGGGAGGTGCTAAAACTAAGGTTTTTGGACAGGAACCATGTGATCAAGAAAAACAAAATTTCTTCCCTTGTAGGAAAACATAAACGTTGGCTTTAGTGGGAGGATCATCTCTGAAAGACAAATGCATGACTGTTGCACATTCTTGGCCTGTTGTTCCCAAGCTTTTCAAGTGGGAGGACCCCTTTCATAACATTAAAAAAAAATTTAAAAGCGTCACGGCCTCCCTCACTTGACAGGTTCACTTTCATTTGGACCATATTTTCATGTCCTAGAAGAATCTCAAACTCAAAATGTCCCCAATGAAACATTTTTTCCCGAGCCCCTCCCTCCACATCCCCCTCTTTCTACTGGGCTTTGCAGCCACATATGCCCCAGTATCCCAGGACGGTAGCCCAGGAACTATCCATTAACTGATCTCTGCGCTCTTCCCCTTCCCCACGCACACCCTCCAAAACAGCCAGGGCCCCATTTGGAGTCTTAGCATTTCTGCTTCCACAGCATCTCTTGAATCTCTCCTCTTCTCTCTACTCACAGGCTCACCACCTCATTTCCACCTCGATGGCCACCTCACTCTTCTTTCGGCCTCCAGCTCCTCCTCTCTCAGATTCACCTTCCGCAATTTTGCTAAACAATCTTCCTAAATCATAGGTCTGATTATCGTCCCCACTGTCCCTAGTCTAAAAGACACTCTTCATCCTGGCCAGACACGAGCCTCCCTTTCTAGACCCACGGTAATGGGGGAATTATTCCTCTTGGTACATGCTTTATTAGAGCCCAAATGGCCTGTTGTGGTTGACCAAACTTCCCACTCCATTTCCCATCTCTGCAGAGGCCTGGAACGCCTTCCCTTCCCGACTCCTCCTCTTCGAGTCACTAACTTCTTTCTAGGCTTAGCTCACTTACCACATCCTCTGGGAAGTCCTTCTGGACACTTTTAATTTCTGGCATGCTCTCCTTCTTCTTCCAATGATCTGGAATAAACTCAGCTTGTGTGTAGTGTGTATCCCCTCAGTAAAATATAAGACCCCGGAGGGCAGAAACGGAGTTTTGTTTGATCTTTGTATCTTTTGTGCCTGGGACTTGGCAGGCACTTAGGAGACGCTGCTGGATTGGACATACATCCAAAGGAGATCCTCACCTCAGCTCTGTCCAGGCTTGGCAACTTTCTAGCTTGTGTGACCCTGGGAAAGTCATTTCCCTCACTCTTAGCCTGTTTCCTCCTCTGTAAAGAGTACAGAGAGATGTTGGAGTCGTGGATCTCCAAGGTCCCTCCCTGACACTCAACAAGAACATGAAAAAATTATCATCAGATAATAAAAATCCACACATACTGTTGGAAGAAATTGGTCCTAGATCGTTCTACTATGACTATTAAAGGACATTTGCTTCCTTCAGATGTGGGTCCTTCCCCATTAATTGGCTGGCCATTACTTAGCTTGCACTGGGCTATGGACAGTACCCCATGAGATATCCATTATCTAGTCACTGTAATGACTAGAACTTGTAGGGATTGCCTGTGGATTGTTCCATAAACATCTAGAGTCAGTACTGACCTTGATCTACCTCATCCTTTCTGCCAGGATGAAGGCCAGAGTCATCAACAAATGAAATTGTAGGATGAAAGGGCACGCAGCTCCATATGTAAAATAAATGAGGAAAGGGTTTGTTTGTTTTTTTCCTATAAAAGCAAAACACCTCACTGCCAACATGGGGTCAGGGGAAGAGGAGGAGGGAGGATGGTACAGAGGAAAGCACATTGGATTTGGAGTCCTAAGGCTTGGGTTCGAATCACGTTACTATTACTTGTGAGTTGACTGGACTCTAGGCTAGATGCTTCCCTCCCTGGAACCTGTTTCCTCTTTTCCAGCAGAAGGCTAAAATAGCAGCAGCTCTGAGGTCCCTCCTAACCCTAACCCCGGGTGATTGATATTGCAGGCCAAACCTCCCATTTCATAGTCCTCATCATTTAAAAAAAGATAGAAGGGAAGGAGAAAGAAGTCACAAACTGAATTCCTTTCCATCCTTCAGCCGTCTTTAAGAACAAGGATCAGCCCCTTTTCACAGATTTCTCCTATCTTGGGACAAACTTCTCAAAACTTGAAACTTCTTTGGCAAAGAACCCAGGGGAAAACTCCTTGAAAGGGAAGCCTTCTCACTGAGCAGAGGGTGGGGGGGGGGATCCTTCCTGTTTTCCATCAAGAAGGGAGTGACCAGAGTGGAGCTCAGCTGGGGATGGAAACCCGGTGTAAGGTGAAGGGGCCACTTTCCAGCCTTGCCGACCTCAACCTCCACAAGTTACCGAGGGTGACATTCCCTGAGGAAGCTGAGCAGTTCTCAGGAATCCCTGCTGACTCTAGTTTTGTTGCAATCTCATGCCCTACTTCCGGAATCCCACTGAGATCCTGCGATGTCCTATCCACCTCCAACCTCCATCACAACTAATTATTTCTGTGGTCCTCTTCTTATTCAGGGTGGGAGAGTGGTGAGTGCTGGATTCTAAGTCAGAACACCTGGATTTGTACCACAACTCTGCCCCTTCTGCCATCATCTGAGCCTCAGTTTCTTTATCTGTAAAACAGGGATAATACAAACGTGCTGTCTACCTCCCAGAGTGGTTGTGAAGTATGTTGTGGTTTTTTAACTTTAAAATTGCCAAAACCATGAACTCTTCTGATGATTGCAGAATGAAACTGTCATTTAAAATATCTTCCCCCCACCACCATTTTATTTAGCATTGTCCTGCCCTAAGTATAATCACTCAGTAGGATTCTGAATGAATGATCATATAATGCAGCCATCCAAATGTTAACAATTTATCAACTTTATACTTTCATTTGGCAGATGAGAAACGTTTTGGCCTCGAGAGTTCAACTGACGCACCCAAGGTCACAGAGAAATACTATTTCTATGGCACTTTGAGGGTTATGAGGCATGTTTCTCACAACAGCCCTGTGAGGTATACACATATTCTTAGTCCTAATTTTATAAATAAAAAAACTGGTTCAGAAATATAAGCTTCCTTTCTCGTGATTAAAGGTCGAAATCATGGGGGCTGGGATTTGAACCTAGGTCTCTCCTGATGGAAAGTCTTGGGCTTACCCATTTTTATTTGTTTTTGCTATTTTTTTTGTTTGTTTTAGAACCACATTCATCTCTAAATGCATTCCTCTCCTCCCCCTCCCCTTCCCCGCAAACCCATCCCTTATAGTAAAAACAAAAGTTTTAAAGAACAAAGACTTTTTAAAAAGCAGCTTAGCCAAACCACTGCATAAATCAAACCTGATGGTATATGCACCACTCATCATCCAGAGTTGCCTCCTTATCTCTGCATGGAAAGGAGGGTTTTTCAATAGATCTTCAAGGGCAACCCTTTCCACTCAAAGGCACCTCTCTCATCCTTAAGGAATTTTACCACTATGGGGAGATAGGATTGAGAAGTCAGAGGGGTTTTAGGGGACACCTCATCCAGCTACCTGTTACAGATGAGAAAACCTGAGGCCAGGGAGTTAGGTCCTGTTCATGATTACACAATGAAATGAACACAGGTCACATGGCCAGAGGTTACCAGCTGGAAGGGGCCTTCTAGATCCTCTAATCTAACCTTGTCCTCTTACAGATGAGGAAACTGAGGCCAGAGAACACCAATGACTTGCTCAAGGTCACAAAGGTAGGAAGGGACATTGGCCACATTTGAACCTAGGTCTCCTGAATCCAAAGTCAGGGCTCTTTCCCTTGAATGACAATTATTAGACAATATTATCAGAATCCTAATTTGCAAATATCATGTTTTCCCCTTAACACAATGTAATGAAAACCATTCCAGCATCACTGATTAATTTAAAGTTCATGGAACAAGCCAATGGATGTTTAAACATCATCCTCATTCACCAGGAACTGCCCACCTGGGCAGCTGAGCAGCAGCCCTTTACAACCATTCCCCTGGGCCCCCAGAGTGCCTTCCAGGGCCCCTGGGAGTAACAAACAATGCATTAACTGACAAACCAACGTCTTTATTACCAACCTTGTATCAGCAAATATAAAACTGTGGAGCATCCCTCCACTTCCCATACCCCATCCTGGGCCCTGCCATTGGAAATCACCGGGTTCAAGAGCCCAGACCCTTAGCAGAACCAAAACCCCGTGTCAATAGCCAAAGAGAGGATGACTCTTTCATGTGTCTAGTGGCTCCTGTGGACCCCTGTCCTCTGAGTGTAGGGAAGAGGAAAAAAGTCAAAGATGAGGAAACTAAGAAGGAGGCAGCCTCAGGGACAAATATTTTAGGTGGTATTTAATAAGAGTAGGGAGCCAAGATACAGTTATCAGCAAGGGTGCAACATATCCAGTAAGAGGAATGGGGCTTAAGCATATGCCATCCTGGTACTGGGAAAAGGGTATGGTGGTGGCTAAGGCAAAATGAACCTTTGGGGGGCTGCTGACATCAAAAATTAAGTTAGTCATTATGAATAGGCTTTTTTGCGTGTTTTTTCCTTCCTTCCTTCCTTCCTTCCTTCCTTCCTTCCTTCCTTCCTTCCTTCCTTCCTTCCTTCCTTCCTTCCTTCCTTCCTTCCTTCCTTCCTTTCTCTTAAACAAAGACATATGTGCTTTCCATGGTTTTAGAAATGACCTCATGGGGAAGTGGTAAACACCAGGACAATATGGAACATCTATCACAATACTCTGACTTTTTGATCCTGAGAATTAGGATTAGACAAGAGATAAATTCAGGAGGAAAACTGAGAGGGGAAAAAATGAACAAAAAGGCTTTCCCATCCTCAGCATCCTTGTTTATTCCCTCTTGAAATTTTGCAATTCAAATGTCTGTTAAGCACCTCCTGGGGTCAAAGAGCCCAGGCCAACAGGGTAGCTGCTGGCCGGCCAGATCAAAGCTGTCAATCTGATTTGTCATCGCCTGAGACAATTGGTCCAACACACCCCAGCTCTATTTTGGTGACAGATTCTTTGGTGAGGGCAGGAGATGCTGGGGGTGTTTCTTGTACAGCGTGAGTCAGAGCCAGTCAGACTGGTGGTGCAGGGACAGTGGGGAGAAGCTGCAAACCCACACCCCACCTGGATTCCTGGAACAAGACCTGGACCCAGCCCACTTGCTGTTCTCCCTTCTGTCTCTGTCTCTCTGTGGCTGTCTCTGTCTCTCTGTCAGCATCTATCTTTTTCTCTTTGCAAGGGCAGTGATTTGGCCGACTCTAGATTCATGAGGGCAAATAAAAAGGGGGGAAATTAAGAAGTGGAAACAGGTTACCAGAAGAACGAGGTGTGTGTGTGTTGTGGGGGGGGGGTGAGCATGACAAACATAAAACAGCAGAAGAAAAGAGAAACCTATTAGCCATTTCCCATAAGCTAATTTAAAAACAACCCTGGAACTGAGAGAAAATCAGTCCAATCTACCTGCTGGTTAGAGACTTCACCTATCCTAGGGCTGCTGTCAAAAGAAAAATAAAACTACAGTATTCAAGAAATAATTCTCAGAAGATTTGAGAACAAAATCTGGTGAAAGGCAATGTTAGCTAAGCTCTTAGCTACAAATCTCCTCTTTACGGCCCCTGGTTATTTAAACCATCATGGATTCAAGCCATGAAAAGAAAAATTTCAATTTGAAATTTTATTAGCAGTTCCCTAAAATACTTCAATAAAACATCAACGTGATTGGCTTTGTTGACATAACTGGAAAATTGTTCTGGCTTTTTTTTTCTTTTCTTTTCTTTCTTTTTTTTCCTTTAAACTTTGCCCATTGTCCCAATGACTCAGACGTTTTAGCAAAGTCAAACCAAGTTGCCCGGGTATGATATGCTGGTTTCCCTTCTGCTGCCTGGGCAATCCTAGGCAGTTGCCACTTGCCTCCCTCTGCTTCTACCCAGGTAGTCCAGGATTTGAAATAGAGCCTTAAGGGAGGGGATCTAGCTGCTCTTATAAGGTTTGCCAGGAGGGGTCACCCTCTCCCTTTCCTGGGGGCAAGATCTAGCCTATCTGGTTGCCTGTGCCCAGGGTAGGTGGACCAGCCTCCTCCGTTCCCAGCCAGCAGCTGAGCACCACCACCACCACCTGAGGCCCACAGGAATTCTGGGGGTGGATGACAACTCTGCAGGAAGATGGGGAGCTGGGAGAGCAGCCCGAGAAGCCAGCACTCTCCAGAAGCCAAGAGGTGTGAGGCCAGAGGGCCAGGGCAGAGCTGGCAGAATCCGGACTGCACTTTACCTGGTTCCCCAAGTGGGTTCCTGTGGAATTATTCACAGGAGCTCAGGAGAGTGGGGTCATTCTTTTTTAAGAAAACCTCCAAACCCAAGGACACTGAAGTCCAGAAGGAAGCCTGGTGATCCAGCTGAGGTTCTCAGTCAGATCCCATCCTCCCTCCTCTGTAGGGGTTGTGTTCCTGAGGCAGAGGGAGCACAGTCCCCACTTGGAAGAGGGGAAGGGATGTGGGAACAGTTGGGTGAACCCAGGAACCTTTCACTGTTGATCCTCCAACTGCAAAGGGCCTCACTCAGCCTGGAGCCCCGACTTCTTACTCTCCCCACATGCTACTGGTCCCTAAATCTGGGAGAGGATCCCCCTCCTTAAGGCCTGGACAGCTGGCTTCAGTGGCAAGTAGGAGACCCTCAACTCTCCCTCCCTTCTCCTCCAGATGGCTCTTTCTACCTCAGCGATTTCCCCAAAGGGTCGAAATGTCTGAGGAGCAAGACCCCACGTTTGCCCATCCCTCGCAATGTGTGGGCAACACAGTGCCAGCAAGGGGGACTATGGGCCTGTTGAAGTTAGGAAGGGGTGGAGTTGAGTTACATAGAGAAGTTTTCCACCGATTTGGAAAAGTAAAGGAGTGAAGGAGAGGAGTGCGAATAGGTGAAGAAAAGGGAAAGGGAAAGGGAAAGGGAAAGGGAAAGAGGGGGTGAGGAACAGAAAAGAGAGAGGCAGCGGCGGGTCCCGGGCTACTCCTTGCCATCTACCAGCGCAGCCAGCTCCTTGATGACCCGGAGCGTGCCGCTGGCGTCCAGGCGCCGCTTCTCGCGGATGAGGTCCTCTAGACTGTGGAACCTGGCCGTGTGCACTTTGCCATCCCCCAGGTGCACCTTGAGATAGTACTGCAGTTGCGGGGGCTGGCTGCCCGCGGGCAGTTCGCCTCCAGCCTTGAACTCACGCTTGCCGAAGCGGCACCAAGCTGCGAAGCTCTCCGAGTTGGTCCAGCACACGTCGGGGCTCTTGAGGCCCAGGTGGCCGCAGGCGTTCTGCACCACCAGCTCGGCCACCAGGGGCCGATAGCGGTACCAGTTACTCACCACTCTGCCCACGTTGGCAGCGCCCGCCTCGTACAAGCTGTCCTGGCGAATCTCGCCCCGGTGCAGGTGGATGACCTGGCCGCCGCCCACGTAGACTGCCCAGTGCGGGGGCGGCGGCGGCGGGGCCGCAGACCCAGGAGGCTCCCCGGCGGCTGCGGCGGCGGGCGGCCGCAGCCACAGCAGCTCCACCAGGTCGCCGGGCTGGCAGAGGGCGGGCAGGGCAGTCACGGCGTAGACCCCCAGGTCCCCGGCGCCCCCGCCGGAGCTCCCACCTCCCTTGGAGAAGATGCATTCGGGCCCACGGAAGGCGGAACACTGGGCTTCGTGTAGCACCAGCTGGTGCACCAGGTGGTGCGGGTGGTGGGTGGGCGTCCCGGGGCCCGGACTGCCCCCGCCGTCACCGTCGGTGTCGCCGCCACCGCCGCCACCACTGCCTGGGGGCCCCTTTACGCCGTACTTGTCCGGCTGGCCTCGCTCATCCACGTCCTCCTCCTCATCCGAGAAGAAGTAGGCGACCCCAACCCGCAGCTCGTCCTGCTCGATGCCCGACGGGTCCCCGGTGGGCAGCTCGCTGTAGCTCAGGTGGGTGATCCGGTCCAGTTGGTTTCCCATCAAGGACAGGCCGATGCCGGGGAGCTGGGCGCGGGGCACGGAGAAGCCAGTCCCGGATCCAGGGAAGAAAGACAGTAAGGAGGAGGAAAGAGAAGAAGCCGTAAGAACAGGCGGTGGCCGCCCACCCGAAGCCCACCCGAACCGCTCTCCCGCCCTTCAGCTTGCGAGAAGGGGAACAAATTCCTCTCTTTCTGCGGGTCCTGGAGGCACAAGTTTGCCTAGGGTTGCCTGGGGGACGAAGCTCGTTCAGGCCCTAAGCACTCTCCCAGGGGTCAGGCCTGCGGCTGCCTCGCCCTCCCCAGCCCGCCCCAGTCCCCGGCTATCCAACCCAACCTAATCTAGCACTTTCTGGAACCGCCTCCCCTCAGCCTCCTCGGGGCCAGCCTTCTCCTTACTGGCCCACCTCAGCCCTCTCAGGGTCTGGGCCATATGGGGTGAGGCTGGGCGGAGGAACGGAAGCACAGAGGCGAGGTCCCTATTCTGCCCAGCCTAACCTCGGCGCCCCCCATCACAGGACGTGCCCAGCACCCAAGGAGGGATGAGGGCTCCTGGGCGCAGCTCTCCAATTTGTCCAGGCTGTAGGGGGATGGGAGTGGGGTGGGGGGGGGCGGGAAGCTAGCGGTGGCTCTGAGGAGGCTGGCCTTTAGGTGGGAGGAGTCCAGGGCCTGGCAGAGAGGGCAGGGGTGACCAGGAAAGAAGTCTTTGGGTCCCGAGGGCCTAGAGGAAAGACAGTGACGACGGGGATCCCCGCGCCTCTCAGAGCAGCTCAGCACAGAGCGCACTGCTTGGGAGTCCTGCCGAGTCTCCCTGTGTTACACACACACACACACACACACACACACACACACACACACACACACACTCTTACTTCTTTTGCCTATTTCTTCAATACAGCAAATTCTAGTGTTTCATGGCGAGCTCTCGAAAACATCCCCGAGTCCACACAGGCAAAGACACAGATACACCTACCTTCCCTCAGTTAATAACTAGAAATGGACAGCGAAGGATCAAAAGATTTAGCGCTGCAAGGGATCTTGGAGAAGCTCTAATCTCCCTCCCCAGTTTGAAGGCGGGGGAGGGACTGAGGTCCAGTAAGTGTAAATGACCAACCCAAGGTCACACAACTGGTAGGTGGCAGGGCTGGGATTGGAATCTCCCTGGCCCACGGTCTCCAGATGCACTCGAGCCAGCTGCGCCCCCGGTACCCCCCCCCCACACCTGTCCCCGGGTAGCTGCCGCGGCAGCCACAGGACTGATCCCGGCTCACCCCCTCCTCGCCTCTCCAGCCTCGAAGAAAGCTGGCGGGGAGCGGGAGAGAAGGGGGAGGAGAAGCAGCTGCACAAAGGCAGGAAGAGGCAGGGGCGGGAGAAGCCACCATCCCCGGCGCAGCAGGCACCCCGCAGAAATACGCCACCCGGTCTGGAGAGGCAAGCCGGGGACTGGGAGCGGGGGAAGGGGATAGCCCCGAAGGAAAGGAACGCCGCGTGGCCTCGTACCGGTGGCTTCCCTGCTCCGGAAGCAAGCCCCAAACTCCTTCAAAGTCTCCTTGGCCCCATGGGGGCGGCGGGAGAGTCCCCGGCGACTCCAGGGGGTGCTGGCAGCGCACCGCGGGGATGCTCCGCACAGTGAGCTGCGCGCGCTAGCTCGCTGGCTCCGCAGAAAGGGATCGGCTCGGCTGTGCTCTGTTCGTCTCGGGACTCGGAGGAGCTGGCGGCCCCGCGGGACCCCAACCGGTCCCTACGCCGCCGCCGGCGCAGGCTGCTTCCGCCACAGCCGCCGCCGCCGCCTGGGGCTCGGGCTTGGGCTCCGGCCCCCCAGATGGATCCCCGGCTCCTGGAGGAGCTGCTGCGCTAGCCACCCTTGGCTCAGCCCTGCCCAGCCCGTTCGGCTCCGCTCTGGGCTCCCCCCGACAGCGGCCGCCTACCTAAGTACCCACGGCCCCCGCTCCACGGAGGGCGCCCCGCCCCACCCGACGCTCATTGGCTGCAGCGCTCCCCTTCCCCCCTCTCCCCGAGCAGGGGGCGGCCCCGGAGGGTGTCAATCGTGGCCGGGCAGCGCTGGGCAGGGCTGCCGGCGGCTCGTTGGGTCCTTGCTGGCCTCTTGCCTACCCTCGACCAGGCGCGTGCACACTCAGCCATGTACACACACTCTGGGACTCCTGCACATACTCCCCCACTGACACATACGCATACTCACCCATGCACACACACCGACATGCCTCCATTCGCACACTCTTGCATGCATGTACGCTGACACACACGCATACTCTCCCATGCACACACACTGACACGCCTGCACGCACGCACGCCCACATGCCGCCGTCTCCTCCTCCTCGCCTAACTGAGGCCCAGCCTGAGGGGAGTGGGGAGGCGGAGTGAGGCTGGACCTGGGTCCGGGCGCACATTGGGCGCAGGAGTTCGCTGTTGCTTGATCACTCGCGATTATTCTCTCCCTTTCAGGCCACAGGTTTTCTGGCTATCCAGCTCCCGAAAGATCCCATTTCCCTGCACTGTGCTACTGGCTACCCTCAGGAATAAAAGCGCTCCGAGCTAGCCCCACCCCATTAAGTCTCGCTAGCATGGGCCCATTCAACTAGCCGGCGGACAGACTGAGGTGCTCAAGGTAGGGCGGACAGACAGCCGGCTGCGGCAGCCTCCGCCTCCGCGGCCGCCTCCCCAGCTCTCTCTGGCCGAGCAGCCTTCCTTCAGCGCCCTCTTGCCCCTGCCAAAGCTCCAGCTAAACCCTTTTTAATAGACTGTAACGAGATGCTTAGTAGTGCCCCACCCCGTCCCCCACAGTGACTGTGCGCAAGCACACCTATAGATTCGCACTTTTCCAAACAACCCCCTGAGGGTGCAAATCCCCGCCCCCTTCCTCACCTCCCCACCACTGCAATTTATGCAGCAGGGAACCCTAGATTCGGAGTCTGGGCATTTTACCTCTCTGCCCGCCCCCTGGGCCTGGGACCTTATGGCCAGAAGGGTTGGATCAGAGGACTGGGAGCAAGCCGGGGCTCGGAAGTCACCTCTACTGAAAGGGAAACTGAGGCCAGGAGAGCGCAAGTGTCTTGTCCTAAATAATATGGGCAGAGAGGGGCAGAACTGAGGTTCATCCTCAGACTCCAAATGCCAGGCCTTTTCTACTCCATCATGGGGAACACGATGTCTTAATAACTACAATATGTCTCCATGTCACACATGACTAATAGTAATAATACCCGATACTAGCATATTTTTAAATTTCCAAAGCTCCCTACAGACATTATCTGCTTTGACCTTCACAACCCTCTGAGCTCGGTCGTACGGGTATCATTGACCCCATTTGACAGATGAGGAAACTGAGGCCCCAGCGATGCCGTGGTCTGTTTATGGTCACACATTTAGTAATCCTCAAAGGCAGAGTTGGACCCAGCTTCTAGCCAGTGGATAACAAGCACTTCGTTAAGCTCCTGTTAGAAGGCAGGTACCGGGCTAAGGTCGCGGGAACTCCCAGTCAACTAGCCTAAGTCCCAAAGAGTCTACTTACTGTTCCAGAGTTTTTATATCCATGACCTCATTGATTCTCCACAACAGCCCTGCCAGCTCCACAGAGCCAGTTGAACAAGGTATGTTGGATAGAGAGAGTCCTGGGCTTGGGGCTCAGGCCCTCTGCCAAGCTCTGTGGGCATCTCATGTGTGGAGAGGAAAGAGCTGCCATAGTGGGCAGGTTAGTAAATGGGGAAGAAAGTGGAACTTGAGAGTCAGTCACAATTCCTGAGTTCCAGTGCCAGCCATGCTACTGACTTGCTGACCTCTGGCCTGGCACGAGCTCTTTGTTCCTCACTTTAGGTATGAAGGAAGGGACCTGACCAGATGACCTCTAAGGTCCCTTCCAGCTTGTCTAGAGCTAGAGTTTGGGGAGTTCCCAGTGTGGAAGTGCCCTCCCCTAATGCTGATCATAGCATCTCTGTGAATTGACAGCTAAGTCCTAGGGAGATACACAAGGTACTAGAGATCAGGTGACCTGTTTGGAGTAACACATCTAGTGCCCAGAGGTGGGAATAGCACCTGCCTTTTGGCCTAGCATTGTCCCCCATGATATACTGTAAAATGAGAGAAATAAAATATTGCCATTGCCCTTCGTGCAGGAAACACTTTCCCAAGGTAGGAACATGTGAGATCTTGTTATTATCCCCATTTTGAATATGAGAAACAGGCTTAATCTTGTGTTGTCTTGCCCCAAATTGCCACACTAGTGAGGTGGGTTTGGGGAGAGCAGGTCAGGACTTGAATCCAGGACTAGCAACTTAGGTTCCCTGCTTTTCCCATGAACACAATGGTACCATTCAGGGTTGCCAGTGATAAGAGCTAGGGCCTGGTGGTGGTTAAATAAAAATTGTAATTAACTGGTAACTGGGCTTCTGGATGGAAGAGGAAGGAGAAAAGGTGAACCCTTCAAATGATATACTCTGGGGAGGACTAGATAAAGTATCTACCTCAAGCATATGGATATCCAGATTTATTTATGTAAATAGACCAGAAGTGTTGGTGTATGCTTTGGGGAGGGGGAAGGGAATCTGTTTTAGAAGCTTTTTTAATTGCAAAATGACTACCCATAGGATTTGGGCTCCCCAAATGTATTTACAAACTCTCCAGTTTCAACCAATTTCATAAACACAGGACTTTGGGGCAACTTAATTTCTCCTGGATGCTGGCTGAACCCCCCCTTCCCCAAAGCTGTACTGGACAGGTAGCTATGGAGGGTAGGCAGAGGCCATGACTTAGCTGGTTGCTATCTGCATGAGCACAGCATGCTTCTTTTCAGGAAAGCTTTAATAAAGGCTGGTCTCCCACAAGGTCATGTAGGCCCTTGCCACATGCAATCTGCAACAAACAGGGTCTGCAGGGAATTGGGTCGAGCATTTGCCTTGAGGGACCCAGAAGCAAGCGAGTGGCCTAGTTAGAGGGTTGGCCTGAGAATGGCAGTGAGGTGGTCCTGAGAGGAGAGAGGCTCCTCGTTGGAGCAAGAGAATCCCAGGCTGAGAGAGACAGGACTTAAGAGGTCATCAGACCTCTTTTTTCAGATGGTGAAACTGAGGCTCAGAAACACCCAGTGACTTTACAGTCTTATATTAGTAAGCATCTTAGGCAGGGTTCAAATTCTGGTCTTCCTGACTCTCCATGTGACATTGGAGCCTCAGTTTCCTTCTTTGTTACATTTGAGGATGCCTAATGTCACATCCAGTTCTAAGTCTGATGTTCAGATGGTTTTCCTATAGCTCCAGGCTCTGGGCTGGACCACCTTCCCTTACTATCCTCTCCCCTCTGTCTCCCTCCCAGATCCAATCTTGTGTGCAAACATTTACAACATGTCTACCTAGCACAGTGTGTCCCGGTCCCTCCTTCTGTCCCTGGGCACAGAATGGTCAGCCTGTTCTTCCTCTGGCCTCATATCTCTTTGTGTTTATGATGCCAAATGGGAGGTAAGATAGAAATTAAGTCCTGTCAGAGCTCAGTGATAACATGGTCACCTCAGCAGATCCTGCAGTGGTCCCTTTCCTTCCCCCTTCCCATCCTCAGAGCTCTGAAGAGGCTCAGGCTGGGGTGGGGGTATATCCTTACCTCAGCTCAATTTCAAGTGTCTAGACTGCCCTAAGTTGGTGACACTCTTGGTACCTGCCTGGTTAGGACCAGAATGCCATAAGAGATATTGAAAGGACTGGGCCAAGCACTCTGCAGGGCCCCTTCCCTACCTACCCTTCTCTTGTTCTGTCTGACGTTCTGTGACCTATGCATGTACCAAGTTCCCTCCCAGCTCTGATGTTCTGTTTCCAAGGTCCCTTGCAGTTATGAGAGATTATGTGATTTATCCAGGGCTGGATTTGTGCTTGGATCTTCTTGTATCCAGGTCCTGTGATCAATCTACTCTACCACCTAACTCCCTCATTTTATGGATGACTGAAACTGAGGCTGAATAAGGGACTCTCTCAGGGTCACCGGGCTAGCAAATGTCTGAGACAGAATTTGAACTCTCCTCTTCCTGACTCTAAGCTCAATGCCTTATTAAGTAGCAGCCCCCAATCAATCTCTAAGGCACTGACCTGCTCTAAAATCCTATAATCTCAAGAATATACTCTACACCATCAACTATATGGGTAACTAGGAGCAGAAAGTGGTAAACATCTGGTTAGTAACCAGCCTGAGAAATAAGGAAGGTACCAGCCCAGGAGCCTATGCAGTGAAAATATGAGAAACCTGGCTTTTCCTTCCTTGCCCAGATGGTATCCAGAGAGTTGCAGCCCCAGGTAATGGAAAGAACATTGAACCGAGCATCTGGGGAACCTGGGTTCTACATACAACTAATTCCCTGAATGATCGATCATGAGTGTAGGGAAAGAGAATTGATAGCTGGAAGGACCCTCAGAAGTCAAGGGTCCACAAAGGACCACAGATTTAGGAAGGATTTCCTGACCTTTCATAGAACTGGGGAACCTAGAAGCTGGGAGGAACCCCCTAAAAGATAATCTACTCCTTTCATTTTACAGATAGGGAGGCTGAGACTGAGAGTTCATGTGATTTACTGCCAATCCCCCAGAAAACAGCAAAGCAGGGACTCCAACCCTGGTCCTCTGACTCCAAGCCCTTTCTTCTTCTGACATGCCACACTGCCTTTCTAAGGTCATATTTGTCATTTCCCCTGTCTCTGAGCCCCACTTCCTTATGTTGTAAAATGAGGATAATCATTCTTGTGTTGGGAGGAAAAGCTGGCTGCTACTTTCAAAAATAGGCTAAAAATAAGCCTACCCCACAGGGCTCTTAGGAGGATAATAACATCATCATGATTCTGCCCGGTCCCAAGGGCCAAACAAGGTGTATTTGTGGGGATTAGATTCATTCTGCTTTATCCCAGAGGGTAGAATTAGGAACAATGGCTAGAAATGACATGGGCTGATTTTGCTTTGATCTGAGGCTCAGTCTCCCTAGCAGGTAGGCCTTGTCCACAAGCCGGGTGTGTTGCTATAGGGATGGTGGGCTTCTCTTCCCCGGGATTTTGAAGCAAAAGCTTCGTGTCTGCTTGTCAGCTCTGGGGTGGAGGGGATTCTTGCTTGGGCAGGTTGGCTCAGATGCTACCGAGGTCCCAGTCAACTCCGACGTTTTGCGATTGTATGACCAAACGGAGTGATAGATGTGAAAGCAATTGGGAAACCGTAAAGTGCAATATAAACATGAGGTTCAGGTGCTGCCAGGGCCCGTTTTATAGCTCTCATATTTGCCAGTAATCACCCATGGCCACAAATCACAGGACTCCTCAATGGAAAAAGAAACACAATTTTGGATGATAGGTTCAGAGGTCCAGAGCTGGAAGGAACCTTAGGGGTCGGTGCATCCCATGCTCTCATTTCAGAGGGGAAAACTAAAGAACTGAAGGCCCTGGATCACAGAAGTGGGAAGCGGCAGACCCAGGATTTGAATCCAATACTTTTGACTTTACATTCAACTCTTCTGGCAGACTCCAAAGATGCCTCTCAATCGATGGGAAAAATAGCTACCATTCACATGGTACTTCAAGGTTCAAAAAGCACTTTACTTGTGTTAGCTTACCTAATCATCAAAACAACCTTGGTAGATAGAAGGCATTATTATCTCTATTTTAGGGATGGGGAAACTGAGATGGGATTTGAACTCAGCTCTCCTTGTCTCCACACCTAACAGTTTATCCAGTGCATCACAGCTACGTCAAAGGGCAGTTGTAGAACACCTGATGGGGAACAGCTGGCTACAGTCAGTTGCCAGTGATGGTGCGTGCTCCAGCAGTGATGAAGACACCTTTGTATACATGTAGGGTGAGACAATGGGGTGGGTCAGGAAGAGGGATAACAGATCCCCCCAAAGCACTGCCGGGATATTTATGAAATGATAGAAGACAAGGCACCAGAACTTTAGCACACAGGGTGGATCCTCTTTGGAGAATGATGGAAGGGAGTAGGCAGGCATTGAGAGCACCTGGGTGGGCTACAAGCTTTTCTTCACCTGTCGCTGTCGCCCCCTTCTGGCCTTATTAGGCAGCATTCTATTGGCCAGCCAAACTGACTTTCTCACTCAGCCTCTATCCTACCTCCTTGGTTTTCTTCTCCCTGGTTCTACAGTGATCATAACCTGAGCCTGGAAAGTGCCTCTTAGCTCTGGTTCTCAGATTCCCCAGAGTCCTGGAAGCCTCGGCTCAAGTACCAGCTTTGTATGAAGATATTTCCAAATCACCTCCCCCACCCCAATGGCTAATACCCTAGAGGCAGCTAGGTGGCTCAGTGGATAAAATGCTGCACCTGGAATCAGGAGAGACCTCCTTTCAAATCCAGCTTCAGATGTTGACTAGTCGTGTGACCCTGGGTAAGTCACTTAACCTCTGTCTGCCTCAGTTTACTCAGTGAAAAAATGGAAACAGTAATAGCACCTACCTTGAATAGTTGCTGGGAGGATTTAATGAGATGGTATTTACAAAGTGCCTAGCACACAGTAGGTACTTAATAAATGCTTATTCCCTTTCTCCTCCTCCCCAACTGGCGATAACTGTTTTTATTTTGCATGTCCTTATATATGATAAGGTAACTTTCTGGAAAGAACCCTTGCTTTGGAGTTAGGGGATCTAGTTTCCAGTCTCACCGATAATATTTATGACCTGTGTGACCTTGGGCATCAGTTTCCCCGAGTTGAAAATGCTTTCCAAAGTTGGTCCTACCTCTAAATCCATGGTCCCCCCATTGTTAAACTCCTTTCCAGATGTAAAATCAATGACCCTGGAAATCCTCCCTATGATTTTTTTTCTTCTTTGGCTCATCATTCCCAGTTCCTCCACTCTATCTTGATATGGTGTGACCTTGAGGCCCTTCACATCCTGGCCACTCTCCCCTGGACACCCATTTGCTTGTCAATGACCTTCCTAATCTCTGGGGTCTAGAACTAACTGCGCTCAATACTCCCACTTCTCTTAATGCGATTCAAAGTCTCCCTGGCCTTCTTGGGCGACACAGCTGAGTTCACTCATGTGGCACTTGCAGGTCGCTAAGACCCTAGTTTTTTTTTCCCAAATATATCCCTGGAAATGTTCGTGGATGCCCTGATGGATAATCAGTGGAATAATCATTAAGTATCTATTAAGTACTTGCTAAGGACAAAACCACAAACAATCCTGGCCCTCGGGGAGCTTCTCTGGGAATGGGGGGACCACAGGCACATCTTTAGGTGCATACTAAATAGAAAGAGAGGGGCCTAAGAGGAGAAGGCCCTAGCAGCCGGTAAGACCAGGAAGGCCTCCTATCCAAGGGCCTGTTTCCCAGCATGCCTGGGGTAGGGGGGAGTAGCAGCTTCTATGTCTCCAGCATTTCCAGCTTATAGACTGAGCTGATTAGGGTAAAGATTTGTATCCCACTTTACAGATAAAAAAACTGAGGGTCATAGCAGGTTAGAGACTTCTCTAAGGCCTAGGTTTAGAGTTATTTAGAAGACTGTAAAACCAAAGGGTGAGAAAATACTCCCTTGTCCCACAGGCCAGGAGGGTACTAGCCCTGCAGCCCATCTATGTTTCCACTGGTTCCTGGGCAGCAGCTCCTCCATCTCCCCATGCTGTCTCAGGAGTGTCTCTCCCCCACCAAATGTCTTCCCTCTAATGAGGTGTGCATTGGCTTTTCGAGATGTCATCGGATCAGAAGCCTGGCATGTGCTCGGGGCTGGATGGCTCCTCATTAGACTGGTGCACGTAACATACCCCATGTCCTTGTGCTTGGCATGTGCAAAGGCTCCCTCGGTCTAGAAGCTCATTGTCCTCCTCCTCTCCTCCTCTCTGGCTTTGAGGAGGCCCGCTTGCTCCCTGGCCACTCCTGCCTGTTCTCCTCTCCTCTGGGTTTCTGACCCAAACTTTGATCAGCTCTCTGGGTCCCCTTCAGGTTTGCCGGGTCCTGCCTCTAAATGCTGTTCTGAGGCAGTACAAGCATCATTGTCCCTGCTTTAGAGATGGGAAACTGAGGCTTTCAGCAATTTCTGCAAACATTTCGTAGAATAAAAGCTCACAAATTTACATAGCTTTGGAGTCTCCAGAGCATGTTCCTGACTGCCCCATGAGTTATATAATTGTGTGCTCACTCGTAACACAGTATCTGACAAAGAGTAGGTTCTCAATGAATGCTTATTGGGCGATTAATATGGTGGAATATATATATATATATGTAATATATATGCAATGAAAAGATTATCTTCATTTTTGCAAATAGAGAAACTGAAGCTTAAAATAGTTTCATTGAAACAAGAAACTAATAAACATTTATTATCTACATAATAATAATAATGGCTAGCATTTATATAGTACCTACTATGTGCCAGGCATTGTGCAAATGTTATCTCATTTGACCCTCACAATGACACTGAGAAGTAAATGCTATTATTATCTTCATTTACAGATGAAGAAACTGAGGCAGACCAAGGTTAAATGACTTGCCCAGTCACACAGCTAGAATCTAAGGCCAAATTTGAACTCAGATCTTCTTGACTCCAGGCCCAGCTCTCTAGGCACTGTGGTGCGCCCTAGCGGTCCCTAGATATTGGGAGCTGGAAATAGGAACACGAAAGTGAGACATCCCATGCTTGAGGCACTTATGCTGTATTGGGGGAGGGAGTGGAATAAAACACATTTGCAGATAAAGAAATACAAAATATATGCAAATAACTATAAAGCAATTGGGGCTTATGGTGACAACTGAAAACTGCCCCGAACAGAAATGGTGAAAGTTGCACTTGAGCTCAACCTTTAAAGGAGTGAGGAGCAGAGGGGAAGAGGGAGAGTATGCCTAGGCAAAAGTATGAAGGTGGGAGATGGAATATTGTGGAGAGAGAAGAGCAACTAGGCCAGTTCAGTTCAAGCACAGTGACTGAGGAGGAATATTAGATAAACTGCCTGGAAAGGTAGCCTGGAGAGCCAAACTGTGCAAGACTTTAAATGCAGGACTTTAAAAGACTTTATCCTAAAGGCAATAAGGAGCCATGGAAACTTCCTCAGCAGGATAGAGGTGGTGCCATTATATGTGAGATTTGGAATATTAATTTGGCATCTTTGTGGAGATTAGATTAATCAGGGGAGACACTGGAAACATCGAGAGCAAGAAGGAAACTGTTGCAGTAGTCTAAGTAAGAAGTAATTTATTCATAGATTAGATGGATGACAGATTGATAGGACAGATAGATAAATGATAGACAGATGGATAGACAGATAGACAGACAGATAAAACCTTTTTGTTGAGTCCTTACTATGTGTTAGGCACTTTGCTGAACTAGATGAGTTCTTTTTCATGAGTGAAAAGGACTGAACAGATGTAAAAAATTTTGAGGAGGTAGAATCAGTAATGCCTGGCACCTGATTGGATGGGAGGAAGAGAGATAAAATGAGGGGAAACAAGGATAACTCTGAGGATGGAAATCCAGATCACTATGAAGGTGATGGCACCTTGAAGATAAATAGAGATGTGGGGAGGAAAAATGGGGTGGGGAGGGAGAGAAAATTAATTCAATTTTAAATGTGTTGGGTTTGAGATGCTTATGGAATATCCATGTGGAAGGGTCCAGCAGGCATTTACATTTGGAGATGCAAGTCTAAAGATCAAGAAAGAGATTATATGTGGATCTTGGAGTTATCTCTATTAAGAAGATAGGTCAATCTATGAACAAAGATGAGGCTGCTGAGAAACACTTGGGGGAGGAGGGAATGGATGATAAACCTATGAACCAAGACCAAGAGAAATCAGTCAGACTGAAGGAGAAGCAAGAGAGGCCAGTGTAAAGAAAACCCCTCATGAAGAGAGCATACGTGAAGAGGGATGGGTCCTCAGGATCAAAATACTTCCAAGAGACCAGGAAAGATAAGGACTGAGAGAAGGCCATCGAACCAGTGGTAACTTTAGAGAGAACAACTTTATTTGAAAAGTTGGGTTGATATCCAAGTTGTAGATGATGGAGAAGAGAATGTGACGTGAGAAAAGGGACACAATAAGTGTAGACAGCTTTGCCAAAGAGTTTGGCTATGAAAAGGAAGAGAGATAGGGGACAGAGCTTGAGCTCTTGTGAGGACAAGAACAATTCACATCTTTCCAGTGTTTCACCATTCCCAAAGCATTTTTTTTCAAAGCCCGGTCAGGTCCTACTGTAGGGAATTTCATTTCCTTTTTACATATAAGGATCTGAAACTTATGGAGGAAAATTGAAGTCCTCAAGACCTTCCAATGGCCTAGGGCAGAGTGCATTTGGATAGTGAGTTCCAAAATTGAAGCTTCAGAATTTTTCAATTGCAAATCAGTTGTTCTGTCTTATTATCATAGGTTTACAGATTTAGAACTGGAAGGGATGTCAGAAACTATATGATCTAGCCCCCTTATTTTATAAATGAAAAAATGGAGGCACAAGGACATTTTGTACCCAGGACATCTGATACCAGAACTAGATGTTCTCCCTTTCAATAACACGTCCTCTTATATTCCCTTACGTGTCTGACACATAATAGGTGCCTAAGAAATGCTCGTAATGAATTGTAATTGAAACAAAATTAAATCAGAACTATTTGGGTGCCTCTCAACAAATCTTTTAAGCTCTAGGGGCCTCAGTTTCCTCATCTTTAAAACAAGGAGGTTGGATGACATGCTATTTTTCCAGACCCAACACAAGTCTATGCTGATCACTCTCATCTCTGACCTATCATGCTTCCAATCTGTAGAATCCATTTGAGGATTTGAAGAGATTCTGCCCTGTAAAACTCATTGATAGTTTCATGTGACTTCACCAATTATTCCATAATTATTCCAATTATTCTCCTGAGAGCAGGGCAGAGTGGAACAATGGACTGCTTTTGGATCCCATACCATGCCTAGCACCATGCTAGATGTATAGTAAAGTATGGTAGACCACTGGACTTAGAGGCAAGAAACCTGTGTCTGAATCTCAGCTCTCCTACTAATGTCCCCTCACTGGTCCTGACCTTCCTCCTCTAAACAATGAAGTGTAGGACTATGTGTTCTCCAAGAATCTTCCCCAACATGATTTCTAAAATTTTAGAATGTTTTCAATAATGACTTATTGACTTGGATTGAAAGTTACTCACTGGAACCATGAACTTTTCTTCCTAAGACTGTGAGTGACCAAGTTCTAATGGTAAGATCCCTCCCTGATTTTTTTTAATGATCATTTCTTTATGTTAATAGTCTCTTAGTTACCGTATAATATCTTACAACCCCAAGCTTCCTGAACCCATTTCTGTAGATCAGAAAATTATAAATCTTAATTAATCTGAATTTTTCCTAATCGTATAAACATTATCCTTTGAATTTCTGGCAGAGAAGCTTTGATAAAGACAACTGACTGGCTTGGTGGAAAGGGGCTAAGATTCTATTTAGAAACCTGAATTGTCCATCCGCTATATCACTAATTTGCTATGTCCTTGGCCAAGTCAGTTCCCTTCTCTGGGATTCATTTTCCTCATTTACAAAATCAGGGGTTGGGACTAGATAGTTCCTAATGCCCCTTCCAACTCTGACATCTTATATTCCATGGCTAAGGTCCTAAGACCTTAGCCAAACTCTCTGTCTCTATCTATCTCTTTCTGTCTCTGTCTATCTCTGACTGTCTCTTTCTCAGGTTTGTTCTTCTTTGTTCTATATTCTAAGGTCGACTTTTCTTATTCTATATGCTCAGACATTTTCCCACTCTGGTATTCTGCATTCTATACGCCTAAGTCCCTTTCACAACTCTTATATTCTGTGTTCTATGTTTTAAGCAATGGGCAGCTAGGTGGCACAGAGAATGGAGTCAGGATAGCTGGGTGACCCTGGGAGAGTCACTTAACACTGTTTGCTTCAGTTTCCTCCCTGTAAAGTGATCTGGAGAAGGAAATGGCGAACCACTCTGCCAGCATCTCTGCCAAGAAAACCCCAAATCAGGCCACAGAGAGTCAGACATGACTGAAGAACAGCAGTAACAAGTGTTCTAAGCTCCCTCCGGTGTGGTCATTCTCAGCTAAGTGGCCTCTGAAATCTGGGTTTTCGGTCTGATGCTCTCAGATCCCTAGCAGTTCTGACATCTGATGTTCTGTGTTCTCTGGTCCCTCCCAGCTCTTCACTTTCTGTGCCAATGCCAAAAGCACCTAACTTGTCCCGGGCAGGTTAGTCAACATGCTCTCTAGGCACAGGACTAGATAGGGCTGCTTTGTAGGGCCAAGCAGTGTGGCCCACCAGGCCCCAGATGTTTATCCTGCAGGCTTGGCCACAAGGGAGCTATGTAAAGCAGGTGTTGTTGCTATGTTCCCCCATAGGATGGTCCTTCCTTTTCTTCTCATCTAACAAAATCCCTTAATAGTTACTCCTTCCTGGTAATGCTGTGTTGTAACACCACCAATTTGTAACACATATGAATTGTCTCCTGCCCTCGAGGACCCTCTGGAAAATGAGATACTTTAAATAAAATGGAATGCACGATTCTTCCTGCCTGGCTGTTTGCTTTTGTTTGCTCTCTTTTTTTCAAGCCCACGGATCTGGGAGACTGGCTTCGTTTTTCCAATTTTATTATCTCAATAGTGATGTCTGATACAGTATAAATAATAATACATTGGTGTTTGAGTAGCAAAGGGAAAATTCAGTGTCTCCAAGGAGTGCTATTCATAAAATGCTCCAGCAGCCTTCTGCTGGGGTATTGAGGCTAGACTGCGGGGTCCTGTGACTCCCTGGTGGACTAGGTGATATTTCACGCAGACTCAGAACCGGCTCTCTGCCTCATGCACTGTGGACTGTCTGATTTTCCCTTTTGCATTTTTTTTTAGAACCACAGTCACAGAATTGAAGACCTTAGAACGCAGAATGCCAGAGCTGGAAGGAAATCTTAGAACACAGAACATTAGAGCAAAAAAGAATATTTTATATATAGCATAAATGTATGTATATACAAACATATATGTATATATGCATGTATGTATGTATATAATGTGTCAAGGCTGAGAGTGTCCTTGGAGACCACCCAATCTCACTTTATGGAGGGGAATGACTTGAGATGAGCAGAATGACTTGACCAAAGTCATGCAGGTCATCAGAAGACACAGACACATTGTGGTCATTTGGTCCAAATCTTTCAGCTGAGGAGGTCAGTGAGTGGCTAGGATTTGATCCGCGTAAGTTCAAGCCTTTTCTCTCTCTACTTAGGGCTTGGTCTTCCTTCAGGAAACAATTACTTGAATCACTTACAATTTTGTACCATTGGCTAGATAACAAGGAAATACCATGGAAAGCTCAAGAATCTGTGGTCGAATCTTAGTCCTGTTGTTTACGATCTGTCTTCCCAGCCATCTCCACACCAGGCTGTGTTCACTGTGGCCATCATCCCCTCCTCCCCACACTGGATCCTTGCACTCTGCCCCTCCCAGAGTTGTGCTTTCATCTTCTCTTGTCCCAAAGCTGGCCTCCAGGACCCTTCCTGCCCAATCTCACCTCATACGCCCTTTTTATTTCCCCTTTGTGTGTTGTCTTCCCCCATTAAAAGGTCCCCTCCAGTCTTCCTTGTTTGTTTTTATGCCTGGCACATGGTAAGTAAGTACTTGATACAGGCTTTGTTGTACTTTTTCTCATTGCTGTTATTCCCATTGATCAGATGAGGAAACTGAGGCTTAGAGAAATGAAGCCATTTGCCTACAGTGACAGGATACCAGAACTGGAGCTAGAAGCTGGGTCTTCTGCCTGATTTTTTTTTTTAGTTTGTCAATCCCTGACAAAATGGCCACCTGGGCATGGGTCGCCAAACTGGAGACACCATAAGGGTTGGTCTTTCCATGCCCATGGGGAACCCCTGGAGATGCTGACTGGCTCTGAACCCCACAGGAGGAACAGATCATTGAACCAAGGTGCAGCAAAAAACGTTTGCATTAATGCAGTCAGTAATTCATTTTCCAGGCTCACTTTGGATTAAAAATTGAATATATAAATGCTGCTTCTAAGACTATCAACCATTCCTATCATATGTTGCCATATTATCTTATTTTTTCAGAACAAAATGGAATGTTTCTATATTATCTTTGTTTTTCCTTTCGTAAAGGAACAGAACAGAGTGTTTCTATATTATATTCTCAAGGTCAGAACAATGCAAAATAGAAAAGAATAGGATGTCAGAGGACTAGAGAAGTTGACTATCTTTCCTTAAATTACACAGTAGATGGGCCAAAGCCAGGGCCAGAATCATATGGAACCTCAGAGATCATCTTGTACAACTTCCTTATTTTAAAGGGCAGGAAACTAAGGCCCATGAAAGGAATGTGTGATGTGATGGGAAATGTACTGAATTTGGGGTCAAGCAAAACCTAGGTTGGAATCCCGTCTCTACCATTTCACTAGCTTTGCTCCCTGGTCAATCTGCTTCTTGAATGTCTCTGAACTTCAGTTTCTTTACAAGACCAGGATTAAGATGCCCATGGTACTTAATTCACAGGGTGAGGATGAAATACCGGGCACAAAATATGTATAACCCATGAATAATTGTAATTCCTATTAAATGTTACCTCTGTCAGCATCACTACCATCAGCAATACCATCACCGCCATTATCCATTGACACTGTCACCACCAAGGTCACCCTCATCCAAGGTCAGACAGGTCATAAATCATAAAGGTGGGATTAGAGCCCTGGTCCTTTGGTTACAAGTTCCAGTCTCTAATACACTTCAGGAGATCCATTCAGTGTTTGTGTGTGTGTGTATGTGTGTGTGTGTGATGTTTTGAGGATGCCAGGGGAGCTAAGCACAATCTCTTTTGCAGGTTTTACCAAGTTGAATAATCTTCCAAAGTCAAGAAACATTGATTAAGTACCGACTGCATGCCAAGTATTCTGCTAAGGGCTCTGGTTTGGGAGTCAGAAGACTGGGTTGAATGCTGGTTCTATCACTTACTAAGTGGATCACTTCAGGCAAGTCATGTCCCCTTTGGTCTTATTTTTCCTTTTTAGTAAATTGAAGGCTTTAGATTTGATATCTGTAAAATTATTTCCTGTGCTCAGACTGTGCTCTGGTCCCGGGTATCCCCAACACTTGGCATGGGCTAGGCACCGAAGAAACTGTAGTAGATGATGAAATGACTAGTTAGAGGGTCTTTTAGAGGTGCTATAATCTATCCTCATTTTACAGGTAAGGAAACTGAGGCTTAGAGAATGGAAATTTTGAAAAGGTTAGAGAGGAAAGCCGGATGGTACAGTAGATAGAACACTAGGCCTGGAGTCAGGAAGATTCATCTTCCTGAGTTCAAATCTGGCCTCAGATGTTTACTAACTGTGTGACCCTGGGCAAGTCACTTACCCTGTTGCCTCAGTTTCCTCATCTGTAAGATGATTGGGAGAAAGAAATAGCAAGCCACTCTAGTATCTTTGCCAAGAAGACCCCAAATGAGGTCATGAAGAGTTGGACATGACTGAAATGGCTGAATGACAAGAAGAAGAAATGAATCCAGTCTTCTAATTAGCTTCTTGTCTACCGCACTTTAAAGGCAGCTTTCATGATTTCTCTTCTTCAGGATAAGCATTCCCCAAATTCTTCAACTGATTCTCATATGGAATGGTCTCTGTGGCTCAAAATGGGGTAAGGGAGGGCTTTTTAAATTTACTTCTGCTTCATCTCAACCCAAATGACTGAATTTGCCCATGACTACTTATTCCCTCCTTCACTTCATCCCTTCCTTCTTTTCCTCATTTCATATTTATTAAGTATATACTGTGAATAACAAATGCTCCCAGAGAGCGGAACCAGGAGCAACCAGGAGGATGTAAGAAGACAGGTATCCCTATGCATTGTTGGTGAAGCTTTGAACTAGTCCAGTCATTCTAGAGAACAATTTGGAACTATGCCCAAAGGGCAATTCCAAAGAATTGGAAACTGAGGGGATGTCCATCAACAGGGTAATGGCTGCATGTATATAAATGCAATGGAATCCCATTATGCTTAAAGAAATGATGAGAGGGATGGTTTCAGAAAAGCCCAGAAGACTTACATGAACTGATGCAAAGTGATGTGAGTAGAACCTGAACAATCTACACACTAACAGCAATATTGTAATGATAATCAACTGTGAAAGACTTAGGAACTCTGATCAATACGACGATCCACTATAACTCCAAAGGACTCGTGATGAAGAATGCTCTCCCCCTCCAGAGAGAGAGGACTGTGGACTCTTAGAGTGCAGATTGAATCATGATTCTTTTCCCTTCATTTTTTATTTTTTGCTTTTTGGCTAATGTGTAAGTATTTTGTATGATGTTGTAAGTATCATGAGTATTGTGCTTCTTGCCTTCTCAATGGATGGAAGAGGGGTGGAGCATGGGAGAGAACATGGATTTGAAAGTAAAAATAAAGTTTAAAACACTATGAGGGGAGGGCCTGTGCTAGAGCTGTTGAAGATAAAATTATGCCTAAGACTTGGTCCCTGCCTGCACGGCATTTATTGTCTTGTGGGAAATGTGCATAGATATCTATAATGCAAAATGGAATTCATTCTTTCACTCGATCCCTCACTCACTCATTCAACAAATATTTCTTAGGCATCTGTGGTATGCAAGACCCAGTGTTTGACACTAGGGAATCAATATTTAATGGCACCAGAGGATTCCAAAGTGTTAGGAGGATAGATGGGGCTGCAGTAGCGGGAGGCATTGCTTCCGGCTGTGGAGGTGAGGGTGGAAGTGGGGTTGGGATAATGAGAGCTCAAGAACAGCTTCTGTGGATTGTCTGAAAAGATCTGAGTGTTTTATCATGTGGTATGATTACATCATAGACTTACAGCTAGAAGGGAACACAGAAGTTAAGTCACCCCCTCCATATCGGATGAAAAAACTGAGGCATGAATGGGTTAAATGACTTTCCCAGGACCACTCAACTAGTAAGGGACTCAAGCAGCATTTGAACTTACAGTCTTTCTGGCTCCAGTTCCAGGGCCCAACAAATGACTACACCTTAAAAAGCTCATGAGATCCTGGGCTGCAATAAAAGATGAAAAACTTTCAGGGATGAGGAAACAGCAGTCTTGGTGTGCCCTGGTCAGAGTACAGCTGGAAAATGCCTTCATTCCTGGGAGCTATAGCTTGGGAAAGATTATGTTATGTGTCCAAGGAGGACTAGTGAAGGGCCCCGAGTCCATGGCCTGTGAGGATAGATTGAATATAGATATTTAGTCTGGAAAAAATGAAAACAAACAGACAAGCAAACCCAAAACCTGGTGGTGGTAGAGGGGGAGCAGCTCATGGCTGCTCTTCAGGGGCTTTCATAGGGAAAAGTGGTTAATTAGCCTTATTCTGCTTGTTCCAGACCAGGAGCAATAGGAGGGAGGGGCCCAGCGGTCATTTTAGGCTGGGGGTCATAAACAACTTCCCACCCTTGAAAGAGGGGCAGAAGCGGAATGAGCTGCCCCAGGAGGTGGTGGATCCCCTCATGGGAGGTTTTAGATGATGATTCCTGAGGTCCCTTCCAACCAGAAATTCAGTGATTCTTGGATTCTGTCTTAGAAATCGACTTCTCTGTGTGCATGCATGTGTGTGTCTCTGTGTGTCTGTATGTGTGTATACTGGGTGTACCCAGTGATCAAGGAAATGGGCATTAGTGAGCCACGCATCATGGAGGTTTTCTTGCAGGGAGGCCTGCCATCTAGGTAGGGAGGATTTGGGTAAGATATCATACAATGGACCTTAACATACCACTCAATAGAGAAATAAGACCAAGCGCTCTTGTCACTGACGCAGGCCTTTGTGTGGTTATGCGTTCATTTGATCACTCCGCTCTTCCATAAGGGAGACAAGGTAAACACTACAGTCTCCATTTAACAGATGAGGAGATGAGGAGATTGAAGCTTTGATGCAAATTGGTCCATGTGGTCATCCAAACAGGACACAGAAGAGCTGGGGCTTGGCCCAGACACTTCTGTCAGTGGGCTCTGCTTCAAGAAGAAGCTGTCACCCTCTGAGAGCCAGGCTATGCCAACAGCCTCCACCCTCAAAGCTCCTGTGAAAGGTGCTGGGACTAGAGGGCAAGTTCTACCCTTCCAGCCTCTCCGGGATCTGCTCTGGACTTTTCCGATGGCTGTAATGCAGATTCCTTCTTCATTGATTTTGGCCTCTCCCGCTGCAATGCTTGGTTGCTCCCTTTCATGTTAGTAAGTACTAGGAGTTCTGGTTTAGGATGCCATGGGGCAGAACGTTTTTTGACATCTGATTTAAGAACAATAGATGACCACAAAACTGGCCAGTCCCCTGGGATCATTTCCAAATCCGCGCCCTTCTTTCTGGGATGGCTGACAAGAAATGGTAGAATCATAGAATGGCCCTTAGTGGTGATCTAAGCTCTCCTCCCCTCTCCATTCACAGAGGAGGAAACTGAGGCATCAAAAGTGTCTATGATGTGTCCAGGTTCCTCAGGGAACCCTTCTGGTAACACCTGGTAGAGTCTCTGCCCTTGGGGAAGTGAGAAGGTACAATTCAGCAAACATTTTTTTCTGTGCCTACTATGGGCAAGGTGGGGTGTGGAACAGTGGCTGGGTAGGCAGTCTGCCTAGGAGTTAGGAAGGCTGCTTGAGTCCTATACCAGATGTGTGACTCTAGGGTCATGGCACTTAGCTCTTAGTTTCTCAAGTAAATCTTTAGATTGTTGCTGTCCTTGATTTCTATGGGAAAAGGAGGGTTTCTCCTTGGTGGTTCTCTGGTCCATGTCCATCCATCCTTCAAATAATTAATCAATTAATTAATTATTTTTAAAATGAGAAGGGCCTCATGCTTGTCAAAGACAAAAAAAAATGAAATAGTCCCTGACCTCAAGTAGCTGACATTCTATTGGGAGATGAATATGTGCATAGACAAGTATAATGCAAATGAAAAATGAGGATTTCAAGTATGATAAAAACTTGGGTGCAAGTAACCAGAGAAGTCCTTAAGGAGGAGGTGATGCTGGAACAGCCTTGAAGAAAGACAAAAAATAAGAAAGCTGGAGATGAAAAGGATTATGAGGTGGGGGAGGCCAAAGCCTTGTGGGGTCAGGGTCAGGAAATGGCTGATATTCCACTGTATTTGCGGAGTCCTGTTCCTGAAGGGGAGTATCTGGAATCAGGATGCATGAGAACACACAGACACACACACAAACACACACACACACACACACACACATACAATTCCTATTGCCACCTTGTAGTCAACTGACAAGCCTAGAGATCTGCCTGAGGCACTTAGAGGTTCAGTGTCTTTGTTTTGAGGTTAAATGGACAGTATAGGTCAGAGGAGGGACCTGGAGGTCTTCTGGACTCTGAGGCCATCTCTGTGCCACTGTCTTCTGCTGCTGCTTTGTCCTGGACACAATAAATACTTAAGAAAACCTGAGTTCAGGTTATATGTGTATCTATATACATGCATGCATGTACATATACACCAAGGTACATATATACACATGCACATATATGTATACACACACACACACACACACACACACACACACACACACACACACACACACCATGCTCTGATGTGGGAACAATAGATGAGTATCCTGGGTCATTCCCAAATCTGTGTCCTGCTTTCTGAGAGACCCCAGTCTGAGATGGCTGACTTGCAATAGATATAAATCTTGATAAATACAGCAATACTGTATATAAACACTATATATTTGTGTTATATACAAAATACATGTATTTCCTTCCTATACAATACAATATTATACATATATATTTATGAACCTTAAAATGGTAGCTATAATTATCCTAATTATTGTTAATACATGGTTTTTGAGTTGAAACTTCATTTCAAGGAGAGAACATTGGTCTGCCAGTCAAGAGCCCCAGGTTTGAGCCTCCTTCTCCTTGTATGACCTCAACAGTATCATTTGAGCCTCAGTTTCTTTGTTTGTCAGATATGAACCTCAGTGCCTTCACTGCCTCCTTCTCAAGGTACTTTCTAAGAGAACGTGTGCAGAGGTTTTCTGACTGCAAAGTGCTGTATAAATGGGAGCTGTCATTATTCTAGTTAAGGCCCCTTTGGGACTCAGATGGAGGCAGTCCACCTCCCAGCTTCCCCTGGTTCCCAACTGTGACTTTTCTGAAATTAGAAGCCTGGATTCCAGAAAGTTATTTTCTACAATCCTCATAGCCAAGTCTGTGCAATGTGTTTCCTCCCCTGGTATTTCCTCCTGGCCATTATTTTTCTCAGAGTCTGCTTAATTGACTCAAGGTTCTTCTTTATTCTTTAACAGGAAAATTCACAGGGAAGCTTTCTCTTCGGAATCCAGCCTGTTGTTCTTATATACCAAGCCAAAGCACGGCCTCATTCCATGATCCTTTTGAGAATGCCCTTCTCTACACAACCTTTCACTGACAGTCTGCCTCTGAGGCTAGAGCAGGAGGATGGAAAGAAGGAAGGGGTGGATAGAAATGAGGAAGTCACAATTAAAAAATTAGAAGCTCTGTTCTAAGATGTCTTCTTTCCTTCTCCTTCCTTCCTTCCTCCCCTCCTTCCTCCCCTCCTTCCTTCCTTCCTTCCTTCCTTCCTTCCTTCCTTCCTTCCTTCCTTCCTTCCTTCCTTCCTCCCTTCCTTCCTTCCTTCCTTCCTTCTTCTCTTCACATAGGGAATCATACTCTTACAGGTGGGTGTTCTGTCCAAAGGAATATAAATTTCGATTGCTGAAACCTTGCAAGATATGTTGGGGTTTATGGGCTAGAT
>CM053625.1:322671278-322723376 GCA_028646595.1 Phalanger gymnotis | reverse complement strand
AATCCTCTCATTCTACAGAAGGCAAAATAGAGGCCCAGAAGTTTAAGGTCACAGAGGTAGGAAGTAGAAGACTTTGGATGAAAGCTCAGGTCATCTGCATCCAGACCCAGGGTCTCTTGTTCAGAATGTCCATACTACAGTGACTTCTTGCCTAAAAAGAGGGAGGAAGCTGGGGACAGGTGACTAATTCCAGAATCTGAGAGTTCAGCACCCCCATCACATGGTCATCCAGCCTTTGCTGGCAGCCCTCCGAGGAGGGGGTGCCCTCCATCTCCCAAGGCAGCCCAGAACACTCTAGGACAGCTACAATTGTTAGCAAGGGGTTTTCCCTTTTCCTGAGATTCTACCCCACCCCCACCCCTGGCCAGTCTTCTCTTCTGTAGACTAAACATCTCCACTTCTTTCAGCCGAGTCAATCCTCGCCTGACGCAAACTCAAGGCCTTTCATTGTCTTGGGTGCATTTCTCTGCTCATTATTTTCCATCCTCAACTGTAATATCCAGAACTGAACATGGTAATCCAAATATGGTTTGATCAGGGAAGATCTTACTGGAGCCATTATCTGCTTGTTGTCCAAATTTATGGCTGTCTTGATATAGCCCAAGTTTGTGTTAGCGTCTATGGTGGTCTACGTCATTCTGCTCACTTGTACTGAGCTCTCATTCCATCTGGTAATATCCACAGATCTTTTTTAGGTAAACGGCTTTCTGACTACATTTCCTCCACTTTGGTCTTAAGAAATTGATTTTTGTACATTTGTCCCTATTGGATTTCATCATCTTAGCTTCAGCCAAGTACCTGCCCCATCTTATACTTGTGGAGTTGAGTTTTATTTTGAAGTATAAGATTGCATTTATTCCTTCTGAAGTGCCTCTTGTTTGATTCAGCTCAATCCTGTAGCGTGTCTAGAGTCTTTTGGGTCCAAGCTCTTACAATTCACTGTGCTAATTCTCCTTGCTAGCTTGATGTCACCTGAATTTGATGAGCATACCTTGTATGCCTTTGTCCAGTCATTGAGAAGACCAAGCACTAATGCTTAGATCTCTAGGGTTCTCGTATTGACACCCGTCCCATGTTGGCATTGAACCATTACCAACAACTTAGCAATTGGGTGGTGCAATGCATGGAACACTAGACCTGAAATTAGCAAGACAAGTTCAAATTTGGTCTCAGAAACTTACTAGAGATGTCCAATGAGTCACTTGATTGCCCTAGTTCTCAGCTTCTTCATCTGTAAAATGGGTATAATCACAGCACCTACATCCTAGGGTTGTTGTGAGGACAAAGAGAGCATTTGTAAAGAATTTGCACATCTTAAGGCATTTTATAAATGTTATTGCTATTATCATTGTGGTGGTTTTTCTCATAGGCCTCCTATGGACTCTCTTAATTTGACAGTCCTGAACAAACAAGGACATTTGGCGGCAGAATCATAGAATTGGTGGTTTTGAGAACTAGAAAGAACATTCGTTGGATGTCATCCAGGCTGGCCTCCTCTGGAATAAGTGGGACCCAGAGCACTGAGACTTGGGAGGGGGGGGTAATCCTCATTCTGCAGCTCACTAGTTCTGTTTCCCCTTCCTGGCTTTAAAATCCTCATTTGTCAAAAGAGGCAGTTGGCTTTGACCATTTCAGTCAAGCCTCAGTTTCCTCATCTTTAAAGCCAGGAGGTAGTTTGTGGCAACTGAGGCTGTTTAAGCAGGAAGCAGAAGGCTCATATGTGTGGACATGAGAGGGATGGGGTGTCCCAAGATTGTTGGTTTCTGATCTCTGATGAGCCATTATATGGAGGGAAGATTTGACTAGTTCGAGGTTGCTTTGGAAGCCAGACTAGGTCTAACATATTGTAATAATAATGAGTCAGATTTCAGTTTAGTGTAAGGGAATCCTTCCTAAGAATGACAGCTGTCCACACAATGAGCTGACCTGAGCGACTTGGGCTCCTCCTGCTTGTAGTCTTCCAGGAGAGGCTAAATGACCTTCTGTGGGTGAGACATTGGGGAGAAGATCCATGCTTCAGGCCAGGCTTGGCCTAAATGGCCTCTGAGTATGCTCAGAGTCCTAACCTTCTAGGGGTCTATGATTATAGTCTCTGCATGGGCATTTGAAGTTAATTAAGCTCTGAGTTTTAATTAGTTATACATTGGTTTAACCCATTAAGGAAAATGAACCGGCCTGGCACAGCCCAGTCCATTCTTCCATTAACTGCCTAAGTAAAAAATAATACAGTCATCCTCCTAAAGTTACCAGCAGACCTGAGGCTTATTAATCAACACTATTTCTTTTCTTCTCATAAATTCATGCAGTCCCCAGCCTCTTTCTCACCATCTCTGGAGTTCAATTCAGCAGACCTTTGCTAAGTGCCCAGGAGGCAGGAGGGTCTACACAAAGCCAGATCAATGAGAGACGGAAGGTACTAGAATAAAGAGGGATTGGGAAAGGCTTTCTGCAGAAGGTATGACTTCAGCTGGGGCTTGAAGGAAGGCAGGGAAGCTGGGAGGTGGAGATGAGGAGGGAGAGCATTCCAGGCAGGGGGACAGATGGAGAGAATGCCCAGAGCTGAGGGATGGGAGGTCTTGTTTGTAATATAGCCAGGAAGCCTGGGTCACTGGATTGAAGAGCACATGCTGGGGAGTCAGGCATAAGAAGTCTGGAAATGTGGGAGGGGGCTAGGTCAGGAGGGGCTTTTAATGTCAAGCAGAGCATTTTGTATTTGCTCCTGGAGGCCATAGGCAGCTACCTGCGTTTATTGAGGGGTGGAATGGGATGACATGGCTAGACCTGCATTTTAGGAAAATTATTTTGTTGCCTGATTGGAGGTTGGAGTGGAGTGGGGAAGAGACTTGAGGCAGACAGACCTCTTCCCACCCCTCCCCAGCAGCTACAGCAATAGTGCAGGTGCGAGATGATGGGGGCCGGCACCAGGTGGGGGGCAGTGTCTGAGAGAGAGGGTGGCATGTCCAAGAGAAGCTGCAGAGGCCGCATCCACAGACCTTGGCAGAAGGTCAGATCTGGAAGATCAGAGTCAGTGGTCTAGGATGACTCAGAGGTTGGGAGCCTGGGGGACTGAGAGAGGGTGGGAGTTTGGAAGAGGGATGAATGATAATGGGATTAGAGATTTAGAGCTGGAGGTCATCCAGTCCAACTCTCATTTTTCACATGAGGAAACTGAGGTCCAGAAAAGTGAGACCACCTGTCCAGGGTCACAAAGCTAATAGGTATATGGGATGGTATTTGAATGCACATTGTGACTCTAGGTTTTGGACTCCATTCACTACTCTCTGATCTTTTCCTGCTTGAATGGACATTCCATGATTTTTATTCTCAGGACCCCAGTCACTCTAAGGGCAGCTTGGGGCGCTGTACTGGGTAGAACATTGGTCTTGGAGTCAGGAAGACTCATCTACCTGAGTTTAAGTCTGGTCTCAGACTCTTGCTAGTTGTGTGACCCTGGGCAGGTCACTTAACCCTATTTGCCTCAGTTTCCTCATCTGTAAAATGAGCTGGAGAAGGAAATGACAAGCCACTCCAGTATCTTTGCCAAGGAAATCCCAAATGGGGTTACAAAGAGCAAAACTTGACTGTGAAATGACTGCTCCTGTGAACAAGCAGCTCCTGTGAACAGTGTGGTGTGGCAGGCAAAAATGCTACTGTGAAATTGGGATGTATTAAGAGAGACACAGTTTCCAAGAGGCAGGAAGGCATCTTCGTGCTGTCCTCCCTCATAGTCAGACCACATTCACTCCTGGGCTACATTTTCTGTGGGTGAGGGGCACTGAGATGCCCACAAGGGTCCAGAGAAGACAAGCAGGATGGCCAAGGTCCTTAAACCCATGCTTTGGGAGGACTGGTTGGAGAAACTGGGGCTATTTAGCCCAGATAAGAGAATGTGGGAGGGGACAGCAGAGTTATGTTCTGGCATTTAAGGGCCTGTCATTTGGGAGAGTCTGTTTGACTTTGGGGGACAGAACCAGGAGCAATGGTGGAAAGTTGCAAAGAGACCCATTTAGGTTTGATGTCATTGTCCCCATCGCTCTGAACTTTCTCTCTCAGCTCCCACCCCTACTGGCCAGGCTCAGGTCCAGAGTGATGCTTCATCTTCCCTTAGGGTTCTAGAGCGCCCCCAGGGGCTCTCAGGTTCTTCTAAAGCTATCAGTTCAAATGCTTAGGCTGGCATGTTCCCTGCTGGATCCGATCCCAGCTATTATCTCCTCAGCACCGTTGATGCCAGTAATTAGCACCCCACTACCAATTTAACCTATTGGTGTCTCCCTTATGGTGAGTAACCAATTAACATCAATTAGCTTCTATAAAGGGATATTTACAGAGAAACTATCCAAAGAATGGAAGTAGAAAGACCTCCCCATATAACCAGGGGGCTCATTTTCCCTCCTTGTCCCTGGTAATAGTGGGCTCTAAGAAGGGGCTACAAAGCTTTGGCCCTGCCCCTTTTCACTTCTAGGCCCAGCACGGGGAAGAAATGAGCTGCTTCCTTGCTCTCAGGACCTGGTCAATCCACTACCGGACCGGGTTGAGAAGGTTGCTCCTCAGCTCGGGGGCAGCTCTGCCTTCTGGCCAGCTCCTCCAGCTCTTAGGAATTTTTGTATCTCACATTCTTTTCCCAATCCAACTCCTCCCCAAACAGGAAAGAACCAAGGCAACTTATGCAACATTGTCATCACATCTTCCAGTCAAGGTCGACCTTGGGTGGGGAGGGCATCCCTCCCCACGATGGCCATGGAAACTCTTGGCTCTGTCTGCACCAGGAAAGAGAAATGTCAATTTGGGAAACAGTTGCCTTTTGCAAATGCACTCAGTTATGGTTCAGTAGTGAATTAAAAGTCTTTTCTTTACCACATGGTGAGTAAATAGACGGTCACGTAATACCTGTTCATGAGCCCTCTGTTCTACATTGTCACAAGCTTCCAGAATCAGATTGATATCTTTCTTTGTTCATGTCCCCAGGACTGGATTCTTATTGGCCATTGAATTATATCACTAGCAGCCATCTCCCAGTGGATAATGTCCAAATCCCCAGCCAAGAAAGACTCTATTTTCCAGAGATAAAATAAAGCTTCTCTCTAGTCCCAGGACCTTTAGAATCCCAGTCCTAAGCCTTTGAAGCTGCTACCTCAGTAGAGACTGCTTCTCACCAAGGCTGGTCTTCTGTGCCTAGTTTTGCTTCTCTTTGGGGGAAGCACGAGCAGGATCCAGGAAGCTGGGACCCATTTATTCAGAGAATCCATAAGGTGGAGGGAAGAAGAAAATGACCAGATAAAGAGTGAGGGCTCAATTGTGCTGTTTGGGGCAGAGAAAGCCAGCCTGGACAATAACTGTCAGTGGAAAGAGGCTCAGGTTCTGCCTTGTCAAGAAATTCAATGAAAGCATCAGGCAAAGCAAATATCAAAATGTCCTGAGAGTATGAATGCATTCTACTACAGGACACACTGATTTTCATTTTTGCTAGAGTCCTGACCAGGTGATTTTTCAGTGACTTAACTTGGTAGGGAGACAACGTGCTCACCTTCCCTCACTATTTCTTACCTTGAGGAAGCAGCTGGTTTGTACAGGGAGTGGAAAGCTCTTGGGTTTAGGTCAGGAGAACTGGGGGTGAATTCATCTTGTAACAATTTCATTTTTGAAGACTTGGACAAGTTATCGGGTCTCTGGGTTAGAAGCCATTCCTTGATGACTTCACAAGGCTGTTGTAAGGAGGAAATAGTATAATATAGATGAAGTCTATCTGAGAGGGTTGAATAGATTGCAGTAGGAAAGGAGAAGGGCATGGTTGCAGAGAAACCTGGGAAGAATTTGTATGAGCTGATGCAAAAGAAAGTGAGCAGAAACAGGGGAACGATATAGACAGTAACGACAATTGCAAAAATGATTGACTTTGGTTGACTTAAGAATGCTGAAGAATGCCGTGAGCATCACAATTCCAGACAACTGGTGACGAACGATGTTCCCCTTTTCCTAAGAGAGAGATGATGGACAGTGCAGAAGAAGACAACTATTCTGGGACACGGCCAATGTAGGAATATGTTTTCCTTGGACATGCACATTTATTACAAGTGTTTTCTTTTCTGGGTTATAGGGGCCAGGAAGAGAAAATAAATCTTAGTCTATTGAATTTTTTAAGTGTTTGGTAAATGTCAGCAAGTACTGTTACTTTCTAAACTGAGGCATTCCAAGGTTAAAATGGACCAGGGTTGGGAACATATGGCTGGTGCTGGTTCACATTATATTATTTTAGGTTGGGAGGAACTTTAGAATTTAACAGAGAAGGTCAGGGCAGAGAGGGAGCTTAGAAGGTAAACAGGACAGTCAGAGTTGGGAGGCACTGAAAAGAGAAAAAAAAAATGGAGTATTCAATTTGGGAAGATTTTTAGGACAGCGTACAACATGGGATCTCAGGGTTAGGAAGGACCTTGGAACACAGAATATAGAATGTCAGAGCCAGAAGGGGTTTCAGGAATAATATCATTAAATGGCTCCCAGGCTGTGGGTCAAGGAGTTATGGTCGGGAGCCCTCTGTGCAGGCATTATCTCCTGTAGGTGAAATAGATATGATCTCTCACAGACATATGACTATTTTTCAAATATATGTACATGCCTAATAATATATTTGATTAATAAATTACACATTCATTTAAAAGCATTACTGAACTAATCTGTCACTCCCTCTTTTTAAATTATGAATCAATGAATACTCAAGAGTACAACTGCTTTCATGTGAAGAGATCCGTTTATAATTTTTTTAGCATTGAAAGTAATATCATACTCCAAGAGATAATTCTTTTTAGACTGCCAGAGGGAGTCCTTGCCTGTCTCCTCCTGCCATCTCCAGCTTATTGGTGAGGACTCTGGGACTTAAGTGACTTACCTAAGGTGTCAGATTATAAATGGTGGAAGGATCTGAACTTAAGTCTTCTGAACCCAGAACCAGCACCTTTTCTGGTGTCCCTAAAAAAGAGGAGCTTATAAAAGGGTTCTCTCCACAGGATTACCTCCACTAAGTTTCTTTGTATCCTGTAAGAGACTCTATGCATGAAAAGGTCATTATCTGCTGATCAAAATACAAGCACTTTCCAGTCTTGGGTGGCCTTGTCTAAGACTCTGGTAGTCCAGTCTCTACTGGGCATTGTCTGGCATTGTTTTTTGAGCTGTGCCTCCTGGAGAGAGGACTCTGACCGACATCATTCATTCTCCTTCCTGATGACCATCGACAGGTACATCACCATCATCTCCAACATTTACCCAGAACTGGAGATCACTGATCCAGCGCTGGAAGGCAGCTCAAAGACCCTGGCTGGTCACAGGGGCTTTTCACCTGGAGTCTGTGGACTTTTAAAAATGTAATATATGATAACCATATTTCACTATAACTGGCTTCCTTTGTAATCCCATGTATTTTATTTTATGTATTTAAAAACATGATTCTGAGAAGGGCTTCACTAGGCATTCTATACAAAAAGGATATGTATTCCTGAACTTTTTCAACTCTCATTTAGAGATGAGGAGGAAGAAGAGGCCCAGAGACATGTCTAGGATCCTACAGGTATTAAGTGTCCGAGATGGGAAATGAACCCAGGGCTTCTGGGGGCAGAGACTGGCTCCCTCACTGGAAGTTTGCAGAGTGCCTGGCATAGGCTTTCTGATTTGCTTCTCTGGCTAAGTTCTGCAGTTCCTCCTTTTAGTGATGAGAAAACTGAGGCTTTGAAAGGGGTAAGAGAACCGAGAAGAATTCTGAGAAATATCGTTCACCCTGGGGCAAGTCTGCCTGGGGACGATCTATTGGGAGGTGAGTGGTGAAGTACAGTGAGTCCCAGGTCTGGAGTCAGAGAGCCCAGGTCCCAAACTGTGCTTCTGCTCTTTCTCCTTGTGTGACCTTCCCCTCCCTGGGCTTCAGATTCACCTCCTGTAAACTGAGATGGGGAGGCTAAGGGATATCCATTCCCTTCTAGCCTTAATGGAAGATTCCATAGTTGATTTATTTGGGGGTCCCTAACTTTTGTTGAGCTTGACCCTCCTGCCTAGCTCCCTGAGAGATGTGACCTCTAGGTGCAGCCCATGCTATGGAAGAGCCAACCCCCATGCACTCAGAGTGGTGCCTGAATGGTTTGCATTATTTGTCTTGGGAAGAGATGCCTGCTGAGGACAATTTGCAACGTTGCCTTTGTTCAGTTAATTTTCCAACTGGTTTCATCTTTAATGAGACAAGATAAGCAAAGAACCAAAGAATTGAACTTGTAGTCAAGCAGCTTGGGCTTAATCCTGCTCCCACTCCTTGTGAGCTGCTTAATCTTGGGCAAGTAGCTTTCTTTTGGGGATCTTAGTTTTCTCATCTGTAAAGTGGGGACACCAGTTCTTACCTTTTCTGCCTCACAGAAGCAAGAGGAAAAATGCTTTGAAAATTATAAATCCTTATAGAAATATGAGCTGTTATTTATTAGGAGTATTATTGCCACCATTATTGGTAATATCAGCTTGGATACTCTTGCCACCATTGCTGTCATTAATAATATTTAATGCCATTATTGTGGAGTTGGCCATGGAGACAAGTCTCAGAGTCAGTAAACATAGGTCCTGCCCTAGGAAATAAATGGGAGGTAGGCTTTGCCTTTGTACTTTCTTGTTGTTTGTGCCTGTCTTGTCTACCTTACGGGACTATCAACTTCTTGAGAGCAGAAACCATGACTTGTTCATATTTCTATCTCCTCCATTGCCAAGTTCCATGCCCTGGGTCCAGGAGACATTTTCGAAAGGCTGGCTGGCTTTTGAAAGGCACCATCCTCACTGTAATGCACTCAATTTGACTTATCACTGAATCTTTACATGCCACAGAGAGCAGGATTTTGGGGAATGACAAATATGTGGGCTTGTAAAACCGTCCCTCCCTCATCCTGTCTCATGTTATACCCTAGCGTTAGGTAACTTCCTGCTTTCTTTGCCATTGTACTGACTGTGGAGTATGGTGACATTTTCTAGCAGTGACTTAGTATTATCATGATCTAGCATTTCCTCCTGTTTGAGCCTCCCACCACTGAACCAGACTACCTTCTTACATTGGTTGGCTCTTATCCACATTCTTTCTCTAGACCTCCCTAGAAGGCATATCCAGCATACTGGGACCTTCCACTGACTGTTCCATCAGGTATCCCAAGGTCCCAGTGTACCAGGAGGGGTGTTCTGCAGGTACTTCTCATGTCCTTGATATGTCTTACTTACATTTACACAGCATTTCAAAGTTTATAAAGGGTTTTTCTCGTAACACCCAGTGAAGGGCTCACACTTTGCTACCCTCATTTTCCACATGAGAAGACTGAGATTCAGGGAAGGGAGGATACTTGCCCAAGGTCCCAGAGTTGAATGGGGACGAGCCAGACTCACCTTTAGCTGTGGGGCCGTGGATCTCACTGCTCTTTTCACCACAGAATAGCAACAATAAATATTAATTACAATGACCATGGCAACAATAAAGCTAATGACTTTAAGAAGACAAACTTATGACCCAATATTTTGCATTAGACTACAAAAAGCATCCATTTTCTATAACTGTAGACAAAACCATAGAATTTTAGAGATAGATGAGACCTTTGTTGCTGTTGTTTTTTGGTCATGTCAGTCATACCCAATTGTTTGTGACCCCATTGGGGGTTTTCTTGGCAAAGATACTGGAGTGGTTTGCCATTTCCTTCTTCAGCTCATTTTGCAGTTAAGGAAACTGAGGCAAATAGGGTTAAATGACCTTGACCAGGGTCACACAGCGAGTAAGCATCTGAGGCTGGATTTGAATTCAGGTTTTCTTGACTTCAGGACCACACTCAATCCATTGCACCACCTAGGGGTGTGTAGGGCATTCAGGGAAGACTAGAACCTTTGAGGCTGCCAAGGCTTTTTCAGGGCTGCTCACTCACCTTTTGTGTCCACCTGCCACCTAATTCTCTCTTGTGGCTCCAAGAAGCTGTAGTATGCCCAGCAGCCACACCCTGGTAAAAACATCTTGGCAGTTGAGCTCAACCAGGTTGAAAACAACTGACAAGCCTCAAATCCATTGGTGAGTTAGGAGGCGTCTACCCCAAGCATATGAAGGTTTCCTCTAGCAGAATGGGTGGAAGAGAACAGTCATGAAGGCGGCTGAAGCAGATGGTATGGAGCTCTTAGACATTGGTCAGACTTCAAAAGCCAAGGTCATCCACTGCATTCTGGGCCGTCACTAGTCATCTTGACTTTTGTCCTGCCACTGGACTGTGATGACTCTGGAAGGGAGAGCGAGGCCCATGATTTCTGCCTCATGTAAATCCAATTCAGCCATGAGTCGAGACAATGCCCCCGTGATGTCATTAGTCCTTTTCAAAAATGAAGGATCAACTGCAACAACATACAATACACAAAACATAAAGGAACAATCATAATATAGTGTTTTGTCCCAGGATGGTTTTTATCTAAACTCTATCAAATAAAGTTAAGAAAATGAAAATTACAAAAATCAAAATGACTGCTCACAAAAATAGAATTTTGTAAATGAACAAATACATTTGCAACCAATATCTTATTTGGTCTTAGGATTTAGAATGGGAAGGAACCAAGGAGATCATCTGGCCCAGGGATTTTTCATCTTTTTTGTATGTGCTGGAGCTAGCCGGTACTAGCCCACAAGAGCCAACTTAAATTTCTAGTTTAAACATTTATACCTAGGAAATCAGCAAGCTAAAATCAGGATTTGTTTTTTGATTGTCTAGACTTGCAAAAGCAATGGAGAAAATGTGAACAGGGAAGCTTAAACTGAAAAGCGTGTTGTGTGTGCAATGTGTGTATGTATGTGTGTGTATACCTGTATACATACAAAGATGTGTTTGGAGACAAAATTGTCAAACATTTCCCAGCACACCCCTGAGTGGACTGCTTTGACAGTGTGAGGAAGCTTAGAGAACCCTTCTCGTGATCATATTTTGTTTTTAAATTCGTAGTCGAAAGAAACACTAAATTTCAGTTAGAGACTGGTGAAAATGGATAATGTAATTTTTTCCCATCTGAGTTTGTGGATCTCTTGAGGTTTCTCAACAATCTGTGGCCCTGACATTAACTACTCCTAATGTAACCACTCTTATTTCTGAGATGCGGACAATTAGGCCCGGAGAGGGAAAGGGTTGTTTTTTTTTTTTTTACAAGGTCACATAGTTATTAAGGGACAGAACCAGTACTAGGGGACATATCTCAGACCACTGATTTTTCCAGTATATTTGAGTCCTTTTTCACATTCAGGATATATCTCTACTAGGTTAAGGAATCACTCATTTTTGGTGTGTGTGTGTGTGTGTGTGTGTGTGTGTGTGTGTGTGTGTGCGCGCCACTGGCTTTTCTGGTACATCTGAGTCCTTTTTCACATTCAGGATATATCTCTACTAGGTTAAGGAATCATTCATTTTTGGTCAGTGTGTGTGTGTGTGTGTGTGTGTGTGTAGAAGAAGACAGGAAGATGAAGATGCCTCTCTATACAGAAGCCAAAGGCAGTGTTTTCTAGGGGAAAATGAATCGTTGTCTGTGTAGACAACCCAGTACTGGTGAATGGAATGGTCCTAGCAGGCTTGCTGCCCTACTGGGACCTTAGTTCAGTATTTAGCCATCAAGTTCAAAGGCAACAGAAAGCAGGCGGTACTCCTCCTCTGTGCTTTGGCCTTGGAGTCTGAAGATTCAGCGCCTCTTAGCAAAAAAGTCCCAGCTTTCTGATTGTGGCCAAAATATTCCATCTCCTCTTCTGTAAGATGGAGATAATGTTCCCTATCTGGCATCCTCCAGGGCCCCATTAGCCAGCATCCAAAGAGAAAATGAAGGTGAGAGCCTATCAGTCTAGAGAGAAGACTAGATGAAGAACAGTGACTTACTCAAGGTAGGAACTGCTAAGTCTTAGCAAGGTATCTGATGCATAAAGAATTTAAATGATTTCTCATTGTTGTCTAGTCAGTGGTAGCAGAATTTAAACCCCTGGACTTTAACACTCTCCACTACCCCCCATGGCTAACCCTGCCACATTTGTGACAAGTTATCCTAGGTGGCACAGTGGATAGAGCACTGGACCTGGAGTCAGGAAGACTCATCTTCCTGAGTTCAAATCTGTCCTCAGACACAGACTAGCTATGTGACCCTGGGCAAGTCACTTAACCCTATTTGCCTCAGTTTCCTCATCTGTGAACTAGAGAAGGAAATGGCAAATCCCTCCATTATCTCTGCTAAGAAAACCCCAAATGGGGTCACAGAGAGTCAGACACAACTGAAAAACGACTGAAAAAGCCTCTTTTAAAAGCCAGCAGTTGTAGGCACAGATAGCATCGCCAGGCACTATCTGAGATTCCTATTTCCTTCCTTCTCTGTCTTTTCTGGTCCCTTAGCTTCCCAGTTGGGCCAGCACATCCCCTTCCTACCTTCTGATCTTTGGTCTGCACACACGTCTACCATCCCAATCCTTTCCAGGCCTTGATACCAAAGTTCCTCCTACCTCTTAGAGAATACCCTCACTTGGGAGCCCCAGGACTGGATGATCTCTATGGCTCTCTCATTTTAGTCCCTAGGATCCTGCAATCCAATGAGATACTGAGTTCTCTGTAAACTTTTCAAGGGAATGGGGAAGAGCATGGATTAGGAGACACATGCCTAGATAGACTATTAATGAACATCAAAATTGAGAACAAAAGCAATACAATTGGTGACTGATAAGGAATAGGCCCCACATTGTCACTTTACCCTTTGTCACATTCAGCTTTGGTCACTCAAAAGCCTAGGGGGCTTTTTTTTTCTCACTGAAAACCGGGGATCTTACCAAGCTCCATGTATCTACTAGATGGTTAGACTGTCTTTCACACTGGGCAATAAATGACATTTTTTTATAATTGTAAGTTATTATCATTATACATTAGAAAATAAGTTCAGCTTGGAAGTGGTTCTTTTGAAAAGGAATTCTGGCCTGGGAAATGCCAAGCTTGACTGAGAACTTAAGTAATACTGTGAATCCCTCTTTTGAATGCTTCCTTTCCCAATATTAAAACTAGGGGAATCTAAGAAGCTGGTATGCTCAACATCTTTGAGAAGAAGGGTACTCAGCATCAGTGTCTACATGCCCGAGGAAGGTCCTTGGTTGAGCAATTCTCTGAGGATGTATGGACATGGAACAGTAGGGACAGTGAGTAGAGCTGGGAGGAAATATGGCAGGGTTCCTTCATATCAGCCCGAGACCTTGACCATCATGGGAGTGACTTGAGTTACATAAGATCACTCAGATAATACTTGGCAAAGCTGGGCTGTGGTCCTGGCCTCTCCTCTGAATCCAGCTTTCCCCTACGTGGTTGAAAAGCAGACTTGAGTAACTTTCCTTTTCTTACTGAGGCCCAGTGGTTAGGATTCATTCTTGAGAGTCAGGTTTGAAGAAAAATGTCTTTTAAAAAAGCAACCTTAGAGATCTTCCAAGCCAGGGGCTCTTCAACTGGGCATTGTGAATTTATCTTACAAATATGTTTGCATATGTATTTCAATATGATTGATTTCCTTTGTAATCTTATGTATTTTATTTTGGGCATTTAAAAACACAATTTGGAGTAGGGGACCATAGACTTCTCTAGGATTTCTGAGAAGTCTGTGATGCACAAAAAGGCAGAGAATCCCCGAACTGGTCCAAATCCATCATTTTACGGGAGAGAAACCGAGGTCCAAAAAGACGGAATTCATCACTCAATCCCCAAGCATTTATTAAACACTACTATGCTACAGGTGGTATGCTAAGCACTGGATGGACTAAGACAAAATTGAGATAGTCCCTGCCCTCTATTAGCCAGCTAGTGGGTACGGAGTTCGGATTCAAACCTAGGTATAGGCAAAGCCCAGATTTATACGTAGGTTTTCTGCATTTAAAAAAATGCATTTTTTTTATTATTCGAGTAGAAGATAGAGGCTCAGCTAGGTTAAGTGATTTGGAGACGTCACACAGCTAACTTAATGGTGGATCCCAGGCTTCCTACCAGGTTCTTGCTCCCCTTTCTGGCTTCTTTCCTCTCCTGAATGTATCCGAGATACTGTCAGAAGGCCGACCAAACCACAGGAGGCCAGACTTGCCTAGTTATCAGTAAATGGGGACAGTAGGATGCTGAGCTCCTCATTAGAATTCTACCCGCTAATTCACTATACATCATTAAAAATTTAAAATCTATCCTTTTTGTCAAGTGCCTTTCCTTATATTAATTATCTAATCACAACAGACTCAATTGATTAATAGCCTTTGTTAAACGTGGTTCCAGCTTCTGGGGAGGCCCCTCTGGGAACGGAATTATCCCTTATTATAAGAAAGGCTGGAGCAGAGTTAGGCTGGGTGTTGCTTAGATGTTTAAGAAGTGCTTAGAATGGGGGGAGATGTGGATATAAAAGAAGCTGAAACTGCAGGGAAGTTCAAAAGGGTGCACCTGTAGGGAGGGGGGGGGTAGTGCTGTAAATTTAGTGTAGCAGACAGAGTTCTGAGCTTGGTTTCTGGAGTGCTGAGTTCTAATCCTGCCTCCAATCCACACAGCCCTCAGTGAGTGGTTCCAAGGACACCGAATAGAAATAAGCATTTTGTAAAATCATGAGACACTCTGCAAACTGCCTTTTGTAACAAATGGTTGCTCTAGGTGGCTTTCTCCCTAGGTTGTGCTGGGTCGTGGAGAGAGCTCTGGCTTCCAAGAAAGGAGCCCTGATTGTTGGTCTAACCTCCTGAATTGGGTGACTTTGGAGTGGCCTCATCTCTAATTCTTATCCTTGAAATGAGGGGGACCAGATGACGTGATCTCTATGGACCCTCTCAACTAACATTCTCTCTTTTAAAGTCCCTCCCCAGATCTACCTTTCCATAGTCTAAGGTTCTTCCTAGCTATGACATTCTGGGTTCCATGTTCTAACATCCCTCTCAGCTTCACAATTGTGTTCTAAGTTATAAAGTCCCTCAAAGCCATAATATTGTGTGTTCTATGTTCTGCGGTCCTTTCCAGCTCTAGCATCCTATTTTGTGGACTCTATGGCCCCTCAGAGCACTGACAATCTGTGTTCTTAAGTTCCTTCACAGGCCTGTTGGTCCATGTTTGAAAGTGCTCCTTGGTGTTATCTATTCTAAGGTTCCTTCTAGCTCTGATCTTCTGTGTTCTATGTTCTAAAGTCTCTTTCTTCTCTTGCCTTCTATATTCTAAGGTCCTACCAAAGTCGGACATTTTATGTCCTATTTTCTAAATTTCTCCCTAGCTCAGATACTCCCTGTCTTGGATCCCTCCAGGCTCTGACTGGCTCTTTTTAAGACATTCCCCAGCTCTGACCTTCTCTCCTCTGTTCTAAGGTACCTCTTCACTTTGTTCCCTGATCCTTGCTATGAGGTTCCTCCTAGTTCTAACATTCTGTGTTTTATGTCCTATGTCTAAGTCTGACATTCTAGGTTGGAAGGTCCCTCCTATTCCGTACATTCTGTTTTCTATGTCCTAAGGCTTCATACAGCTCTGACGTTCTAGGGTTCTATTTCAGCAGAATATAGACTCTGAACATGTTAAACCGTATCTCCATCACAGAGTGGCAGGAAGGCTGTTAAGCAGCTGGAAGCCAGGCAGAAAGGGGTCCTGGTGTGTGGTAAAATGCAGAGAAGCAAAATTAAATGTGAATTTTGTAGCTTTATTTATGTAATTCATTTTGAAAAGGGAAGCAAGTCAATAGACAAGAACAGCCGCAATTATTTAGCCTTTTGTCCCCCACCAATGGAAAGATCCATGGGTTCAACTGTGAGGCAGCCCCATGTTGGGGTACCAGAGCCTGGCAGTTAGCTCGGGTCCTCCCCACAAGGTGCCAGCTGGATGCCTGAGTCTTTGTTGCCTGAGAACTGGTGCTAAGAGCGCACATGATCTGAGTCAGGGCTGATGGGGAGAAGGCTTCAGCTGCCTTCTCAGATCTTGAGCATGCCCAGGAAACAGGCCAATTCATAGCTCTATACTACTTGCAGTTAACTGTGCCCATCGACCTTATCTCCTCTGATCCTCAAGAAATGTTTTCAGTGCTGGAAGTATAACTAGGGAGGGGCAGGCAGAGCTTTTTACCAGGATGGTAGCATCTAGGAGGGACTAGGTTGTAGGCAGAACCATGCTAGGACATAATCTTCCCAAACTACCTCCTCTTCCAACTCCCTTTGGTGGATGAAGAACCTGAATGTTCAGGGAATCTGGACATCTGGAGTTGAAAGTGACTGGAGAGGCCTTCTAGTGCAACCCTATCATTTTGCAGATGGGGAAGCTGAGAGCCAGAGAGGGGAAGTACCTCACCTGAGGTCACATGGTAGTAAGTGGAAGAGATGGGATTCAAACCCAGGTGTTCTGACTCCAAATGAGGCCCTTTCTACCTTATCACACTGTTTCCAGCTCACCTCAAAAGTGGTGGGTTCAAACTTGAACTAAGGTCCTCTGTCTGCAAGTCAGAGTGCTTTTCTCTGAACCATGATGCCTGGGGTACTGAGGACATGGGCAAAGCTGAAAATGAATGAGAAGCCAGGAGCTTCTCCCCTAGCCATCTACTGCAGAGGGTCCCAGAAGGCTCTCCCTAATTTACTGGACCAACAGAAATAACAGTAGAGGAGACATCATCATATCAAACAAGGTTACCTGGGAAATGGCGGTATTCCCTGTCAGGAAGCCAGCAAAAGCTGAAGGGCCTTCACGTGCCTGTGCTTTATCACTGCAGGAACGGCTCTGACAGACACCTTACTATGGGGACTCAGTGGGTGGGGACCTCAAAAGGGGGAAATTCTATTCAATATACAACTCAACAAGTATTTAGTAAGTACCTATAAGGTCAGGGCAAGTGTTCACATGATGGTCAGAAGAAGCTATGCAAGGATACTCTCAAGGTCTCTCTCAAGAACTTTGGAATTGATTGTGTGACATGGGAGACACTGGACAGGATGGTTCAGCATGGCGTACCCTCATCAGAGAAGGTGCTGTGCTCTATGAGCAAAGCAGAATTGAAACAGCTCAAAGGAAACACAGGATGTGCAAGTTTAGAGTATCTGCCCTAAATGTTCACACGGACTATTTGTTCCGGACCTGTGGTAGAGCATTCTGAGCTTGTATTGCCCTGATCAGCCACAATCGGACACATTGAAAAGTGACCTTAGCATAGTGATGCCATGTTAGTCCTTTTCAAGAACAAAGGACAACAACCACCACAACCACAAGGTCCAGGGACTATGGTAAGTAAACTCTGGGGTATGAACTAACAAACAAGCCCAACTGAACAGTCTGTGCCTTCAATCAATCATACGATTAACAAACATGTACTGAGCTCCAACTTTGTGCCAGAGAACTTACACATAGCTTACAAGTCAACAAACAAGCATTTATTGAGTACCTACTACATGCTTGGCACTGTGCTAAGGGTTTGGGACATAAAGAAAGGCAAAATATAGTCCTTCCTCTGAAGGAGCTCACATTGTAATAGGGTAGACAACATAGACAATTATGAACAACTGAGATCTATCCAGAATGAATTGGAAAAAAAAACGAGAATGAAGGTGCTAGAATGAAGCCAGATCTGAAAAGGCTCACATCTGAAGGTGGCATTTTCGGTGGGACTTAACAGATGCCAGGGAAACCAAGAGGCAGAGAGGAGGTTGGAGGGCTTTGCAGGAACGGGGCCCAGACAGTGACAAAAATATGTACAGAGATTAATAAATGCAAAGGAATTTCATGAGGGGCAGAGGATTCACCACCCCACACTCCATATATCTTATAGCAGAAACCCTTAAAACCTGTAGTTTAAACCAGGGCTGTCCAAAATATGGCCCTCAGGCTGCATGAGGCCCACAGTGCGATTTTATGCGGCCTACCTGTGGGTTTTAATTTTCACGAGGGAAAAAATACAATAATAATTTTCATGGAATGTCTATTAGATTTTTTAATTCCATCACTAATAAATAATCTGATTGATGTTAATTTTCTTCAGTGTTTTTAAGCAGTATTACAGATGGAACATATCGCACGGAATTTTTAATGCATCTGTGGGATGCGTTCTGTCTGTACGATGCAGACCAGTCAGTGTGCACCTACCTTTATACTGTTGTGTTGTCGCTTTGTTGTTTTGTGTTTGCTTTTGCGCTTTGCACCTTCGCCTGTCATATTGATGACAGGCATTCCTCCACTTTCTGTCAGTGTACTGTATTTTTTATTCTGGGTGCAGCCCTCGAATAATTATTTTATCTTAATGCAGTCCTAGGTAACCTAAGGACAGCCCTGGTTTAAACAACACTGCTAAAATACACATAGTGCTAGATCAGTGTTTGTTGTCTCTACATATTGGGAGAACCACAATGGACAGAAGAGAAAGGAATGCCCAATGGAGCCAAAGTACAATCCAGAGAGTGGGAGACATTGGCAGATGGCGGGGAGGCATCGGGATAAAAGGTGTAGAGAGAACAAACATTGATCTACCACCTACTATGTGCCAGGTGCACACACACACAGAGCAAGTATTATTTCATTTGTTTGAAGAAGGTGGCACTTACGTAATTAGGTAATATTTGAGCTTGTATTTTAGCTGAAGTAGACCTAAGGAGAAGGCGTTGTGATATGGTAGACTTGGTGTCAGAGCACTTTGGCTTAATAATCAGCTCAGACATTTACTCATTCTATGACCCTGGGCAAAGCAGTTCACTTTTCTGAGTCTCTACTTTAAAATGGGATTCAGGGTCATAAGCAGGTTGGTGCCACTAAGGCTTGGCCCCCAGGTGATGGCTTGGGTATGGGGTTCCCCAGTCCCTGTGGAGGTGCCCTGGCCTACCACCGTACCACTGCGTGGTACTTATTGGCCCAGCCAGGGGATGTGACCACCTCTGTTATATTGTTCAGCCTTGGGCTTCCACTGTCAGGTCCCTGCTGCATTGTGGACCCTCTCCCAGGCCTATCTTTCCTCAGCCATGCACCCTCTCTAACTCTGTCTCTGAACTCCACTGATTCCCTGCAGTGGCTGGAATCCAGAGATCCTTGGTGGTGTCATGGAAGCCTTGACCCCTCTCTCTGCTACAGGGGCTGTCCAGACCTGCTTTTTTCTAGTGCTGCTGAACCATGGGTAAGCAATCCTCTTAACCTCCCCACTGACTCTGCCCTGGGTGCAAGGCCTTCTAGCTAGGACTCTGATGGGGCTTTTCTACCCCTTGTTCTCCTGGTCTCCTAAGGTGCTTTTGAGGAAAGTGCTTTGTAATCCTTAAAGACCTAGAGAAATCTGAATTCTTACATTGGGGTGTTACTGGGGGAAGGGTCAAACTAATCAGGAATAACAGCTCAATGTTATCAAATTTACTTCTTTATTTTTCTGGTTGGGCCTGAGAGAAGGGTTCCTGGGAACCTCTACCCCAGTTACTCTGGGGCCAGGTTCCTCCCAGGTAAGCCCAGAGTCCCTCAGGCTCTTATATTGTCAGAGACTTTCTCCAACAGGCTGAAGCTTGTCCAAGGGACTCAGTGCCCGTGGGAAGCTGTCTCCCTGAACGCCAGATCCAAGCAGTGACAGAAGCGTCCTGGGGCCCCAGACCCGCCCACCTCTATTTTGTCTTCTCTTTCTGCGGTGCCTCCAGAGCAGCACCTTAATGGGGCTTGTAAGGTAAGTGGCACAGTGGAGAGAATGCTGGGCAGGGAGTCAGGAAGACCTGAGTTCAAATCCAACTTCAGACACTAACTCACTGTGTGACCCTCGGCAGGTCACTTCATCCTGTTTGCCTCAGTTTCCCCATCTGTAAAATGAGCTGGAGAGCAAAATGGTAAACCACTCCAGTATCTCTGCCAAGAAAACTAACAACAACCTTAATGGGCTGGTAATGAGGAGTTAATTACAATTAAGCAGTTTAATAATTATTTGTCCACTAGCTTTCTCTTTTTTTAAAGGCACAACAATTTAATTCCAACAATCTCTTAGACACTTTAAACTGGGAACTTTAAACACTCCCACATTTCTAAAGTGTGCCAAGGTGTTCAAAACATGTGTCCTGTAATGTGGATAAGTTTCATTTTATAGGGAGAAAACTGAGACTCAGAGAAGCCAATGGCTTATGAACGAATATTAAGTGGATTTGAACCTGCCTTCTGACTCCCGCCCTCATGTTCCTTTCTACCCAATCCAGTAAACATTTATTAAGCACCTACTATGTATCAGGCACCAGAGACACAATTCATAAAAACACAGGCATTCCCTGCCCCTGACGACCTTAAAATTGGAAGGGAGAGACAACAGGAAAGGAGGCTGGAAAGGGGTGGGGGAGGGATACCAGGGATGCCCATAGACAGGCATCTTGTTCTGTGGAGTTGTAACCAGTCAGGGCAGCAGGTGCAGAGGGTCGTCTCTAAAGGCAGGCATTGGGAGATGTTTGGTCCTCTGCCCTCTGAGAGGAGGCAGAGGGAGGCGGGGTCAGTCAAGGTTTGAGTCAGCCACACGGCGGTGAGTTTAAAAGTGCTGACCTTCTCCTATTGGGGGCAAGGGGAGGCACCCTTTTCTGTGGAGGTAAAACCTGGCTGAGCAGCCTATGGGGAGCAGAGTGACACACCACCCTTCACTGTCTCATGTTGGATTGAGCTGGCTCCAGAAATGATTTGGGCCCTGCCTTTGATGCTGGCTAGTGGCATGTCCCATAGAATGCCATCTACCTGAGCCTCAGGTGCTTCAGAGCAATGCTGAATTATAGATTTGAACTGGAAGGGACCCTTGTGTCTAGACCCTTCGTTTTACAGATGAGGAAACTGAGGAACAGGTAGATTAAGTAATTTTAAATTAAATGTCCAGGAAGAGTCCGAAGCAGGATTTGAAGCCAAGTCCTCCTGACTCCAAAGCCAGTGCCCCACCATTATGCCACATCATCTGTAAAAGAGAAAAGGTGCTGCCTGGAGTACCACCTCCCAGAGTTCCTCCAAAATTGGAACGAGGGGAATGTAGGTTAAGTGCTTTACCTTTAAATAACTAACCATATAAATATCAGTCATGATAATGATTAATAATAATAATAATCTAGCAAGTTGCAAAAAATCTGTCACCTACAGAATATATGGAAAGATATAGACTGGTGGCCAGGATTTTTACCAGGATTTCACTTTTATAAATTAAAAAAAAAATAACAAATCTTTATATACAGATGCAGATCTCAAAATATTCTTGAGAATTCTACAAATGAACTGTCCTGGAATAAAGTATCACAACATGCCAAACTATTGCCCACAACCGCCTAAGCATAACAGTGATTTATAAAAATGGAAGGAAAAGGCTTTTCATAGATGCCCCCATACTCAATGCCCTTAATGTGATCTGTGTAAACGGTGGTGTGAATGAAAAGCCTTTAATATAGAGAGACCTCTAGGGAGAAATCCAAGCCAGGAGGGAACAGGACGAGGTGTGTGTGTGTGTGTGTGTGTGTGTGTGTGTGTGTGTATGTGTCTGTGAACATGTGTGCATGCATGTTCATGTGGGTGCGCTTGTGTGTGTGCACAATCAGCTTCTCTGCTATGAGAATCATCCTGCCAGTGCTCACAAGCAAGCCTAGAGAAGATGAGCTTCCTTCCAGTAATTTTATTCAATTATGCAAAGCCGTTATTCTATCCACCTATGCAATGATCCACAGAACATTTAATAGGATAGCAACTTGTTCCCGACTGTTTCTATATGAATTCCAACAAAAAAAGAAGATGAAGAGAAGGATGGGCTGAATTGTAATGATGTGCAGTGAATCAAGTTCATCGGACTGGAGCTGGGGAAGGGTTTTACCTGGCTTTATCCAGCTTTTATCATAAATATTCCTGCCTTTGAAGCATACTCCTCTTAACAGCTCTGTGAGCAGGGACTAGTAGTCCCACTTTACAGATGAGGAAAACCGAGACTCAGACAAAGAAAATGAAGAAAGTAGAAGGGAAGTAGCTTTCATTCTTACCCTGATTCCCCGCTCTGTGCCCTTAACACTAATAGTAGGTTTTAGAAAAGGCAAAATTCAGGTGATGTTAGAAGTGGTTTTTTAATTCCTGGCCATTTAGCAGCACACTTTGTGATGGTTCTAGCCTGAGACCATCACTGCTCCAGGATCACAGGCTTATAGATTCATAACGGGAAAGGCCTTCAGGGGCCGTCCAATCCATTTCTCAGATGATGACACTCAGGGTGGAAGATGTAATGTGACTTACCCAAGGTCACATAGGTAATGTGAGCAGGTCTTCAATGAGCTGTGTTGGTGGCCTGGGGAGCCTTGCCTCTTCTGCTTGGAATTGGCCCCGGAGGCCTCTGCATGGGGCCCAAAGGCTCTTGGACTCCTTCCCAAGCCTTCCTTGATTGCTCAGCACCATCTCAAGGCATGAAATGTCCTTCTGGAGGCAGCACAGCAACCTGATATCCGAGCTCAGTTTTACTAGGTTCTGTCCCTTGATTCATATTGTCCTCTTGCTATAGGCTCTCTGTGGCCCATGGTAGTATCACACTCCCCTTTCTTCTTCTCTCCTATCTTCACACACCCTTGATCACAAGTGTGTACTTTCTAGGGTTTATTAACAAGGACAAAGAAAGTGTTCAAATTCTTGGGAAAAAATAAATGCTCTGTGTGCAAAGACACCCAGGAATGCGGAGAACAACAGCCAATATTTACACAGCTCTTTTCAAGGTTTACAAATAACTGTGCACATGTTATCACATTTGGGCCTCTCAGTAACCCTACAAAGTATTCTAGGAGTAGGACTGAGAAAAGAACCCGGGGCCATGGAGGGAGGGCTGCCAGCCACAGATGGGCTTAAATGCCACCTCCAACATGTGCCAGCTGGGTGACCTTGGGCAAGTCATGGAACCATTCAGAATCTCAGTTTCCCTATCCGTGAGGTGGGGAGAGATGGCATGCTTAGAAAGGTGGCCTCAGATGTCTTTGGCCTGTGCTGTCTACGAGACAAAGGGTAAGTCACCGAAGCACTCATTGCTCCAAATCTCAACCAATCGATTGATCGATAGGCACTTACAAAGCACATACTATACATCAGGAACTGTATTAAGTGGTAGGGATAGAAAGAAAAAGGCAAAAACAAGCCCTGCCCTCAAGAAGGGGTCAAGTTAGTCAGGGAGAGGGCATGCTTGGAAGGCTACCGTGTCTGCCTCCCCAAAGACCCTGACCTTCAAATTGCACCCTTCCCTCTTTGCTGAGGATGGCTGATTTTCAAGCAGGAGGTAGAGTAAATTGAGGCTTCTTTCCATGTGGAGAGGCCAGGGACCCTGCTTCTGGGAGACTTGTGATGCCACATGAGGGAAAGGCTTTGCAGAGTATGCAGGATTCGATATTGGCTCAGGTCAGCTATGTGGACAAAAGGAGACTGACTGATGGGAGAAGCATTTATAAAGCCCTGACAGCCACTGTCACCCCCTCTTCTTTTTGACTCATTCTCTTTTGCTTCATTCAGAGATTCTGGTCATGGAATCTGGCAAGGAACAGATTACCAGCCTGAGTCTTGGAGAGGGGGTCAAAGCAACATATATCCAGCCCTAACCTCTCTCCTCTTCTCCTGTCTCACGTGACATACACACATGTCAAACTTGGCCTGCCCAAAGCCAAACCCTCTCCGCTTCCCGACTTTCCTGTTCCTGTCAAGGGTATTCGGATCCTCCCTGTCACCCAAACTCACAACCTCAATATCATTGTCCACTCTCCACTGACACTCACTCCACATGTATTGAATCTGTTACTGAATCTTGTTATTTCTACCTTCCTTTCTTGGCCTTTACCAGTCCTATACCACCCTCATCTCTGGCACAAATCTTGGGTGGTGATGTATCACAGACCTAGAGAATTTACCTGTCCACTAGAACTTAGCCATTGGGTTATCTGAGACAGAACTCTTCCTGCTATGAGGTACCAGCTAGTGTATTCAATTCAATTCATTTCATTTCAGTGCAAAGCTATTGTATCTAATTCTATCGAAGGAACTTAATCTCCTAAGGTAGACGAGACCTATTCCCTTAAAATGATCAATGATCATCTTTCTAAGGAAGGACTATGGCCCAGCCTGTGGGCTAGGAAAATGAATACATCAGGAAAGAATACTTGGGGCATGTTTTCCCATCTCTCTGTCCTGGCAAAAGTAAATTGAAGAACAGAGTAATGAAGATGACTTAGAGAAGTTCTAGCATCTCTTAGGGAAAAGGCTAGTGAATTTGTGTGTGTGCATCTGGAATCTGTGAATGAAGATTTTATGACATGGTATACTGAACCCTGTTACATGAACTGTTTATTACACTGTAGTGAAGCTTATAATGAGCTGAAGAAATGAGTCATGCAATCATAGATTTGGAGCAGGATGGGACCTTTGATCTCACTGACTACAACCTTACAGATGAGGAAACTGAGTCCCAGAGTGTTACCAACAAGCAAATATTAATTGAAGGTCCCAAACTGAGGCCCAAACAGAGTTGATGTAATGAGAAATGAGTCCAGAACTGAGGGACCAGAGGATACAATGAGATGAAGAATATATTCAGAATAGGTCCCAGTATGGGCATGGGGGAAAGAATGAGAATTTGAGAATTTAGGAGGTGGAGCAGTGTTGAGTAAGGGCAAGGTGTGGAGTGTGACCCCCTGAGGGAGTGATTGAGATAGAGTGGAATTGAAAGTCTTGGGGGGTAAGGAGGGAGAGAATTTGAGAAGTGGGGGGCAGATTAGAAGGGTCATTGAGAATATGGGCAGCACCAAGAATGACCATATGCAGTGACTTGGAAGGAAAGATGACTTAGTGATGGTGTCTGGATGAGGGTTTAGAAGTGGCCTAAGTTGGCTGAACATGTGTGGACTTTTCCTCCTGGCCCTGGGAGATCCTTGGGAACATAGAATCATATCTTTAGAGCTAGAATGGCATCTGGTCCAACCCCTTCATTTTACAGATGAGAAACTGAAGATCAGAGGGGTCCTCGCCATTCCTACAAAGAACAATGCACAGCTCACCTTGGTCTTAGGCTTTTGGTGCCACAATCCATGAACCAGCAAACCTACCCTGGTTCTATGATTTCAGAGAAAACAGCTCCGAGTCACCTCTTACCTGAGGCTACAACTTGGATTAATTGTGAAATAGTTCTAGGGCAACCATCAAGCTGATTTCTCAGATCCTTGGCTATCTTCTCCTTTCAAAACAGGTTTAAAAAAATCACTGTGATATCATGGGGAAGGAGATAAGGGGAACATGCATTTATTAAGTACCTACTGGGTACCAACCCTGTGCTAAGCACTTTACAAATATCTCATTTGACCTACTTCATGGTGCTTGTTTGTCCAGCATGTCTAAGTTTTGAACAGAAAGAGGCCTGACTGCTCCCCAAGCTCAGAATCATTCTCTTGGTGTAGGGCCAAGGACCTCCCTGGACAGGTAGGCCCGGTATGCTTGAGTAGTTTTACCTGCAAAACCAGTTAGTCCAGAAATGAGTCTGCAACAGGACTTTTCCTAAGCAAGACAAGTCAGGAAGGGATCTCAGGCTTCAGGGACAAAGGAAGAGGGCAGAAGAAATGAGGAGCCCATCAACCCAATAGCTTCTTACTTGACAAAGAATGTCTCTACTCGTTAGTCTAGATTTCAGTCATCCGTAATGACATCTTACACATAGCTAGGCCAGATCCCTCAGACCAGACCTCCAGAACCTGGGCACACACATAGACACAGGGATCAAGCCATTCATCTATGGAGCCCATGTTCTGAGGCTGGGCTGACTGGGGGTGGTGGTGGGAGGTACCAAATCCACCTAAGCCACTAGAAGCCAAAGTCCCAAGAGCAGGCCACACTCCACGTTCCAAGCAGTAAACTACACGGAAAGCATTTAATAAATGATTTTCATTCATGCAGAGCGGTGAAATGCATCTTATCTACATTCTCCATCTCAACAGGCCACACACAGGGGCCCGAACATGCAGTAAGGGCAGGTACAAGACCTTCCATTTTAAATTGATCTATTGTTTTTGTCTTTCAGTCATTCAGTCCCATCAGACTCTACGTGACCCCCTGGACTTTTGTCCATGGAGTTTTCTTGGCAAAGATACTAGAATATTTGCCATTTTCTTCTTCAGGGTGTCCCCATTTCACAGATGAGGAACTGAGGCAAATAAGGGTTAAGTGACTTGCCCAGAGTCACACAGCTAGTAAGTGTCTGAAGCTGGATTTGAATTCAGCCCCAATTTAGTAGAGGGAAGTCTAAGATGAGAAAACTCCCTCCACCATGAGGCAACATGGACCTAGAGTCAGGAAGACTTGATTTCAAATCTAGGCTCAGACACTGACTAGCTGAGTGACCGTGGGCAGGTCAATTAACCGCTGTTTGCCTCAGTTTCCCTAAACTAAAAAATGGGGATAATAACAGTACCTATTTCACAAGGTTGTTATGAGGATCAAGGGAGGTAATATTTGTAAAATGCTTACTGGCACTTAGTAGGTTCTATCTTATTCCCCAGATTCCCAGTATAGGTTGGCATCTTCAGAGCCACTCACTGTCTAAAAGCATTGCTGGCTCACTGAGAAGTTAAGTGACTTGCTCAGGGTCATTCATCTTGGTTTCAGAACCCAACTCTCCCTGGCTCTGAAGCCATCACACTGGCTGCCAGGCTGCCACTCTATCAGAGCCTTGGTGCCAGCTGATACCCTGGACTGGTGGCATATTTCAGAGAACTAAATGCTGCCCTTCTGTCCCCAGGGATTAGCTGTTTTTGTACACAATAATCTTAGTAAGAACAGCCCGGGGGCTTCTTCAGAGAGCTAGGCAAAGGAGCTTCCCTCTCCTCCAGGAAGCTGCTGAGCTGGCTCTTTTCTTCAGCCAGGAATTTAATTCAGCAAATTTCTGTTAAATGCCCATTAGATGGGAGGCCCTGAGGAACTTCTGCAGGTTCCAGAGACCAGATTCAAATGCTGCCTCCAATTCTCCTAGCTGAATGACCATAGATGAATCATGTAACTTCTCTGTGCCTTGGTTTCTTTATCTGCAAAATGGGCATAATGGTATCGGTGTCCCATGCCCCAGAGAGCTGTGAGCATGGCATTGGACGGTGCCGAGGAGCTGCGAATTGCCTCTCAGCTGTAGGTCAATTTCAGCCCTCATGAAGGCTCAGGCCCGGGTGCTGGTGAGGGGCACAAGTTGGTCAAGTGGAAAGAGTCAAGAGACTTAGAATCAGAAGACTTGGGTTCTAGTCATCTCATTGTGCGTGCAGGGGCGAACCATTTTTCTCTCTTAGTCCAGCTTTCTCTTCTATAAAAAGTGGGCATGGGTTAGAGAGGGATTCTGTAAACTGTAAAGCCATATAGAAGGAAGAAGGGAAAGGAACAAGCATTTATTAAGCTCCTACTGCATACCAGGCACTAGGCTGGGTAGTGAGGAAACGAAGACAAGAGTAAAGCTGTCCCTGTTCTCACAGAATTTACAAATCTATTAAGAGGACACAGCATGTGCAGATGTGGGTATTTGCAAAGTATAGAAAGGCTCTTTTGGGAGAAAAGACCCCTTCCTCACAAGGCATCTTAGAGAAAGCTGACCTTGAGCTTTGTCTCAACATCAGGTTAGGGTTCCAAAGGGAAGGAGGGATGAGGTGGAAATATATCCTAGGCATGGGGGATGATTAGAACAAAGGTTCAGAGATGGAAGGAAAGAAAAAAAGGAAGGAAGGAAAGAAGGAAGGAAGGAAGAAAAGAAGGAAAGAAAAACAAGAAAGAAGGGAAGAAGGAAGAAAGGAAGGAAGGAAGGAAGGAAGGAAAGAAGGAAGGAAGAAGGAAAGCATGAAGGAAGGGAGGGAGGCAGGGAGGGACAGAGAGAGGGAAGAAACAAGCAATTACTAAATGCCTACTATGTTCCAAGTACCATGCTAAGTGTTTTATAAATATTACCTCATCTGATCCTCACAATATCCTTAGGAGGTAGGTTCTGTTAGGATCTTCATTTTCCAGCTGACAAAACTGAGGCAGGCAAAACTTAAGTGACTTGCCCAGGGTCACCTGGTTAGTAAGTGTCTGAGGCAGGATTTAAACTTGTCTTCCTGATTTCAAGCCCATAGAGCTATCCTGGCTGTCTTCTAGATGGGAAATGGCTGTTTAAGAACAGTAAGGACAGTTGGGCAGGAACTTAGTGTAGGTAAAGAGAGTAATATGTAATAAGGATGGTGACATTAATTGGGGATAAATTCCCAAGGCTTTCAATTCCAAATAGAGAGGCTTTTTTAAAAATTTTATTCTCCAGGTAATAGGGAGGTGCTGGAGTTTATTGAGTGGTAGAGTAACATGGGCAGACTTGTCAAAGCTCCACTTCAGGAACATGCCTTTGGCCATTGGATGAAGAGTGGCTTACAGTGGACAAATGCCGCTGCCCTCCCTCTGCTGATCATCTTCCATTGATCTATATTTTATTTGTGCATTGTCGTTTAAATGTTGGCACCATCTTTTTCCCTTGGACACACAGTAGGTGTATAATAAATGCTTGTTGCCTGAACCTGGCAACTAGAAAGCTCAGTAAAGACTTCCTATAGTGGGTAGAACTGGAGTTCAGCCTTGAATGAAGGTAGGGATTCCAACAGGCAGAATGGAGGGGTCAGGGCATTCCAGTCATGGGAGCCAGCCTGTGCAGAGTCAAAGTGATTTGTGGAATGTAGAGTAATATTTATTAGGTCTGGAAAGGAATATTGGAGTTAGGTGAGGCAGACTTTGTGTTTATCCTACACACAGTAATGATGCACAGTTACTTGGGTGTGTGATGTCTCCTCCTGTAGACTCTAAGCTTTTTGAGGGCAGGGCCCATGTCTTATTCATCTTGGTAGCCCCGTTCAGCACACAGTCTGGGTCTCGGCACATAATTTGGACTTAGTAAATCGAGTATTGTCTGTGGTTCTCAATCACATGGCTCTTGGAAGGGGTGGGAATTTCAAGGGTTCCATCAATAGAAGGGTCTAGAGTTGAAAAGGTCCTCAGAGTCCTAGGTAAGGGACCTCTACTCCTAACTCCTCATATAATGCACGTGGTGACGAAAGCCCATGGAGTGGAAATGAGGAGTCCTACTCCATATGAAGAATCAGAAGGGAGATTTGAACGCTCTGACTCCAGAGATGACCATGATTTTCACTGAGCCACATTGCCACCTGGATATATCCCAAAGGCTGTTACAGTGATCTCCCCTTAGCTCCAATGCACAGAGGTGTGTGTATTACTTTTCTTTCCCTCAAAAATTGATGGAGGGGCTGTTATCAATGAACTTAGAAGCCTTTGTCAAACACCCACTATGTACTGGGCTGTGTGATCTCAATTAACTTAGATTTGAATGGGAATTATAATAGAGACAATACAAATTCATTTAAAAATTCCTGAATTAACTCCTGCTAGTTTTTTTCATTGTCTCCTATTTTCTCAATCACTAGAATCTAACAGTATTATTACTATGCTGTGTTGGGCTGGGAGAGTCTGAGATGTTAAAAAAAGGAATAGTAACAGTTAAAAAGACAGAGGGCCCACGGGTGAGGCCCCTCACAGTTCACCAGTCTGTGGGATGGAGGCAGGAAGAGTGTGTTGCCTGGACTCTTTCTTCCTTTGAAGTCCTCCTTTCACACTCCTGGGTTGTTGTCTGTAGCCCAGGACTCAGGTATTCAAGAAGTGTCTCCTCAATCCTCTTCTGCTCAAAGGCCACCTTGTCTTTTAAGCAATGAAAATCCATCATTTTTACTAATGCTCTCCTGAGTTGCATAATCTTTCTGATCCACCCCAGTGAGCTCCTCTCAAACTGGAATTTCAAACAAATAAGACACCAAATGTCCCTGGAAAGCTGCTCCTGGGCAGTGGTTTGAAATTGACATGTTGGCATCGTGTATTTGCCAACTGCTTTACCAAAGAGTCTCCAACTACGGGCAGACTTTCCTGGCATCCTCTAGGTTGGTGGAAGGCTCTGAGAGAAATGGTATAGCAGAGTGGTCAGAGCCCTACAGGGAGTCAGGAGACCTGGATAGTCATTTATCATACAATTTTGGGCTTGTAGTCAATTCTCTTTTCTATGTTGTCATGCTCCATCCCTATCTCAGTGAAGGTGTTGGAATAGAATTGGGGCATAACTTTGGATCTTTAAATTAAAAAAAACATGCATATTCTCTAATATTTTGTGTTTTGAGGCCCCTTCCAGCCACGTCATTCCATGTGGAATGACACTAAACTTTGTCATTTGAACCTTAATACCCCTCCAGAAATGTGGCCTGACTAGGGCTATATACTGTCCCAGCATGGACATCTCCCTCTTCCTAGAAGCTCTTCTCTTGATTCTGCCTGAGATGCCATTAGCTGTTGGGCTGCCATGTCACATGACTGACTCATTGAGTTTGCAGATTGTTTTTTAAACAAATTGCCAAGCTAACCATGGTTCTCCAGTCTTAAATACATAAAGCTGATCTTTGCAGTTATCTTTATAAAATTTCCTCTTACTGGATTCAGTTCAAAGTCCTAGCTGTTTCAACATCCTTTTGAACCATCACTGCCAGCCACTGTTAGTTTCCTTCCCAGCTTTGTAGCATCTGGTGATGTGGTGAGCTTACCATGTATGCCTTTAGTCAAGTAACTGATAAGCATGTTAATAGTACAGATCCAGCTGCTTGTCCCTTGAAAACTCATGTTCTGTGATATAGGATTCCTTCCAACCAAGCTGTTCTTTTTTCAGTGTCCTGTGGCATCTCCTAGCAGAGACATTCTATGTTCTAAGTTCTCTGTCTCTTACAAGTCCATTGTTGTTTGTGTTCTGCATTCTAAGACTCCTTCCAGCTTTAGCATTCTATGTCGAAATGTCTTTTCAAGTTCAAATGTTCTATTGTTTTTATGACTTCTAAGGGAAAAAAGAGGTACTTTCTGCCCCTACATCCTGAATAATTAAAGAGAAAAGAAAACTGATTCTTTGGAAGAAGGCCTCCTTAGTTTTGTCATTTACCATCTTTCCCCACATCTGTATGCTGATATTATTTGGGAAGATTAGTCTTGGGGAGTTCCTAACCGTGCTCAGGCAGGAGAATGTTTCTCCATGGCCACAACGGAGAGGATGCTTTTCACCCTCACTAGGTCCCCAAACATATAATTTTGCTTCCAATTGATGAGGCTGATTATTGTTTATATTTGGTACTCTGTGACTATTTGGCTCAGACTTCATTAGCCTCAGGAAAATGAACCAGGTGTTGCTCCATAGGACCTTAGCCCAGTCATCAAGTGGAATTCGCAACCCTGTCAGGCTGCCTTCCTGAAAGGAGGCCTGAGTCATTAAGACAAATCTGCTTGCTCAGGAAATTTTCATGGTTTAAAGTTCATCTCTGCACTCATTGACTTTTTATTTTAAATATTGGGTTGGCAGCTGTCTGGAGAAGAAATCTTTATTCAACAAGAACTAATGGGAGAGCTAGAAAACACTTCGGCAGCAATGACTTTAGACCAACATGTCATACCATATACCACAATAAGGTTCAAATGGAGACTCAAAAAATATTAAAAGGTGACCACAATGAATGGAAGAAAATGGATGGAAGCACCTTTCATAAGTCTGTCTGGGAGAAGAAAGTTAACCAAAGAAGAGAGGGAGGAGGTAACAAAACACAAAACAGATCATTTTGATCATGCAAAATCAAAACTGTTGCACAACTGAAATTAACGAAGCTAGCATGAGAGGGAAAACTGCTGTTTGATCAAAGAAATCATTATATCAGTTGTGATAATGATATAATATAGAAGATATGTAACGATTTACCACAACCACATAGAAACAAGAGTTGCTTCCAAGTAAAGAGGTGATCATAGAATATGAATACATAGTTTTCAAAAGGAGGATTGAAAGCTAATAAAAACCACATAAAAGATTGTTTCACACCACTAATAATAACCAGAAGGACAGGCAGGAGGTGGAAAGACCTTCCACTGGGTGCCTTTTCTCTCCTTTCCTTCCTTTGCCCCACACTCAGCTGGTCAGATTCCATGGCGCCTGTGGGGAGGTGAGAAGAGCAACATGGCAGTAGCTTGATCTAGGATGAGTAAGAGATCATTCCGATCTTTCCAGTGGGATGAAGGACAATCAAGCCTTATGATCTGCTCTGCTGTTACATTCCAAGGTCAGGGATATGCTGGCAAATGTTTAACAACTGGCTGAGTAAGACACGTTTTTAAGTTGAATCTGCGTCGTTAAAGTTTTCTCCATCACTTTCCTAAATCCAGACAACAACTGGGGCAGTTAGGTAGCACAACGGATGGAACATTGGTCAGGAAAGCCTGGATTGAACTCTTAGATACTTACCATCTATGTAACCTGTTTGCCTCAGTTGCCTCGCATCTATAACACAGGAATAATAGTAACACCTAGCTCCCAGGTTGGTTGTGAGATCAAATCAGATAATAATTGTACGGTACTTAGCACAGCACCTGGAACAGAAAAAGCATGATACAAGTCTTAATCATTATCATTATTATTCTTGTTGTTATTAAATAAAACAATAGCTCAAGCCCTGATCTGCTGACTCCCAAGATATAAATGCTCACACTGAAAATCTAAGGATCAGCTCTTTCTAGGGGTTCAATCTGGCTCCAGCACGCCCTAGCCTAAGGTCCTCTAGGCCGGTTGGGCCTCTACTTCCTGATGGTCCCCAGACTTCATTATCTAACCTCTGGAATCACCCTATGCCACCCTGGGCCCTGCTGCTCCCTCCTCTGTGTCTTTTGGATTCTGGGGCTTTTTATTCATTCTGCAGAGGAACTGTCTTTTATGTGCTGCCTCCTCCACTTAGCTCAACTCACCTGGAGCAGAAACTGTCTCTTCCCTTTTTTCTACTTGTAGCTTCATTTAGGACCGTGCTTGCTGCATAGTAGGCACTTTTCCATTCATTCACTAATACAATAAATGCAAGTTAGAACAACTTTATACCCTGTATAAATTGACAAAGACAACTGAAAAAATGGAAATAATGTTGTAGGGCTTGTGGAAACACACACATACACACACGCACACACACACACACACTCACACACACACACACACACACACACACACACACCTTCCTGAGATAGAGCTATCAGTCTTTCCAAAAATCATGGCCTCTAAAAGTGATTGAAATGTCCATTGCTTTTGACCCAGAGATCCTCAGGCTCTATGTATACTCCTCAGGGATTGCAGAATCTTCATGAAAGGTCTCATGTAGCTCTGAAGGGGCACCATAGTGCTGTCTAAAACAGGAAACAGGCTTATAGACTTTGGCTATGGAAAGGACCTCAAAGGCCACCATCCAAATTGTTCTTGAAAAGGAATCCCCAGCCCATCCCAGCTGAGAAGTGGCCACTGGCTATCACTGAGGACTTCACTAGCTCCTGCATCAGTCCATCCCACTTTAGGACAGCTGTCTTTTAGAGAATTTTTTTTCTGGGGAGGTATGGGAGTGGTATGGAAAAAGGATTGGGTTTGGAGCCGTTGAGACTGGGCTTTCATTTTGGCTCTGCTGCTTCCTTTCTGTTAGAAACTGCACTAATCACATAACATCTCTAGGTCTCTTTCTCCTCATCTGTAAAATGAGAGAGTAGGAGCAAGTGACCTCTGAAATGGAATAACCTTGACTTCAAGGAACTGACATTCTCTTGGGGGAAACCAGGTACATGTACAAAATCAATACAAGGTAATTTGGGGGAGGGAAGACCCTGGCAAGTGGGGCTTCAGGTAGAAGACAATACTGGAGCTGATCTTTCAAGAAAGCAGTGGATTTTAAGAAGTGGGTATGGGGGAGGGAACGCTTCCAGGCATGAGAGACAGTCTGGGCAAAGAAAGGGAGACTTGACTTTCAGTGCTGTGTGTGAGGGACCATAAAAGAGGCTGGTTTGGTTAAACTGTGGATTGTGTGAGGGGGGAATAATGTACAGTATGTCTGTAAAGATAGGTTGGGGTGAGGTAGTGAAGGACTTTAAAAGCCATGCAAAGTTGATCCTGAAGGGATTAGGGAGCTATTAAAGTGTATTAAGCAGGAGAGTGGCATGGCCAGACTAGTGCTTTAGGAAAATCCCTTTGGCTGCTACAGTGTGGAGGATAGATTGGAGAAGAGAGGGACTAGCCAGAGGGGAGATAGATTAGGAGGCTGTCGTGATAGTCTGAGCATGTGCTGTGGCCACAGAAGGATGTTTTGAGAAGATCCAGTCATTTTCCTCAATGAGCTTCCAATATGGCAGCCACTGAGGTGTACATAAATAGATATTAAGCAAGCGCTAAGATCCATGTGCATAGGGGAAATCTAAAGAGAACATGAGAGAGGTTCTAGAAGGAAGAGGCCACTTATGACTGAGACAGTGGAGAGGGAGAAGGATTGGGAATCCCAGAATCTGAGTCATCCTGAGTTTCAGTCATAGCCCTGCCACTTTCTATTGTTTGACTTTGGGCAAGGGAGGGGAGGAGGCTTCTGTTTTCTGATCTGTTAAATGAGAGGGTTGGACTAGAAGCCTTTCAAGGTCATGTCTGGTTCTGAAACTATGATGATGTTAGAAAAGCAGATGAGAAATGTCTCCTCTAGGAGGCTGCTGCTAATGTGGGCCTTCATTTGGACAGAGACTTGGCCTGGAAGGGACCTTGATGGTCATCTCACTCAGACCTCTGATTTTATAAATAGGGAAACTGAGACCCAGTGTGACCTGTGGTCATATGGGGGCAAATGGCTGAAATGGGTTTTGAATGAGATTCAACACTCTTTCCATGGGAATAAGGGAAGGATTTCAACACAAAGAGACATGGAAGAAGGATGTGCATTCTAGGCATGAGGATACCGTGTATGAAAGCAGAGAAGCACAGAACTTGTTTGGAAAGCAGAGTTGCCAGTTTAGTCCATTGCATGGATACCTCTAAGAATCAACAAAGGAATGTATGCAAATGCTTGTTAACAGAATTTATCTTTGTCTGCTTTCTATTCCTCTTCCGCTGCCTCCTCATGGTGGGGAGGTGACCCTGAGCCCTCCTGGCCATCCCAGTAGAACAAAATGGGCTCTGGTAGAACCTATGTAATGAGTAATATTTGCAGCCTGGGCCTGGAAACGAATACATGCCTGTCATCAGAGGAGCAGCCCAGCAGCGGGGAAAGGTTCGTCACCACGATGGCTGCAGCATAATGAAGCTGGGATTGTACCAGCTTTCAAGAACCACCATATAATTTATCAATAAGTATTTATTAAGAGCCTACTACGTACAAGACACTGCGCAAAGGCCCTGGAAATAGAAGGACAACAATGGAATAGCCCCTGCCCTCAAGGAGCTTACATTTTAGCAGGGGAGACAAAATGTACATATGCAGCTATAGAACCAGGGGTATGCTGGGAAATGTTTAACAGCCATATCTCCGTGTGTGTGTGTGTGTGTGTGTGTGTGTATGTATCCATGACACACTTTTAACATCTTTTACAAACCTTTCTTGTGTCTAGAACAGGTGTTGGTAAACTTTGTCCCATTGTGAAAATCCAGCCTGCTTTTTTGTACAGTGTAGTTCTGTTTGTTTGTTTGGTTTTTTTTAAACAGGGATTGGCCAGCAGGCTATAGTCTGCTGACCCCTGCTCTAGACAATCAACAAAACAATAAATCAAGCCCTGATTTGTAGTGGTTATAAATGCTGTCTCCATCTCACACCTGTGTAGAAGCCTCTTTGGGACATCTCTCCAGCTCAGCAATCATGTTTGTAGGTTGGGAATCTGATACATCTCTGGACTTGGAATCAGTCAGAGGCTGAGTTGGAAACCTGTCTCCATCACTTGCTAGCTGTGTGAGCTTGGCCAAGTAATGATTATTCCCAGGCTCAGTTTCTTTATCTGTGAAATGGGGGTAATTAATAGTACATCCTTTATAGTGTTATTGTGAAACTCAAATAAGATAACATACGTAAAGTGCTTTGCAATCTTTAAGACCTACATAAATACCATTAGTATCATTATTATTGTTATTATTATTATTATTTCATAGAGGATTGATTGTTCTCATAGTTTCCAAGGGAAGGTTGAGCCAAAGCTCAAAAAAAAGTAATTCGATTAAAATAACAAACAAACAAACGAACAAACTCTAGCTCATTGGTATGCTTCTCCTTAATAGACAGATGCCAGATATAACACCACGTACTTTGACAGCATGGTAAGAATGGTAGCTATGACACATTCACCGAATAACTGGGGCATATAGTCTCCTCCAAATACACAAAGAATTTGTGGGAATTCTAGGACAAGCATAGAATACAAGGTTAATGTGATAGACCAGGGAGCAGATGTGGGAGATGCCATCTGCTTCTGGTCCTCTGCTGGCCTTTCTTTCCTCCTCTAGTCTGCCTCTTAATTCTTAGAGCTAGTTTTCTTTAAATCCATGGCCAGCACTTTCCTATGCTCTGGGAGTCACTTTCCATGAAACTGCTTCCTCCCTCAAGTCATTGTCTTTCTGTGTCTGCGACTACAGAATTTGTGTCTCTATTCTACTGTGCCTTCAGCTTCCTCTGGAATTTGAGGGTATCTCCTACTGGGTGGGTTGTGCTGCTGCTAGTCATCATGGTCAATGGTAGTGGGGAGAGAAAACCTATCCTGTCCCCCTGCTTCCCTCCCATAGAGGTCCAGGATCTATGCACTACACAGCTGCTGCATCTGCATTCTTCCAAACCCATGGACTGCTTCTCCAGGGCTGGCCAGCTTAACTGGCCCCATTCAAGAGAATGCTGATTGAGCACCTGACCAATGGGGTTGCCTCTGCTGGTCCAATCTGGGAGAACTTGTTCATGCTTCTGGAAGTGCCTACACAGAGAGTTTAACACCATTTGTCATTTACTTCTGTGTCTCCATCATTTTGGAGAGTGGCTGATTCACTGCTCCCTGTGTAACTCACCTTCCCCTCCCCATTCAGAAGTATGTACAAAGTAGACCCATGGTGTTGTTTGTGCAGGGGAAGGAAGGGGAACTAGCTGTTCTGGGGATCAGGAAAGACTTCCTATGGATTGTGTTGTCTGAGCTAAGGCTTGAAGGCAATTAGAGGTCAAAGTGAGTTGGAAGCACATTCTAGGCTTGTGGTAATGGCCAATGCAAGGCCTGAAAAATGTCGATGCTGTGACTGCAGGAGTACAGCAAGAAGGTTGGGTTGATTTAACTAGAGCATGCAAGGAGGAGAGTCATGTGTAATAATTCCCTAAAGGTGGGCTGGGCCATGGGGTACAGGCATTTCAAGAACAAATAGAGGAGCTTATCTAGCTCTGAGAATCGAGGTTACAGTTGTGCGTTGGGATGATGGGTCAGCCAGTCCACTCTATTGCTGGAAGAGCATTCCATCTCAATATGGCCCCAAGTGGGTCTCCATTCTTTACTTGAAGGTTTGGAGGGACCATAATCCACAGTCAAGGAGGGAACCACCCACCCTGAAAAAGTAACAGATCCTTGAAATAGCAGCAGGATCTTGATCTGTGTCTTATTAGTTAGAAACTGATCTTTGTGGGCCTTGCCCACCCTGCAGAAGTAGGGCCATGTTCTGCTCTCTCTACTCTTGCTTTCCTGCTGCCTAGAGCAGAACTGGGCATTTCTTCATTCATGGTGTGGTGGACAAGTGGGCTGAGGCCGTAGTCAGGAAATCTGGAAATCAAATTCTGCTTCTCACACTGACCAGCTTTGGGACTCTGGGAAAGCGACTTAACAAAGTATCCCCAAGTCAATTTCTTCATCTAAAAATGTGAAATATAATAACCTGAAGAATTGACTTGGTAGGACTGTTGGAGAAAAAGAAGGAAGGAAAGAAGGAAAGGAGGAGAGGAAGGAAAGAAGGAAGAAAAAAAGAAAGCAAGGAAGGAAACATTTATCCTACTATGTGTTAAGCACTATGCTAAATGCTTTGTAAATACTATCTCACTTGAACTTAACAACAACCCCAGAAGGTAGATGCTATTATTATGCCCTTTTATATTTGAGGAAACCTAGGTAGGCAGAGGTTAAGTGATTTTCCCTGGGTCACACAGCTAGTGAGTGTCAGAGGCTGCATTTGAACTCAGGGTTTCCCAATCCCAAGCCCAGGGCTCTGCGCGCCTTGTCATCAAGCTGCCTTGGTAGGACTTTCTGGAGCATTTGCTCAGTGGCTGAGCTGAGGGTCACCTCCCTTTACACCATGATGAGGCAGGCAGTCTCTTAGTAGGAGCTTATTAAATACTGGTTGGAAGTAAATGAACAGAATAATCCCTTCATTAAGGCAGCCAAGGTCATTGTGACAGACAGAGGCAATTTCCCTTGTGCATACCCTTCACTGAAGAGAGGACAGCCGGTCATTGTGCTGGGATCAGACGAGCCATCAGGCAAGAGACACTGTGACAGATGTAATGCAACGTGCCATTGGGAGCCAGAGAAGGGCAGTCAAGCTCATCAGAAGAGGAGGGGAGACACTGGGCCAGATGCCGCAGGGTCAATTCCCCAAATGAAAGGGCAATGGCCTGATGGGGCCGCATCAGTGGGGAGGGTAAGCTGCCCTATAATAATCAGAAAGGGACATGGCTATAAAACACCCTGTAATTTCAGGGGTGGTAGCTCTGAAGGTGAGAATGGGAAGGTAATGATAGTGAGCCTGTGGCTTCCCTTCCCTGCCATTTTCCAGCTCAGCTTATTGTCCTTCTTTTATATTTTTAGTCCCATCTACTTTTCCTCTTTACTGGAGTTTTCTAGCCTCATTCGCTGTTACAGTCACAGAAGGACTCAGAAGGTAAGAAGGGTGCCAGAGCTGGGAAGAACCCAAGAAGCTAGAACATCAGAGCAGGGAGGGGACTTGGAAGAAGCTGAAAGGGACTTTAGAGCATAAAACATATTATATCAGAGCCAGAAGGGACCTTGGGATACAGAACAGCTTTCAGGGCTGAGGGAAACCGATAAAAGATATCAATAGAGTTGAGGACCCTAGAATAGGAGCTGGAAGGACTGCTAGACCCTAGAACATCACAGGTGTGATGGACCTTAGAACACAGGATGTTACAACTGCATGGGGAGCTCATGATAGAGAATGTAAGAACTGAAGGGATCCTGGAGACCATCCTAAGAGGAAATGACTAGCCCAGGGTCACACAGGTGATGAAGAGCAGGCACGAAGCTCTGCTTCATTCCATTGATGAGTGGGAAAGTGCTGGAGCATTGTCCATTATCTAGAACCCGGGCAAGTATACTGTCGTGAAATTGATGTACAATACTGAACAAGTTCTCTGGGCAACCAAATTTTGCCTTATGGGTTTATAGTCTGTCTCATTATAAATAACTAGAAATGAGGTTTTGCTCTAGTCATTCTGTTTTTGTTTTCTTTTGCAAGAATATGCATCCTTTTGAAGTTGGTCTCTAGAAAAATGAACAATTCACTGACCCAACAGCCTGGAGACAGGCTGTCTTAGTCGGAACTTAATAAGTACATCTATAGTGGGGAAGTGAACTGTGATCTCAGGATGAACTGAAGATCCCATTCATTTGATGAAATTACCAGCTGTAAGGAGCTGGTAAAGGTGGCTCTTATTCACTGATTATAAATAGCCTGGCTCCTTAATGACCTAATTTGTACTTCATCAAGGGTGTGGCCTGTTCTTACTTTGATTATCTTATTTGCACATGAAAGGAGCAGGAGGGATTTGACTGTGGAAGAATAGTGATAATTGACTTGCCCTTGAGCAAAGGCCTTGGTCAAAGTTTAAAAACTGAGGAATCATGTGGTAGATAGAGTTGAGAAGGCAGTTAGCGCCTAAGAAAGGCTTTAGCTCCTTACCTTTTCCTTCCTGTAGAATGAAACAAGGTGGGAATGGAGGAGGACATTCTCCATTCCCCTTAATCATCAGCAACACTCATTTGCAGCAGAAAAATTTGGCCTTAGGAGAAACTTATTAGCTGGGGCCAGGACCAGAGAGTCCAGTAGTGGAGTTGAGTTAGACAGAGGAGTAGAGAATGAGCTACCTGGAATGGGGATCCCATTCAAGAGATGGTAGGCAATAAAACCAGTTCTTCTGCTGGTCCTACAACATGTACTCTGGTTCCTTCTAAAAGAATGTATTGTTTGTCCTTCATTTTTGAGGAGGACCAATGATATTACAGCAGGATGTCTTGACTTGCACTTGAATTTAAGTGAGATGGAGCTGCACAAAGTTAGCCTTACTCTCTCTTATAGAATCATCAAAGTCCAGTGGCACTTGGGATATAGCAGATAACTTTGGCATTTTTGGTGCCTGACCAAGTTCTAAGAGTTCCACAGCTTCTGCTTCATGTCAATTGGAAGAAGTTGTTCTCATCTGCCCATTTTGCTGGGGAAAGTCCTCACATGCTTGGGGTAGACACCACCCTAGCTGATGGGTTTGAGGTCTGTCAATTACCTTCAGAAAATAACATAGACAAATATTGCACCAGTATTTTAGAGATAAGCTTAAATCTAGAGGCTATAAAGATAGCCACTAAGTACTAGAGCCAGGTGCTCAGCCAAGGAGGTCCAGCAGAGTGAGTGGATCTCCCAGAACAGAGTATCCATCCCACAGAGAGTAGCACAAGATCAGAAGAAAACATTTTTCGGGGTGTATGTAGAGATTTGGATGTAAGTTGCTTCCATCACATGTGCTTTATAAAATCTTGTTAAAATAATTAGTTCATTTTAAGCCTAGGGGGCAATACTATGACCCCTAAGGTCCACTTAGTTCTTTCTTACTCAGCATTAAAGAGTTTATTTTAGTTGGAAAATTCTGAGTTCAGGCATATTTGTTCTGAACCCCCAGTTAAGAAAATACCTTCCAGTTAGGCAGAAGTTAGGATTCTCTTTTTCAATTTACATTAATATCTATCTTTAATTGTCCCCTGTCCTTTTTATGTTTGAGGCAAAATTCAGTTTACTTGAAATGTTTGGGTACAACACAGAAAGTTCTATTATTGCATCTGCGGATAGACTGGCATAAGCAGTGGAAGTCGGGGAAAGAGCTGATTTTCTTTTGAGTCTTTCCTTAGCTTACATCCTTCTGTTGTTCAGAAGTATGTTGAAATTCCATATTCTCTCCAACTTCTTGAAACTAGACCCTTAGAATCCCTCTCTTTGGTTCTGAAATAGCTTCTTCCTTTCATACAAATTCCTTAGGGCCTGCCCCACTCTTGTAAATCCTTTGGCTTTTCTGGAGCTGTTTTTGCATTCATAGATCTAATAAAACTTTCATTACCTACATCACTCCTCACTGATGACCTCTGGCAGTGTCTCATTGTAGCTTGTTGGAAACCCTGGGCTCTCAGGCCTACACCAATGATGGATAGTCTGGATCAAAGAAGATAAACTTTGAGTATAGGTCTAATGACAGATGTTGTGTTCATTACTTAAGAAGCCTCCTGAATCTGTGAGAGGTTCATCAACAGGGGTTAGGTATCATAGGACGAATTTCCTTGTCCAGAACAACTCATGATTTCTTAGAGAGGGGTTGCCATCTGTTTATTTAAAGGAAGTACAGCAATGAAGATATGGATAGCAGGCGTATTGAGATGTAATCTTCTGATCATAGAATGTTAGAACTAGAAAGTGTCATATAGATCACACCCATCCAAATCTGTTGTTTCTCAGGGGAGGAAATTGAAGCCCAGATATGATGCTTACTACCTGGGTCACCTTGGGCAAATTACTTTCCCTATTCAGTGTCTTCCTCTATAAAATGATGGAGTTGGATTCAATGATCTTGGAGGTCCCTTCCAGCTCTCAATCAATCTGGGGACCTATAATCTTAAATGATTTGCTACAGATCAGACAGGAAAGGAGTAGTAGAGCAGGTATTTAGATGCCAACTCCTCTGTCTATCTCACCACTGGGCATCTTTGCCCCAGGACCACATTGCATGGCTCCCACTTAAAGATGTTGGGAAGAAAGCACTATGAGATGAGAGTTCTTATTACCCACTTTGCATTGTCATCTGTTTCCCAAGCAGGCTTTGAACACACAGATGAGGTTCTTCTCCATATATTGGCTGGATGTAATTCAAGATGGTGCTCACTTTGTCCTAGTCGAGTAGCTGTTTCAGAACCCAACAAACTGAGTCTCCCTATTGTGCCTGGCACACAGTAGGTACTTAATAGATGTTTTTGACTGACTGATTGCTGAGGCTATTTGGAAAGTACATTAAGATTTATTTCCATAGCAGAGACAGACCAAGTCAATAATAGTAAGATATTAATAATTATTAATCATAGTAATTATTAATAATAGTAAGATAATAATTATTTTTTATTGTAGACTCATTATACTTATACTTCACAAAAAGGATTAGCTTGAAACACTGGCTGCTAGTGCAGGGAGCAAATTGGGGAGGCAGGATAATGGGGGGAATAAGGGAAGAAAGAATCATGGGCCCCTGAGAGATAAGGATAGAACCTATATTGTGGTAGCTCAGTGAATAAAGAGGTCAGGAAGACCTGAATTCCAGTCTAACAATGGACACTTCTTGTCTGTATGATCCTGGGCAAGTCACTTAATGTGCCTTAGTTTACTCATCTGTTAAATAGGGATGATAATAATAGTACTTTCCAGGGTGGTTGTGAGGATTAAATGAGATGACAGAAGTGCTTTGCAAACCTCAAATTGCTGTCTGAGTGCTGGTCACTGTTGTTGTTGTTGTCATAGGAGGGTCAAGAATGGCCTCTAGTTGGCCAGCCAGAGTGTGAAGTCTTTGGTGAGCAGTCATTATTGCTTTGAAGCTATCAGTTGGGGGAGTTTTCCTACCCGACCCATTTCTTCAGTGGCCATCAAACTCCTTTATGCTTAACACTGACCTGTGGCCCCACGCCTGCCTCTCAGAGGCTGCGAATCAGGCAGAACCAGAGTTCGTGCCAGGTTCCCTCCTTGCCTGAGCCTCAACATTGGGCCACTTCCTGGGGGCCCAGTCTACTACCTGGAGCCCTGATGAGGCTTTGTTTGGCAGCTCTTAGTCACAAAGCACTTCTTGGAACCCAGGGCCCAGGATCACACCCAGAGTTTAGTTCTGCTCATGGTGGCAGAAGCACTGGGCAGGTCTTCCCAGTAGTTGGCAGCATCAGCCTGGGAAGATGCACGGGGCAAAGGGAGATCCTGTCCACCATCCTCACTTTGTATCATTTCCTCTCACTCAGCACTATGTCTCTCCCAACCATAGGGTGGAAGCAAGGTTTCCCTTGGAGCATAGACTGACGTGGGGAGCCGTGTCATGGTGATGGCAGCTGGCACCTGCTATGTTCTGGACAAGGTGCAAAGTGCATTACAAATATCATCACATTTGATACTCATGACAACCTTAGTGGGGTAGGTGATGTTAATTATCCCCATTTTATAGATAAATAATATATATGAACAGGCAGTTTTCAGATGAAGAAATTAAAGCTATCTATAGTCATATGAAAAAATGCTCTAAATCATTGTTGATTAGAAAAATGCACATTAAAACAACTTGGAGGTACCACCTCATATCTATCAGATTGGCTAATATGACTGAAAAGGAAAATGATAAATGCTGGAGAAAATGTGGAAAAGTTGGAACATTGTTACATTGTTGGTGGAGCTGTGAGCTGATCCAACCGTTCTGGAGAGCAATTTGGAACTATGCCTGAAGGGCTATAAAAACATGCATACCCTTTGATTCAGAAATGCCACAACTAGGTCTGTATCCCAAAGAGATCATAAAAAAGGGGGAAAGACCCACATGTACAAAAATATTTATAGCAGCTCTTTTCATGGTGGCAAAGAATTGGAAATTAAGGGGACACCCATCAACTGGGGAATGGCCGAAAAGGTTGTAGTATATGAATGTAATGGAATACTATTGTTCCATAAGAAATGATGAGCAGGCAGATTTCAGAAAAAGCAGGAAAGAATTATATGCACTGATGTTTAGTGAAGTCAACAGAACCAGTAGGACATTGTATACAGTAACAGCAACATTGTGTGATAACTAACTTTGATGGACTTAGCTCTTCTCAGCAATGCAAGGATCTAAGACTATTCCAAAAGACTCATGATGGAAAATGCTATCTACATCCAGAGAAAGAACTATGGAGTCTGAATGCAGATCAGAGCAGACTATTTTCTCTCTCTCTTTTTTTTTCCTTTCTCATGGCTTTTTCCGTTTTGTTTTGATTCTTCTTTCACAACATGACTAATGTGGAAATATGTTTATTATGTTATTTACATACATATTTATTATTATGTTATGTTTATATACATATTTATTATTATGTTATTTATAAATACATATTCCCTTCTCCCTTCCCTTCCCCTTAACCATCCTGCGCCTTCATTTCCTTTTTCTATAAAATAAGTGAGTTGAACTAAATGGCCAATCTGGTCCTTTCCAGCCTAGAGCTTTAATTCCATGATCCTTGCAGAAAGAGCCGTGAACTTGGAGTTAGAATAACTTGGATTCAAATCCTACCTCAAACATTTATTAGCTGTGAGTCTATAGCCAAATCATTTAGCCTCTCTTGAGTCTCAGTTTTTTTATCTCTAAAATGGGGATAATAGCAACATCTACCTCAGAATTGCTGTGAGGACCAAATGCCCAAATCTAAAAAGCACGTTGCCGACCTGACAGTATTCAGAAAATGCAAGCTTCTGTTATCATTGTCCGTCTATATCCCAGGCTCCGATGATGCGCTCACTCCCCACACCATTTTCCAGAGATAACTAAGCTCCATTAACGTCTTCAGCTGTGAGCCGCAAGGAGAATGGAAGCCATATTTCACAATAAAGCAAATAGTTGTCAAAGCCAAGGAGAAACAGGCATTTTACACGTGCCTCCTGCCCGTCGCTATCGAAAATAACCATTTTAGAGACACATTCAATCAATACTCCAGTGCCGACCATGGTGTTATATTTAAAAATCATATAAAGGATTCAAAAGTTGCTGTTCATTCCAGGTTTGGGTGATTGATTTATATGTTTGCTGAGTTCAATGCCTCAAGAAACCACGTTATTTTAATTCACTGCTATGGATTCACTGATACCTCTGTCAATAATAGAGCTGAAGGGGTTTTCTCTTGGCAGTCAGATCTTGGGGGAATGACTGCGGGGAGGAAGGCATGAAATCACATAGTAATAATTCCAAATGTTTTGGGGACCAAGGTTTGCTGCCTCATCACTTACACTGTCAGTGAGTAAATAAGCATTTATCAAGTGCCTAATATGTGAGAGGCACTCTGCTAAATGCTGGGGTTGGGAAGGGAGATGCAAAAGCAACCAAACCTTGCCTGGGAAGGAGTTCCCGTTCTAATGAGGGAAACACAACATAACTAACCAGGTAAATGCAAGATACATTCCGCGGAAATGGAAGGAAATTCTGTAACACCACGTACAGCTGGGCAAGCCCTAGGAAAGCCCCCTAAAGAAAGTAGGGTTTGAAATGAGTCTTGGTACATGAAAGGAAGGAAGCAGCATGGGGAAGAGGAAAAACAAACAAAACCCCGGGTTTAGAGGCAAGAGATTGGGGAATGAAATCTCATCTCTATCATTTGTGATTTGTCCTTGGGCAAGTCACTCACTTCCACTCTCTAGGACTCAGTTTCCTTATACATAAAATAGAGATAATCACACACCTTAGTGTCAGAAGGGACCTCAGTTTCCCTGTAGTCTAACCCATATCTGCACAAGACCCCCTTCTTTGTTATACCAGTCTTTGCTGGGAGGCTTTCAGTGAGGAAGAAATCCCTCCATCCTAAGCCAGCCCATAATCACGTTGGTTAGGGATGTGCCTGGAAGCAAACAACCCCTTCCACATTTGGACAGTTCTCATTTCTGGGGAGATTTCAAGGACATCCATCCTTGCCTTTGGTCAAGTCCTACCAATTGGTTCTGGCTCTTCCCTCAGGCAAAAAAGAGAATAGCCAAATCCTTCCTTTGGGTGAGAATCCTTTGCCATTTCACTTGCCCCGGGTATTTTCCAGCTTACTCAAGCCTTTCTTAAAATGTAGTTCATAGAAATAAAGATTGTTCGCCAGAAGGGGTCTGACCATGGCAGACTAGAGGAAAGGTCACCTCCCTTACCCTGGCTGCCATGCTTCTCATTATACAGCCTGTGATCGAAGTACATTTTGGGGGAGGAGGGACTGGGATTGTCATATCACACTCTTGTCCAACTTGCACCCACTAAAACCCCCAGCTCTCCTTAAAAACTCCAAAAAATCCCAAAGCACTGGGGAAGAAAGCTAGGCAATGCAGTGGGTAAGAGTACTGGACTTGGAATCAGGAAGACCAGAGTGACTCAGTTTTCCCCAACTACAAAATAGGGATAATAATAGCACCTATCTCACAAGATTGTGGTGATGATTAAATGAGATAACATACAGAACTTTGCAAACCTTAAAGCACTATATACATTATGTCATCATTATCAAAGCTATTTTTCAAATGAGTTACTGTCTAGACTATTTTGCCCCATTTCCCCCTCCCCCCCATAAAGTTGATTTTTGGAACACAAGTGCAATATTTATACTTTCAATTCCAAATCAACTGTAGTTCTGTTTCCTACATGGTAATTAAATATATAGCCCTTTTCAGGGCTGCTCATCCACCTTTGGTATCTACCTGTCACTCAACTCTCACCTGTGGCTCCAAGAAGCTGTAACATCCACAGCATCTACACCCCAGTAAAATATCTTGGCAGACAGGCTAAATAAAGTTGAGAGCAAGCAAGGGGCCTCAAATCTGTCAGTGAGTTACGGGAATGTCTGTCTCAAGCATGAGAAGACTTCCGCCAGTGGAATAGGTAGACAAGAATAATTTGTTCCAACAGCCATGAAAGCAGCTGGAACTGGCACTGTGGGGCACATAGAGCTTGCTCAGACATTCAAGATGCCAAGGGCATCCACTGCATCCCAGGCCATCACCAGTCATCTTGACTTTTGTCCTGCTACTGGACTTTGATGACTCTGAAAGAGAGAATGAGGCTGGTGATTTTGTTCAATTCTGCCTCATTTAAATCCAATTCATAGACAAGATATCACCCAAGATGTCACTGGCCCTCTTCAGAATAACTGTATTACATATCTAGATAAGGGGAAAAGAAGACATAGTTTACCTAGATTTTAGCAATGCTTTTAATAAAATATTTCATTCCCTTCTTGTAGAGAAAATGGAGAGCCACGGGCTAGACAATGGATTTTAGAACCATTTAAATGTACAGAATTAGAGTAGTCTTTAAGGGTTCAGTATCATCTTGGAGAGAGGTCTCCAGGAGAGTGCCTCAGGCAATACACTAGATGGGAGGAAGAGGATCCTGCTAGATCTGGACAGTTTGAGCAGGGGTTCTCAACCTGTGATAAGGCTATGTCTACCTCTCAGGGGTATATGAGAAGCTTGTCAAAGCATCAGGGGATTATTTGATAAATAACCATATTTTCCTATTGAAATTATATAAGTTTTTTATTATATGCACACACATGGTAAATGCTAGAATTTATTTCCTTTCGTATTGAAGAGAGGCGATATTAGAAAGTTTAGTTAAAGTCAGGGGCTATGGACCATAAAATGGTATGGCCCCCTGGGTTGTAGTGATAGGTGGAATTTTTAGAAAGAAGTTCACTAGGGACAATGTATAGAATCTTACACTGGGGTAAACAGAAATCAGCTTCCAGTGGTACAGAAAGGAATAGAGATATGGGGAGGGTCAGGCAGCAGATAGAGATGTTTCCAGTGTACTCAAGGGTCAGCAGGAGTCAACAGGATGAAAAGATATGAGTGTCATATAAGGTAATATGATCTTTGATTCCATTGGGAGAGGCACAGCTTCCAGGAAAAAGGAGATGAGAGCCTCCTTCTCCTCTGCTCATATCAGACCCCTTCTGGGGGCATCTTGTGGTTTTGGGAGCCATGGTTTAGGAGTGATATTAGCAGAGAGGAAACATACGAAAAAGGTAAACTAGCTAAGTGAAAGACCTCAAATCCATGCTATATGAGGATTTGGGGTTGCTTAGCCTGAAGAGGAGAAGGATCACAAAGAAGCCTCATTCCCGCCTTCAAACATGTGGAAGGTTGTCCTGTGGCCCCAGAGGCAGGACCGAGAAGAACAGATAAGTTTCCCGAGAGTTCAATTCAATCTTGCTGTCAGGAAAAATTTCCTAAAAATTAGAGCTGATTAAAATTAGGATGAATTGCCTAGGGAGATAGTATCATCCAAAATGGTAGATATCCCTTTCAATTTTGTGCCATCTATGAATCTGATGCACTTGTCCTCTGAGACTTCATTAAAGCCATTGAACATACACACACACACACACACACACACACACACTGCCACAAAGGGACAGGCACATGTCCATGGGGCACTCTACTAGAGGCTTCTCTCCAGATTGATAGTGAACCATTAATGAATCCTCTTTTAGTCAGGATGATCAGCAAATTCCAAAACTGCTATAATCAAGCCTACATCATTTCAGGACAAGAGCGAGGGGAAATTCTGAAACCAGCCCAGAAATTTATTGTACAGGTTTCGTTGAAATCACAGGCTGTCAAAGTATCGTAGATTCTGGGCAAGAAGGGACTGTAACTTTCCCTTCACTTTAGTGATAGGGAAACTGAGGCCCCAAGGAGTGAAATGGCTTGTCTAGAATCACACAGCTCGTAAGTATCTAAGGCACAATTCAGACTCAAGTTTTCCTGTCCTTAAGTCCAGAGTTTCAACTACCATACATGGACTCTGTAACAAGACTAGTCGTAGCAGCTAAAATTTCTATAGCGTTTACTATGTTCTAGGCACATAGCACAACAGACACCTCAGAATGTAGAACACAGAAAGCCAAAACTGAGAGGGAGCTTTGAATAGAGAACAGAGAATGTCAGAGCTGAAAAAGACCTTTGACCTTAAAGATGAAAATGTTAGACCTGGGGAAAGCCTTCGATGTAATCCTGGCTGACACCCTCACTTTAGAAATGACACTTGTCTCAGGTTACACAAATGGCAGGTCAGAGAGTCTCCAAGCCTCTGGATTCTCAGGTTGGTACCATTTCTGTTATGCCAAATATACACAGTCTGGTTTTCTGACTGTGAGTTCAAGGCTCTCTCCTCGACTGTGATGGTCACAGTCAGAACAGTCATATCCTAATGGATGAGCCATAGAGGAAGGCCAAGAGAAGCTCGCATTTATAAGATTTGTAAGGTGTTTTACAGGATTATCTTGTTTGAACCTCACCACAACCCCATGAGTTAGTTTATCATCTCCATTTCACAGATGAGTAATGGAAGCTGGCAGAAGTCAAGTGACTTGCCCCAGGTCACACAACTAGTAAATGTCTGAGTCGGGATTTGAACTCAGACGTTCCAACTCCAAACTCTTTCTGTGACCCCTGCAGAAGTGATCTCAGCATAGCACAAGTTTTTGATCAGTGTCCATTCATCCCAGGTCATAGCCCAATTTCCCTTTATGGGGAATCTCATCCCCAAATTTCTATCCATTACTTTTCATTTTTACATAGAGAGGTGTTTCTTGAGTTTCCAAACAAGAAAAATAACCAAGGAGAAGAATGATTCGATGTTGTGATTTACTGTCACAATGGTTGCGGTGGTGAGCAAAGCTTCACGCAGCTTTATGAATAATATATTTACACTATTAAGGTTCCTGGTGAATTTACAAGATGGATGCCCAAAAAGAAGTCTCTAACCATGATCTATTGCTACTATGTCAGAGTCGTCAATCTTTATCAGCTCCTATTCAAAGGGAATTATAAAAAGGCTGCTGAGCTGTAACAGTGCTGGGGTTTTTAGCATACGTCCCCCTCTATATTTTTATCCTTTTGAAAATCCATGACATGGAGGCTTATGTCCAGGATGCTGTCCCTGATCCTGTCCCAGGGAGTAGAAAGCAAGTCATAGTAGCTAAGTAAGCCCTTGCCCGAAGCACCTGAAACTTGGCCCACAGGAGATTCCATTCAAATGCACTCAATTAGTTCCATGATTACTGATTGGGCTCCTACTATGTGAAGGGTGCTAGGGCTCCAGCGAGGAAAGATGACTCAGCCCCCTTCCTCACTGTTGTAGTAGGAAGGCCGAATTTATAATCTCAAATATAATCATGTATATGTTTGAATAGTTCGAAATCACAAGGTATGAGAGATTCTCTAAGTAGAAAGCAACAGAACATTTATTTAGGCCCCAGAGCAACAAATTAGCGAACCAGCCTCCCCATTCCGACATCTTGACCAAAAAACACCAGGCCCAATAGGCCCGCCTCACAAGAGTAACCAGGAGGCCACAGAGAAACAAGATAGTATTTAGCCAAATCATATTTACTGGCCTCAAGTCCTTGCTCGCACTTCTGGGTTCACACAGGTCTCTTGCTTCAGCTTTTTTCAGCTTCAGCTGTAGTTGGTCTCTTAGCTCGCCTCTCCTCGAAGCCAAGCCTCTGGCGTTCTTAAGCCCCGCCTCAACGATCAGAGACCAGAGACCAATTGGTTCCTTGGCCCTTCTTAAGTCATCAATCTACACCCACACAGTTTTCACTCCTGATAGGGCTTTGGGCCTGGGGCTTATCACTTAACAGCTGAAAGTACTTTCAAAGTAAACAAAGTAAACAAAAGCCAAACTCCTCAAATGCTAAGGAGCCCATTTTGTCTTATCGACACAACTGTTCATAGTGACCTCAGTTAGAATAGTCAGGTTAGTGATGAAGACTGTGATAATGAAACAGAACCAGTTTGACATAGATGGATAGAGAGCTGTCCTATGAGTCAGAAAGATCTCCGTTCAAATCTCCCCTTTGACAGACACAGACCATGACTTGGAGCAAGTTATTCCACCTCTGAATGCCCTGGTTACCTTTCTTTCTTTTTTATTTTTTGATTAAAAATATGTTCTTAGCTTTAGTCAGACAAAATCTGCTTCTACTAGCCATGCAGCTAAGAACACATGAAGCTCATTACGGACAAATACAGTCAAGGAAAGCAAATCTCTGCATTGGCAATGTCCAAAAAAGATCCTTTTCTCCTTCTACATTCTACATCCTTCACCTGTCTATAACGACATAGGCAGCGCATTTCATCTTCAGGTTTTTGGAATCCTAGTTCGTCATCACACTGATAAGCATGCAGCACAACAGTATTCTGGCATATTATATTTTATATCTTATTCATCCATTCCTTACGAAGCCCCCTCTGATTTCCATTCATTGTCACCTCAAAAAGGCCTATAAATGTTTTTGTAAATCTTTAGAGTTTGTTCTGCTTAGGATTGATTCCTCTCTTATTCTACTTTCCTTCTAATTCCCTCTCCTCTCTATTTTCTTGTGGGATGAAATAGCTTTTTTTGGTACCCTGGTGTGTGTGTGTGTGTGTGTGTGTGTGTGTGTGTGTGTATGTGTGTATGTGTATGTATTCTTCCTTCTTCTGATTACCTCAGATGAGAGTGAGATTCAAGTGTCAGCCTCCACCCCTGCCCCTCCTGCTTGTGTAGATGTCTACTTGTGTACTCTTTGTGATATAATTTTCTGTAACCTTCCTCCCCGCCCTCCCGTGTTTTCTTCTTGCCCTCTCTTTCTATTCTTTTCTTAAGATCATTGAGACAGAACAGCACCTCTCCCAAATCTTGTCTAATTGGACCCCTTTTGTGGAACCTGATAATGTTAGAGTACAGAGGGGATATGCAGATCATCTCCCTGTGTGTGGATGTAAGCAGTTTATCCTTGGTTAGTCTCTTCTCACTGTTCATTCATGTTTAGCTTTTTATGTTTCTCATCATTCTGGTGACAAGATATAAAGTTCAAAGTCTTCCCCCAGCCCTGGTCTTTTCAGATTTTTGGATGTCTTTTATTCCATCAAAGATCCATTTCCCCTACTGAGGAATTATATACTCCATTTTGCTGGGTAACTGATTCTTGGCTGTAAGCCAATATCCTTTGCCTTCTGGGATGGCATATTCCAATTCTCTGCTTCTTTGTGATGGTGGCTAGTAAATCGGGTGTGATCCTGACTTGTTCATTGGTGCTTGAATTCTTTCTTTCTGGCAACTTGTAGTATTTGTTTCTCTGACCTGGAACCTGTGGATTTTGGCTAGGATGTTCCTAGGAGTTTTCATTTTGGGGTTTCTTTTGGAAGGCAACCTGTGAATTCTATTTCCACTTTGTCCTCTGGTTCTAAGAGATCTGG
>CM053625.1:322645310-322670778 GCA_028646595.1 Phalanger gymnotis | reverse complement strand
GCTGTTGTTTTCAGAGCTATTTCTATACAGCCAGCTCTGCCACACCAGCACTTCTCCTTCCCCAAGAACCTCCAACCTGGACTGGACTCAGATCTTCAGCAGACTCTGCACTCCTGCTCAGATCCACCACTTTATTCTTCCCACCAGGTGGGCCTGGGGCCAGAAGCAACTGCAGCTGTAGTTCTGTAGCTGCCCCACCTCCACTGCCCCTTGGGGTGGTGGCTGAGCTGCGAACTCTATCATCCTGTCCCCAGCAGCTTTTCCCACTAACCTTCTCTGTTGTCTTTGGTGTTTGTGGGTTGAGAAGTCTAATAACTGCTGCAGCTCACTGATTCAGGGCTCTAGGGCCCTCTCTGCCCGCCTCCCGGTATGGTTGGTCTGCCTGGCTCACGCTGGGCTCTGCTCCACTCCACTCCCAGCTCCGTTCCTGATAGACCTCACCCAGCAACCATCCAGGCTGTCCTGGGCTGGAGCCCTGCTTCCCTCTGCTATTTCGTGGGTTCTGCAGTTCTAAAATTGGTTCAGAGCCATTTTTTATAGGTTTTTGGAGGAACTTGGAGGGGAGCTCAAGCTAGTCCCTGCTTTCCAGCTGCCATCTTGGCTCTGCCCCCCCCCATTATTAGTAATTTAGAACAACTTTGCATATGTTTATGGACATTTTCCATTTCTTTTCTCGAAAACTATTGGTGTTCTTTGTTCCTTCTTGGATTTATACATGAGTCAATTCTATACATAACATGGATTTTTTAAACTTATAATTAATGATTTACTTATTAGCTTATTTGTAACCGAATTTTACTTAAAATTGATTTTCTTATGATTCATTTTCCCTTCTATCCATAATTCTCCTCTTATTTTGATTTGCATTTTTGCAACCCCTTTTTCATTTTATCAACTCAAAATTATTGAAATAATTTCTCTTTTATGATCACCTTTATCCCTCATTTGGTTAAGAATCTCCCCCTATCAACCCAAGTTGTAAAATAATATCTTCATCCACTTTTCTATCTATATTTTTATTATGTGACATAAAATTCAGGTTGCACATCTACTTAGGTATCGTTGCACAATGCAGAGTAAGATTTTTATCTATACTTAATCTCTGCAAAATTGCTTTCCGGTTTCCCTGGCAATTCCTGTGTAAATGGGCATCCTTCCCTTAGGAATTTGTGTCCTTGGCTTTTATCAGACTCAGGGTTACAATGATTATTTCTACTGGATCTTCTGTGTCCAGTGCATCCCATTGATCAATTTTTCTATTTTTTTTTCTGTTGTACCAAATAATATGGATGATTAGTACTTTACAATGTAGCTTGACATTTGATAATGCTCTTCTCCATAATTCCTGTATTTTGTCATCCTTTTTCTGGAGAATCTAGATACTTTATTTCTGCCAATGGATTTTGTTTTGTTTGAGTTGCCTAGAACTATGTAAATTAATTTAGGTAGTACCACTATTCTTGGTACTATATTGACATTCCCAGCTTTGAATTATGAATTTCCCTTCAATTATTAGTGTTGTAGTATTTGTTAAAAAAAGTGGTTGTGATTATATTTATGTAAATCCTAAATGTATTTTGGTTATTAATTCTTATATTTCTTATATAAATTATAGTTATTTTGAATGGAATATTTATCTCATCCTCCTGGATTTTGTTATTAATACTGATAAAGGCTGATATTTAGAGAAAGAGGAAAATGAAGACAGAACAGAGTGCATGGTCTGGGAAAATTCTGAAGGCTAAATGACTCTACTAATGTGGGAGTCATTCTTGAATCAGTTCTCTGTCTGCAGTCACAGAAAAAATAAAATTTGAGAGTTGGGAAGGAGCTCAGATGCCATGTAGCAGAGTCCCTATCTGAAAGGATAACATGACACCAGACAAAGTAGTCACCCAGATTCTAAATGATGACCTCAAGGAAAGACTACTAGTACTTACCAGAGTGGCCTCTCCCACTTGGCTACAGCTCTAAAGGGTAGGAAACTTTATCAGAGAGGAAGTGTAAATTTATCTTTTCACTCCTTTTACTCCTGATTTCACTTTCTGGGGAAATATTCTAGGTGATTCTTGATAAAATTCCTGCTGCAAATGACAACTCTTAAAATCCTTATGGACTTATGTCCCCCTCCCCACCTTGAATCTCCTCTTCTCTTAGATGGCTGTTCTGTTAGAATAAAGATTAAAATTGGTAAAAATCTAAAAGAAAGAGTAAAAGAGAAAAATCAACAGGGTGGAATTAGAAATTACCAGTATACCTGAAGGAAAATCAATCAATTAGCATTTATTAATTGCCTATAGAAGACTAATCACTGGGGATACGCAGTACAGGAAAATAGTGTCTGCCCTCAATGAGCTCACATTTTTTTTTCAGTAACTGGTATGAATTATCAAAGTCGTAATGTCAACAAGATGCCACAACTACAAAAAAAAACTGCATACATTGCAATCTCAATGGAAATGGTCAAATGGAATCCCAGTCATTAAAAAAGTAATTAAAATCACCCCAGAAAGCAACTGAATTTTAACATCTTTATACATCCAGCCAACAAATTAAGATGGTTAACAAGAAAAACAAAATACAAATTTGGAAGTCTGGTATTGATGTCAAAAAAAAAGGCAACTGCTTAAGCATTTCTATCAATTCGCACATCGATCTCTCTGCCACTGAATTTTATCCCATTCATCATCTGGCAGGCTCTCTCGGCCACTTCTGGGGACTCAGACTTAACCATGCCATAGCCTTTGGATTTGCCATTCTCCATCTTGATGTCTGCATACAACACATGGCCATATTCATTGAATTTATCTTTTAGCATTTTCCATGTAAAGTCAAAAGGGAGATTTCTCACAAATATCTGGCAGGCTTTTTGAGTAACCCCAGGTATGCGGCCACTAGCACCTCCAAAACACCCTGCAAAACTGCCTCCAAAGTTTCCTCTATCCATTTCCATAGCTCTGTTAAAGCTACCTCCCATGGCAAGCCCCATGTGCTCCATTCCTGAACCTAGGGCTGGACCCACAGTGGGACCCATTCTCTCTACATTATTGGCACCCATACAGTCCAAACCAGTAGACATTCAATCCATAACTGGGTCCATGCGATCTATGCCAGTTCCCATGCCAGCAGGCACCATACGATCCATGGTGGTGCCCATGCAATCCATACCTGATCCCATTCTTTCTATAGTTGAGCCAACCTGACCTATAGGAGCAGCCATTCTCTCAATTCCAAAACCCATGCCAGCCCCCATTCTTTCTATACCTGAACCTATCCTATCCATGGTTTGGCCCATCCTTTTGATGCTTGTAGTCATGTGGTCTATGCCAAGGGGACCCATTCGTTCTATTCCTGACCCCATTCTCTCTACAGTTGACCCTATACGATCCATGACAAGGCCCATTCTCTCCATCTCAGACCCTACTCTATCCCTTCCATGGCCTAGGCCAGAACCCATTCTTTCCATCCCAGCACCACCTATGTGGTCAATCCCAGGGCCCATCCTCTTGATTCCTGGCATACTGTCATCACCACCACCCATTCCCCTGCCAAGTGGTTCTCCAAAACTCCGAGCCATTCCTATCTCATTCCGGGCAAAATCTCTCTCAAATCCTCCACCCATTCCTCGATCCATTTCTCCCATTTTGTTTATTCCAAATCCCATGCCTTCCATTCCCATTCCTGCGGGTCCTATGTTGCGCATTCCTATGGCTTTGTTCAGATGATTAGCATCAATAGGCTGTCCTCCTGGTCCTAGCCCCATGCCAAGGCCACCAAGTCCACGAGGGAGTTGTTGGGGTCGCTCGGGAGGGAAGAAGTCACCCTTTGGCAGGGCCCTCTCATCCATCTTCACGTGCATTGGTCTGTCGAACAGCAGCTGGCCGTTGAACATTGATATAACCTGAACTGCTTCAATTGATTGTTCAAAAGTAACAGTGCCGATTCCATGACTTTTCCCATCTTTATCTTCAAGAAGTCTGCTCTAACCACTACTCCAGCCATATAGAACACTTCCTTCAGTTTCTTCCAGCCAACTTTATAGTCCAGATTTGCTACAAATACTGTGCTTCCAAGTCTTCTGGTCTGTAATGCATGGATAATCTCATTTGGGATGTTAGAATTATTTAGGATACTGGGTGGGATATTAATCATTCCTGGGCCATCTGGTCCCATACCCATCCCACCAGTTGGAGCCATCACCTTTTGCATTGCTCTCCTGGCATGTTCACCATCAGGATCTTCTTTGACTTTCAGAGGTCTTCCACTTAGACTATGCTTGTTCAAAACTTCAGCAGCTTTTTTCATGCTTTCTTCCATCTTGAATTCAACAACAGCACATCCCCTTGACTTTCCTTCAGCGTCCATTAAGAGCTCCACGTATGTTACCTTACCAACTTTTTCTTTGACCAGGTCTTTAAGGGACTGCCATTTCACATCAAATGGTATATTTGTAATGAAGGCTCTGTATCTTTTAGTAGGGCTGGCATAAGGTTCAAATCAATTCCCTCCTCTTTTCACATTTTTCTCCTTCCTCTTCTCATTTTGATTTGATCATTCACCTTCACTTTTGGGGGTCAGAGTCCCATTGCCGCTTACTAAGCCAGGCGCACTGCTCTCTTCCTCCATTTTGGATTCAGTCGCAGCCACCTCCACAGCCACTTCCACCCCTGCCGCCATCTTCTCTCCTTCTGGGCTTTGTATGCAAGGAGCTCACATTATAATGGGGAAGACTGCATACAAACAACTGCGTACAAACAAGGTATAGGCAGGATAGATTGGGGGTAATCAGGAGGTGGCATATTCCGTATAGGTCAAACCACTGCAACCACCATTTCCCCTCAGACCCTGGGGAAGACAGTCCAGGATCTAGGCTCTAGAAGTAGCAGTGTCCATCCTTTCTCATGACCCTTGTAGCCATTACTGAGTGGAGCAACCCTTGTGGAGACAAGATGTACTGTCCCTCCTACCACCAACTTCAACTGCCTCAAATGAGTGGGTAATGCCAAAAACTGTGGCAAAAGCAGGAACTTCCAGGGTACCATTCCATCTTCTAACCTGGCCCCCACAATACTAATTCAGGAAAACAAATAATACTTGAAGAAGTCTGACCTCATGCCTTCTTCTGGCCTTCTTGTTAGCCACGGGTACTGAGGAAATGAGAAATCAAGTTCTGACCACCAAAATCCTTGGAATGAGAAATAGTTCAATATCAGAAACCAAATGGTTTTAATAATGGAGCAGGAAAATGAATTACTGTCTCTTTTGTTGCTGCAGCCTAAGGACCCTGAGGCCTTTCCACCTCTCATGCAGCTAAAACTTTGTATATTTGTTCTTTTCTCCATTAGAATGTGATCTCCTTGAGAGTATGTTATGTCTTGCTTTCCTATTTGTGTCCCTAGCATTTGTACATAGTTAAGTGCTTAATAAATATCTTTTCATTCATTGATTGATTCATTGAAACTAGTTATTGATGGTGAAAATAGGAGATGGATTTAAGAACATATATAAGGTACAATAATTTCACGCAGAAACTTACCTTATGTTAATGAATTCCCATAAGAAGTTGAAAACAGATAAAAAATATATTTAGTTGGACACATTATTTACTTGATAAGTAAAAAGATATGGCTACCAAAGTAAACTCTGGCTTAAAATACAAACTTTTATGTAACCTGATGGAGATGGATGAAAGAAGATCACGAGAAGTATCACATCCTAAAAGAGAAAACAACGGTTGAGGGTAAAACCAACTTTGAGAAATCCTGCTGAGAGCTCAGACTAAGTAAAGTCATCTGGCGGATATTTAAAAGTGACACAGAAATAGAATACAAATAGAAAAAATCTATAGGATTTTTATAACAAACTTTATTTTTTTACTATCAAGAGCAGTGTAGTCCTATGTCAGTCCTAACTGTGCTTTCAAATGAAGTAGAAATGGCATTAGAGAAGAAAATTTGAGAAAGCAGATGAGACTATAGATATACAGAAGGGAATGAACAAGCATTTATCAGTGCCTATTATATGCCTGGCACTGTGCTAAGTGCTTTCCAGATATTTTCTCATTTGATACAACAATTCCAAGAGGTAAGTGCTATTTTTGTCCCCAATTTACAGTTGAGGACACTGAGGTAAACAGAAGTTAAGTGACTTGCCCAAGGTCATGCAGTTAGTAAATGTCTAATTTCCAGATTTGAACTCAGGTTTTCCTAACTTCAGACTCAGCATTCTATTTGTTTTGTCACCTAGCGGCCTCAAAGGAAATCCATGCTAGAGGCTGAACAAGGAGAAGTCACTGAGGTATTTATTTATTAACCACATATCTGATGGAGTTGAAGAGATATGGATGTGGGGAAAATCTTGGTTTTACTAATACTGAAAAGTCAAGTAAAAGAGTGTCGACAATTGCTTGCCTACAAGAATACTCTGTTATCTCTCTCTATAAAATTTTAATGAGAATCTTCTCCATGCGTGCTGGAGATGCTTTTTATGGGTTTATTAGTAGGTAACAGAAAGAGATTCATAAGCAGTGTTCTAGAATAGACTATGTCTTTACCATTACACACCTAACTAAAAGATATAGAGAATATGCGTTCCCACTGCGCTCATTGTTTGTTCATTTAAAAAAAATAGTAGATTCAGAAGATCAAAACAATGTCTTCATTTTTCTCCTCCAACTAAATATCTGACTGAAACATCGAACGATACACATAACATTAATTCTTTGAGAATGGAGATGATTTTCCTTTTTGTCTGACATGGCTCTTGGCATAAAAGATGTAACCACTGAAATAACCTTGTTTAATAACCTTTTGATCATCAGTATCAGGAGAGGCATAAAGTGGCAACGTGTTCCCCAGAATTGTTCACCACTATCATGTAGGAGATACAGCATAAAATTTAAAGAGAGATTCTCTATAGGTGGTCATCCAGATATTTTTAAATATGACAATGTTTTGGTGGAAGCAGAAGCCAGATCACTGCAGAGATTCCCAGATGAGCCTTACAATAGTTCAGAAGAGTTGAACCTAACCAACCTTATAGGAAAAACAAATGGATTGATGAATCGGTCAATAAACATAAACACCTACTATGTGTCAGGCACTGTGCTAAGCACTAGGGACACAAAAAAGAATAAAAAGACAGTCCCTGCTTTTAAGGAGCTCACAATCTAATGTGTGAGATGAGATGCAAACAAATATGTACAAATTTATATGTAGGTTAAATAGGAAATAATTAAAAGAGAGAAAACACTAGAATTAAGAGAGTCCACAGAGCTTATATATGTGTATGTGGAGGAAGGGATTATATCTAATGAAATTTTTAAAAAGAGGACTTGGGAACAACTTCCTGTAGAAGGTGGGATTTTAGTTGACTTAAGGCCAGGGAGATTGGTAGTCAGAGTGGAGGACGGAGAACATTCCAGACCTGGGGGAAGCTAGAGAAAATTCCTAGAGCAGAGAGATGCACTGTCTTATTCATGGAACAGCCCAGTGTTACTGGATCAAAGAGGACATATTGGGGACAAAGGTATAAGAAAGCTAGAAAAATAGGAAGGGGCTAGGTTATGAAAAACTTTGCATGACAAATAGAGCATTTTGTATTTGCTCCCTGAGGCAATAGGAATCCACTGAAGTTTATTGAGTGTGAAGGGGGTGGGAATTATTTTAGGAAAACAACTTTACTGACTAAATGAAGGTTGAATTGGAATGAGAAGAGACCAGGTAGGCAGACTCACCAGCAAGTATTACAATAGTCCAGTTGTGATGTGTTAAGGGCCTGCACTAAGGTGGCAGCAGTAGCAAAGGAAAGAAGGGGGTTGCTATTTGAGAAATGTAAAGGTACAGCTGGCAGGCAGGGCATAACAACAGCTTGGGGTGAGAGATAGGGAGGAATCCAGGATGACTCTTAGGCTGCAAGCCCAAGGGCTTGGAAGAATGGTGCTGCCCATCAAATTACCCGAAAGGCCCCCTCAGATGCAAGAATGGATGTCAGCAGAGAAATTGGAGCAGAAAAAGTAGATTTGAGGAGCATCAGCATGGAGATGATAATTAAATCTATGGGAGTTGATGATATCACAAGTGAAGTAGTATAGGGAACCAGGATAGAACCCTGCGTGATACCTAGGTTTAAAGCGAATGATATGGAGGATGATCCAACAAAGGACGCAGAGAAAGAGTGACCAGATGGGTAACGGGAAAACCAGGAGATAGTGGTGTCCCAAAAACCTAGAGAGAAGAGAATATCAAGGAGGAGGAAGGGGTTATGTCAAAGACTGCAGAGAGGTCAAGGAGAATGGGGATAGAAAAAATGCCATTGGATTAGGCAACTAAGAGATCATTAATAACTTTGGAGAGAGCAGTTTTAGTGGAATTATAGGCAAGAAATCAGATTATAAAGGGTCAAAAATGTGAATGGAGAGAAAGCAAAAGCACCTATTGTAGATGATATTTTCAAATAGTTTGGCTACACAGGGCATAAGTTAGCTGGGATGGGAGGATCAAATAAGAGTTTTTCATAGGAGACATAGGCATTTTTGTAGGCAGTAGGAAAGGAGCCGTAAAAAGGGAGAGATCAACAATTAGTGAAAGAGTAAGATGGCAGAAGGGGACAATCTTTTGGGGGTGATGGGATGGAATGGGATCACTTGAACAAGTAGAGGGGTTGGCCTTGGGAAGAAGTAGGGCCACTTTATCATTTGAAATGAGTAAGGGAGGAGATAGTGGTGAAATACTCCCTAAATGATAGATGTGAAAGAGGACAGAAAAGGGCATTCACAGGGAGTAACCTCATCTTTTTTTCTATAAAATATGAGGCAAGGATCTCAGCTGAAAAAGTTGGGGGAGGGTAAGACATGGGAGGCTTAGATGAAAAGGTTTGGAAGAGCCACTATGGAGAATGGGCTAGTGAGTTGATAAGGGAGGTATAATAAGATTGCCTAGCACCAGTGATGGCCCAGTTGAGGTCATGTCACATAAATTTGTAGTGGACCAAGTAAGAATGGTTACATTATTTTTTCCATCTTCTTTCAGTAACACATGTATAGGTGCAAAGGTGACAAACATTAGCAGTGATCCAAGCTTAAGGCTTAGCTGGGCATAATTGATGATGCAATAAGGGGGGGTAGGGATTCAAGAGAAGAGGACAGTGTAGAGTAGAATTGGTTTACCAGGGAATCAAGATGGGGAGAAGAGAAGAGAGTGCAGGGGAAATGGCCTGGAAGACAAGTGAGGAGTTGAGAGACTGGAAGTTACAGTGAAAATTAAGAGGCTGTCTCTTTAAGGGAAGACTGGGAGAGAGTGAAGAAAACAAGAGATTATGCTTGGATAAGGGGATTTCAGAATTCTCGATCATGGAGGTGGCACATTTCTGGGTGATGGCAAGATGAAAGATAAGACCATCTTTATGTGTGGCTGAGGTGGGGTCAAAGAGTCACTCATTAGAGGTGAGTAAGGAGAGGAACTGAGAGGGTATTTAAAGAAGAATCAATAGATATGCTGAAGTCCCCTAGTATGAAGGTAGGAATTGAGGAGGAGAGAAAATTGTAAGCCAGTTATCTAACTCTTTGAGGAAGGAAAGGAGTGATCTGAAGTTCTGTAGACAATGGCTACCAGTATTTTGATTGTGTTGTAGATATGAATAGCATGAACGTCAAAGGAAGAGATGTTACTAAGTGATGAATGAAGGGGGAGAGCCTGGAAGTGGCAATGGGGAGCAAGAGGGATTCCAACTCCACTGCCTTGGCTAGCGAGTCAAGGAGAGTGAGTGAAGGGGCAGTCAGTACTGGAAAGGGTGGCCAGGAAGGCTGTGTCATCAAGGATAAATGAGACTTCAGTAAGAGCTAGTAGAAGGAAGGAATAGGAGAAGAATAGATTTAAGATGAAAGGAAGTTTGTTGCCTGTGAAAAAGATATTCTAGAAGCCCCAGTGGAAGGAATGAAACTTTTCAGTAGAAGGGTAGAAGGGGAAAAGAATGAGGAATTGGGGGCAGGAGGTATGGAATGAGGTTTGGATGAGTATCTACAGGAGTTCAACATCACTGGAATATGAGGGGTATGACCAGGTGTGAGGATGTTCAACTGAGTATAGGACGCCCCTCCTCTACCTTTAAAGGATAAGTGCAATAGGACATAGGAGGCCTGGAGTCAAAGGGAGGCTTGCTTTTCTTTGCACTGGAACTTCTCCACATCCCATTTGGGCTGACAGTAGGCAGTGGCAGATATCTTGTGCTGGTAAAGATGGAAGTAGTTTCTTTGAAGTAGATGGAAGATTCCCAGCCTAGCCCCTAGCAGACTTTCCTCAGGGGACATGCTGCACCTAACAGGAGTCAGAAGGCTCAGGGCACTAGCAGACCCATAGGGGATAAGGCACGCTTATCATCTAGATAGTGATGTATTGTTAGTTGGGAAACCTTTAGAACTCACCTGCAAATGGACAATACATTGGGCAAAGAATTAAAGAAATAAGAGGGGAGTGGGATAGCTTTCCTTTGAGAATTACAAAGCTTCTTTAAAGACCACAAGCTCCTCTCACAAACAGTGGTTGAACTTTTTAAAAACCAAGAACCTGCCAGCATTGTTGTACGGCTGTAAGTCATGGGACACTGACATTTCTGAAGAATTATAAGTAAGTATTACACCGAGGGCAATGAAGAGGGGTATATTGGGTGGGAACAAGCTGCAGAATGTAACAATTAAACAATCAACCAAGAACATTCATTAAATTCCTACTATGTGCAAGTCACTGTGCACACTACCAGGGACAAAAAGTTAAAACAATTCTTGCCCTCAAGATGCATAACGTGCTAAAGAGAAAGACAACATACACTCCTTGTACATACAGAACTGATTTTATATGTATATATACACATATAATGTGTGTATACACATACATGCACATATATTTATGTAAATTAAACAAAAGATAAAGAAATGGGCTTCTTCAAGAAGTGAGGAATTCCCTCTCCTTGGTGGTCTCCAAGTAGAAGCTAGTCTACTACTTATTGGGTACATTATAATGGAGATTCTTTTCATGTGAAAGTTAGACTAAATGGCTTCTGAGGCTCCAATTAAATTGTCAAATGCTGTCATTTGGTGATAATTTCAGTATATTTTGTATCTACTTATTTCTGAATGAATTACACACTTTATTCTCCGGTAGAATAGAATCTCCTTAAGGGCAGGACCTTTTTTGTTCTTAATCTTTGTGTCTTCAGCACCTAGGACAGTGTCTGTATCATAGTTGAATTACAATGCCTTGATATGATTCTCAGATTAGTTGACATTTGCTCTTTCATTGTGACCAACACATTTAACACTTCAAAAATATATCTTCAAATCTACAGTTTAAAAAGAACAAGTCCTTTAGCTTTAAAAGACAAGGCAAAAATCTGTAGAAGCACACAAAGTTTCTTGAACTAAGTGATGTCTGACATTCAGAGATATGAAAATCCAGCCAAGAGAACTATTCATCAGTTATATAGAGAATACAGTTTTGTCTCTGGGAGACCTCAACTCAAATAAATAATAGAGAGACAGGAATGGTCCCAGCACCTCTATCCTGCCTCCCTCTAAATGTTCCTGGAGTCTTCACTTGGTTTTACAGTCACTGGGGCTGTGCAGGCTTAGTTGTCTTTTATAATCATCTGAAGAGAGATGATCAGGTCATTAAGATTGATTCTCTGACATTTCACTAATAGCTCCTGAAATCTCCATTGAAATAATTGAGGCTGACATTAGTTCTGCCTGATTTGCATCTATTTGGGTAATTTTAAGGACTCATTTCTTTCTCATTATTAGTGTTAATAAAACACACAGACCATACTACCCCCTCCACAATAAAATGAAAAAACAAACAAACAAAGCAAGCGACCATGACATACAAGCATCTGATTCAGTGACCAACACATTAGAGTTAGGCAAGGGACTTAACTTTTTCTTGTGAGCTGAGACTGCTCAGCATCCAAATAGAGGATTCTGCTCTAACGCTGGAGTGTTTGGTCACATCTCAGAAAGAGCCAAATGGTAGAATATACCATCAAATATTGAGAACTAGAAGGGGCCTTAGGGGCCATCTATTGTGGTCCAACCCCCTCATTTTACAGATGAGGAAACCCAGGGTCCAGAGACTTTGTCACTTGCCTTAAGTCAAATCAGCAGTAAATGGAACAGTAAGGATTTGAACCCAGGTTGTTTGACTTCAAATCCTTTATACAAACCTTTCTGCCATATCTACTGCCTATTATCTGTGTTATGGAATGAAAAGGGTCCAAATCTCATTTCCAAAAGATCTGGGCTCCAGTCTCAGCCCTGCCATGAATTTCACACACTACATCAGTCTGGTCACTTCCTCTGTTTTTCCTTTTAAAGCTCTTCCCATCAATTTTCTTACACCTTGCGTCTCTCCACGCAATGTTTGGTAACCTTGGATTCCATGTGGCTCCTGCTGCTTCACCAACAAGGCACTCCACCTCCTGACTCTCTGGCTTTTCACTGGTTGTTCCTCATGCCTGGAATTTGTTTTCCTTTTCATCTCTACGTCCTCATTTCCTCACCTTCATTTTTGTTTCAGCTAAAATTTTACTTTCTGCAAGAATCTGTTCCCAGTCTTTCTTAATCATAGAGCCTTCTCTCTGCCTTTGTCCCCCAGTTATCTTCTGTATCTTCTGGTCTGTCTGTTCTCTCTCTCTCACTCTCTCTCTCTCTTTCTCTCTTTCCATAGTTGTCTTAATGTTCTCTCTCCCATTAGCCTGTGAGCTCTATGAGAGACTTTTTTTCCCCTCCTTTCTTTGTATCCCTATTACTTAAGCACTGTTCTTGCCATATGGTAAGCAATTAACAAGTGCTGGTTGCATGATTTATTGACTGACTGAAAGTTGTGTATGATCACTTCCTTCTCAGATTAAGTTTCCTTATCTGTAAAATGAGGATAATAGCACCTACCATACAGGGTAAGGATTGAATGAGAAAATACATACAAAATGCTTTGTTAACTTAAAAGGGTTCTATAAATGTGGGGGATGGGAAAGGCACTGGGTCTATTATTCCATTGCTATGGAGAAACCCCAAGTGAGGAATCTGCCTCTACAAAATCAGGTCAGTAGCTTTTCTTCAATGTATAGCCTCAGAGAGCTACCCAGAGCACTGAAAGTTCAAGTGACCACTGCTGGGCTACATGGCTTTCCATCAAACTCTCCTCACAAGCCCTCATTTCTACAGTAAGTGGACTTTCCAATCCAGCTATGGATTGAATGAAACCTCAGGCATGACATATATTCGTCATTCAAGAAGACCTCTCTTCTTTTTTTTTTTTTGTTTCAGAGCCTGAAAACCCAGTTTTCTAAGGAACCAATTCCCTCTTATTTCCAATAAGTGCCTTTTCTCAGTGATCCTACTTGATAAAAATCATCACAGTACTTGAAACTAACACTTATTTGAAAGAAAATTGTTGCCTGGTTTCCCACACCATGATTCATGAGGGCTCCCACTTTGAAAGCACTTTTACTGCTCAACTCAATAGGAATTCTGGATTAGTTTATTCTACTCCACACACTGTATTCTGGATATAATATACTTCAGGGCCAACAATGCGTAAATGAAAAAGTCAGTGTAAATGTACATGGATAGGGACTGGGCTTTTCATTTCATTGGCATAAGGAATTCCTGGATGGGGAAAGGATCTCTACTGAAACAAGTTAACATCTTCTCTGACATATGGAGTTTTAGAGATTTGCTTGGGTCACTGAGAGGGGAGTGAGTTACCCAGGGTCATATAGCTAGAATGTGACAGGAGTGAGCCATGGACTAAGGATTTCCTGCCTCTTAGGCTGGTTACACTGTGACCCACTGTACCATGTGCCACTAGAAATATAAAATACAGAGTGAAATGCCAACTAGGGAGACACTATGACCTGAGGGAATCCTGAAAGGCTTCCGGTGGGCAGTAGTACTTAACCTGAACCAGGGCCAGGAGTTCTGAGACGTAGGGGCAAATGGGGAGATCACCCCAGGAAAAGGGAACAAAACCTGGACAAAGTCATGGAGGCAGGAAGCAGAATACAGTTTTCAAAGCTCTTTCTGAACAACGACTTCATGACGTAGCCAGGAAAATTTTAATATCGCTATTTTACATATTGGGAAATTGAGGTTTGTAAAGATGAAACAATTTGCCCAGGGTCAAGGAGGTAGTATTAGAATTAGAGCTTGGAATCATATCTCATGATAAGTGTAGGACTTTCTCCGTGCATCACCCTCACTTCAAGAGCATTTCTCCAAAATCTGTTCATTTTTGAAGAATGTCCAGTGGCTTGCAGAGTGCCTTGCACACAGTTGTACTCAATAGGTATGTGCTAGATTGCAGTGAATTGGACCATTGGTTCTTTCCAGAAATGCACTTTTTTTGCACTATGAATTTTACCTGCTTCAGTAAGTCAGCTAATTATTGGCATTAATTTGTGCACTCTGGTTCTGCCAGAATCTTTTCATCTCCTTTGGGATATCTTAATTACTATTTTAAGCATCTCCTTTTATTAGACCACCCCCCCCATCAGAATTTGGTTGGTAAATAATTCAAGAAGGCACGTTTCCAGCAGGGAGTTTCCAGAGCTGGTATTTCATGGCCCATGATGTCCTTCTGGGACACATGATCTAGTCCCCAGGAGGTTAAGAGCATATTAAAATGAACACACACACAGACTCTCATAGATCCCAATACCTTGTTCCCCTCTGCATCCTTCTGTCTTCCGTTATCTGATCCTGCTCACAGCCTTGCCATCCATCATTCCACACTAGGCAGGGTAATTTCTCCAGAAACCCCATCCTCAGACTTGATGAGGCTTTAAATATTTTATATTTTCTTTATTTAGCTCATCCAGGTCCCTGGTAGAGAATTTAATGCCCATCAAACACTGTCCATTCCTGAGATGTTTGTTTGGGGGTTTATTTTGGTGCCTCAGTTGGGTAGAGGACATTAAAAAACCAAACCAAACCATTAACTGTCTCTAAGGTTACTCTTCCCAGTCAATCTGAATGTAAGTCAGCAGCTCTTCTACCCATGTGCATATGGAGAAAGACACATCTGAAAAACAAACGAACAAACAAACATGGTATGGCTTGCTGTACTCTCCACCCCAGCTGCCATACGGCTGTATGCACATGAAAAATAAGGGATTTGCCCTACCCTAAGCAAGCCACAAGTCCAGTTTCTGGCAGCCTTCTTTGGTGTTTGTTCTTTCCTGATCTTAAATGAATATCTCTCCTGAGAGTGATGCATCTAGGCTCAGAGATTACTATGAATTTGAGAAGTCCATGGATCCTGGGTCCTTTGTACTGGAGCTGACTGGCACCTCACAGAGGACTGATGGAATCACAGAATTTGATAGTGGGGAGGGTTAGCAGCCATCTAACAAAATGAATTCAATATCAAGTCCCTGCTCCAGGACTATGGGAGAAGTCACTCACCAATAAGGAAACTGAGTCTGGCCCATTTTCCCCAAAGTCATGAACAAACTGAAATGAAATGTAATAATGCTTATTTAGCATGTATCCAGCTTGCTTTATATTCTGATGAGGCTTGAGCTTCAACCTCTAAGGAGAAGTGCAACTATGGTTATAAGTTAAGTTACTGAATCTTGTTTTGAATCTTTGTGTCAATGCGCACTTGGGTTTTATACTTAGCCTTTCTTTTGTGTGTAGGAAGCAAATACCTGTCCAATACTTGATACATATTGTATGTTGAATAACTTTCTATTCCTCTTCTTTGGCGGGGGGGGGGGGGACTAAAGGGCAACTGTAGGCATGAATCACAATTTATTTTTTAAATAATTTGTTCCAGAAGCTCCAGAATGGATGCTTAAAGAGCAAAAGGGTATGAGAAAAAGGAGCCTGGATTAGCTTCATTTTACACCCAGGACTGAATCTGGTCTGGAGCATAGATCAGCATCGAGAGCAGAGGAGAGATTGAGAGAGAGACAGAGAGAGACAGAGACAGAGAAAGACAGAGACAGAGAGAGATAGACGGAGAGAGAGACAGAGAGAGAGAGAGAGAGAGAGAGAGAGAGAGAGAGAGAGACAGAGAGGAAGAGAGAGAGACAGAGACAGAGAGACAGAGAGAGAGACAGAGAGAGAGACAGACAGAGACAGACAGAGACAGACAGAGAGACAGAGACAGACAGACATAGAGAGACAGAGAAAGACAGAGACAGTGAGAGAGAGAGAGAGAGAGAGAGACAGACAGACAGACAGACAGACAGACAGAGACAGAGACAGAGACAGAGAGAAAGCAAGGAAGGGAGGGAGAGGGAAAGGGAGAGAAGGAGGAGGAAGGAGAGAGAATACATAGTTCCCTGGCCCCTTAAGTTTGTTAATGGCTCTGAATGTACACTATATATAAAATAAATACAAAATGATTTCAGGGAAGAGAAAACAATAATTAATGGTGGGCAGAGGGATCAGAGAAGGCCTCATTTAGGAGGAAGTACCTAAGCTAAACTAAAAAAAGAGAGCCAAGCCTGGGGCTCACACTAGCTGCTCAAGGCATAGACTTCTGTGAGGATGAGTCACTCCAATAGCTGACATCTGTGTCCTGCTACCCTCTCATATGCTGATTCTCTTACTCATCACTTGTCCAAGGTCACACAGCCAGCCAGGAGCAGAGCTAGAGGGAGGACCCATCTTCTCTCTCTCCAGGACCTGGGTTTTTCTTCCACATCAGAATGCATGCTACCCTTCACATCTCCCCCCTCCAGGACGGCTTCCATTCATTCCTCAAATATAAAGAAAATTTTTAAAAGCAAAATAACATAACTCCTTCAGCCTTCATTGTAACTTGACATCCCAGTGAAAGCTGAATACAGCTGCCTATGTCAGGACAGACTTCAAGTTCTGCTATTTGGAGAAAGATGAGTGCTCAGGCCTCCCAAGTAATTGAGGTAGAGGGATATTGAGCAGTGAGGGCTCAGGGTCATTGAGATGGACTTTCCAACTTGGCCCCAGCAGTCACTACTTAGCCAGGTCCTGGTGGCAGCCAGTGTGGGCGGAAGCTTGGAGAACTATTGTTATATAAAAGCTAGCTCTTGTTATATAAATGTTAGCTTGTTTCTGAAAGATCTGAAACCCAGGTGCATTGGGAAGAAGAAAAGAGGGATGGAAACAAGCGTGTGTTAAACATCTGCTGTGTTCCAGGCATTGTGTTAAGAACTTTACAGATATCTCATTTGATTCTGACAACAAGGTAGTTGCTGTCATTATCCCCATTTTACAGATGAGGAAACTGAGGCAGACAGAAATTAAGTGACTTGCCCAGAGTCACACAACTAGTAAGTGTCTAAGGTAAGATTTGACCTCAGGTCTTCTTAACTTTAGGTCCCACATTCTATCCACTGTGTCACCTAGCTGCCTCTAGGCTGGAGATGCCTAGATCATTTTATAGAGCTATCTCTTACGGAGTTTTATTAGACAGTTCGCTCTCATTTGAACAATCTAGTGACTCAACATAGGAGATGAAGTCAATCAGAGCCTCCCGGCTACTGAATCATCCTCATCTTTTATATATGTACCTGATGTCTCCCCAACAAAATGCAAATTCCTTAAGGGCAGAGATGCTTTCAATATTTTCTGTTTGATGGATCGAAACATTCTGAAGACCTCTTCTGTTCTTTCGCCTCTCTAACCTCTCTCTCAGTTGCTGACCTAGCTCTTCCTTTAGAAAGCTGGTGGCCATCGCTGTGAGATTCTCTGCCTCCATCTAAAATCTGGAGGTTTCATCCATTTTCCTCCTTTCTTCTTGTCTATGATCAAAATTATCTTCACCCTCAATCCCATCTTTCACTGAGATTCCCCCTCCTTATGTCTTTGCGAGAGTGTGGCTCTTTCTGTTTCTTTCTGAATGTGTTTCTCTTGTTCCCCCTGTGACTCTCCTGATCTTTCTGATCTGTGTGTCTCTCTCTTACGTTTTCAGTCTCTTCCATATTTGTTATTTGCTCTTCTTCCATTGAGTAAAGGTCCAGGTCTCCTCCATTCTAAAACAAGCCGACCGTACCACCAAACTTTTGTTTACCCCTCAGTCCTATTTCCTCCCTTCAGCTTTCAGCCACCTGGAAAGAGTAGTTTATAACTACTACTTCTTCATCACTCCTTGCGTCCTCAGTCCCCAGCAGTTATATACTTGTCCTTATCACATGAAAATTACTCTCTCCAAAGTGACTCAAGGTCTTTGCTCAATACCGATCCTCCTTGATCTACCTCTCTGTAACATTCTACATTGTGTACTTTGACCACTAATGGAAATACAATAGGCATTCATTCAGTGACTATTGTGTGCAAAATGCTAAACTACATACTGGGGAAGATGTATCATTTAGTTAAGAACTGGATCCTGATTTTCCAAAGCTCAAAATTTTGTGAGGGATGAGATCCCAATAGATAGCAATACATCACACAATCATGGATTGCCCAACTCTTGATTCTAATTTTTCCATTAGACTCTCATGACACTATATTGCTCTGTTCTCCTCCTATGTCTCTGAGTGTCCCTATTCCATCTCCGTTGCTGCCTTTTTCCCTCTTCATTCCTAAATGAAGTTGTTGCTCAAAGTTCTGCCCTTTGCTTTCTTCTAAACACTCTCTTATGGCTTCAGTCACCATGACTATGTGACTAGTTCCGAGTCTCGATTTATAGCCCTCCCCTGACTTCCGACTTTCTATACTTTGTTGCCATACCTCAACTTCAGGCTCCCCATGAAAACTCCCCCAGTATCTGAGGCCTCCTCACCCTGAAACATCCCTCAACTGTGATGGTCCCCTGGAAAAAGTTCCTTCTAGAGGACTCTAATCTGATTCTGATCAATTCTCATTCCCCCTCTACTTCTGATTTTCTGGATTTTAACATTATGGCCCTACCCAGGTAACATCATCTCCAATCCTTACCTCTACCACATGACTTCCCTGAATTTCCTTTCCTGTGAAAAGAAAGTATTGGACTTGATGACATCCAAAGTCCCTTTTAGTCCAAAATCAATCATAAATTCAACATGTTTGAACTTAGCCATTTTGGTCCCTAAATGGTAGACAATCTCTTGCTACAGCCATGTTTGGAAGCCTTATACTAGACTAGAACTCTATTAGAAAATCCTCTGAGACTCCTAGATCACTTTCCCACAGCCATACCTTAGGCATCAAGAAACAATTTCAGCTGAGAGACAAAGGACACATGACAAAAATTGTCCAAATGGCCTACCCCACACCTATCTTTAATTTCAAGATTTCATTGTAAATAAAATAGAGCCTCCTGGATTACGAGTCAATTCAAAAAGCTTAGAAATGGGAATTGAGTTTCCCAAGCTTTTGAGAAAAAAACCCCTTTGTCCAGAAGGGCTTTTTTTGTTATCTATACCTTAAGAAGGAAGATCAGGGCAATAATGTCAATCTCGCCAACACGAAATCTTTATGAATGAGATCAAGAGAATTGGATTGGATAATAGTACAGTTAAGTCAATTCCCAACTGGATAAATGACAAGATTCAATGAGTAACAATTAAAGGATTGATTATAACCTGGAACAGAACTAGCTTGATGCAATACACAGTGGATGTACCCTTGGACTCAGTCCAAGAGCAGGTCCATATATTTCTTTCAGTGACATGGAGGAAGGAGTAGATGGCAATATTGGGCAAATTTGCAATTGGCGTAAGTCTAGAATGAATAGCTAATAAATTAGACAACAAAGTCAGGATCTCAAAATGACTTGTTAGGCTGGAATTATTAGGTAAGCCCAGTCGGGGGACATTTATTTATTACATTTTTGGTCCAGACCTGTAATTAAATCAATGTAAGGAACTCTGTACCAATGCAGAGCCTCATCTTGCTTGATTTTCTCAACAATCTTGTAAAAAAGGCGAAATTATCATCCTCCTATTATATATATAGGGAAACTAAGGCTGAGAGAATTGATGGAGCATGGCAAGGTTTATGTGTGTTTGAGGCAGGATTTCAAAGTAGGGCTTCCTCCTTTTAAGCCTAGTGCACTATCGCACCACAACAGAATGCATATGAAGACCAATCCTTGAGTTAAAGAAATCAGCTAGACAAGACTCAGATGGTGATGATTCATGTGAAGAGATTTGGATGTTGGCTGAATAAGACAGCTGCATAGCGTTTTGGGAGGGTCAGTGATTGGGGACATTATAGAAGACTTTGCAGAGAGAGAGGTATCTGAGTTCAACTTTAAGGGATAGCTTGGACACCAAGAGTGAGAGAAAGAAGACTGTGCACTCAAGAGAAATAGCCTGAGCAAAAGGAAAAAAGATGCTCTGAAATATCCAGGAAAGATTTCGAGTAGAAGAGTAACTAAGCAGGTCTGTGATGTTACCCTACGTGAGATGTATGGATAAGAGTTCAGGATTTCATTATGAACAGAAATAAAATGAAGTGGCTTAGTATCCATGAAATCTGCCATTTGGGACCATGAAGAAGAAGAAACCTGGTCTTGGAGGCCCTTCCCTCTCAATGATTTTTGGAGACTTATTGAATTTGTTGAAAATACCCTAATCCCACATTCCATGGGACTATAAACTCCACCAGGCTACTTATTGCTTCATCTTTCCTTTTGAATCCCAAATATTTTTATTTTTGCTTTGTAACTCACACGAGAGGTGCTTAATAAATGCTTATCAAACTGTATGCATACACACACACACAAATGCAGATAGACATATGCAGACACTAATTTTTACATTTACAAGTAGAAACATACTCAATTACATCCACATTTTAAAAGATAAGGGTATTCAATGTCATGATGCTAACAGGTTTTGCCGTATCACCCAGCCTAGTGAGAGCTCAAATCCCAGTGGGACCTATATTTTAAAGAGGTGCCCCTGTGATGGATGAGACATTCCACATTCATTATTTTTAATAGGTGTTGTATGTCAATCCTCAGGGTCCGCATCTGCACCCTCCACTGAAGAGCGATCATTTCACTACAATACCCTCAAATAAAAATGTCACTTTATTTTCCCAGGCATGATGATATGAGACACAGTAACATTTAAATCAGGGGCCACGAGGGCATTTTCACAGGAACACAATGTCTCCCAGTAGAAACAGCCACATACCCAACTGATTCTGCGATGTTATTATTGTCTTTGGATAACTTTTCTCCCCCCTCTATTGGTCACATAGCTGAGCTCAGAAATAACACCTTTAAGCGGGTTTGCAAAATGTGAAACCTGAGTGTCTGAGTATGTGTATGAGAGAGAGAGAAAGAGAGAGAGAGAGAGAGAGAGAGAGAGAGAGAGAGAGAGATGCATGCGTATGTGTGAGTCTATGTGTGTTTGTGAGAGTATGTGTGGTGATTATATGTATGTGTATATGTGTGTGAGTGTATATATATGTGCATGTATGTATGTATATGTGTGTATTTTTACATGTGTGTATATGTACATGTGTGAGAGCATGTGTATATGTGCATGTGTGTATACGTGTGTGTGTGTGTGTGTGTGTGTGTGTGTGTAACATGATGGAAATGCTCTGAAAGACATGTGAGCACCCATGCACCTGTGAGGTCTCCCCTACAGGGGAAGGGGGGACCTGGAAGAAGTGGCACGTGTAGGAGGCTTGATCACTCTCACTGAGGATTCTTGGGAAACTGAAATATTCCCAACTGTCAGCTATCGTTGGGCAGATCGAAGGGAGCAGGCACTGAAGCGGACAGGCATGGCAACATTCGTGCAGTCCAAATAAGCAGGACTGAGCTCTCTTTTTGCTTACCGTGATTGTGTTTTCAGTCCCTTATGCAGGTGACCTCCCTCCACTCCCAGAGCAGGAATGGGAACCAGGACACCAATCGGGTCACGTCTGCCCTGAGAGAAATCACAGCTTCGCCTGGCACCGAGGTGACTCTGTGTAACTCAAAGGCTCACAGAGTTTGACCGAGACAGGACAACAGACAGAAGCCATCGAAGCCTGACCTCCTTAATATAGAGACGGAGAGAACGGAGAGCAGCAGGCACTTACCTGAGATAACCCAATTAGGAAGAAGTGGGATTGGGATTAGAGGGTCCCAGCTCTAGAACTGAAGGGACTTCAGGCCATCTGGCTTCATCCCTTCACTTTGTAGATGAGGCCCACACTGGTGAAATGACATCTCCAAGGTCACACCCAAGGGGGTAAGTAATACATGCGCACATGTTTGAAGTGAAGTCCACTGACTAGGAAATCCATCCTTTTCCCTTTGAACCATTCTACCTCATATTAAGGGACATTTCATGGACCAGGAAGGAGGCTTTTCTTATGCCTAATATTTCACACCTGCCAGTCAGGGGAAGGGTCATTAAATTCTAGAGCTGGAAGGGAGATCAGAGGTCATGTAGCCCAACCTCTGCCCATAGCAGGAACCCTTTCCTCAACATGCCCAGCCAGTGGCCAGCCAGCCTGTGTTTCAAGACCTCCATGGAGCTAATTTTACTTCTGGACAGCTCTAATTGTGAAGGAAATTCTTCCTTACGAAAAGCTGTGATTAAATTAAATTAAATTAATACAATGTGATATTGGTATATATTAAGAGAGGCATCATGTCCAGAACTAGGGAGGTGGTGGTACCTTCCTTGCTTAGGTCAGGTCCCATCTCATGACTGAGTTAAGTTCTGGGCAGCACTTTTATGAAGGTCACTGATGACTAGAGCGATAAGGAGGCTGATAGCTAAGGTGGTGAAGAGCCTCAATCCCCTGTCATAGACCTAAATCAACAAACATTTAATAAGTCCCTACTATGTGTTAAGCAATAGGGATACAAAGACTGAAACAAAATATTCTTTACCTTCTGGGAGCTTACATTCAGATAGGCAGGCAGACAGCTTGATAAAAGATAGACAGACAGATAGATGAATAGAGATCTCTGTCCATCTGTCTGTCTAGCTATCTGTTTATCTATCATCTGTCTGTCTAAATATCTGCTTATCTGTCTTATACCTATCTATATGTTAAAAGTTAGTCATTTTACTATAATACTTTCAAATTAAAAATGTATATCATAATATATGCATATTTATATATGCATTATATAGACATACGTTATATGTATAATAATGTACATATGTGTGTATATATGTGTATGTATACATCCATCCATATATATGTATACACAGACATATATTCACATACTCTTGCCTGTGTGTAGTAGTAGCAGTAGTAGTAGTAGTAGCAGTGGTAGTAGTAGTGGTAGGAGTGGTAGTAGTAGTAGTAGTAGTAGTAGTAGTAGTAGTAGTAATAGTGGTAGTAGTAGTAGTAGTGGTAGTAGTAGTAGTAATAGTGTTAGTAGAAGTAGTGGTAGTAGTAGTTGTGGTAGTCGTAATAGTGGTAGTAGTAGTTGAAATAATTACTCTCTGATGGTGGGCACAGATGTAGACCCTGGTTACTGACATGTAACACTTACCAAATATAATGAAATGGGATGTCTAATCCAGGGGTGGGGAACCTGTGTCCTCGAAGACGCACGTGGCCCTCTAGATCAAGTGTGGCCCTATGACTGAATCCAAACTTCACAGAACACATGTTGCCTTGAGGCTGAAGGTTCCCACCCCTACTAATCCATCAGAAAGGAACCTGTTTAAGATTAGTCCAATTAAGATTTGAGCTTTCACTACGTTGGTGCTCATATTTATAGATACATACATATATATATATATACACACACATTGCATATATGCAGATACAATATCACACACACAATATTGTCTTATATACCATATATACATATAAAGGACATTCTGGGGCAGATAGCCCTAGAATCTGGGAGGGGATAAGAATCACAGGATTTGAGAGTTGGAAGGGACCTCAGAAACCATTTAATTCATATCCAAAAGTTATACCTTCTTTCACATACCCAGCATGTAGTCGTCCAACCTGTGTTTAAGACCTCCAAGGAGGGAGAACTCACTACCTCTCAAGGAAGCTCCCACCTACACATGCGAAAGCTTCAATTTTCTTTCTCCTGACTTTCACCTATGCTCCCACTCTCTGGGGCCAAACCGAGCAGTGTAGACAGTGATGACTGACCTGAGTTTTGAAGAAAATAAGTAATTCAAGGCGTGGAGATGAGGAGGGCATTTCCTATATGGAGGCCAGCCAGTGCCAAGGCATGTTGATTGGAAGATATAGGCGAGGAACAGCCCAAAGGCCACTTTGTCTGTACCAGACAGTACAGCAATGAGAATATTGTGTAATAAAGGTGGGGCCTCTGTTATGAAGAGCTTAAAATGTTGAATAGAGTAGATTATATTTGATCCTCATTACAACAGGGAGTTATTTGTGTTTCTTAAGCAAGGGAGTGACATGGTTAGAAGGGCATTTCAGGAAGATCACTTTGGCAGCTGTGTGTAGGAAGGGACTGGAGTAGACAGATATTTGAGGTGGAGAGACTGGTTAGAAGACGATGACAACCGTCCAGGCAAAAGGAAAAGAGGGCCTAGACTAATATGGTGCTGTTGTAAGTAGACAAAAGGGGGAAGGTATGAACAAAATTTTAGAGGCAGAAACCACAGGATTGGATCCGAGGAGCTAGGGTGAGTGGAGGGTTGAGGATAAGGCTGGAGTTGTTAACATGGATGGCTGGAAGGATGGGGATGTCCTCGACAGAAATAGGGAAGGTCAGAATCAAGACTGGGTTTGAGAAAAAGACAAGGATTTTACCAAGTGAGAGAGTATGGAGAGAGAAAAAAAGAGGGACCAGGATAGAGCTTTGAGAGACCCTGCATGGTTAGAGGTTGTAACTAAGATGATGAGTGATCAAAGGAGACAGAGAGGGAATCAGAAGATATTGGGGACATGTGGTCTGGACTAAAGAAGGTTTAGAGAGGAATGTAAGAGTGCTATATTCAAGCTACCTTCTGCTTCGAGATCTCTTCCCATAAGGGACTTCAGTTCTAGACCCCTGTGTACCCTAGGTTCAGTCCTAGGGAACTTTACCTCAAAGAGAAGGGATCAGACTTTTCTTACATTCTGTGAGTTATTATTTCCACACTGCAGAGTTCTGGAGAAACCAAAATTCTATATTAGGGTTTCCTCTAAAAAAAGATGAATGGGTCCTTGCATTCCCAAACACTAAAAACAAAAGACTCATAAGCATACACTAACTTAAACCTGTTGTTGTTTGTTCTTCGTTCTCAAAGAGGACCATGACATCATGGAGGTGATGTCATGACATGCAAGAGAACTAGATTTAAGTGAGGAAGACTCTGCAAAGTTACCAGCCTCACTCTCTCCTTCAAAGCCATCTGGGACCATTGGCAATATCTAGGTCAGGATGACTGGAGATGGCCCTCAACTTAAACTTAAAACATAAAACAACAATCCATGGTCAACTCATGCCTGCTGGTAGATGCATCTTCCTCAAATCTCTCCTCACTCCAACCTATTCTCCATTCAACCACTAGTTTTTTTTTCTAAAGCACAGGACTGATCATGACACTCTCCTACTCA